>JAWNMK010000267.1:1200000-1800000 GCA_035044105.1 Drosophila nr. perissopoda 5 BK-2023a
ATAATCCAAATTTGAACAGCAAAAACAGGAAACTCAATTTTTTCGTACGTATTTAGATATCTTTCAATCGATCGTTTTATATACTTGAAACTTTTTCAATATCTTTAAAGTTAAATGTATTTATTTTAAAATCAGCGACCGTGAAAGTGTATTGGGAATTTTTTTTTATGTTCTCGCTTGTCGTTTAGTATGCGGTTGACACGGAAAACTCTCGCCATTATCATAATGATTGGCGTGACAGTCATCGGATCGTAAATCTATAATTGATTGCACTAGATTGTTTACCTAAGGCAACAGTCTCGTATTTCTCTGTCTTCAGCGCCCCGTCTCTATGCCTTCTTTCGTTGCTGTTCATTTACATAAATTCTAGGTAGTTTATTTTACAGTTTGTTTTCTTTCTTTTTGTGAGTTTACTGTCATCAGTTTTTGAAGAATTTCAAGAAATTATAGTCAAGCCATAATTTGTACGACGTTGCTGCTAGTCGCAAAATCAATTAAAAAGCAACGCAACACACAACAAATATTGCTTTATTTATTTATTGTGCAACAGCAGCGCGAATGCCTCAGAACAGGTTATAATGCCGACCCAGCAACAGCCCCATCAGCTCTGACAAATATATAAGCAACAACAAAAAAAAACAACATAATAATAAAGAAAAGAAAACTAAAACGATCACTTCACTATAGAATGTAATGAAAATATAAAAAAATACTGAGTGTCAGATGATCAATTATTTAATTACGCGCCAAATTCCCTTTTCGGTATTCGGAAACCGAGCTTCGTTTAGGCATCGATTGCCGCAAATTGAAAGTCGAGGTAACGCCTGCAAACAAATAAACAAATAAACAAACACTGAAATAAATCGACAACAACAACCAGCAAAAAAAAAAGAAGAAAAAATCTAAACAAAAACAAACCGACTGCTGGAGGACGCCAAAATAAACGAATAGAACACATTCCAGCTCGGAGCAGCATTCGTTGTTCGTTCGCGATTCGAATTGAGATTCATTCGGATTCGGATATTCCGATAGACGGAGTGTTTGCCGGCTGTTTTGCTCGTGGCACATTTCTGTTGTCGCCGATACTTAGTTGTGCTCGGTTATCGCGCTTGTAATAACTTGAAAAGATAAATTACGGTCTATAGAGAACCAAATACATGCACATCGATAAATAAATAAACATATATATGAATATGAACATATATAATATATAACGATAACATTAAGTTTCGGTCGACAAATTAGCGAAAACAGATGTTTGACCACGTTTCAAGTTTCAAGCAGCAACAAATAAACGCAAACCACAATTAAAAACGTAATCAAAAACTGAAACTGAAACATAACAAACAAAACAATGTGTGTGATTTACTGTTACCCGATATGTGTTACACACACATCTACAGATATCTGTTCATATGGTTATTAATCTCACTTTGCCGTTTTTTGTGGTTTGTTTTTGTGCGCGATTTGCTAAGGAACAAATAAAACGACATAATACAATATTAATGAGCTGAATAATAATAATAACAGTAATAATAATAATAATAATAATAATAATAATAGTAATAATAATAATAATAATAGTAATAATTATAATAATTATAATAATAGTAATAATAATAATAATAATAATAAAAATAATAATAATAATAACAATAATAATAATAATAATAATAATAATAATAATAATAATAATAACAATAATAATAATAATAATAATCGTAATAAAATTCATTAGGGCTAATGTGAGCGAAGATTAAATTAAATCAGCTTCATCAGGCTTAATTAAAACGAAGCTTACCCATTTAAAAACTACACTCAATTGAGTGTGAACACTGTGAACAGATCGGCCAAAAAAAGAAAGAAAGAAAATAAATAAATTATAACAGTACTGTGTGCTGTGCACGCGTTTGCCTTACCAAACAATAGAACGTCCATCAGCAGACACATCTCGAGTAAGAGAGAGTGAGAGAGAGAGAGAGAGAGAGAGAGATACGAATTGAGTGGGAGAGAGCAGACCACGCGATTTCGTGTGCCAATAGGGCAACATTTCCGCAACGAGACCTCAGAGACTGTTGTCGTATCAGCGGAAAGACCTTGACAATCACCAAATACAAGGTGAGAGAGAGAGAGAGAGAGGGAGCGGGAGACTTGGATGCTGTAAGCTTCCACTTAATGCGTGTGCAACAATTAAACGAATAATTACAAGCAACACATCAAAATTGAACTAAACCTAAACGCATACTTTCACTCGATTGCCTTAGCGGCGTACTTGTAATATATATACTATAAATGCATCGTCAATATTTTCGTGCATACATTTATTTGTTGTTGTTATTATTATTACAGCCTGCTGAACGGCGATAGCGAAGAATCAGTACGCTGCTCGTATTGCTCCGTATTGAATGTGAATGAGAACGACTTGCGCATTTCATTTGAGAACACCTGCACCGACTCGCTGGTCACCGCTTTCGATGATGAGGCACTGCTGATATGCGACCAAGGAACCGAAATGGCAAGAGCAAAGGTTTTATTTATACATGCAGCACGGGACGTTTCCCTCAACGTTCATATGCCCATATACATATATAGACTAGAAATTCCCTATAATTTATTTAAAAATGTTTTTCTGAGTTACTTACCTTGCAAGGAATTTAAAAAAAAAAATCACAATATTAATAATGTATTCAGAAGGTCATGCTTACGACGTAAATAAGAGTTAGACGAGTTTTCAGCAAACTAGACACGGAAGTAATCTTCGGGGAATTTTTCTATTAAATATATATAATTTTTTTTTCGTTCAAGATTATGTTGGTCATTCATTTGGGAATAACCAATCAGCAAGTAGAAAATGGTTTTTATCTCAAACGGGCTTAAACATTTGAGTTGATAAAAATTCCCCCATTGGAGTAGGACCATAAATTGAAAGACAAACACTTAAGACGAACAAATTACATCAGTTATCGCCAATAATGACAATTCGGATGTGCAAATTACTCATACAATATAATTAATCACAACACAGAGACAGAGACAGTAACACCGATTTTGCTTAGATTTGGGTAATGAGGCCCAGATGTAACTGCAGTGAATCACAGTGACAACTAATTGATTTGGATGGCTTACTTTTTGTTTTGTCTGCTATTTTTGCAGGTACACTTTGATGATGTGTCGTTGTACGGCACTCCGAAAGAGGAGCCAATGCCCAACATACCAGTAGTCTCGGAAAAAGTCTCGGCGAATTTCCTAAAAAGTCAATTGCAATCATGGTTCCAGCCGACAGACAATCGTCTGGCCATGAAATTATTTGGCAGCCGAAAGGCTTTGGTCAAAGAACGCATACGTCAGAAAACTTCCGGGCATTGGGTTATACACCCGTGCAGTTCATTCAGGTAATTAAATCCCATTTGATTTATTGCATTCAGAAAGTAAATATTCTCGATTTGTATTCTTTTTGGCTTTACAGGTTTTACTGGGACCTTTGCATGCTTTTATTATTAGTAGCAAATCTTATTATCCTGCCAGTCGCAATATCATTCTTCAACGATGATCTAAGCACACGATGGATTGCCTTCAACTGCCTAAGTGATACTATTTTTTTAATAGATATTGTAGTCAATTTTAGAACAGGTAATGTGCACAGTTAATAACCACAGTTAATAACACAACACAGTATAAGGGCTATAGATGAATTATGGAAATTTGTTTGACTAATCTATTTGCATTTTGCAGGAATTATGCAACAAGACAACGCTGAACAAGTAATATTGGATCCAAAGCTTATAGCTAAACACTATTTAAGAACCTGGTTTTTTCTCGATTTGATTTCGTCGATACCATTAGATTATATATTTTTAATTTTCAATCAAGTAAGTTATTTGTGTTTTAAGAAACAGTACGCAACATTTTGATTAAGATTATGAAATTGCAGGATTTCTCTGATTCTTTTCAAATATTGCATGCCGGACGCGCCCTGCGCATCCTCCGTCTAGCTAAATTACTATCCTTAGTTCGCCTGCTGCGCCTGTCCCGCCTCGTGCGCTACGTATCGCAATGGGAGGAGGTCTATGTAAGTACGCAATTCAATTTCGGCAACACTTTAACTCTTTCTTTGCATAACTCACATATATATATATATCATAGATTTGAATATATTTATATATATATATATATGTGTATATATTTCTTTTGGTAATGTATACTTAATATTTGAATATTGAATTTCGATTTCGTCCATAATATGTTTCAGTTTTCAGTTTGAGATTTGTTGTTTATTTTTTTGTTTTATCGAATCAGTTATGATTTTTGCAACAAATTTTCTGACCTCAAGCTCAACGTATATAAATTCATTACTGCAATACATTCCACACAAAAGTTCAACTAAAACATATATAGGTTTCGATTTTAGGGCTTAGTACAGTCGGTAGTCAGTGGTCAGAGTTGTCTATATAGTCCAAAGTGCTCACTCTTCTCTATGTTGTTTTCATTTGCGACTAAATAATATATTAAATGGCGCGCAAATTGTTCAAACTAAACAATTATCAGTTGTAACATAAATGAACTAGAAATACTCGGTGTTTTCATTGTGCTATGATTTTGATTTCTATTTTTTTTTTTAATATACCTAAGTATATTTATATGTATGTGTACCGATATGAGTATAAAATTCCCCAAAAAAAAAACGCTGTACAAATAAAAAGCCCAAAAAAGTTGTGTAAATTTTACATACAGTAAATATTTGTTTTTAAACTTGTGTTGCGCTCCAAGCCCAAGTCCAAGTCCAACTCCTAATGCCTCTCAAGCTGACCAAAGCCCTGAAACAACAAAAAACAACAACAACACCTCACCGCCAATAACAACAACAACAAAAACAACAACAAAAACAACCACTCAACATTTTCACCATGTCGCGCTCCGCTTGATCCTTCGTTCTATCGCGGGGGGATAAATAATTTTTTTTGTTGCTTACCTTTTCACAACTATTGCGTTGGTCAATCCTTTATTTCGATTGTGTTTTTCCTTTTTCTGGTTATCAAATTGATAATTTATATTTCTCGCTGACTTATGAAGCACACCAGAAACCAAAATTCTTCATTTGCACCATGTACAAAAAACAAAATTGAAATCTTTGAAGACTTTTCTTCCGAGTCAAAATAACCACGAAAAAAAGGAGAAACATTTCAAACAAATTTCAAGTGTTGAAAATGCTTTTTCTCCACAAAACACTTTCTTACGCAATGTCACCCCAAATATAAAAGTACAACAGAAACTTCAACTTACATTGCCTAACTTGGAATATTTATAATTATTTTTCATATGTATTTTGTTTTCAAAACTGTTCAACTTTATGCAAACCAAGTATATATGTATAATATAAGTATGGTTGATATTCTCGCTCGCATAAACAAATACAAATTTGCTTATCAAAATCAGATTAAGTAACAACAAAAAAAAAATAATAACAAAACAAAACAAAACCACAAATATTTAAGTTAACAACCAAAAAAAACAAAAAAAAAAAACATCATAGCAAAATCAGGGGCCTAAAATACCTGTGTATATATATGGTTTTAGATTCTGCAGAATCTACAGAAAAAAAGTGCTGATCGCAGAGGGAGAATGAACAGAAAAGACAAAGATGGCTTGACAAAAAGCAACCTAATTCTCAAGGTAACAACCAAACAATCAAAAACATCTTTAAAATTATTTAAAAAAAAAAAAAAAAAAATCAACACTATCAAAAAAAAAAAAAAAGAGAAAGACATAAAACAAATTCCAATTTTTGATATACAAAAAAAAAAACAAAAAGCCTTGATTGATTGACATTATAATTATGTATTAATTGGTGCAACATAACTCACATTTGAGATATGCTTGAACCAACATTGAGTTTTAGTGCATATTTCGTTCGTTCGTTCGTTCGTTCGATTGTTCGTTGATCATGTTTGCTTGATTTTAATGTTCGTTCGTACATTCTGTAAATTTTCTAAGTCTGCCTTTTAATACATACATATTGATTGATTGATTGATTGATAGATAAATAAGTACATACATATTTATTATTGATTTAACGCATCAAACAAATCGCCTGACAGATTTCAAGTAAATCAAATTGTAAAGCAAAATGTCGCGCTATTTAATCATTAATGTATCCCAACTTCGGTTCAATCGGAGCTTGTTTTTATGCACTTCACAATGTGTGGTTTGGTTTTCGACTCAAAATCAAGAAAAATATATATATATTTTGTCTGCTTGTATCCATTTAGGGAGCAATCGAAGTTTGCAGAATGCAAAAAGGATACTTATAGTTTAGTTAGTTAGTTGTAGTTTTGAATTCGACTTCACGTATCTCTAGCATGTCCTAAACTCAATTACTATCTATTTAGTGAAAGATTAGTTCTAGTTTTAGTTTATTTTACCCATTTTGTTCTTTTTTGCCTAATCTACTGATAGTCAACTGTACATATGTTTACAAAACAACGCCTGTGAATTGCATCTAGACACAATCCATAGTTATTTCGATCTCAAACTCAAGTCAACGCGAATCCAAATGATGAAAACGTCAAACAGTTTTTTATACTAGCTGGTTCAACGCTTTTTGCTTCAGCACAATGGCAAATATTACTTGTGATAAGCACGTACATGAAATATGGTCTGCTAGAAAAAGAAATATCTAAAAACAAAAAAAAAAAACAATATTGTAGTCGGTTGACGAATTGTATATAACGCAGCAACAACAACAACGTCACCGCTTCCGT
This sequence comes from Drosophila nr. perissopoda 5 BK-2023a, assembly GCA_035044105.1. NCBI lineage: Eukaryota > Metazoa > Arthropoda > Insecta > Diptera > Drosophilidae > Drosophila > Drosophila nr. perissopoda 5 BK-2023a. The sequence goes on from JAWNMK010000267.1 coordinate 1,206,759, forward strand.
CCTCTACAATGTATAGTAAATGCCACAAAAAAAAAAAAAACATATGTTGCTAAAGCTCATGCGACTCTGATTGTTTCAAAATTGCTTTTGGCTAAGCTTTTTTTTTGTTGGCCAAAATGCTGCACCCACTCAGCTCACAATACACACAAATACTATTAACCCGTTTGGCACTTCTGCGCTTTAATGCTAATTGAAAACTACTGTTGAACAACGAACACGAACACGAACACTGTACACTCCGAACTATAAAGCCCTGAAATTTCGAAAATCGCCCTGAAATTTTTGAAATTATTTCTAAATAATCGAAGAAAAAACGAAAGGATTTTTTTAATAGGAAATAAATAAATAAATTTTATAGAAAAAACATTTACATATACGAAAAATAACTTCAAGTTCGAATTGATTATTTTTGTAAAAATATTCAGAAATACATTTCTTAAGAAAATATTTCTAAAAAGTATCAGATGAAACCTTTGTTATTAGAAATAAAATCATAAATTTGTATAAAATTAAATCAAGTGAATACTGAGTGATCTAACATAATTGCAAATGCGAAATCTTAAAATTCTAATGTTTATAAATAATATTAGAGCTTGTGATAAATATATATCGAAATTAGATTTTTTCCTAATCATTCGTTTTACAAATATATTTCCTGAATAATAAAATGAGCAACCCTTATTTCGACTTAAGTCAACACAGAAAAGTTCAAAAAGTAAGAAATAAATTAATTTAAATTAAGAAATAAGAACAATTTCGAAGATTTCTGATGCTATTTAAATGCTAATTGGTCCAACATTTGTTAGACCCTGTTTCCAAGTAAATGGCGATTTTCCAAACTTCCGGCCGATATGTTTTTCTGAGTGTACTACATATTTAGTAAATACATTGCATATAGTACCTACACAAATACATATATATATATATATATGTAAATCAAGACTTGAACGTATTGCATAGCATACATTTGTGGGCAAAGAAAACAAAAAAACAAAACAAAAAAAAAAACGCTTACTACTGCAACAATTGCATCTGCCACACTTAATATAGTTCTATATATATATATATTATGCATCGTATTTTCTACTGTCACAACATGAACAACAGCAACAACAACAACAGCTACAACAACAACAGCAACAACACACAGTTTGATTGATATCGTTATCAATGCTTTTGCTTTTGTTTCGGCGCCATTTTTTGAGCCGTGCGCTTTTTTGCTCTACTACTCTACGCTACTCTACTCTACTCTACTCTACTCTACTCTACTCTACTCTACGCTACTCTACGCTACTCTGCTCAACTGTACTCTCCACTATTTAAAGCAAACTGTAATCTTTAACTAATTTATATAAGTCTGCCACTCTGTTTGCCAATTATGCAAAAAAAATACATTTGTTTTGTGTTTGTTATTACGTAATTTTGGTTTTGTAATTTGTTTGATTGGTTTTTTGTTTTGTTTGGTCTTTTGGTTATGGGCTCTCTTACGTTTGGTTACAATTTGTGTGTTCACTCTCTTTTCGGTGCAACTGTTGTACAAAAAAAAAAAAGATTTCAGCTAAAGAAACGCGTGCAACATTCATCGGTTTCAGTAAGTCTGTGTGTGTTAATGCCACGAATCTATGCAGCAGTGTGGTGAGCTGTCTTCGCATACATATCCAATATACTTAAATATTTCACACAAATACACATGAGACAAGAAAAATATAAAAGAAATGGAAAGAAAACTGAACAAAACTTGAATGCCAACACTTCTTGACTCTTTACTTTGGGTTTTCTTTTTTATTTCGTTTCGTTTCGGTTTGTTGTTTGTTCATTTGTTCTCTTCAACTTTGTACAGAAAACGTAGCACTAACAATAACAAACAACAACTACAACAACAACAACAACAACCGTTGTGCAAAAAAGAGCGTCTTTAGAGACAGTTACTTGTGTATATTTAACATACTTCGCCATACATAAACTCGTTTACTTAAATACTTATTTTATTTGGAAACTGAGCAAAAGTTAAGATGAGCACTTGTACCATAATAGCAGCTGATTTGCACTAAAACAACAAATAAACAATGTAGAAAATGGTTGAATTTATTGCGCTCAGGTTGTGTACCACACACACACACACACCAACACAAATACATACACACACACACTGTACTGATGTATTTGCCTAATATTAGACTCACAAGATTACTTCTTAAATTAAATTGTATATTTGATTTATTCTATCGGATTGCGATTTTCTGTCTGCATCTAATTAGTGCCAGCTAACAAAACTCTGTGTGCATTTTATGGCAGTTTATCCTTCTTCAATTATATACCGAGTGTAGCATACTTCTCGGCGTGACTGTGACGCGTCTTTTTTTTTTATTTATTTATATATACCTCTTCTATATGGCATAAACTGTCACAAAATCCTTAGTATAACTATTTACTTTGAATTATTGGTTTTTATTTGTGGCTGTGGTTTTGGTTTTAGTTTTCGTTTGCTTCTTAATCGCAAAGTACTTGGCGCAATTAGTAATTAGAAAAATATTCGTGTTTGGCAGCTGGAAGCCCAAATCCACAAAAATGCTCAAAATTTTAAATGAATTGTTTTTGTTTTCGCGATTTTGGTTTCCATTTTTAGTTAACTTAAAATGCCTTTTGGGTTTGTCGTCTTTTAAATGTGTTAATCACAAATGTAACAAACACACACACACACAAACACAACACATTCACACACACACACGCACACAACACAGACACCACACACACACACACACACACACACACATGTATAGACAGTGCGGTGCTGGCCTTTCGTTGATGTGCACTCTTATTGATAAATCTGGTTGCAGTTCCTCAATATGGCCTCGGTGTTCATGAGGATCTTCAATTTAATTTGCATGATGCTCTTAATCGGACACTGGAGCGGTTGTCTGCAGTTCTTAGTGCCAATGTTACAGGGTTTTCCATCTAATTCCTGGGTATCCATCAATGAGTTACAGGTGCGCTACAATCCTGACAAAGTGTCCCTCTACAAAAAAACATTCTAACATTTGATTTTTGTGCGGCATCCAGGAATCATATTGGCTGGAGCAGTACTCATGGGCATTGTTTAAGGCCATGTCACATATGCTGTGCATAGGATACGGCAGGTAAGCCACAATTCTACAAATATTTCAATTTTACATATACATATATCAATGGATAATTTGAAGATGCTTTTTTATTTTAAACGCAGTTCCAATCTAGTAATATATTATTGCATAGATTCTGACCTTGTGTCAGATTATACTTGTAAATTAAAGAGAAAGTGGCTAAAAACTTTCTCTTTAATTTACAAGTATTCAAATTGTTTTTCATGCATTTCAAATCAGATTCTCAATCAGATTCTATGTAAATCATATTTCTGCCATTCAATCCATTTCCTCTATGCTTTCTGCCAGACACTATTTGATTGTATGTGGTGATTTTGATCTCATTTTAGAACCGCTTACTTCCGTAACTATTATAGTTAAGTCACGTTACTTAATCAATTAATATATTAATAGTCGTGTGAAAATATATGCTCCCCGGGTGAACATTCCGAAGGCTGAACAGGCCTTCCTGATTCTCAGGGGAGCGAGACTGAAAAATATGTAATACAAGTGCTACAAGTTGAAGTATTTAGGTAATCCAGATTACTCTCGTTATTTATAAGAAGATCCTAGGTATCTACAGATTCCTCCATTTATTTTGCAACGAATGAACCTTGTGCTTGGATATTTAAATCATATTTATTACAACAACAAAATTGTACTCGCATTGATTAAGGAATGAATAATGCTTTCAGATTTCCTCCACAATCACTGACGGACATGTGGCTGACGATGCTGTCGATGATATCGGGGGCCACTTGTTATGCATTGTTCCTTGGTCATGCGACCAATCTAATACAGAGCTTGGACTCCAGCCGGCGGCAGTATCGCGAGAAGGTCAAACAGGTCGAGGAGTATATGGCCTATCGCAAATTGCCGCGCGATATGCGTCAGCGCATAACGGAATACTTCGAACATCGGTACCAGGGTAAATTCTTCGATGAAGAGCTGATACTGGGCGAGTTGAGCGAGAAATTGCGCGAGGATGTCATCAACTATAATTGCAGGTGGGCAATCCTAAAACAGAGGCCAAGCTGACTGTTTAACTAACTAACTAACCAACCAAATTAATCAATAATTTATTTGTAAATAGCATTACACTCAGAAAAACAAAAACGATCCGAATTTTAGAAAATGTCCATTCTTTCGGCTCAGGTGTAAATCTTCATATTATTTTATTTTTACTCTTATAAAAGCTTGCATCATTATATCATATATATATGTATATACAGACATAAAAGATAGTTTAAAAAATTCTTATAATTTAAACGCAATTTTAGAAAGAAATTTTTTCCAAAAGTGAAGATTTTTAAATTCAGATTTTCCTTTATTTATCATTTATTATTATTAAAAAAATCATTTGTAATTTTAAGAAATTGTTTTCGTATATTTAGAAACTATTTCTAAAATCATACGTTTTCACGACGATTTTCATTTTGGGTCAATTTTTGCTCTGAGTATATAAAAAATAATAAATATGTTTACATTTTGTATTCGCAGATCCCTCGTGGCGTCAGTGCCTTTTTTTGCTAATGCCGATTCGAATTTCGTTTCCGACGTAGTTACCAAACTAAAATATGAAGTTTTCCAACCAGGTAAGATCACTTTTATAGATAATCGATACATTCAGAAGAGAAATCAACATTTCCGCACTTGAATTCCAAATAAGAAATGTCCAGAAAAAGGCTTCTTTACTTCTTAAAAAATGATTACAATAATAATAATCATTCCTCTCAAATTTGTAGGTGATATTATCATAAAGGAGGGCACGATCGGTACAAAGATGTACTTCATACAGGAGGGCGTTGTAGACATTGTGATGGCCAACGGCGAGGTATGTTGCCATTAATGATAATATATCAATAAACTATATATAAATATATATATATATATATATACAGGTTGCCACATCACTCTCGGATGGATCCTACTTTGGTGAGATCTGTTTGCTGACCAATGCGCGTCGTGTGGCAAGTGTGCGATCCGAAACCTATTGCAATCTATTCTCGTTGAGCGTGGATCATTTCAATTGCGTTCTGGACCAGTATCCGCTGATGCGCAAGACCATGGAAACTGTCGCTGCCGAACGGTTAAACAAGATTGGCAAGAATCCAAATATAATGCAACAAAAGGATGAGCAGCTAAGCAATCCAGAATCGAATCAAATAACGGCGGTGGTCAATGCATTGGCCGCCGAGGCCGAAGAGTGCAAAGATGAGTAAGTTGTCGCATAATACATATACATATAAATACGCATATATATACATTCGACTATATATATTATGTTTCTTAATTGTTGTAGTTATAGTGACATGGATCTCAAGGAGAATTTACTGCATGGGTCGGGGTCGAGCATTGCTGAGCAAACGATACGAGAGGGCCTCCCACGGCCCAGAAGCGGCGAGTTTCGGGCTCTATTCGAGGGGAACACCCCATGACACTAAGGCACATTTAGCAGCCCATCCGGCGTACATCGGGCAACCATCTGAGTAGCGGTTTGCAACCCAAAAACAAACAACAACAACAACAACAACAACAACAACAGCAGCAACAGCAACAAAAATAGTTATACATTACAGCAGCAACGCAGCCACAGACACAACCATACATCCACACACACTTACATACACACACAACGACAACACCAACACACACATGCGTATATAATAATTAGAAGAACCTTAACAAAAAGTACACTCAAAATTATGAATCAATTTACGGTAGTCTACATATATATGCAATTGCGATTTAGTAGAAAATGACAACAAACAAAACAAAACGATAAAAAAAAGAGATAGAAAACGTATTACACAACAATGTCCTCAATAATTATTCATAATTTCAGCTCCGCTAACTGTGATGAACTTTAATATAAGAATCGAAAAACAAAAAAAAAAACAAAAAAAAAAAATTAAAAACGACAAAAAAAATGAGTACATAAAAAGTAACTTATACGATAAAGAAAAAATTCAGCAGCCAGTTAAAGCATTCACACAGAGAAATGACACGGCCATAGAGAAAACACTTACACACACACAAACAGACACACTACATACATACATACATACATACATATATAAGTAGTAAATCTACATATAAGTTTTATGCCCACGATATTGTAACGATAACGAAGTGAATAGACTTTTGAATTGCTACATAGGTGTTAGTCCTATGGACCTACTACTAATACTAAAAAGAAAAAAAAAACAGACAGATCCGATACACACATACACACACATACACACCTGTAGTTACAACATACACTTGCATAACCTTATGATATAATAAAAAGCCGTTACGTTATGCATTCAAAAAAGAAAGAAAAAACCAAAAAAAAAAAAAAGAAAAACATATTAAAGCGCGTAGCTATTATGTACTCAAGAGCAACCAAGAAAGAAACCAAGAATTATGTATTATTGCGGTTATATAGCATATTTAAATACGCAGTGCAACATGGAAAACAACACTCAGCAATACGAGTAAACACGACAACAACAAAAATACAACAATATTATTAAAAAAAAAAACAAAACAAAAAAAACAAACAATTAAATTAAACAAAATGCATTAGTAGTTGAACTATTAGTTTTTCACTCACTGAAAAAAAATGAAATACACACACAATACAACGTAGTAAAAAGCAGCCTCAAGAGTAAGAAAAACCTCAGTGTGCCGTCGTTTCAACGGTTAACAGCAGTAGTAACAAAAAACAAAATATGAAGAAAAAAAAAACAATAATAAACATATACACATAAGCATTGACTATATACACAACATACATACGACAAACAACATACATACATACATATATACAATACAAAAAGAGATAAAACTACATTAATTAGATAATGTTGTCTTTTATAGGGAATTGTTATGACGACTCAGTTCGAATAATGTATTTATTGCAAATTATTATTTTTAATTCAACATTCTGTTTCAACAAAATACTATTTAGTTGCGAGCGAGATCTTTTTGCAAGCCACATTCAACTACACGCGTTTGTAGTTGTGTGCATCTTTGTTTGTCTTTAATTTCTGGCATAAATCAAACGGAAGACAGAATACCTTGTTTGAAGATTTATGTAACTTAGTATTTTATTATACGTAAACTAATAAAATGAAAAGCAGAAGGACAGCGTTTGCCTTAACATAAAACAAATGCGAATTCTTTCCTTTCAGAACATAAGGCACTTGGCTTCAAGTTTATATATATATATATTTAACAAGTATCTAACTCATATTCTTAACAAGTAACTTAACTGATTACAACAAAACAAAACTTTTGAGAAACTTCAAATCTCATTTTCTATGTTAAGTGATTCTATATATTATAACTGCGACGCACCCAGCCCGACTCGATCAGCGCCAGGTTTATGTTCTTTGTGGGCAATTCGGCATCTGGATCCACAAGTATCAAATGCAAGGTGTTATTCTGGAATGGAGAGTTCTTTAGAGTGTTGCACGTGTCTTAGTCATACTTGATTAACATACAGCGTCGTTGATTTTTTGAATCTTCGCAAATAGTCGACGATAGCACACAAGATCGTAAAAGTAATTGCTCGCCTCCAGGGAAAAGCATAACCCATGCCGGGGCGCCAACCAGGCCAGTCGACCTCGCCAACATTGTGGCGGCAGCTTTGCAAACTCCTTGTTAAGATATTTTAGCTGAGTGTGACATATCCACAATCTTTCGCCCGTATCCACAAGTTCTACCTATTATTAATAAAATTAAATGGAAATTAAGTGCATTGAGAAAATATATTTCAATACTTGCCTCAATATTTTTGTTGTTGCCCGTTTTAATGCTTAGTACTTGAACGCGATGCCAAACTGTGTCCCGGAACTGAAGGGCTCCCAAATGGCCGGGCATAATCAGGAATAATGGTATACTAAACTTAATCTCGTGCATATTATGGTAAAACTGTCTGTTAAATATCGTATATGCAATTAAAGTAACCACTGAGAAACTAAACTTAAACTTACTGCATGTAGTTCGCCATGTTCTTGTAGTCTTCGTACTCAGCGTCATGCGTCCAGAAATTGAAGATGTGCGGAGTAGAAACCTACGCATGAGAAACAAGTATATTAAAAATATGTATATCATTTAAATATATAATATTATTGAAAGTACAGTCACAAGCTGCACTTCGATGCGATCATCCAGCTTGAATTTGTTGTGAATATTCCGTTGGGGCAACGGCTGATTGAAGCGAACCACATCCTTTGGATATTCCACGCTCAATACTCGCTCGTCCTGTGAATGCCAGACACGTATTAAGTTGAGAATTGGGCGTAGATAATTATATAAAAGTATTACCACAGCATATGCTGGAATGGCATCCGTATCGCTGCCGTCGTCCGAGGACACATAATGGTCAAAGGGCTCTTCACATTTTGTTTCCAAGTTGGGCACAACTTCAACATCCACTAAATTGCTGGAATATTTTTGGCAACTCTAAAATATAAAGCAAGAAATATAATAGATGAATATACGAATGACAGAATGTTACTTGCCACAGCACCATCGCAACCGTCATCAGATAATAGAACAATTAATTCGGACTTTTCCATTGTGTTTGCATTAATATCCGGTTGCTTTTGTGCTTCATCTGATGTATCCAAAATTTTGCCTTTCCCAATATAAAATTCATGAATATTATTTTCATCCGAAGACGAATCTTCATCGACATTGGCTATGGAAAACTTTGAGACCGAATTAATGATCGAACTTGTTCCGCCAACAGATTTTTCTGGTGGTGCTCGATTTGAGCATTGTCTCGAGTAATTGTTATTATTATAGTTGGATGAGCGTTGGTCTGCGGACAATTGTGCTTGGCGATAGCTGTCATTATAGTTGTTGCCATTGTGCCATTTCGTCTGCTCATTATCAAACACAATATTAGATATTTCAGAGGGATACCCGAATCTGGACTTGTGAGGGCCACGATTTCTCTTGTTGCTCGGCTTCTTTTGGCGCTGCACTAGCCTCTCAATGTGCGCCGTTTTCATGTGCTTCTTAGCACACACCTGCGCCATGGGTCCATACCCTTCCAACTGGAGTGCAAAGTATTTATTTAGGAGAGTATATATATAGTTAATAACGAGTACGAACCGTAACAGTATCGGGAATTGACTTCAAGAAGCTTTCTATGTCTTTGAAGCCAAGTTTGAAAAGTGGCACCGGAGAGCCTTCTTCTCTTTCGTAGTCCCGTTTCAGTTGCTCCACAGTCATGCGATCGGGTGACGATATGATTAGTGAGCGTATCACATTCTTGACATAACTTACAAAGCTTTGCTCGCTCATTTTTTATAGATTTGCGATCAATTCCAGATAAAGCCAGCAATTATTTAGAATTTTTGCGCGTTCGTGAAGTTGGCAGCGCTTACAAATCTATATGTATGTTCAAATATAGTACGCTGATTAGTTATCAGCTAACAGGTGGCACAGCATACTGCAAAAAATATCGGTGCTTAAATCACGATCTCGTGATAAGCAGCAACAAATGATAAATGTAAATATTACTTACTTTTGAATAGTGTTATAAAATAAAAAACTAAATAAATAATAGATAACAATAATAATAAGCAAATATGAAATAACTAATAAAATATTAAAAAACTTTACAAACGGAGCAGTCAAAAATGGCTCCTATTTTGATGCCATTAAAATTATTGCTTAAAATTGAGATTGACACTCAGAATATAGCATATTCTAAGCTGCGGCAATTCTTTTTAAGTTTTTATTTATGTCAATAAGATCATTAAATATTTATCGAATATGTGATCAGATTATAAGAACTAGTTCATTTTGAATCAGCTGGCAGCGTTGCCCTTGCGAATCGAAGTTCGTTCATTCATTTGCTTGGGGTGGCAATGCTGGTGGTTCCAAACACATTCCTAACTAAGTTGGCTGCGGTTCCGCAACCGAACTAGCTCTTTCTTTTTACTTCCTTTTGGTTCCGAACAAGCAGCAAAATGTCTAAGAGAGGTATTTTCAACAAATTAAATCCGAATAAATAGTGTCAAATATAAGCAATCAATGCAAAATAAGAACGCTACGATGAAGTGCACAACCCAGTATGGCCGTTTAATTAATTATTTGTGTTTTCCGTCGACATTTAGGACGTGGTGGTACCGCGGGAGGCAAATTCCGCATCTCGCTGGGTTTGCCAGTAGGCGCTGTGATGAACTGCGCTGACAACACAGGTAATAAAATAAATAAATTCCATACGCAATGCAATTGCAATGTTAATTATATATATTCATGTGTATGTTAACAGGCGCCAAGAACTTGTATGTTATTGCTGTGCACGGCATTCGCGGTCGGTTGAACCGTCTCCCTGCTGCTGGCGTCGGCGACATGTTTGTTGCCACCGTGAAGAAGGGCAAGCCTGAGCTGAGAAAGAAGGTGAGTACGCTGTTAATGCTGACGGCAGCTGCAAGCGAGCAAAATACATACAAATTGCATGTTCTGCATATGATAAAAACGCAGCAACAACATGCCAAATTGCAGCTTGTGCAAAATGTGGTGCATTTATTTTGCTCAGTTTTCTGCTAATTAATTTATATTAATGTTTATTTGCTAACGCGTGGTTTGTTCTCATTTGTAGGTTATGCCGGCCGTTGTTATTCGGCAGCGGAAGCCTTTCAGAAGGAGGGACGGGGTCTTTATATACTTTGAGGACAATGCGGGGGTCATTGTCAACAATAAAGGCGAAATGAAGGGCTCGGCCATCACCGGGCCCGTTGCCAAGGAATGCGCTGATCTGTGGCCCCGTATCGCATCGAATGCTAGCTCTATAGCATAAGCAGTTTCCAGTTTCCAATTCGAGCAACAAACAGAATAAACCCAATAATGGAACTACAACAACAGATGTTATTAAATTAGAACTGACTCTAAGAATTGGTTTTGTTCATTTGTTATTTATTATTGTTATTAGTTCTCTTTATGCTTATTACTTGGGTGCCTCAGTGCGCAAGGTGGGCTTCGGCCGTGTCACCTCCATCGAGATCTTGCCAGTGGCGCCCTTGAACAGCGCATAGCACACCTGGAACGTGAGACCCTCCAACGCATCGCCATTTAATTTCGTTATAATATCGCCACGCTGCAGCCGGCTATCAATCTCCGGATATTGTCCTTGAATCTGCAAGGAAGAGGTTCATAGATTTAAATATCACACACAAATACAATAATACACATACAATGTCAGAGATGGTGCAGCCGCGTTCGTTGGGCGACAGCGATAAGCCCAGCTCCTTGCCGCTCTTCTTCATAAAATCGACATTGATCTTCTCGAGCTCGGGTGGATCGGCTCGGAAAACGGTAAAGTTGACATTCTTGTCGTAGGTCGAGTGGAACAACTGGTGCACCTTCAGCGTGGTCAAACTCTCGCAGTGCACCGGCTTGCCATTAATATCGCAAATGTGATCGAAGATCTTCAGCCGATTGTCGGTAGCAAAAACGCCCTCAGGATAAATGTGTGTGATGACACAACCAGTCTATGTGCAAAATAAAATATTAATATATATATATGTGTGTGTGTGTGTCTCTGCTCACTGTGACATGATTGTTCTTGCCGCCACACACTATGACGCCCAACGGCTTCTTCTCCACTTTGACCTCGATGATTATCTTTTTGTTTGGCTTTATTTCGGCAACTGATGGATCCTGTGGCTTCTCCTCCTCCTTCTTGGCCTCTGCAAATTTGGCATTTAATTGAAATCAGTTGAATTAGTTTGGGCAGTTGGTAAATAGCTAGAGGTAAAATCGAATTCTTGAGTGGTAAACTTCATTGTGACCAAATTTGTTGTGCTCCTCAAAACTTTTGTTTGAAAATGAGGTCAACTTGATAACCAAATCGATCCACCTGTTAGTGCTGATCGATAATACCATATATCTCAGACAATTTGAAAGCTAGAGTCACCAAATTTGAAAGGTGTTTTGCTAGTATACCCTTAACCCAGCTGTTAAATATATTCTAATTTTATTGGCAAATTTCCCTTTCAAAAGTTTTGCACCCAAATGTGAGCAGGCATAAAAAGTGTAATTAGGCTCAGTGATTATAATTGCAAATCCTTATTCACGCAATCCTGATTTTAAGGTGTTAATTACTTACCTTCCTTCTTCTTTTCCTCGATTTCCTTCTCGGCCTTTATGGACTCCTCGCTCTTGAGCGTGAGCAGAATCATGGTCACAACGCCCTCGGCGCGCTTTATTAGTCCGGTTGCCTGTGAAGGGGATGTGTATTTAAGGACTTGTGGTCTTTGCATTGAATAAACTGATTTAGCCCACCTCATCGTAATTGGAGTCTAGTGTAACATCTTGGTTAATTGCCAGCAGCATGTCTCCAACCTTGACGCCCGCCTGGAAGGGATTTTAGGCAAGTGGTTACGCCAAAGGCAAGGAACAGCAACACTTACCGCTTCGGCATTGGAGCCCTCACGCAAATCGGAGATAAAGATGCCATTGCCCACCTCCACGTGCTTGCCATAGATGACCATTATGCCCAGGAAGCCCTCCTTGCGCACCTGCACCGAGCGCGCCTTGGGAAACTGATCGAAAATGAACTTGGTCTGCAAGTATAAAGTCACAGTTGAGCAATACTTGTGAACATTACAGATGAATCCTTGCTTGCCTCATCCGTGGATGCTGGGAACTTTTTGATGGGCTTCACACACATGCCCTCGTCGTTGGGTTTGCGTCGTGACGTTATCATGACGAGCTTCTCTCCCTCGACATTCTTGAACACGGCGGAGGCGTTCAAATGGCAGCGATTCTTTAGCACATTGCCATTGAGCTCGACGATCTCATCGCCTGGTTTCATGTCCACACCGGCCAGCAGCCCATTGGGATCGACACCGGCTACAAAGCAGGCCATCTTCTGCCGATCCTTGTGGCCAGCAAGAGCAAGACCCAGCGGCATGTTGCCCGTACGCTGCAGTTCGATGCGGCGCAGATCCTTCATCATGTTATAGCGCTTGTTTATCTTCGCCATTGTATATCCAAACTCATCCTCCTGCTCTTTGTTGCGGTCCTTCTCCTGCTTGTTCAACTTGCAGTTGCCCGCCGAGGCGCGATCAATCTGAAAATGATTTAATTGATGCGAATATTATTTACAATTTGTATAATTTGTCCATGGCAAACCTCAAAGCCCGCCTCGGTGCGAATGCGACCGGTCATGTCACGCGTATCCTCATCATCCTCGTCCACTTGGGCGGTGGGCACGTGCCTGACCCTTTGGGATGCCGAGAAGGTTGCATTGCTGCGTTTGGGATCATTTCGCATTGTCGGCTGCCTGGCCATGCCCCCCGTGCTGGTATTACCAGATGTTGGCTCTACGGAAAGGAGTCAATTCAGATCATTTGTACATGTCTCCAATTCAAAAATCCAGCTCCAACCTTGATTGAACTTATTTTTGGCCTGCATGTAACCATTGCTACGTGGATCGTTCTGTTTGTCGCCCTCATCGCTCTTGTCGAACGTTTGTATTTCCAGCTCGATCTTAAAGTCAGCATCCTTGATTAGATCGATGACTGCCTGTTCGGTGGCATTTCTCACATCCTTGCTGTTTAGCGATAAAATGCGATCGCCAACCTACAAAGGGATTACAGTTCGTGGTTGTAATTGAAAGATACTTTTTAGGTATCTCAGCTACAGACCTTTAGTTTACCACAGAGATGCGCAGGACTTTCGGGCACAATGCCCTTTATAAATATACCCGTTGTTTTCGTATTCGGCGAGTCCTTAACCTCGCCACGCACAATACAAATGCCAAATGATTTCTTGCCCGTTTTATCCAAGGTTACCATGTGAATTTGATCTTGAGTATTACAATTGACATATACCCAGTGGAGGCGGCAGAATGGGAGAGCGAGAGAGGGAGAGAGAGAGAAAAAGAGAGAGATGGAGTGAAGAAAACAATCTTTTCAGACTTTCTTTGTTTAATATAAAGCAAAAGCTTCTCCTGTTTGAATGACAGCTGAACATTTTTACAGAAAAAGAAACAGCAAAATAATGTAATTTTCTGTCATTGATGAACTGCGTAATTTATATATGCAATAACAAAATCAGACAGGTATTTCGAATATCGTCATACTATCGGTAGCTTATTATTAGGTTATTATATTTTCTTTCGTTTCCTTAGAGCAGATTTCACATATCTTTTTAGGTAGTTTAAAAATGCAATTAATTTGAAAAGATTTGAGACCGCACTCTTTGGATTCTGCAATAAAGACTTTATATATTTATTTATTTAATAGATGCTTCGAAATTATTTCTAAAGTCAAGAAAAACTTTCTAGTTTTCAGTGCGGTATTTATATAGATTACAAAAGTGCTTTGGCTGCTGTAAATATTTTCAGTATTGTCAAAGTTGAGGCAGTATTAAACTGGAAGCCAAATCAAACCTTGCTTGTAAAAATTTGTTCAGTTTTAGTTTAGTTTTACCACTAATTATCAAAGTTTTCAGGTTGGATATTTTTTTATTTTCCTTGACTAACACATTTATAATGTTTCTTAATTTGTCTATTTAGATTATAAAAATTTAATTGTAAACTTCTTCGCATCCATTTGTGTTTTTTATCTATCATAGCTATTTTTAAAGGTTTCAATTTCTGGGTTTGACCACATCCGTGCAATAAATATTGAACCAATTTTACAATTAAATACTCTCAGATATTTGAATTATTTGAAGCTCCAATTTAAAATGCAATCATATTACATTTTATTTTTAATTATATTTAACGTAACTTTAATATTAGAATATGGATTGAACAGTTTTATTTATTTATTATAATTGTTAAACTCCTTCTTAGTGCTCACTTAAGGCCAATCAGGAAGTATTTGTGAAAATATTTATCTATTATATTTATTTATTTATTATTATATTATCAATCACCAATCGGTCAGTCAGGATATATAGTTTTATAGAATATGTTTATACGACTATTCAGAACAGCTTGGAACCGGGAAGTTGCAGCTGAAAGCACTGACATTGACTATAATAAATCCACAGATACAGTGTGATTATCTAACAAGTCACAACAATTGTTTAGCTGAGTTTCTCTTTTAATTTTATTCACATGTTTAAATTTTTCTTCGTTGTATTTCCACAATTTTATTTATTAATTTGCTACATATTAAAATTTGTTTGTTGCATTTTTAATTCATTAGCTAAATTTGCACAAATTAGTTTCTTCAAAGTCGGTTTCCATGACTGAAATTGATTGGGTATTTTGAAATCTTGGAATACTAACCACCGCCGCCACCGGCCCCGGATTTCATTAGGAATTGAACCATGATTAATCAGTGTCAATAATATTTACAGTTGCGACAAACATTAAATGTTAAACTCTAGTGGTTTTTTATTTGTTTTTTTTTTTTTATTTCTTGAGTTGTGAGCTCATTGAAAATCGCGCCTAAACTGATTTTACAATTAGCTGTCTGGCATTCTTGCTAACTGACTTAGTGGCCATTCTATTTTGAGTATGATTTTCGTATCGATTACACTGCGCAACAAGACAATGTTTGTGTAAACATATAAGAACCTAAAAATAGACAACAGTTCATTCTTTTGTCAGTCTTTTGAATGAATTTAATATATAATTACAAAGCCTATGTAATTTTATTATTTGTTTTTCTTCAATTATTTAAAATTTGTTATTGTAGCACAGTATTATCGATTTGCATTGGCTTCAATTGCATTGAGTAACTTTCTCTGCTTGTTTGCGGTAACTAAACGCAATATGACGTAACACACATACGCACACTTACACACAGGCACACAAATCAGTCAAAACATTTAGACCGCATAAGAGGTAAGACTGTGTTTGGTTAGCCGGCATCTTTATTGACCATATTATAATATTAATTTGCTGGTGCGATTTGAGCATTGCACAAAACTTGGCACACTCCGCAAATGGAAGCCCAGCAAGTGCTGCGTAAATGCCAAATGCCCATCGATTTTAGTTGCTTTTCCATGTAAATACATCTGCGTGTATATGTATTTGTACATACATGTATGTATGTGCGCCTGAAGAGAACTAAATACGTGGCAACAACATGTGTGCAGCATTATAAAGCTGGAATCAGTTTGAATTTAATTTATTCTCAGCACTAAGATGCATAATCAAAAATTTGCATTTTAATATAATAAGCCAAAGGAAATGAAAGGAGAGCACAAACAAGAGGCTGAGAAAGAGAGAGAGAGAGATGGGGCAACTGGGCTACAAAGCTATGCAAACATTTCCATTAAATACTTGAGGGGTCCCAGGAATATACATATATATATTTATATATATATATATATAAAGCGTAAAGCAAAAAAGTTGAGTAAACAGTAGCGCTCAAAGAGTGGGAATAACTTATAAATACACATAGATATCCACACATACACACACACAAACATACATACAGGCATATGTACGCAGCTCAAAATATGGGGAAAGGGACGAAACGATGTTGAAAATTAATTTCATAATAAAAAAGCGTAAGGAAACCCATTTGATAAAACAATTTCCTTTTTGCCTCCCAACAGTCATGTTTTGTTAGTAAAGTAAATTCAAAAGAGAGCGAACAGCACCATGATACGAAAAAAAACAACAAAAAAAAAACATGCGAAAATATAGCAATGAGCTTAACTTTCAGCGCTGCACGCATCCGCAGCTACGGCAAATGGCGTCTGCAGCTTCTTCATGCATTCGCAAGCTGCTGCGCTGCCGGCGTCGCTGTCACTATGCCCCTGCTGACTGGCAGCAGCGCTGAACGCTGATTGGTCGTTGGGTGCGCTGCTGGCACGCCTTTCGCAATGGCCGCTGTCTGTGTTAGGGCGCTGTTGCTGTCTCTCACTTTTTAGCAGCATCCTGCTTCTCGGCTGCGACGCGTCGCAGTCGGCGCATGGTTGTTGCGACGATTTAGTTAACTGAAGTGATTTTCTTCTGTTTGCAGTCGCACACACACACACACACATACACTGGCACACACACGCACAGAGACAACAGAGCTATGCTCTTATGTATGTAAGTAGCTACACGTGTATATACACACCCATGCACACATTCGTGTGTTTGGATCTGTGTGTGTGTGTGTGAATTCGTTGTTGACTTGTTCTCGTGTTGTACTTACATGCAGTTATATCAAATTGCTAATAATCGTTTAGCAGCCACTTCTGAGTGCGTCCTGGAAATGAATAAAAATTACAGTTTTTTGCGCATAAACACTTCAGCTGGCAGAAACCTTGTTATAAATTTGGTTATTGGTACCGGTCTTAATTGAGATTATTAACCTAATAAATGTTTGAGATTTACATTTTTGCTCAATTTACAGCAACCATAATATTTTAATGCATTTGTTTTTGGTAGAAAGTTGACCATAATATATTTTCATTTATTTATATAATTACATTTACATGCGTGAATTGAAAATGAGTAAACTGAGCGTATTAAATTTAATATTTTTATTATAGAATGTATTATGTAATTTCACAGTAAGCACTCTATGCTGCGTGAACATATTTTATTGATTTTATACCAGTGAAGCGCAATTTTTCACTCCCAATAATTGTTAAATGAATTTTAAACCATTTTCTGGATTATTTTTAGAATTACCTATTTTTTAGTAAAATTTATATATATTTATCATTTCATATATATTTTTATTTATTTCATATTTAATTTATTCCCCTAAGAACACTAATACATCGAATTGTTGAAGAAATTTATAGACTACGTCTTCAAAATATACATATCTAGTATGAATCGCTCAAGAATCGCTGATTCTGAGAGCGAGTTGGCTAAAAAGTAATTTTATCTCGCTCATTTCTTTTGTGTAAATTTTCAAAAGTGAGGTAATCAAACACTTAAGTACTTATTAACAGATACAATAGCCATTTTATTCAAAAAACAGGATAAATATAAATAAATTGTACGAAAAAATCCCTTTAGTGAGCTTGTAAATGAATAAAAAACACTTGAATACTTGATGTACGCTGTTTGACATGCCAACTACAATGACTTTGAATACCTCTTGAGTAAAAAAAAACCTGAAAGTATTTAATCTGAACTCAGGAATTCAAACGCAACAGGCACTCTTAAGATACACGCACAACGAACTAAAACAAAACAAAGCGAAACGGGACAGAAAAAAAGAGAAAGTAAGCTAAAGGCAAGGAAAGAAAAGGATAAGAGCCAAGTGAATATTCTCACGAGTGTTGAGAGGACATTGGCAAACAATTACGTGTACATGTGTAGTGAGTATAAGCAGGCACTGCAGCGCTGGCTAGCCGAGGAATGGCATGCTCCGTGCCATGGATTATGGATATTTGTGTTTACTACGGATATAATGGGCTCATAACTTTTAAATGCGAACGTGATACGGGCAAATAGTGGTGCCCACATAAAATGACATTGGTGCTCTGCCTGACGCACTTGTATCTAAATATCTGCGTATCCTGTGTATCCTGCATTCGCATATGTATCGGTTGCTGTAGCTTTATCCTGTGTATGCAACTGTTTTTAATCACAACTGCACACAAAACATTCGAGGCTTTTTTTGTTGGTCAATTTGCGTCGGAACGGGAACATTAAAACTCAATTTGAATGACAACGCATAAACAAATAATTGTCCTTTTACACACACACACACACAGAAAATAAGCGACGGATCCTGCTGCAGCTATAGAGCCCATATAGCTGTAGCTGTAGCTGCCCTAAGCCCTTGGCTCGAGTACGCCTCAAAAAGTTCACTCGCACGGTAGTAAGTTATTCAAATATTGAGTTTTTAACTCGAACAGCCAACCACCACCACCCAGCAGCACCATCAAGGAGCAGCAGTAGCAACACCCACCCACCCTCCAAAACGCTGTCATGCAGCATGTGCGCAGGGTCGCAGATGCAGATACTATATATATAGATAATATATATATATATATATATATGTACATCAGTATGTGAGGTCCTCAAACTGGGCATCGTTTTGTATATATATCATCAAGTGCGTATTGCTGCCGAAAAGCAAATTTCATTTGGGCTGTCGTCGTCTACATCAGTCAGTCGATGCTGCGCCGCATCCCTTTGTTTGAGTTTCTACTCTTAAATATATTTGATTTGTTTAGCATGCCCTGAAGCCCTCAAATCTTAAGCCGCATGTAAATGCGTTAAATTAAATTTCAAACGCTTGTACTTTTCACAGCAGCCAACAGCAGCAGCCAGGACAATTCAATGCCAGAGTCCTTTTTATTTACTGTGCTTAAGTATGAGGCTAAATGCCTAATGCGATTATGGCAAATGACGCTTTTGGCTTGATTTCAGCTGCGTTATGTGTGAACAAGAAAATAAAATAATAGTAATCGCAACAAATTGAGATCTACAAGTGATTTGGGTTTGATTGAGTTGCTTGAACAATGGATTGATTTTCCTTTTTGTCCTTAATGGAGTGGAGAATGCCTCAAACTCTTTTTTTTTTAAATAATTGACGATTCAATTTCAATCATTAAATGGTATGCTAAATAACATTTATTTTGAATCTAAAGACGAAACCATGATCAAGACGCCATTGCTTTTAAAAATCACTGCAGTTTTGACCACAATTTAATCTATCCTTTTTTAATTGAAAATATTGAAAGACAATAAAATATTAATCAATATCAAATCAATATCAATCAATGTCAAAGAAAAACGGGAATTGCCTGCCATAAGCTAATTATACATTATTTTTCAAAAATTCCAAAGACCGATGGTAGGTATATATATTAACCACCAAAATTAATATATGACCCCAATACACTGGGGTTTCCCCACCTGCTAGGTAGAGTTATGTAAAAAAGTAGCCTATTTTGAGGGGAAATTTTATTTAAGTTATGGCATTTTGAAGTTTCGACCTATGCCCATACACCGATATATCGATTTTCAGGCTATAATTTTTACTTGTCTTCCGACCTCAAATTTCGTTTTCAACTTTAAATGTACGATTGATTTAGGGGCAAAACTATGATCAAAAAGCCCTCGCTTTTGAAGATTCGTTGAGTTTTGAGGAAGTTATGGCATTTTGAAGTTTCGACCTATGCCCATACACCGATATATCGATTTTCGGGCTATAATTTTTACTTGTCTTCCGACTTCAAATTTCGTTTTCAACTTTAAATGTACGATTGATCTAGGGTCAAAACTATGATTAAAAAGGCCTCACTTTTTAAAATCAGTTGTGTTTTGACGAAGTTATGGCATTTTGAAGTTTCGACCTATGCCCATATGCCCATTTACCGATTTTCAGGCTAGAATTTTTACTTATGCTCCGATCCAAAATCTCGTTTTCAACTTTAAATGTACGATTGATCTAGGGTCAAAACTATGATTAAAAAGCCCTCACTTTTTAAAATCAGTTGTGTTTTGACGAAGTTATGGCATTTTGAAGTTTCGACCTATACCCATACACCGATATATCGATTTTCAGGCTATAATTTTTACTTGTCTTCCGACCTCAAATTTCGTTTTTAACTTTAAATGTACGATTGATTTAGGGGCAAAACTATGATCAAAAAGCCCTCGCTTTTGAAGATTCGTTGAGTTTTGAGGAAGTTATGGCATTTTGAAGTTTCGACCTACACCCATACACCGATATATCGATTTTCAGGCTATAATTTTTACTTGTCTTCCGACCTCAAATTTCGTTTTTTACTTTAAATGTACGATTGATTTAGGGGCAAAACTATGATTAAAAAGCCCTCGCTTTTGAAGATTCGTTGAGTTTTGAGGAAGTTATGGCATTTTGAAGTTTCGACCTATGCCCATACACCGATATATCGATTTTCGGGCTATAATTTTTACTTGTCTTCCGACTTCAAATTTCGTTTTCAACTTTAAATGTACGATTGATCTAGGGTCAAAACTATGATTAAAAAGCCCTCACTTTTTAAAATCAGTTGTGTTTTGACGAAGTTATGGCATTTTGAAGTTTCGACCTATGCCCATATGCCCATTTACCGATTTTCAGGCTAGAATTTTTACTTATGCTCCGATCCAAAATCTCGTTTTCAACTTTAAATGTACGATTGATCTAGGGTCAAAACTATGATTAAAAAGCCCTCACTTTTTAAAATCAGTTGTGTTTTGACGAAGTTATGGCATTTTGAAGTTTCGACCTATGCCCATATGCCCATTTACCGATTTTCAGGCTAGAATTTTTACTTATGCTCCGATCCAAAATCTCGTTTTCAACTTTAAATGTACGATTGATCTAGGGTCAAAACTATGATTAAAAAGCCCTCACTTTTTAAAATCAGTTGTGTTTTGACGAAGTTATGGCATTTTGAAGTTTCGACCTATGCCCATATGCCCATTTACCGATTTTCAGGCTAGAATTTTTACTTATGCTCCGATCCAAAATCTCGTTTTCAACTTTAAATGTACGATTGATCTAGGGTCAAAACTACGATTAAAAAGCCCTCACTTTTTAAAATCAGTTGTGTTTTAACGAAGTTATGGCATTTTGAAGTTTCGACCTATGCCCATATGCCCATTTACCGATTTTCAGGCTAGAATTTTGGCTTCGGCAGCAGCGTGTAGATCTAAAAGGGCGAAACTCAACTGGTTGCTGAAGTCATCCAGCAAACTCAGCTTGAGCAACAAGCTGCTGGTGTACAGGAGCATCATCGTGCCCACATGGACATATGGGATTCCATTTTGGGGCACAGCAGCAAAATCGTGGATTAATCAAATTCAAGTTCTGCAGAACAAGGTCCTAAGAGACATCTCTGGTGCTCCACCCTATGTGAGCAATTTGACGCTGCACAACGACTTCTGTGTACAGACAGTTTTTAGTCAAATAAACCGACATACAAGTCGTTACAATGACCGGTTACATAACCATGTTAACCCATTGGGCTGCTCACTAGGGTCGAATACAACCCGTAGACGCTTAAAGCGCCTCCACACCAGCGACCTCTGGACTGTTGGGCGTTAATATTTTTCGTTAATGTGCAACAAATGTTATATTTAATCTTACATTTGATGTTACGTAATATTATAATATGTTAAAACCAATTATTTGTTGATGTTATTAATTTAAATTCCCTGTTATTATGTATTCAATCTTCAAAACAATATTTTATAACCTTTCAGTAGGTTTATCAATATTAAATTAAATTGCTAAATAAAAAAAAAAAAAAAAAAATTTAAATGCAGTTTTAATCTAGAAATGCAACAATAAATAAAAACATTTTGATTTTGAAAAACTCTTGAGTTTTGAGCAAACTATGACATTAGGTAATTTGAAATCGTGCTTATGATTTTTTTTTAAACTAAATTACATATTTTATATTATTTATTTAAATATTTTTTTTTGTAAAGTTTACGTCCACTTTTTAAATAATTTTCCAAGACATAGCATATAATTGCCAAAAAGGTATTGCTTTCGACAGTTTTTACAGTACAAAACGCAGATTCCCTTATTTGCCAAGTTAACTCTGTCGAAAAAGGCATAAACATGCGTATTTATTTGTATTGTGCTCAATATTGTTGATTTTGGACACTATCAGTGTCTGACAGATAGGGAGTCCTGCCCCGCACGTGTTCACACTTCAAGGGTCGCGGTTCGCGGCACGTGCAAATGTTTTGTAATTTCGTCATCAATGCTGGCAAATATTTGCCGTGCGCATTTCAGTTGGCAGTGCAAATTGGTAATATCATCAACATTATCACCGATGGAGTATTTTCCTTTCATTTGTCGCCATGTCGCCCATTCAGTCACCCACTCTTTGTACGGGGCACTTTGATCTAACAAATTGATTTACACTAACGATTATTTAATGAAATTCCAGCGGCGCATAATATATCCGGCGTCTCTTCCGTCCTCTTCCTCGCCCTCGCCGCCGCCCTCGTCCTTGTTCCAGTTCTCCGTTGTCCTGGCAGGAAGTGTGAATTACCCAACACCCGTTAAACGGCGCACGCTTGCCACGCGACCGACAATCAGTTATTAGGTGTCTCTATAGCTTCCTGTGGGAAACCACTCAGCAGTAGTCCCAGTTGTTAACATGTCCTTAATTAATTTTTACACGTTTTATAGCGGTTAAGTGTCGACTTTTTAAATATTAATAATGTATTATAATAATAAAATGTATAAGAACATATAGTTCAGTCGATATAGTTCGTCTTAGAGGTAATCTGATGACAGATAGTAAATGCAAAATAGACTCCCAAATCACGGAAGGTTGTCCCTTTCTAAAAACAAGTGTTTTTCTTTTCTTGATTCCAGGGTACATTAAACCGGGCCAGGGTACAAATTTCGGGCCGATTTCTTTTCTGAGTGTAGTCAGTCTTTTATTATGAAATGCATTTTGATTATCAAACTCTGTGTTTTTGTTATACGATCCTAATTAGATTTTTACTGTTGAGCAAAAGTTCATAATTTAATTTATATCAATTGTAATGCTGTATCTCTACAATTGTGCTATCGGAAATCGATTTGTATTGATAGTCACAAAATTAGGCCAATTAATGTAAACTTGATCAGCCTCAAATATGCGAGAACTTATTTACAAAATTTCTTTACGATATACATAGATGAACAGTCGGGCGTAGCTAAATTGACTTTGCTGTTGATGCTGATCGAGAGTATACTGAATATATCTTATGGGATCCGACTTGCTTGCACTACCTGTTAAATACTTTTGCAATTATAATCTAAATCCCTTTGAGTGTAAGAAAAGTGATGATTAGTTTTTCGGAATTCTTATAGGAGCTCTGTCAGCTTCGGTATTTAGATGTAAGTACTTATAACTTTTATATAAAAACATTATTTATTCTAACTTAACAGCAGAGCACACGACCACAATGTTTATTTACTTGGGCACCACAGTTAAGTGCTTAACTATATGACTTTTATTGCCTTTACCCAGAGCAGCAGACAAAACAAATAAATGATTATCTGTTGGCTGTGCGTGACTGGACCATAAAGCCAAAAGATCAGCTCAGTTAGCCCAACTATTAACAACTGTCCACAATTATCACGCCCCACAAATTAAAAGGAAGCACCAAAAAATCCAAGCAAAATACATAAAAAGAAAGAAAAGAAATCGTGTACGAGTTTATGACGGGTTTCGTGGCATACGGACAAGTGACAATCATCCTACTTAATTGAATTCTTCGCTGCATAATAAATCAACTTAATGCGATCCAAGTGTGCCTGCGAGCATGCAAAGCAATTCACAAACTCAGAAGCCGTTCAAGCCGTTCCATAATCGCGCGGGCAAATCCTTTGGCTTATTTTGGCGGAGAGGAACGTGCGGTTTATTGCGGAGCGGTTCTGTAAATAAACAACAATAACACACACACACACACACTCGCAAACTCGCAGACTCGCAGACTCGCACACACACTGACAGTGCAATCAAACCTACCACGCGCCCACCCATCGCTCAATCCAGGCGCTCTCATCGTAATATCCAAGGCATGGGAATGGTAGTAATTTCCACACTTGTGCTGACACATTCAAAGGGCTTTGCGTTTTATTTATGAATTGAGAAATTGACATCCTGTGCAGTTGCTGCTTGGACCGGGGTAGGTCCTGGGCACAGCTCGATTTTTATTGCCGCCAAACAAGAGGCTTAAGCGCACCAGCATCATCGTCATCAAATGAACAAATGAATGAAATGAGCCTCAAACAGCACGGCACTTGCTGCTGCCTGCTGCCTGCCCCCTGCCACCCCCCCTGCTCAGCTTCGTCCTCCCCCCACAGTTTACGCTGAAAGCGGATAAATCGAGCGTAAAATATTTCAGCTCGGACTCCTTTGTTATACTTTGCCACTTGTTTTGCCGTGGCAGGCAGGTTGAAGCGATTTGTAGCCCAGAAATGAGCCAAGCTCGAAATGCTTGTGCGGTTTGCGATTCCGATTGCCATTGCGAATGAGGTAGTGCACTGCAAAAAATATACGACATTGTTTTTAAAAATCATGCTAACAAATCAGAAATCATTTTCTGTATTCCGTTTGATCTTTTCTTTATTTTTATTTAAATTCTGATCTTTATTCTTTATTTTTTAAATTATTTAAAAACTAATATAATTTAGTAAATTGCCATAAAACTATAAAACCATTTTTTCTCTAATTTGTAAAAATTGTCATAAAAAATATATATATTTTCTGTTGTAAGAAATATTTTCTATTTAAAAAAATATATATATAAATCTTACTTTATTTTCAAAACTTATTCTCTACGTACAGAAAATCGAATATAACGCCAAAAAACTAAGAAATTTGTTTTCTCGAAATTTTGGAAATAAATTTGCGATTTTGCATGTCCATAACCAACGAAACTAAAAAAAATTGTTTTTCTAATCTGTTATTTTTCGAAATGCATTTTTGCATTCTTGCAGTTATAAATACAAGTATCTATAATAATGTATATGATCTATTTTTCTGAGTGTATCCACATTGCAGTTGTGCAATTTGCACGCAGTAGTGGTTATGTGTGTGTGTGTGCCTGCTGTGATTTTTTGCCATCGAGGGTTGATTCCTGATGTGCTCGTCCATCAAATTGAGCGTCACTCAAGTATTCAAGTGTGTGTTGCTGTTTTTTATCCTGCAGATACTTCAAAGATTTAATAATGATATAAGAAGAGCTACCATTAAACCTGGCCAACAACAAAAACAACAGCAACCATTGAAGTACGTGTGTTTGCCTTTGCGATTTCACTGGCACACACACACCCACGCACAGTCATAGTCAGGTGCAGGATATCAATAGCAGAGTAGGACGATGGCAGGCACAAATTAGTGGAGCCCAGAAACGTTGTTATTGTCTCCCGAGTTGAGTTCTCATTGTTTTCGACCAACACCGTTTATTGTATCGTCTGGGCCTTGGCAACAGCGACAAGTCCTTGTTTTGTCCTGCCTGGGTCCTGCAGTCAAAGCAATTCGAGTGTCAAATCTTTTATTTGCCTTTTGCAGATTTCGCAATAAAAATGTATATTGTCAAAGTCGCTCGCCCCGTCCAAACCACAGCCCGATCCACAGCCACATCCTTGGCATATCCTTTGGGCGGCGGCGTGTTTGTTTGTGTGCAATAAATTTGCTGACAAAAGAAGGATTATTGCTGGCTCATACCGCTGCCACTGAGCAGGATGCGGTAGCGGGTAGCTCTGTTAGATGCTCACTGGGTTCCTGTCAGCGTGCATTCTTTGGCGTTATTGTTTGCGCATAAGTTAATTGTTCCCCTCCACAGCTTAAATGCATCGCATCCTTACGCTCAACTTGTCCCCTTCCCCCACTCCATTCCATTCCACTCCTCTCCCAACCCCATTCTCAATGCCATGCTGTGCTTATGCGATGATTAACCGTAGATTGACAGTGGCTGTCTCAGTGGTTTCAGCATGGATATGGGTCGTTATATTTAGCACTATGCGCTGCGGCGCGAAATCAGGCTACAAACGTAGTGTTATTAATTCCAACAACTAGTCACTAACTTTAAGCTAGCATTTTAAGTAGTTTGCAAGTGCTCAAAATACTTGACTAAATTTTGATACTTATTTTTACAATATGTGTAAATCGGAACAATTCTTCTTATCTTCATTCAGATACTAAAGATACTACTTTGTGAGAGTGAAAAGTGAAACTCAGTGAATATAAGCATAATAATAAATTAAAAGTTATCATCATTATTTAAATTTAATTAAAGGAAGGATTAGCGAAACTCAGAAAACAAAAACCAATCCGAACTAAAATCCCCTTGTAGCTTAGTTATAAGCAAAGTAAAGTGTTAAGAAGGGAGAGATAAAGTATGAAAAAGAAAATAATAATATTATAGCTAAATATTAGAATCCGTGCATAAAATAACCACACTTAAGCACTCTCAGATTTCTCCGAAGAAGTGTAAGTATTTAAAAATGTTATGATCCTAAGATATACTTCTTTTATTTGAGTTTTTATCTGTGAAGGATGATACTAAAATATATATATAAAATATAAAAATATTGATTTTAATTTTAAGTTTGGCATTGGGAAACATCCCTACTGAAAGGAGATGAAAAAATGCCATTATAAGCAGAATCTTTTGCTGGATGTCCAACCGAAAAAACTAAAGAAGAACTATATCGACGCGGCTATTGATGATTGGAGATGCTTTCTTCTGTCTGTTACGAGTTTTTGCATTATTTATTTTCAACATTTTGATTACAATGAAATAATAATTATCAAAGTTGGTGTATTTATTTTTACTCAAATGTGTTGTACATTGCAATTAATTGATAATTATCAAAGTCAGCGTATTAAAATCGGTTTAGTCAGTGGAAATCACATTTAAGTTGAATAGTTAAAGACAAATCCAAATCAATAGCTTGTGAAAATCTCTCGTTTATTACTTCTTTTGAATTTAAAACACTGAGTTCCCTTCGATGTCCATCTGAGCTCGTAAAAAGACAAAGGAAATCCGCAATAAATTTACCACAAATGAATTGGGGCCTAAGCCCAAACAGAAACCCAATAAAGCTTGCCTTAGTCGTTGTACACTATATACATATACAGATATATATATTCGTATATACACATAAAAATGGGCGTTACCACACCCATAACGTTGACTAAAAATCAGTGATTTGTAAGTGTGGCCAAGTGAGTTTTTGGACAGCGAATGGGATGTGAAGAGGGGGATGGGATTGAGAACGGGATGAGCACATGAAGATAGAAAATAGAAATAATGAAAATCACGCAAGGAGAAAGAAACGATATCAATATTGTCATGAAACAGAATGTGGAGCGGGGAGGTGGGGAAGTTGCCAGCCATTATTGTTTAGCTGCGATTGTGTGAGTGTGTGTGTATGTTAGTGTATGTTTGTGTGAGTGTTTGTGTGCCAGCAAGTTCCGCAAAACTGAAAACTAATTTGAACAAAGTACAACAAATAAAACTGACTACTGAATGTTTAATTTGAAAAGGGAAGACAGCGAAACAGCAGCAGCAGCAGCAGCACTAACAATAACAACAACAACAACAACAGCAGCCACAACAACAACTACAATAATGTCTAACAACTACAGAACAAAAACAGCGAAAATGAAAAAGAGAAATAATGCACACACACACACACACGCACACACATGCACATTTACACACACAAATGAACCCCAGCAGTTCCCCAATTGTGTTAAGGATGTTGCGAAAATGGCGCATTGGCTGCCAGTGGTTGGGGTAGATGTTGCTGCTGCAGGGAGAGGGGGGATGGTGCCGGGCGGATGTGGAATTCAACTGATGCTGCACAGAGCTGTGCTGAAACGAGAACGAGAACGCCCGACATACGGTTAGAAAAACATTCGCACATAAAAATGCTAACATTTGAACGAGAGCGCATACTAGAACACTATACACACACACACACACACATACCTCTCTCTGTGTGTGTGTGTGTGCGGCTGACATAATGAAACATTATTAAGAGCCACGACGTCAACGCAGCAAAAGGTATCTAAATTCGAGAAAATGCTGCCTTTCAGCCCGGCGGCTCACACACGGAGAGAAAGAGAGAGAGAGAGAGAGATGTGTCGGAGTAGGGAGGGGTGAGGGGGAGGGGATAGAGGGACGTCGTTGAGTTTTGGCTTCTGCAGTCGCCTGCCAATTTGCGTCCGCGCCCGCTTCACACAATGAATGGGGAGAGGAAAACACAAATATCACATTTACAGCACAAGCAGAAGGCACTCCACCATTTTATGTTATTACGTATAGTCTGTCAGTGTGTGTGTGTATGTGTGTGCGTGTATGTCTGTGTCTGTGTGTGTGTGTGTGTTCTCTGCCTCCATCCTTGGCTCGTGATTGGGGGTGCACTTGGTGCCTAGATTGGTTTACAATCTCAGTCATCCCCTGCTGAGAGCAGCAGACGCCTTGTTGCTATCTCGCTTTCTCCTCCAGCATGAAAGGGGATGCTGACTACGCTGACGTTGGCAGCGCTGCCTGCTTCTGCTGTTGCTGGCTGCTGTTGACGCCAGGGATAACGACAGCGACGATGACGACAGCGGCGGCGGCAACGGCGACGTCAACGACAGTAGAATCACAGTTATTCGAGATACGAAAACATAGCAGCGCCGACAAAAGCTCATGGAAGCGAGAGCGGCAGCGGTTTTCATAAATAAATGTTTGAGTTATGTAGAAAAACATTTCGGGCGAGAAGATTTTCGTTTTCGTTGCGATTCAGTTAACATTTGGCAAAAGGATTCCGCCTAAAACAGACAAGCCGACGGATGACGCGACAGATCACTTACCGATACCAAAAGTCGTTACAAGTGACAAGTTTTGCATTAAGTTATTTGAAAAGCTGAAGCGGTAACGGAAACCACATCTGCAATAAATTATTGTGTTCGCATCAAAAATATCACAATTTAATTAATTGTAAAAGTGCAAAAAGAGCATAAATCAGTTCCTGAGCTATAGTGAAAACAAGTGTTACGTCCTCCTCTCAATAAGTGTAAATAAATACGCTACCAAAGACAGCTCAATAAAGGGATTTTAATCGAAATGCACACCAGCACGGATCCCATGCACGCACTGCACGACAGCTCCTCCCTGTCGCCGCCACTGCACAAGAGCCAACGGGGCACATCCTCGCGAGCTGCCGCCGCTGCGGATGAAATGTCGATGATCTGTGACGACAGCGATTTCGAGCCGTCGGCCGCCGGCGGCAGCAGCAGCAGCGGCGGTGATAATAACAATGGCGGCAGCGGCAGCTCCGCCAGCGGCGGTCCTCTAGTCAAGCCGCCATATTCCTATATCGCCCTGATCACCATGGCCATACTACAGTCGCCGCACAAGAAACTAACACTCAGTGGAATATGTGATTTCATAATGTCCCGGTAAGCATCAGCTATCAATTGTAATCCAAGTGCACAATTATCAGATGAGGACAGCCGTCGAGTGCTGCGAAAACTAGACTAACTTTCTGATACCTCAATTTATTTATATTAATATGTATAGTTGTACATTGATGTTCAACTAATTTATAGTTAGAGCAATTCGGATTATATATTACACAAAAAATAATATATTAAATAAAAATAATTATAATTAGAAACGATTATAAAAGTGATATGCGATATATGCAGACAGAGAAAAAACATCATATTTAGTTTGTGAATTCCATATTTATATTAATATTATTTTCAATCGTTTTGAAAAATAACTTTTTCTTAATTTTCAAGCTTTTAATCTGTTGAAGTATAAATTCAAACTGATTTTATTACTGACATTCCCATCCTTATATGGTTAACAGTGTTCGCTTATTATCTAGCAGAGGATCAATGGAAAATAGCTTATTTTCTATATTTCTCCTTTTATCCTTTTATTCCTATTATGTACTTTACCTTAAGTGATCCCTCCTACTTTACCTAGCCAAGGACCTGTTCTCAAAACACTAAAATGTTAATTTATTGTTATTATTATTATTGGACATGATCTTAAAATATAATATGAGTTTTTTTCTCATTGAACATGTTAAAAAAATGATTGATTTTGATTAGTTCGGTTCATATATCTTTTTCAGAAAATAAGTTTTTTTTATGTCTTGAAATCCAACCACGTAAAACAATTAAAGCTAAACGAAGAATTTAGAATATATGTATGTATAATACGTAAATCCCTTTGATCGTTACAGTTTCCCATACTATAAGGACAAGTTTCCCGCTTGGCAAAACTCCATTAGGCACAATCTCAGTCTGAATGACTGTTTTATTAAAGTTCCACGCGAACCGGGTAATCCGGGCAAGGGCAATTTCTGGACGCTGGATCCCCTCGCCGAGGACATGTTCGACAATGGCAGCTTCCTGCGTCGAAGGAAACGCTACAAACGGGCGCCGGCAATGCAACGCTTCTCGTTTCCGGCCGTCTTTGGTACACTGTCACCGTTTTGGATACGGAAACCGGTGCCACTGGTACCGGTCCACTTCAATGTGCCCAACTTTAATGGGAATCGCGACTTTGATGTGATGCACACACCGAGCGATGTGTTCGACACGGCGCTCCGTGTGGATAAAAAGTTCAATTTCTTTGCCAATGCGGAGGCTTCGTTCTATCAGAACAACAGCGAGAAGTTCGATCGTCTGTCCTTCATCAATCGCCGGACGGAGGATGCGCCACACAGTAGTGCCGCCAGCGATCTGAGCAGAGCCCATAAGTACAAAAATCCGTATCCATTTGATGTCGCCGCTGCTGCTGCTGTGGGTCTTGGAGGTGCGGCCGGGGAGTATCCGGACCGGGACAATGATACGGATCGCAATGTGTACAACGATGATGTGGATGGAGATGATACCTCGTGCGATAAAATCGATGTGGAGAGTGCCAATGAGCATGAGCAGGATTCACATATCTCAGACTCGGTGGACTCTGTGTGCACGAATCCAAATCGATTAGAGATCCCGTTGGAGGCAACAACCCGTGAACTGGACGCCGAGCCGGAGCGCACCTCACCCTATGTGATGCTCTTCGATCATGCGGATCCAGCGTCCAACAGCTCGCTAGCAATTACGTCCAGTCCCAAGAGGCCCGTGCAGGCGCATACGCACAGATCTCTGAGCAGGACGACCCTACTCCATCTGGACAGTGAACCAACCAGTCTGCGGTGCGCCCGGCAGACCAATGCCAAGGATTTCCGCATCGAGACTCTGATTGGGCATGTGCACAGAGACGGAGCGGCCAGTGATTAGGTGATCCCTTCAACCTGACACGAGATCTTATTGCATATGTGTTTGTACACTCGAAAAAAATGTGGAAAATCGATCTAAACTTTAAACACTCAAAAAAATAACATACATTTTTGAAATAAATTTTAAATTACAGAAAAAAAAAATATATTGCAATTTGCAGAGACAAATTCCAAAAAACTTCATATTTTTCAGAGTGTATATAGCCATATGCCTGTGTATATTCCAGTGATTTCAGTTAAGATCTAAGCATATTTTAACACTTCTCTGTACGTTGTAAACTTTAGCTGTAGTTTGCGGTATACCCGGAATGCATCTGCACACCAAACAAACTTTCGCATGTACTATGTATCTCCTCACGTCCGATCAGCATGTAGTGATTATATCCGGATGGATGCATATTCGGGATACTTTTATGCCAGCACAAAATTTTAATGTGACCAAAAAAAAAAGAAGAAAATAATAAAACTAAATAAAACGTGTCCACTTCAATTGTATAAAATATACATATGTATTTGCATTATAAACCTGAGTGTAAGATGAAGACAGAAATACATACATATACTATATATATATACATACATATATAAAGAAAAATTATAAATTGAAAACATACATTTTAAAGCGATTCCATATATAGTATATAGAAGTGTATATGTATATGTATGTCAACTATATGTCTCTCTCTCTCTCTCTGTGTGTGTGTGTGTGTGTGTGTAATTAAAATTTTATGCTAATACGCACAGCACATAAAAAACTATTAACTATAGCTTAGATACTAAGAAATTTGCTGATGTTATTGAAAATTGAATAAACAGTATAATTAGAAAAACGATTCGAGGTGATTTTCGACTAAATTATTATTTGTGCTCTCATTATTATTATTATTATTATCAGTTGCAGTATTAAGTTGGAGAATTAATTTGGCAGCAGTTGGTAAGTTGATCTGTTGCCATTAATTTAAAAAAATATCTTAGCTTAAAAAGCACGTTCAAATAAAGCGTTTTGTGATAATTTAACTTTTAGTTTTTCTGATAAATTGAAAGCGAATTTTTATATTATTTTTTAAGTATAGAATAATGTAATTAATGAATGCAGTTCTCTAAAGCAACATTTGAGAGCTGATTGCTAAGTCACAGTTTTTGTACAAAACAAAAAAATTATACATATACTTTATTTTTGAAACTAATACCCCAATCGAATGAGGTAATTAGCCAATCAGTTAAGCAATAATAAACTGTGAATTGAACACTTGCCACTGGGCTCTTGGCACTTGCAACAAGTTCATTGCAACCCCAAAACGTTTGACTTGACTTGAGCACAAAATACTCTCCAATTTTTGCGTAACTGTCAAACTCAACTGTCAGTTGTCAACAAATTGACGCATGCGCTTTTGCAGCTCAGCTGTTTGGGGCTGTTGTGCAGGATGAAAAAGGACGACACGTTGAGTGTGCGTCAGCACAGAAAGCTCGCTCGATGCTTACACCAAAAAGCTCTGGCAGTGCTCTGTAGTTTTGTGTAGCATGCTATTCCAGTGTTAAAACATTAAAAGCTAGACTGGAAAAAGGACAACAGTTAAATAGAAGATACCAACACTATTGGTATCCAGCGGTACGGAGCTGCTGCAAACTCCATTTGGCATAATTCCCCACACACACACACACTCATAAAAACACACACACACACACACACACAGTCTCACAAGCTCGCATACAGCGACACACACAGCAAAAAGTCGATTTTTCACCAACATAAAAGTTGTATATGTGCAAAACTTTCAATTGCTGCATTTGCACACTAGACGCATAATTAAATAACCAACTGTCCAAACATAAAAACTATGCAAAAAACCGTTCTCAAGATGTACAACGCGAGTGTGTGATAAAGAAGAGAGCAGCCCAGAGCATTTCCAAATTTTTGGTTTTTCCGTATTCCCGTATTCGGCTGCCCCAAAATGCTGAGCTCATCATAGAGCGTAGAAAAGTTTGCGGCAACAGCAGCACCAGCAGCACTGATACAAAACTTTCAGTCAACCAACCAACCCTCTCCAATCCCCATTCCTTATCAGGCACACAATTGGCCTGTTGTGCTGTGCTTTGTGATGATATGTTTATGGTAATAAGTAAAGTGATAATAACTCGTGTGACTATACGCCTAAAAGGCTGTTGAGCAATGCACAACGGCCGGGGGCAAACAACGCCGACGACGAGAGCCTGAGTCGGAGACGGAGACTGAGCCTGAACCGGAGCCTGAAGATTTGGGTTTGTGCAGCAACAGCAACAGGAACAGCAATCGAAGAAGAAGCGGGACAACGATAAGCAAAAGCTACGGCTGCAAAACGAGAACAACAACGACGAGTGGAACGACCAGGTCGACGACTAGGACGCGCACATGGCGAGCTGGAGCTGGAGCATCGTGTGCACAACGCTGCTGGCCGGCCTGACGTTACTCACGGGTAAGCTGAATAATAGAATAGAATAACCTGTTCACATTAGCTAATGCGTAATTCGTAAATCGTCTAGTGACCCACACGGTGCACATTACGAATCTCCGAGTGCCGCACACCTACACACTCGAACGTGATAATGAGCCAGATCCTCTGGTGTTGGACTGCGAGTACGAGATGGATTCGACGGAGAAGGGCTTTGTACTCAAGTGGCTGTTCAACAATCACTCCATCTATCAGTGGATACCCTCCGTGAAGGGTTTCGCCATGGTGAGTCATCGCCCTCATCATTATCATCGTCACCCCATTTGCAGGCAAAAAGTCAAACACACAGCACACAAGGAACAAAAGAC
Source organism: Drosophila nr. perissopoda 5 BK-2023a (assembly GCA_035044105.1). Classification (NCBI taxonomy): domain Eukaryota; kingdom Metazoa; phylum Arthropoda; class Insecta; order Diptera; family Drosophilidae; genus Drosophila; species Drosophila nr. perissopoda 5 BK-2023a. The sequence goes on from JAWNMK010000267.1 coordinate 1,241,339, forward strand.
AAAAAAATTAATTAACATAAAATTCGCTTTCTTCTTGCTTTTCTTGTCTTTGTTGGCGTTGTTGTTGTTGTTGCTGTTGCTGTTGCTGTTGGGACTGCGACCCTTGCAGGGCTTCATGAAGGCAAAGATAGACACCAAAATATTCACCATGGAGGGCAGTCCAGGTGTTATATCGATAAAGAATCCCGACTGGAACATGACGGGGGAATACACCTGTGCCGTGCAAACCTTGGAGTCCACGGATAAGCGAAGTGCCCGCTTACAAATAATCGGTATTTTCTTCTTGTCTCTGTTGTTGTTGTTCTTGCCTCTGTTTATACAATTTATTTATTTATATGTGCCCATTGTTTTTATTTCTAAACACTCTACACAAAATGAGTAGCTATTAACGCTGTGCAACTTACAACTTACTGAAAGAGGGGACATTTTGTAAACTATGCCTACAATTTGTTCAGATAGTTCCATTTGTAAATCAACATTTATTAAAAAAAACTAAACTTATGATTTATCAGTTAACATGAAACCCTTTTTTTTCTTGGTTCGATTTATTTCTTATCATTTATTGACAAATTACAGAGTGATTTTTAAAAAGTAGCCAATAAGCCAAAAATCTAATTATTTTACAGGGCACATTCAGATCTCAGTTTTAAGAAAGGTCTTAATTTATTTTTGCTCCATAATTTGTAGAATTATTGTAAACAGATGGCTTATTATTATTATCATAAGGAAATATTCATTTTTTTTTTTTTTTTTTAGTATTTCAATAATTATGTTATAGACATGAAAGTTAAATTAGGGAGGTATAATTTGTAGGGCATAAATGTGTCGACAATGTCAATGCTCTGTTTTCCTCACCTGTTTATGGCGTGAAATTGTTTGCATTGGTGTTTTGGTAGGTGTGTCCCATATGTGGGCGTGTGTTTGTGTGTGTTTGCGGCACGTGCGACTCATATTTGCATGCGTGTCATGTGGCATTCGCTTCAGTTACAAAACGCCCGCCTCTTGTTTTTGTTTGTTTTACTTTTTTGCTTTATATTTCAAAAGTTTAGTTGTGGTGTTTTTTTTTTTTTGTTTTATGTTTAGTTTGACACTTGATTAATTCTCACGGAATTTTTGCCCGTTGTCTCCCCATTCCAATGCCCTACTCGATATGCAAACAGTTCCTGAGTCCGATTTCATGCTGGAGGCACGCATGGGTGGCGAGCAGTCAGATGTGGACATAATGTGCGCGGTGCAAAATGTTTTCCCACAGCCGGTGCTCTCTGTCATGTAAGTAAAGCGCACTCTGTTGACCATTGATAACAACGGAAAAACAATGTTCGATTTTTCGATATTGATATCGATGACTTGTCTTTTGAATGCAGCTTCGATACACACATACTGGACTCGGTGCTCACACAGTTGGATCAGAATCCGAGCGGTCTGTACAGCATGACGGTGCGGACGCGCATTCCTAGAGATCAACTCGAATCACCCACACCGATAACATGTGCGTTTTTCCTGCTTGGCACTAACTATACCAAACGCAGGGAGACTATTTTTTATGGTAAGTAGAGGTAAGCAGGCTGGCCAGCCGCCAGGTGGGCTTCTCGCTAGGGATCAGTGTGTTAATCGAAATCGTGTGTTCTCGGGATATTGCAGATAAAGCCACAAATATACAACGCAAATGGACAACAGTCGCCGTAGTTATGTCGATCGCATCTTTAGCTTTAAGCAGTTAGTTTCGTAGTGATTTTTGTAGGCTATGTACGTATTTGTTTTTATGTTCGTATAGAATGTTTAACAATTTTTAATTTTTAAATAGAATTTTAAAACGATAAACGTAATTTTTTGCGGTATTTTTAAAAAAGCGCTTATTTTGTAAATGCATGTAAATGTAAGAGAAATGAAATGACATACACGACAAAAAAGACAAAAACCCAAAACCAACAAAACAAAAAAGAAGAAAAAACACAAAACACACAAAATACAAACAACAAGAAACACTAAACAAAACAGTAAATGAAAACAAAAACAAATAAAAAAAACAAACAAACAACCACACCAACAAAACTAAAACAAATTATTGTATTCATATATTTACCACATAAATAAAAAAATCTATATATATAAATAGTTATGTATGATGTATAGGTCTAATTGAGTACAGAAACGCTAATAAAAAAACAAAACGAAAACATTAAAAGTGCATTAAATAAATTCTTTGAATGTTCATTTTTTGGTGTTTGAAGGGTGCAGCGCTATCTTTTATTTGAGTTTCAAAATAATGTACCAACTATCGATTATGTTGGATTTATTCAATGGCAATTTTACTCAAATGGCATGGCAATCGTATGCCAACTACAACTCTGCGTTTGATGAGTGTGCAACCCTGGTGCGCATGCACGCCACAAGGTCTTCCAGTGCGCTTTCCAGAACGCCTATGAGTATGCAGTGAAAATGACAGTAGTGGCAGCAGTAGCAGTAGCAGCAACGAAATCAACATCGTCGTAAACTTATTTGGCAAAAAAAAAGTAGACGCCAGACGAGAGCCAAGGTTTCTGCTCCCTTGGCCCATTGATTGGATAATCCAACAGAGCGAAGAGAGATAGCGCAATAAAGCAAGGCAACATGTTTTAGTATTATATTAGCTGTGGCTGGCAACGCGGTGGACAGGATCAACAGCAGCAGCAGCAGGCGCAGCTGAAGCAGCTAATGCATCAGCATGGCTACGTCCGGCGACGGCGACACCATCAACACCATTGACATGGACAGCTCCTCCACATCGCAGGCCAAATTCGCAGAGCCAAGCAATGGTAATTAAAACGATTCACTGACAAAAACATCGCTCTACTTAACAAAAAAAAAAATGTGCAGAAACATAGACAAATTCACAGCCAAAAAAATCAATGAATGGCAAAATGGAAGTGGCCGTGGCGCATGTGTCTTGAAAGTAGGCAGAAGAAGCAGCGGTGGCAGGTGGCATGTGGTATGGGAAAGGGGTTGGGGTAGGGGTTGGGACAGAGGCCACCCCCATTTCACGGATTGACTGACTGACTGGGTGACTGGTTGACCGACTGCTTGACTGAGCACTCGCTTACAATTGATAGACATTGAGGAAAGACTAAAAAAAAACAAATAAATGATAATTAAAGAAAACTTTTAAACGGCCAACAACCTGTCAACTATTTATGGATATTCTCACTGCGAGGGTGTGTTGTGTATTTATGCGGGTGCATGTGCGTGTGTGTGTGTGCTTGTGCGGATGCGTGTGTGGGTATGTCACCCAAGTTCAAGCTCAAGTTGATGTGTTTCCCAGTTGGGTCATTGCCTATTCATGTCCAGCACTTTCTACATTATGGATAAACTGAACAACATATAAAAGTGATTCACTAATATTAATACACACTATACACTTCCAATTCCAATTATAGTCTCCACCGACCATGTGGGTAACTCATCGCCCGATGTAAGTAGCTCATTACACATGTGTTTAAATATAGTATTAAAATCGTGCGTACTACTCAGTTGGGCAATCGACCGTTGCGCGTGGCAAACAAATCGGACAAGGAACGAAAACTTGGTCATCGACGTGTCGGCGAAGGCGGCGAGATTACCTACAAGAAGATACAGACATCGCAAATCATGGGATCCATACAGCTGGGCATACAGCATACCGTAAGTGAAAAACAACCATCATATTTTTGAAGTATTCAATTTCCTGCTCTCGTTTCGCAGGTTGGCAGCCTGGCATCGAAGCCCAAACGGGATCTACTTATGATGGACTTCTGGGAAATCGAGAGCATTACGTTTCCGCCAGAGGGTTCTAGCCTTACACCTGCCCACCATTATAGTGAATTCAGATATAAGATCTATGCCCCGATTGCATTTCGTTACTTTCGTGATTTGTTTGGCATACAGCCAGATGATTTTATGGTCAGTATTTTGTATTTATTCATATAGATTTTAAGTCTTATGCTCGTTTAAATTCCACAGATGTCCATGTGTACTTCGCCACTGCGCGAACTATCGAATCCAGGTGCTTCCGGCTCAATATTCTATTTAACGGACGACGATGAGTTCATTATCAAAACGGTTCAACACAAGGAGGGTGAATTTTTACAAAAACTACTGCCTGGGTAAATAATTCACAAGAAGCAAATGGCTCTCTTTCCAAACTCTTACTCAGAATTTGTCTAATTGTAAACTTTAAGCTTTCCCGGTCAGCTTATTAGGGGAAACCTTTTTAATTTTCTCTTATTTTAAATTGAATTTAAGTTGACCACACCACAAATCAAATTTTTGAGAGACGTTTGTTTTTGATTTTGAATGAGTCACTAATTGATCTATTTTATTCTTATTCGCAGTTACTATATGAATCTGAATCAAAATCCGCGCACTCTATTGCCGAAATTCTTCGGCCTTTACTGCCTGCAAACGAGCAACGCCAAAAACATTCGTCTGGTGGTCATGAATAATCTGCTGCCGTCTTCGGTGCGAATGCATCTCAAATACGATCTGAAGGGATCGACGTTCAAGCGTAAAGCATCGAAAGCGGAACGTGCCAAGAAATCGCCCACATACAAGGACCTGGACTTTATGGAGCAGCATCCAAATGGCATATTCCTCGAAGCTGAAACATATTCAGCACTGATCAAGACTATTCAAAGGGATTGCACGGTGCTGGAGTCCTTCAAGATTATGGACTATTCGCTGCTATTGGGCGTGCATAATCTGGATATCGCACTCAAGGAGAAACAGAGCGAGCAACGCAAGCCGATGAGAGCACCGCTGGCCGAGGATTCCGATGTCGATGAACCCCTTGACGGGGCAGAGGGCGATGGCAAAGATCGGGATGCGGCAACGGGCATCAGCCGGAACAAGTAAGTATTTCTCATGTTTACGACTAAAGAAGAGCATTTGATGATTTGCTAATTAAGTGTGGCATACAGATCGGTGAATCGGCAGCGTCTAGTGGCACATTCAACGGCCATGGAGAGCATTCAGGCGGAAAGCGAACCCATCGATGACGAGGAGGATGTGCCGTAAGTCTGTTCAAACATCACTGAATTATATATGACTTAGTGGTGCTCGTATCGATTTAGGCCTGGTGGCATTCCGGCTCGAAGTGAGAAGGGCGAGCGACTCTTGCTCTACATTGGCGTCATCGACATACTGCAATCCTATAGGCTCAAGAAGAAACTGGAGCACACATTCAAGAGCATCATACACGATGGCGTGAGTGAAAATGCCAGCTAAATTCTTGCAAATGGAAAACATTATCTCTGTTATTATCATCCATATAGGAGACCGTTTCGGTTTGTCGGCCCTCGTTCTATGCTCAAAGATTTCATAACTTTATGGCTAAGACCGTATTCCGCAAGATACCATCGCGTAAGTCAGCTGGCTGTGTCGCACTTGGGTCAAGTACTCGTACTATAAGGCATTTTTGTGCAACTACAAAAATTGAAAAACCAACAAAGAAAAGAAAAGAAAAGAAAAACTAAACGGCAACAATAAGAAAAACTACTCATTGACCATGGCGTCGTTTTTTTGCGTAGCTGCCAAACACACTCAAGTAGCTTGAGACACAAACACACACACACAAATACACATCTAAACACACACACATACGCCACACACATTAATATTTGTAAAATGCTAATTTTATTGTCTTTAATTCAGTTCTTTTGCAGCAAAAATGCAATATAGTATATAGTACACTTGCCCTTATGCGCTAACATTCGGTAGTCAGCTAATTTGTTGTATATTCTTGAAACTTGTAAACCGTAATTTGAAAATTTGATTTTGTATTCTATGGGAAAAACGATCCGACAACAAAAACAAAAATGCTGTTTTTTTCTGCTTTCTTTTGGATATTACTTTGATGCATTACTTCACTTGTACGCATAGTGGATCTCCCAGAGATCAAAGGAAATCACAGAAAATTTCGTACCTTGGTAACCAGTTATATAGGTAATAAAAACAACAACAACAACAAAAATAACAATAACAAAAAGAAAATGCAAATAATTAAATAATGTTTGATAATTTTTATCCTCGATGTTTCAGTTTCAGTTTAAGCAATAACTTTTTCACATACTTATTAAGTTTATTATTCACTTTTTTCGTTTTCGTTCTTTTTCGTTTGATTTCCGATTCTGTTTAACGGCACTTGGTGGTTGGTGGGTTGATTGATTGGTTGATGAAACCTCCGGACGCAAAGCATGCCTCGCAATCGCACGTTAGTCTTCATCCTTGTAACCCACATTCAATTGTAAACCGCAAAATGATCTTTGGCTTTGCTTAAAGTGCTGCTTCATTTCTTGCCTTATTAATTATTCCCGATTAATTATAATTTATGGTACATGTTTACTGCTTGAATGAACTAATTCGTGTTGTTTGCCACCATTTTTATAGCGCTCAAGCATTCGCCATCGAAGAGAAAAAGCCTCTCCAAGGCCATACAGCGCTCCATAGACAGCGAGACCGAGCCGACGCGACGTAAGTAATCAGGATGATGATCTCTTGGGGAGAATGAGATGCATCTACTTATTGCCTTCCTTTGCTTTTCAGCTGTGCACACCTCACACTCTCACAGCAGCGGCAAAATACATCAGCAATCCAAGCCAGAGTCTGCGTCAACCGCTCTCAACTCGGAGCGTGATAGAGATCGAGATCGGGATCGGGATCGGGATAGGGATAAAGATCGTGATCGTGATCGGGAAAGTGGGCGTGCTGGGCTAAGCAATGCACCGCCGCCTGTGAGGCAGCGGGCGTCCACCTCGGCAACCTCATCCGCTGCAGCTGGCAGTAATCTGAAGGCGCGTGTGCCACCGCCCGTTCCACCGCGTGGCTCGCCACGCCGCAAGGATGCCCAGGACAGTCGGGCGCACTCCACCACTCCAGGTATAGCACCCAACGATAATAATTACACTGCACACACAGCCTCCATCTGCAATGCGAGCAACTTACTCCAAATACCCACTGCTACTGAGGCAATACCTCGTTTTGGGGATCGTCGTTCACCCAGCAACGTGCAGGATTGGCTGGAGCTGCACGATCTATTTGACAGTGCCACTCCTCCACCTACGGCCTTAGTGCATCGCAGCAGCTCTGTGCGTCGCCGGGAATCAATGCAGTCTACCTACTCCACGGCACGCTCCGACAGCACCTATCGACGCCATCAGCAGCAGCAGCAGCCGCGTATGCTCAACCACGTGGACATCTTTCAGCGACAGAACAGTTTTATGGCACGCAGCGAACGCTCCTCGGTCGGCTCCATTGTGCGCAGCTTTCCACCTATACGTGCCGAAAGCTATCGAACCGCTCGAACAACAATTAGCGCTAGCACCCAGACAGGATCTCCACGCAGGACCAAGCAGGTGATGCAGCGTCATCAGAAGCGCAATCGGTATTTGCACTGCGTGGATCTGGCATTGGGTGAAGATGAAGGCTCCGATGCCCAGGAGGATAATCTCCTGCAGTCCGTGAGCGCCTTTCTCGAGGTCAAGCGCGAGCTAGAGAGCACATATAACCGACCGAGAGCGTTGCCCGTCTTGGAGGTGACGCCTTCAGCAGAGCAAGTGCCACATCCACAGGAAGTGCAACAGCAGCGCGTCAATTTGGCAGTGTCACAGTGTCCGAGACGTGGCAAGCGGCGTGCACCGAATGCGGCACCTTCAACGATACCCGAGAGCACCACGGATACGCAATCGACGGTGAAGGATTCACGACGCAATAGTTGTGCCTAAACAGTGCTAGACGCATGCTTAACATCTCACTTGCTCATCATTGTTCCATTTGCAACCTAATCCCCAAATTCTCTGTGCCGATTTCGTTGCTCATTGTAATCTTTGTGTTCTCATTGTATTGCTAGGCACAACTCCATCATGCAGTTCAACACCTCCCCCTGCCTTTGACGACATCTCCGAGGACAGCTCGAACAAGAATAGCACCTCGTCGATTGGGCGACGATCGCATCATCATCATCATCATCATCCTCACCAGCAGCAGCAGCAGCCTCCGTATTATCAGCAACAGTATTCGGAACGTAAAATGAACATTGGCCCCGCCTATCGAGGCTCCTACAAGGAGGATATCGTTAGGTATGCAAATCCAGTTTCAAATTTTTAAATAAACTTATCGAAATGTGTTGTTAGCGTCTCTGAGGTGCATCTGGACACGTTTCTGGCGGTGGACACATCGTCGAGCAGCCACTATGGGTCGCGTGGCGGCTTAGCATGGACGCCACCGGCATCAGGTGAGGGCTCCACACCCACTTGGACAGAGGGCACGCCCAGTTTTACGGACTCCAGTTCGAGTGGTGATCTCGGTAATTGGCACTTGTCATTTGTAATTGCAATATTCGCCTGTTTTGTTATGTTTTATGTACTGTTACTACTACTACTACTACTGTACTCATTCACGCTTACAATCGTAGACAACTTCTCGCCCATAAACTCATCTAAAATCGATCGACACAAGCCGACGGTGGAAGATGCCATCAACTCTCTGTCCTCGGGAATGGTAAATATCACTGGTGCTGGCAATCTCTAGATCGACTCCTACTCCTCCGACTTAAAAAAGCAGTTAATCAAAAGCAAACCCAAAACTCTCACACACCACCCACACAGACTTGAAGAGACCCACCTGATAGTTTCACACATGCCCAAAATTCCAACACGCTGTATTTGTTGTTGTTGTGTTTTTTAATTTTTAAATCGATTTTTGTACGGCTACGTTTTACAACTGCACACCAAACACAAACACAACCACACCCACACACACAGACACACAAATTAATGTATCTTTTTGCATCATTATAGATCAACTAACATAGCATGTGATGATGGGGATGACACAGAACAACAACAACAACAACAACAACTACTTCTCGTTTACATGGTGCAAACAGATTTCGAATGAAAGACAAAAGAACAGACACATATACATATATACATCATATTATAAAGGGAATGCTTGCGCGTTTGGATATATGTATACATACTGTTATGTATATGTGTATAGTATATACTTAGATATGTACATATTTGTGTACGAGTGCACTTGTATAGCTAGGATTATAATCAAAACTAAAGCGCCCTCGTAGAACTCCATACCAACAAAGAAAAAAGAAAAGAAACAGATTTACACCCAGCAATATCTTCATGCATTCGTATATATAGATATATACAGGATACCAGCAACAGATATTGTTCAAGACCTATATACAAATGAGATATATGCATATATATATATATATATAATATATATGTGTATGTTATACGGATACAATAAATTTATCTATTGCATGCATGAAAGCAACGATAATTATAATTGATATTATATATATATATACAAATACATACAAACAGAAAACAAATAATGCAAAGAAAACTTAAGATCAAAAACGTTGAAAACATTCAATAACCAGTTCCCGTTCCTTTCCCCATATAGTACTATAATATACAGTGTATTGCAAAGGTTCATTCGAAGATATTTGATTAAAGGAATATGGATAATATCGAATTCTACAATACCCTAAACTTATTAAGCAAAACAACAAAACAAAAAAAAGGAAATGATTTTTTTGCTATACTTTCGATCTCCGATATATCCACATACGTATTATGTACTTATGTATAATCAGCAATCGCGATATTACAATATTGTTGTAAAATATTTACATTTATAGGACAGAAAACCAAAAGCAAAATTCTATGCATATTATTCATTTGTATTTATTATTAATTGTAATTGTAAACATATTTAGGTTTAACTGACGACACGCACTCAAGAAAAAATTTTACGACGGGATGACAAAAAAATATCGAACAGAGAGACGGAATTACGGACCGGATAGGGCTATGACTTGTACCCGCAAAACCAATACGAAAGAATTGATTATTTATTAATTAGTTGAATGTTATTTAACTTATATGCATTATTCTAAAGATTAACTGAAATCCAATTGTAATTACATACAATAAATTAAATTGCAAGGTTGAAATTCCGGCTCTGCTCTGCACTCTCCACTCATTTCAAATGCACATTTTCTAATTGTTTAACGTATGCAGTACTAGTACAGCTTTTGCAAGTCCTTCAGCGATTGATTCAGAAACTGATTGGTCCAGTCGTTCTCTGGATTGTCCAAGTGATTATCAAAATCGATGACATCCCGCATCGCACCCCGCTTCAGCAGCAGCGAAACACCCTCCAACGTTTGTGCCGTCTGCACAATGGAATATTTGGCCTTTGACCAGCGACTCGAGTCACTCGCATAGCCATAGACGTGCAGCGCCGCCCGATTGTGCTCCAGGGACATCAACTTGTTGTCGACAATCGCAAAGCAAGCGTTCTTGTAATTCTCCGCTATTTTGTCAGCGATCTTCGCGGCTGGCGCCTTCTCAATTTGATTGTCGTAGAAGTTCTCCGGTGCGGCATAGTAACCGGCAATCACCAATCCCTCGCCATCAGCATAGGTGTCGATCTGCAATTGCATGCATTTAGCACTAGACTAGTACAAATTGATTTTAATTTACCTGATTTAGGGCTATTTCTGCCATTGGGGTCACATGCAGGCACTGGTGGAAAAGTGGAATTGCATCCGCGATTTGGACTACGGAACTTTTTTGCTTCTTCTCGGCCAGCAGTAGGCCGTTGACAGCCTGGTGTGGATATTTGGCCGCATGGAATACGATTTTGGTGTACGCCGTCTCGGAAAACTCATATTCACACATTTCAACTAATTATTTTGTATAAATTTCCGAAACGAAATGTTGACTTGTAACTTTTCTACAATCAATTGACTAGCAGTGTGACCGTATGCAGCAAGCACGTAAATATGTCAAAACTGAATATGAGAAAATACCAAAAAAAATACTGCTCTGATTAAGGAAGGTTGTCGTGCCTAGCAGCTGTTGATGCACATTTTATGCCAACTTAAGTTGAATTAATATTTAAGTAAAACCATAAATAAAATATGTATAACATTTTATTACTTAACCGTTCGTCTGCGTCCCGATCTGTTATTGGTTTCTGTGCTTACGCTTATTAAATAATGTAACTAAAATATATATTTATGTATATATATGTATGTAATTATATGTATGTTTACTCAGTTGATGCCCAACTGACGCCAATCCTGACAAAAAGAAAGATAGAAAGAGAAGTACTTCGACTACTGGTTGTCATTCAATATTGCTTTGATATCATCCGCATCCAGAGTCTCGTATTTCAGTAGTGCCTCTGCCAGTGCCTTGTGCTCCCTTGTGTGTTTCTTCAGAATCGCCTTCGCCCGCTCATAACTATCGCTGAGGATCCTCTTGATTTCGGCATCCACAGCCTCAATGGTGTTCGGTCCGAGACTGTCGCCCGTGCCCAGTCCCTTGGGCGATTCGATCGTACGCAGACCGACCTTCTCCGACATGCCCCAATCCTTAACCATATGTGTCGCAATGGCTGTCGCCTGCTTCAGATCACTGCTGGCGCCCGAAGTGATCTTCTCTGCGCCAAAGATAATCTCCTCGGCTGCACGACCTCCCATCATGGTGTCCATCATGGCGAGCAGTTGCGCTTTGGTGACATGATACCGCTCCTTCTCCGGTATGTAGGCCGTGTGTCCCAGCGACGGACCACGCGGCATTATCGTCACCTTGTGCAGCGGATGCGATTCCTTCGTGTAAAAGGCAACAATCGCATGTCCTCCTTCATGATAGGCGGTTATCGTGTTCGCCTCCTCGTCGGGCAGACGCGCCTTGCGCTCTGGACCCATAAGTACCTTATCCCGTGCGGTCTCCAAATGTTTCATACTCACAGTCTCAGCTCCATCAATGGCAGCTCTGTAAAAAAACAAACAAAATTGTAATCATAACCTTGCTCGATATATGTGTTTATTATTGACCCACCTCAGTGCCGCCTGGTTAATCATATTCTCCAAGTCAGCACCTGTAAATCCGGAGGTGCCACGTGCCAGCAGATCCAAGTCCACGTCATCGTGCAGTATCTTTTCCAAATACAAAGAGAGAATCTCTTTGCGACCGGTGAAATCGGGTGTGGAGACCACGACCTCGACATCAAAGCGACCCGGACGCAAAAGAGCCTGATCCAAGTCATCGCGACGATTCGTTGCACCGAGCACTATGACGCCAGCATTCTGATGGAAGCCATCCATTTCGGAGAGCAGCTGATTAATTGTTTGATTCGCATACGGATGGAGGACAGAATTCGTGCGCTTGGCGCCAACCGAATCGATCTCATCGATGAAGATGACGCAGGGAGCACGTGCCTTGGCAGCCTCTTTGAATGAGACAAGAGAAGAAGAGTTATGATTCGATATATAATTCAGCATCTAGAGAGTATCTCCTACTTACTAAACAAATCTCTGACCCGTCTGGCGCCCTGGCCGACGAGAACTTCGTCGAACTCTGGTCCGGCTGCATGGAAAAACGGAACATTCGCTTCGCCGGCAACGGCACGGGCCAGCAGTGTTTTGCCCGTGCCCGGTGGGCCGACGAGGAGCACACCCTTGGGCAGCTTGCCGCCCAGATTTGAGAATTTGTCGGGGCTCTTGAGGAACTCGACGACCTCCTTCAGCTCCTGCTTGGCCTCATCACAGCCCTTGACATCATCGAATGTAACGTGTATTTCCTCCGGATCCACCTCAACTTGGTTGCCCAGTTGTATGCTGCTAAATTCATGTGAGGTGTTATGAAATGTTCATTCAGTAGATCGGGGCAGTGATCTAGAATACTCACCGGAACACGGAGCCATTCGATGAGGTGAAGAAGCTGACGAAGATGCCGATGAAGACGACGATCACAATGAGTGTCTGGAAAATCTGCGTGACAATTACTGAGCATTATTCAAGACACTATGGTGCGAACAAGGACGTGAACACAACACACACAATTAAGTCAATAACAAAAGGGAAACAAATTAGACACGAGCACGGAAAGGGAGGAGGAGGCTATGTGTCTGTGTGTCTGGCATTTACCTTCAGATACTTCATTGTCTTTCCCGATTTCTGTGAATCTTCCGCATTCGATGCAGCCAAATAGCCCTCAGCGAAAGCAATCTTTAAGCTCTCCTGCAAATAAGTTTAGTATTAATAATCGGACAATATCAGGGAGATATATATATATATATATGTACCGCATTTTGAGGGCTGCCCTGTTCGATCGATTTGCTTAGCAGTTTCTTTAGCTTGTCTGCCTGCAAGTTGTGTTCGCCATCGGGTCGAAGAGGCGCACCTTGGAGCGCAGACTTCAGTCTGGTTGTCATTGTGGGGTTGCGCTTCTGATCCGCCTCAACGGAACGATCCGTCTTAAAGTCACGCAACTGTCGCCTGCAATTAAATCCGGATTGATTGCGAATACAATTCTTTAAATAATTCAACAATCCACTTACAGCTGATGAGTCGCTAGCAGGGGATTCAACAGTCCTCTCATCACAGTTGGATACATAGTGCTGCAATAAATATAGAAAATATAATATAGAAAAGATAACACCTTTAACAATTAGTTGACCTACACAGATCCGATATTTTGTGGGCCGTTCAGAGAGAGCTCAAAATTGTAATTTTGTTGTTTGCCAAGAGCAGTTTCTTGTTGTTGTGTTGTCGAAGGTTCCTCAAGTGTGACATGAACCTGGCGCATCGAGGGCAGCATGCTGGTCACCTTGACCAGTGCATCGTTCACCAGCTCCTTGTCGAGTATGCCATTTAGTTTCGCCGCCCTCTCCACGATACCCTGTAGACTGACCCCAGACTTGCTCAGCAGCGCCTTAAAGTCCAGCACGAAGTCGTGGCTCTTTCTACTACTACTACTACTGCTGCATTTGCTTGTACTGCTTGAGGCGGACTTTGATTTGTCGGCAAAGAATCGTGGAACACTAGCATTTGCCGGCAGTTTGGTTCGCTTCACCGTGTAATAATGCGGTTTTCGACTAAAGTTACCAAGGTAAAGGTACGGCTGTCATTGGAAATAGAAGTGGAAACACAGAAATGTCAGCGAAATGTGCATCGTAAATCGAGCGAATGGGAGACAGAGAGTCGCCCGTCACTTACCACAGAGTGTGTGTTGGCAGAAAACATTCTCAGAATATACAAAAATTTTATAAATTACAATAACAGGCTTAGATCGGGCGAGCGGACGACGAAAGTTTTTGACAGCTGAAAATGTCATAATCTTGTTGCGTCCCTATTGCAACCCTAACGATTGTGTTGCAGCCCTCGCATTCAATTAGCGCGCCATTCCTTAAAAATTCAAATAATGAATATTGGATGTGTTATTTACTCTAACTCCTTTGATTATTTAAGCATTTCGTACTATTTTCACTTATTCCTCAATCAAAATTATCGTTAATTGCATTTGAACAGCATTTTTGGCGATGTTTGCTTAACCAATTTTAATTGCGGTCACACTGTGGAGTACAATTTCTTAATTTAAATAAAATGAATTGCAAAATGAAAGAACTTAATAAAAGTGTATTTAAATTTTTATGAACACATTCTAAATATTGACTTAGTGCGTATTTTTATGAAATACTGTTATTGAAAAGCATTTATCGAGAATTGAAATCACTTTGAGGCGCTTAGGAGAACGAAGAAGAATGTTTAACACAGGAAAGTAATTATTTGACTTTCAGTAGCTAAACTTAACTATTAGCATTAAATACTTGCAGAAATGTAATTAACAATACCATCAGGAAAGATCTAAAATTCAACAGCCTGTGGGTACGCTACAGAATTTAAATTATGAAGTATAAGAGTGATTAAAAACATTTACTCTCAAGATGGCGCTTGAAGATACTTAATTTTCAAACTACATGCATACGCAATGCTCACAAGATGGCGCTGTTTGTCTAGCAACGGAGCCATATATCGATATATCACTATGTGATCGATATATTTAACGTGGCTTAACAGCACAATGACAGCAGATAATGTCGTGTTAGTTTAACATTCAACTTCAACGGCTGAACGATCAGTCGAGTTTGAACTTCAACAGGTGTTAAAACGCATTCGTTACGAGAGAAGCGGTTTTTCAACGACCGCACACGAGATTTCGGTAACAAAAGGAGCAGCAAACGGCTTCGCTTGACTAACACAAAACAAAAAACCTATATAAAAGTATAATTTCAACTTAACATACAACTATTAAAAACGTGCCAAAATACATATTTTATAACAAATACCCAGCAAAATTTGCGCTTAAAAAATACTTATCATTTGTATGTAGTATAAGCAGTGCTGTAGATAAAACCTTCAGATTAAGTTTTGTGTTTGTTTTCGTTTGGATAACATTTCATGTGTTTATTTTAGCCTATCAAAAACTTTTGGATTACTCCGCTACAATCGGGAGAGATATTTAGAGAGAGAGAGAGGTAAGTGTAACTCACAAAAAAAAAACAAAAACAATATTTCGGGCAGCACTTACAAAATTGATGGCAAGTGCAGTTTAGTGTCTTAAAGCTAGACATTGAATTTGAATGAAAAATGGGGGATGAGATTTCGTCATAGGCATGCATGCATGCAGTGCACGAGTGTGAGTGCAATAGCAATAGCCAAGCGATCAGTGCAGAGAGCTGATTCGCTCTCTCGCACGTGCTCTTCAAGTCCGAATCGCGCTAATGTGTTTTTGTTTGTGTATGTGTGAGTTGTCGTTGTAGTTGCTTGTCGTCTACCTACCTGTGGCTTCATTACCTGCCTGCCTGCCTTTTGCTGTGTGCCATATCTAAAAAAAACATACCAAAATACACACACAGCGAGCTGCTGCTGCAGTGAGTGTACGTGTGGATATGTGTGAGTCTATATTAAATGACACATAAATTTTCAAGTTAAGTCAGCATTATCTAAACAGTTGCCGTTTCTTAGCAGTAGTATTGGCCCAGATCTCCAACGCAGTTTCGCAATTTTAGCAGCAGAAAGAGAGAGAGAGAGAGAAAGAGCTCAACTCTAACCTCACAAACACTTTCATACGCTTACTTACACAAACACATGCACATTTCGTGATGCAGCAAAAAGTGCAGCGATCGTATTTTTTTTCCGGGAGCGTTATAGATACTCAGTTGGATAAACATTAACTGTTTGCTTGAACAAAAAGCGCGCAATTTCTGCAGCTTAACAAAAGTGCCGCACTGTAAGTAAATCGGAAAGCTTTCCTCAACCACATACGAAGCTGGCATACTCTAATTTTTATTTCAACTACCAATTAAATTGCAATCCATATGTTCCAAATTAAATATACATTAAAAAACTAAAAAAAAGCGACTACTGAAAATCGTTAAATTTAATAATTGTAAGTAATTGCTCATTTCAATAATATCTGTTAATTATCGAGTATTTGAAAAAGTTCAATGAAATTTATTCAATTTTATTGACACTGTTTTTAAAACGCTTTTGTTTGTTGAATGTCGAAACTGTTTTACCCACTTACCCCTCTAGTGGGTAAAGGTAAGTTACACCTCTGTGTGTGTGTGTGTGTGCGTGTTTATTCCATTACTCTTTCCTTTCGAGTACTGCAGCGTGGCGAGTGCGATCAGAAAAACCGGTAATGCATTCGAAAAGAAGTCACCTTCATATAGTAAAACTTAACTCAACTCGACTCGTTGCTAAAAGCAGCAAGCAAGCAAGCAAGTCGAGGCAGAAGCTATCCGATCGCTGTAAAAGTCGAGCTGATTCGTAAGACCCGACACCATGGAACCCATTTCCAGATACTATTCGTTGTCTGACATTCACCGGTTGGTGGTTGCCAAGCGACAGCTGCATCTGTCGAATAATCATCAACTTATCCGCAATGCTATCTACCTTAAGAGTTTATCTGTATTTTTGGAGTTATCGAACAGCTGGAAAGATTTCTTTAGTGTGCGGGAATGCATGTCAGCCAAAGGAATGTGAAAATTGAAATTTTCTAGATTGAATTATTTATCTACTCCCAATACCAAGTTAAAAACAAATTATACAATTTTATTGACTGATCTATTTATCTACACCTCCCAGCAATAACAAATTAAAAAAAAAATAAATAAAAAGAAATATATATAATATATATATGTTTGTGTATGTGTATACATCAGAAATTCAAAACAAGTTTTTATGTGGACACTTCTATGATTTTAGTAAAATACATACAAACATATTCGCGTCTAGAATTCTTTATCAATTTCATGGCTTGGGTGAAATATAAGACACGAATAAAAACTTACGTACGTACGTAGGTACTCATATGTATCTGTATATATACATATGTATACATATTTATGTGCATGCTCGTAAAGTACGAGATATGAAATACTTATAACTTTTAGGAGGTGCGACATGATTACGTTGGCCAGAGAGAAACGTGTATAGAAAATAGGTGTGCTGCAATTCCAAGAAAATAAATCTACAAATATATTTTTTGTTTTGTATGCAAATTCGCATACAAGTCGGTTGGGTTGCATAGCAAGTCCTCGCTAAATATACGAAATATCCATAGCTGAAATATTTCAAAGTTGTTGGCATTTCCCTTGTCAGAACTGAAACAGAGTTGAGACCTTTGCATCAAACTGTGTATTATAGCACTGGCGACATTATCTTATCTCGCCCTGTTACTATAAGCCGGCACAGACACAGACACAGGCACGGGCATAGATAAAAGTTAACCGACTGCGTTTCGTGTGCTTGGCACTAATGAGGTCAGAGCACTCGGGTGTGACTCTAATTCTAACTGCAGCAACTCCAACAGCTCCCCAGGTCGCTTGACACCAGCGATTACAGTGGTAATTGGGTAGAGATGACTGTTGCCTGGTGCATCTATGTGGCAGTACTTGTGTCAACACAACAGCTCGTAAATAAGTTAAAAGCAAACATTGTTTGTAGCCATCTGAGTGGAGTGAGACTCGTCTCAGCGAGTTGAACTTCCATTTGGAGAAGGGCAGATCATGAGCACTCTGTTTTAAAACTTTATGGGCCGCTTAACGAATTCGTCAAAGTGCCGGGCAAACATTTGGCAAAACCTAAATGTTGTTCAGCGAGCTTGCCACTAACAGCACCAATTGCGACAACCACAACCACAAAAACAACAACAACAACAACCACAACAAAAACAACAACATCAGCTTTAACTGGCAACTGGCCGCAGTTTTGTATGTGTGGGCAAACTTGGTTAGTTGTTGTTGCTTATAGCAGTTGAAAAACAGAAAATTTAAGTGTCGGCACATGCGGCGTATGCGTAATGGCAACCACTTCAGTGTACCCTGCACAACAGGCGTATTAAAGTATTAGCAATTTAATGGTCTTTTATATGTGTTCACCGGCAAGCACATTTATAAAACAGATCATGACTTTTTCTTTTATTAGAATTGATGTCAACTCATATATAATTCTAGAATTAACTTCAAAACTTTTATAGAGGCTAAAGTTTTTCTGTTAATCTTAAATTTAATTTGCTTTCAGTGTGAACATTTTATTTTTGAATATCTATGAAATTCAAAATTCGATGAAACAGACTACGATACTCATAAATATATAATAATAATAATGAATAAAATTATACTTCGTATTAAAACAAATAATTAGAGTCATTAATTAGAGATAGATATTCAGAATTCGACTCTGAAAATAGTGTAAAGGGTATCTCATAGCTGTGTACCCAAGCGTGTCGTTTTCCAAATTTTGCTAATGAGAGAATTGGCACATGACTGTCATGCCAAAACTGCGATTCTTGAAATAACTGAGTGTTTTTAACGATTTTTCAAGATGATGTCATAAAGCCAGAAACTTACAACAGGAACAGTACAAAAAGAACGCATAAGGGAACGAGAATAAGCCAAGAAAATGGGCCAAAATGCATATATTCAAAAACAGGCAAACTATAGTTGATTGGTCTATATACGTAATCGATGTATGTATATGTGTGTATATATAGATTTATTTAGCTATATATTTGTTAAATTGAGCGTGAAATTTTATAGCCGCATTACGACGAGTACTCGAATCGATACTCGTACGCATTTTGAATGTGACATTTACCTTAACCCTGAGTTTAATCAATCAAGCCTGACTTCGGCAGCGAGAGCAGCAATCATTAATCACTTTTTTCTGCAACAGTACAGCGAGTTCTTGTTGTGCACTCGAGGCTGTTGAGCTGTTAAGCATTTCGAGTCGACACTTGGACGTGTGGACACCATTCTCCACTTTGGTTGGCTTCAATCCACCATCTGATCGAGGCAAGTGACAAACTCGGAGACCTTGCAACTGTTGCATGACGCACGGCCAAACCATTTGTTTTCAGCATACCCCTTAAAAGTGCGTAGCTATGCTAGCACCATAACTGAATTTCAATTGCAACGGATCTTAACTTTCACTGCCTATCTAGGCATGCAACTGTGTGCGCATTTACGTAGGGCAAGTGCATGTATCGTTGACACTGTTTATTTCATAGCAAACTTCCACAAGCTGCCTGACTAAAACATATCGAGTTGAAGACACTTTTGTGCTAATGGGTTTCTTGATTGCGGATCATAATTACATACATTTAATATAGTTATTTGAACAATTCTAACCTAGTCTTCAATATGCATTCTACCCATAAAAGAGCGCCCTGAAATTTAGAAAATCACCATATTTTTGGTGTCAAGGGAAGCACATCTAATCCAAATTGTAGAGAAAGATTTAAATTTTATGAGTGAATTGCTACTTTTTATTCCCCTGCTATTCCCTTTATTCCCTAACTTTTCGAATTTAAAGTTTTTTTTTTTATATACTTAGAATTTATTTCTTATAAAGAATAATTTCTGGTCGACCTTTTTTCTGAGTGTATAGATATACATATATTTAATTTCCTTAAACCGGATATGTTGCATATAAAACAGTTGCTCATATTGAATTGACATATCAATATCATATTTGTGTATGTATCACGTAAATACTTTCACGGCACAGATCATGATAAATGCATAAACTAGTATATTCGATTTTATTTAGTCTCAGTCATAAATAACGTATTAGGGCTGTAAACCGTAATGCTCTTATGGCTATAACGGAGGCGGCAGGCACTCAATCTGCTTGGCATATGGCCATGTCTGACTCTGTGTGAGTCTTGCTGGATGGCTAATGAAATGCAACGATTTTGATTTCAGACGCAGCCCAAAATGGATAGGCGAGGGGAGTGTATGGGGGGAGCTGTGGTGTGGTGTGGTGTGGAGTTACGTGAAGCAGTCGTCTGTCGTTGCGCTGTTGGAGCCCGCAAACAGATATGTGCGGCGTGATTGGTACGAGGAATGTGGACGTGGCCAGCAATTGTGTTGGCTTTGGTTTTAACTTTAGCTCTGAAAGTGACTCTCAGTTGTGGTTCTGTGTTTGGGCTTTGAGTCTTGTTGGTTTTGCTGTTGTTGCTGTTGCTGCTGCTGCTGCTGCTGTGAGGCGCAAGCCTGCGTTTGCAGCAACAAACAACAGCAATGACACATAAGATTCCATTTCTGCACTTAATTAATTCAGAGATCGACGAATGTCTTGTGCTTGTGACTCTGGTACGGCATTCAACTTCACAGCATGCCAATGCTAATATGGCAAACCAACCCAAACCCCAGTGGAAGGGCAGGGTCCACAAATATACATACACACATATATATATATATACATATATATGTATATATATATTACATTTATATAGACACGCCTTAAAGTGAATTTAAATTTCATGCGTCGTGCACTGATAATGGCTGCAATTTGACAGCGAATTTAATGCTAGTCAATTGAGTATAATATTTTAATATTTGTGCCGTCAATAGTCATAAATATTGAGTGCAATGTGGAGAATATTAGCACGTTGACAACCCTGCTTAAGCTCCAGCAATCGTTGGGGAACTACGTGCTGACAGGCAACTCAAGTGCTCGTCTGCTTGTCCCTCTGTTGTATTCACATACCTAGCAAAAATTAGCTTTGTTCTCGAAAATTAACAACAAAAAGAAAAAATGGAAAAACAAAGGCGGCAACCAGAGAACTCTGCAACTGAGTGCAAAGTTGAATTTATGTGTCATTATCGTCAGAGCTTGAACGAAAACTCACACTAGAGTGTGGAAAAATCAGGTTTTTGTGTGCAGACAATAAAAACTATTTGAAATGTGAGAAGATTACTAGAAGCGCTTATTACCTACCCAAATGTCTATGTAAGATCCGCCCTGTTGGGGGGTCAGGCAGGGCAAAAACTCTACTAAATGACAAGAGAGGTGTTTCAAGTACACGATAATTAACTGGAGTCGCTGCAAGGAACTGAAGCAGGTTTTTTATGTGTTTTAATTTATGCCCTACTTCCTGTCTTGTAATTTATGTAAAAATACTATATTGTATAATTTAAACGGAGCTCAATCACGTACTTACTTATATGGATCGGTATATTAAGGCCCAAAGCAAGGAAGCGAACATTAATTGTTCATAAGTAATAAGAAAAATCACTTAACGTTATTATTGTAACCAAAAGCAAAAAACCAACAACAACAAAAAATAAATCTCCAAAATACATGAGCTGAACACATGGTGAAAAGGGAAAAATAACTGGCACCTTTCCCAGTTCAGATAACAGAAAAAAAATAATGCACTTTATCAGCAGAATATTTCGTAGCAGAAAACGTTGGGCAATTGAAATTTTAAGCTCGATTAATCACATGTGGCCGTCTACAATTTATATATTTATTGTCTGCCCATACACTGGACTTCCAGACCGGGATCATTCAACGATAAGCAAAGCCCCTTATGTTGACAGCTGCCAGTGTCAAATAAACAAAGACACACACACACACACGTGTGCGTACATTTACTAGTGTACTCGTTATGATTAGTTAGCAAATACACCTTGGAATATATGCGACCTTTATTCGTTTTGCAGATGCTGACAAAGAAATTATATTGGGCAACCCTTTAATGCTTTCAAATATGTCCAAACAGAAATACGCTCTGCGAAATTCAATTAACTAAAAAGATAGCAAAAGATGGGATATAATTTATTTTTGTTTCACATTAATTACTTGTGCTAAATCCACGCAGATTTCAAAAATGGGACGGATTTTCAACTCTAAGAGTGTCCAATCCGGTCATTGGACTATAATTCTGTAGATGACATGAGAAGAAATCGTTTATGTCGGGAAGTTGTGAAGTTAAGAGAATGATCCCAACTCCCAACTTCTGAGGTCCAACAAGTTTATGAGACTCTATTACCAAAAGTTTTCTTTGAATGCGTGGCCTTATACCTAGTGCCTTACTTTTTTACTTTTTTTTATTTCACCGTATATATAATTTCGATTTCAAATGGAAGTAAGCATGTGCCTTTAATTGAAATTCGCAGAATGTATATTTTGAAATCACATGAAATGCGAACATAACGTGAATTTTATCCACTTACAAATGGGCTCACCCCAAATCGAGAATTTATGGTTCAGTCCCTGCGAAACCAATTAACCAAGCTGGTGGTTGCCACAAGCTGAAACGAAAGCGCAATTCAAGCCTTCTTGACGGTTATAAAATATACTTCCTTTTGGCATGAAATGTTTTCGAATGAAATATGCAAGAATACACGTATTTCGGAATTTTTTTTTGTTTGCGTCATTTATTATAATGAATTCTGTTTTGGAATTTGTTCACTTTAGCAGTAAATTACAAATAACTGGTTAACAACGATTTCGATTAAGTATTTAATGTTGATGTTTTAAGCTGAATATTTAGCGCCCAATTTATAATGAAAAAATCAAACGCCTTGTGACTTTTTATGTTATTACAAGAAATGTGTACATAAGAAACAACTTGTGACCGCTAAATCGGAGTCAGAAATCAGAATGGGGGTAATCTCAAATTTTGTTTATCTTATGCACAATTTCCAAATAAAAATTTTGTACAAGAGCAAGAAAGAGTTAATAATTCGTTTGGCTATACGCACGTTATTATTAAGTAAATTTCTTCATTAGCTTTGTTTAACACATTGCCAGTTTTCTGCTGTATAGATATACTATTTATGGCCAATTCAACGAAATACGTTTGCGAAGTTGCTTTTTATAGTTATTTTTTACAAATTCAGCACATGACTGCTAATCATCATTGTCATCAGCAAGAGCACAAATAGCTCCATCTGCAGATGACAAACTGTGAACACTCGAGTTCAACATTTTATAGCCGCTTTTGGCATTTCACTATTTGCAAAAGTAACTTGAAATTGTTTTTACCAAGAATTTCAAAACTCGAAAAAATGATCATCTTTTGTGGCTCGTCGTTCTTTGAGTCTGGTTTTCAACTTGAGTTAGTGACGTTTTTTTTCGTATTTTTTTTTTTTTAATTTTTACTTCGACAGCAGCTGCTGCTCGAGAGTTGACTTTGGCTACTGCGGTCACCGTTTGCTGCTCCAAGTCGCAATTTCCAGCCGAAAACCAGTCTGGGCCATCTCTGCAAGCCGCTTTGTTGTTGCGGCTGCTTCAACTCAACTCGACAGTTTCCCCCTTTTATTTTACTTCTCTCTTGTGTATACATCATATATATATATATATATTTGTGTGTGTGTGTGTGTGTGCTTATGTGTGTGGTCAAATGTCGGCATTTTTATGTGTACGCCGCCTTGAGCAATATTTCCATTGTCGGTTTACGCTTCTGCAACTCTCGTATGAAACATTTTTAAGCTCAAAACTTAACGTTGCAGAAATTATGAATGTTGGCAAAATATAAATATATATATACATATATATCGAATATATACATACAAATCGAATATACACATATACATATATATATTATGTTCGCCAAAGAAAACTGGATTTAAAAGCATAACTAATAAATATCAAACTTGTCATTTCATTCTATTTACAACTGTTTTTGAAAATGCTCTTTTGAGTCAACTGATTCTCCAGGCTTAATAACAATTTGTGTATATATATAACATATATCTAGATGTCTGATCGCTGCTAATGAACTGTTAATAAATGAGATTAAGTCGTGATCAAGGTGCGCCAAAACCTGAAAGCAAAACGTGTACAATAGTAAAAAGAATTCTCATTTCTTAAAAACAAAATACATATATAAATATATATACATATATGTAAAATATATATATGCGCCTTATATAGTTCTACAGACCCGGTCTTAACAGCTTTTTCGTTGCGGAATTACTTCCGCTGCATTTTGTGCGATTTTAAAGGAACAAAAACAGATTGTTCTCTTCACAATGTGTTCTCTGCCTACCTGGCTGAAAACACATGTTGAAAAACGGTGAGTGGATTCACATTTCACTTCCTGTTTCATACGCATACGGTATACGGTATACCCCTGGCTATTTTTGAACGAGACAACTCAATCGAACACCCACACACACTCGCACACACACACATATTTCGAATGAATTAGTGGGTTCAGATGCCAAAATACAAATGTGAAATCTTAAGCCACTGTCAAGGCGAAACTACCTGAACCAGCTGGCTATCCTCACTAAACGGTCAACGGTTTTAGTTTTTTGTCTCGAACAGAGAGACCTTGTGACGCATACACGCATACACGCATACGCCTAGTTGTTGTTG
The DNA here is from genome assembly GCA_035044105.1 of Drosophila nr. perissopoda 5 BK-2023a. Taxonomy (NCBI): domain Eukaryota; kingdom Metazoa; phylum Arthropoda; class Insecta; order Diptera; family Drosophilidae; genus Drosophila; species Drosophila nr. perissopoda 5 BK-2023a. The sequence goes on from JAWNMK010000267.1 coordinate 1,265,853, forward strand.
TCGTCAACGAGAAACTGTAACCAATTTCAACTAACACTCAAGAAAAAAGAAAAATAATGATCATAACGTTATTTGGTTAAATGGCGCACCCAATTTTCAGTTGTCAACCGACTGCGCCCAAAAAATATTGTTGATAACTTTCATGGGGCAGTCACCAGCTGCTGCTGCTGCTGCAGCCAGATGACATTTTGTTGTTTGTAATATGAGACTCTTGTTGCTGGCCCGTGGAGCGGGGCAGAGAGGGGGACACCAAATAAATGCGGGTGAATGTGACACATGGGAAAAGTCTATCTTTCAAAGCGGCGATCGTTCGACAGCCGTCTGTTGACAATAACCAAAGCTGACGCCTAACCCGAGCATCGATTGATAAAATAAATAAATATCCACATTCGAACTCATTGAAAATGCGCATTTAATTTTTCTTACCCACCATCGAACAAAGCGTAGTTTTGTCAGTAACTTTCGACACATGATACTTTTGGCCAGATCCATAATGGTATCTGGTGATATATGGTCGATTCCAGTGCACGCACAATCATTTTGTCAATAGTCTGAAACTTCCTGGTATCAAAGCTATCTGCCTTTTGGAAAACGTACTCCCTTCATCTATAAGTAATTGGAGAGTTCAAGCTGTGCTTTGGCCACACCTAATTAAGCTGTAAATTTGTGGGCCAAATAATTATTCATTTTAGACAACAACAAAAAAAACACCACTTAGAAACAATTTTAACTAGAAAAGTTAGTGTGTATTGTAATAGAAATGTTTCCACGTCTTCTTATAAATTATGCATATTCAAATGGCACACATAAAATCTCTCAAATGATTCTAATCAACAATGATTTCCAAAATATGCAAAACACATATCAGGTATTTAATTAGTCAAATATATACTATCAGTAGGTTAAGCAAATTAATATAATTCCTAGTAATCCAAAACAAAAGTAGTTTATTTTATGATATAATCAAGAATCAAGAATCAAAACACGTGTTACAAATATTATGTTGGTTGATTTGTTCGCCAGGCATAAACCTATTATTATTTTTATATATATTTTTATTTAATGTAAAATAAATCCATGTTTGCTTTTTCAATTGAGTTCCGTTGTTCGAAGTGCGTATTTGTGCGTAAATTTTAACCTAGAAGCTAGAAGCGTAGGTATTTATATCAACTCAACTTAATTATATGCGCAACACAAAAATCCACTTGTGTTTGTCTGTTTGTTCATATCCATCAGCCATCTAGACCCATATAACTCGGGAGTAAACAAATAAGCAAATTCAACTACGTTGAAAGCACACACAGGGAAGCGAAAACACTGAGACAGATAAGTCATTTAACTGGGAGGGTCTACAAACATTGACCAAATCCGAGGAGAAGCAGCTGACATGCGTTTTAGTTAGTTAGTATAAGAGTGACAGATGTGGCCAGTGCCTGGTAGAAAGACAATCGCGTATGATGAATCGTTTGACTCATGATTTCCGACTCGAAACTAACTGATTTGCATACATGTACAAGTATGGCTAGTGCCAGTACCGGTTTTATATTTTCTAAACTTGAACACACACCAACACCAGCAACAACGGCAACAACGGCAGCAACATCAACTTCATTGCAATAGCAAATGGAATTAATTATGGTATCGTGTCGACGTGTACGGCGCCTGTGATCACCAGCAGCTCCTCCACTGAAACTCAGCCAAGCTCCAAGCATTGGCGACAATGTGACGCAGTCGAAGACCCAGTTGGAGCCGAAGCCACAGCCGAAGCTGCTCACCGAATAGAAGTTCAAAGCAAGCTTCGTGACTCGACCAAATGCTGGCACTGTGCCCGACTGCACTTGCACAAAATTTGTACCTAAAATTTGGAATACTTTTAATATTTATGAATTGAATTTCCTAAAAAGTATCGATTCTTAAAATAAGTTTTTTATAACTGCTTTACTATATATATAACTATATAATTAATTGGTTTGACTGTTTACCCAGTCCTTTTTTTTCTGAGTGTAAGACCTAAAAACCTAAACACGTTTAATGCCGGTAAGAAAAAGTGCACTTTTCCCTCAATTGCAGTGGGGGAAACCACAGAGCGCTTGGCCAGCAGCACTGCAAAGCCAGTTTGGCTCAAAATGTATCTGTAAATGCGACTTGAGCGGCACACTCATTTGTTTACGTTTGCTTGTGTGTGTGTGTGTGTGTGTGAGAGCTGTCAGCCGGCGGCTAAATAGTCACAGCAATAGTGGGGCGTGTTGCCTGCATTTGAGTTGACACCCACGCAAATTGTGGCAGACAACTGCGAGCCTGGCCAAGACCAGAAAGCGATTTCATGGATAGACGATAAGTATCTCAAAATCTACAACTGTGAGAGGTGTGCGCATACATACATGCAAGAGTGTATTTGTACGTCCAATTAAACGTCTTACATGCCAGTGGATATGCATACGTATGTATCTATCTATCCATATACACAGTATAAATCACTCGATATGGACATACATTATAGATAAATGCCATTTTTTCATTTTTTTTCCTTTTTTCATTTTGTTTTTTGCGATTGTCGCCACGAGTAATTTAACTGCGCATTTGAAACAATACTAGATAGTTTTGTATTGAACTTAAGAATAGCCGACTTTGATTTAAATATATATTTATGTATATATATATATATTTATTACTTGTCTGGCTTGGTCCCGAATTTAAACCAATGTAAGCAGAGACCATTCCATTGGGAATTGGGCTCGTATTGCTGAGAGAGAGTGAGGGCTCATAAAACATGATCTCAGCTTGAGTCGAACATAAGTATTTATGTTCATGGTATACATATGTCACACTGATTAATATTTATGCATAGTTATTCATATGTTTATGGCTATGGTCTGCGTGCGAGGCGCCTTCTGCTAAACGAGACTCTATGGAAATCAAAGCAGCTCGTCTTTCCATACTTGTTAATTTGAACACGTCCCGAAATATAATTGTTTGTACTTATTTCAAGCTTTTGGCAACACTTGCAAATGTATATCTTATCAACTATTGGCGGGTAAACAGGAAGTATTAATAGAGAATTGTTAATGGCTATTTACCAAACAATACTCTTAATCGATAAAGCAGCCACTCGCTAATCGAGGTGATGCTGACTTAAACTGTTTTTTGTTGTTGTTAATTAAATGTGCATTTAATGTAAATGCCTCAATGTCGTTGCACTGTTTAAGACCTTAAGCTTGGATTTTAAATAAATAATTTAGATTCATTTACAAACCACAAAAACAGATTTGCATTCGCAACCGATAAATTACACATTCAGAGCGGAAAGTACCCGACTCGCAATTGCGAAAAGAAAGTAGTTGCTTTCAAAATCTTTCAAACCATTTTTTTTTTGTTTTTGTGTGACAAATTCTGACTAACATATTGAAAATATCCAAAGATTCATACGATGTTTACCAACAACGGCCTTCACAGATAAGGAAACATTGTCAAAAATAATTAATCGCACTGAGCAGTGAAAATCCCCCCGGCTGGTGAATTATGCCCAATGAGATTAGCATTCAGAATTGAATCTTATGATGTCAACTCGTTCGCATCGGGAGACGTTAATTGAGTGTATCAATACCATAAAAAAAAAACTTACCAAACGCCTCATTCAGTGAAATTCCTTACTGTATTTTATGGCTACGCTGATGAAGATCGCGTTGCACGTCAGCAATATTATCCGGTTGCTGAAATTCAAATAGCATTCTTAAAATTACCTTCCCTAGGGGCGAAATGGATCCGGTATAGAATACCACGAATTGTAACTCTCTCATATCGTGCTCGTATTCGTTATTGTTGATTAAACGTTTTTACCTCTTATCTAAATTGCTGCGTATGCACAGATAAGATAAGCTGCCTCGAAGTATATTCTTCGTATCGTAATGAATGGTTGCACAAGTATGTAAGTAAGGGAACCTACGGGAAGTTGCACGGTTTCCATGGGAGTCACCTCTGTGATTGATGCATGAAATAAAATTCACTTGAAACTGTTAAATAGTTCTTTTTTTTTACAATTTATAGAATGTTTGTTAAGATAATTATTTTTTAAAATGATAAAATATTATTTGGACTATAGTCTACATTTCATTTGTAAAAAAATGTATTAAAAATTATTTTTCATTTCCTTTGCAGTTTGTGAACTTAAAAAATGGGTCGCCCGCCAAGACTGGTGCTGCTGCTGGTCATCTCACTGTGTGTGTTCCATGTGAGCCACTCAATCGATTCCCAGCCAGCTAAGGACGCTAAGGTAGCAGTCCCTGATGAGCCACTGAGCAATGAACTGTTTTCCGATGAGGAGATCGATGCCAAAAAGGCTGGCATTAAGATTTCAACGCCCAAGGTAAAGGAGTTGCCCGTGGATACGACCACAAAGAGCGCAAAGAAATCGGTTAGCACAACCACAAAGCAGCCGGTCAGCGAGGAGACGCTCAAGGATCTGCTGGAGGCAGCCAAGCATAATGTTGCCCTCGCCGAGGATCCGCGCTTCAATAAAATGCTGCCAGATCGCCTAAAGTTGGACAATGCTACAAGCAGCAAGAACAGCACCGAGGAGAACTATGAGTACGATGAGGACGACTACGACCTATACAGCTACGACAGCGCCGAGTCCGAGGACGATGACGATGTCAAGGATACGACAACTGCGCGCCCCAAAAAGAACAAGCCATCCAAGGCACCCGCACCCAAGCTGCGACCCATTGATGAAAGTAGCTCCAGCAAGCCAAAGGTAAGTGCTGCACTGTTGCACTGCTGCTTCCATGCTAGTAGAATCCCCAATCACAAAAATAAATCGCTTTCAGGCCAAGAGCAGCAAGAAAATCGATGATGACGGCAAACAGAACAACATTGATAGCGACTCAAACTACGAGGAATACGATGATGACGATGACGACGATGATGCCGACGACGAGTAAGCCATAAACATATTAACAACATTTTTATTTTTATTTTTATTACGCATAAGTATTTCTGATGAAGTCGAAGGTCAAAGAGTTAACGAACTCGTAAAGTGAATCTTATATATAACAATCATGAAACTCCTTTGTTGAAAAATCTCAAGTCTTCAAAGTTATATAGCTGTATATAGTAATGGAAAAACAGTTTTCCTCATGGGTGTAAATTCTCCTAGTTCGTTTTATGTGAGAAACTAAAGACTATGTCATTCATAACCTAGTCATCAATCAGGAAATGACACGCTTTATGTTTATATATATGAACTAACTTTGAAATGTTAAAAAACAAAAGTTCAATAATAAAGTGATAAATAATAGCAATGACAATTATAACAATTCCAGTACTGATGATGTCGACGAGTCGGACAAGCTGACGGATGAGGAGGAGGTGGTGTTCAGCGAGAGTGTGCCTTGCCCCAGATACTGCAGCTGCTCACGCAACATTAACAGCTACCTGGTGGCAACATGCAGCAGGTGTGTAGAAAATCCCAATTTTAGAATGGATGGCATATTAAACTTGCTTTTGTTTCAGACTGGATCCGGGTACACAGAAATTTGGCTCAGATATTACCGATTTAGTGGTCACCAATGTGGGTCCCAAATATCCCATTTTGCTGGGTCCCAAGTTCTTCCAGCAGCTGGGCCTGAAGTTTGTCGCCTCCATCAAGATTGCCAATTGTACCATTGAATACATGCACCCAGAGGCTTTCCATGGTCTCAATGAGCTCTATTCAGTCAACATGACGGACGTTGGCCTGGCCATCATTAACCCAGACACTTTTGTCCTGAACAAGAAGCTGCGCATGCTCACCATCTCTGGAAACGACCTGAGCGTTATGTCCACCCTCCATTACTTGCTGAAGGTTAGATTAAGAATCTTTAGAAAACAAATTTCATTACTCATAATACCATTTTCCCCACACAGTCTTCCAGCATTGAAGAACTGGACTTTTCGCGCAATAACCTAATGGAGCTGAATCCCAGTGCATTTACCAAACTCTCCAATATCGTTTACATAAATCTGTCGCAGAATAGTTTGGCGAAGATACCCGAGAAAGTGTTTTCCACAGTTGAAACGATCGAGGAACTGGATCTGTCCTACAATTTGCTCAAGGAGCTGCCTGCAACCATTTTCAACGGCACGGCTCTATCGATACTGCATCTGAAATATAACGCCTTCAGCGGCGATTTGCACTTTGGCGTCAAGGAGCTGCAGCAACTGGATCTGAGCTTCAATGCGATTACCCACGTGCATCACACCATGTTTGACAAAATGCCCGGCTTGACAAATCTGAATCTGAAGGGCAATGGCATCACCAAAATCCAGCCAGACTCATTCCTAACGCTGAAGAGCCTGCGACACATTGATCTGTCCATGAACGACCTGGACCAGGTCTCCAGTATGTTATTCTTCAAGAACTCCGAACTGGATGTTATCCGGTTGAACGATAATCCCCGCCTCAGCCAGTTGCCCCCCGATGGTTTCCTGAGCTACAACGGCTACTTCACTGTCTACTATTTGGATCTGTCCAGCTGTGTCATTGGTGCTCTGGGACACAAGACCTTCTCAACAATGCCGCATTTGACAACCCTCAAGCTGGCGTGGAACAACATTAGCAACTTGCCACGTGCCACTTTCGCTAGTCTCACCAAACTCATCGATTTGGATCTGAGTAACAATCTGATTACCAAGCTGGATGAGCTCTGCTTTATGGAGAACAACGAACTGACCAAACTAAATCTGGCCGGCAATCCAATCACCCACCTGTCCGTGCGCCTCTTCATGCCATTCCACCAGCTGCGTTCTCTGGACGTAAACGACTGCGAGCTGACATCCCTAATGACGGACAAGCAATTTGGCAGCGACTATAAGTTCTTTGAGACGCTGCGTTTCTTCAATGCCTCTGGCAATCTGATTGAAAATATCACAGTCGACGATATTAAAAACTTTAAGAATCTGCGCTCATTGGACATCACACACAATCCACTCAAGTGCAATGAGGAGTTCCAAAAGTTCATCATCTATGTGTCGCTGCACACTAAGACTCTTGCTAAGAAGATGCCCCTGCTGAGCTATCTGGAGATGGATGCGAACACCTTCATTGAGGTTGAAACACAAGCTGGATGGAGTGAAGTGGCCCAGGATGTGTGCAAGCACAATGGCACCTGGAGCGAGGAGGAGGACAGCATCGAGAAGCGCATCGAAGAGAGTGAGAAGAAAGTGGACGATGATGAGAAGAAGCTGCTCAGCGTTCTCGACAAGAGTGTGCTGGATAAGACCAAGTTGAGCAACATGCAGAAGATCATGAAGGGATCGGACAGCGCTGAGGGAGCCAAGAGTAAAATCTCCGACAGCGAGGAGGAATTCTTGAACAATGGCGGCGAAGAAAAAGAAGAAAATGAAAACGAATACGACGAGGACCAGAGCGAATACGATGATGATGACAGCGATGATGACGATGATGATGATGACGACGACACCGATAAGCCGGTCGAGAAGAAGAAGAAGAAGAACGACAAGGCAGATATTGAATCCGATTTCAAAAAATACGCCGGAGCCGAAGTAAAGCCCAAGATCAAGAATCACGGTCTCAAGGTTGAGGAAGTTGACATGACCAAGGAGACCGAAGACAAATTCTTGCTAGGTATGCGACGAATGCTTATGCTAAATATGGATAATGTTTCTAATCGTTTGTTTCAATCCTTTTCTAGGCAAACTTGGCATTGACAGCGACGAATTGAACAGTGACGAGGAGGAGATCTTTATTGAGCGTGGTCGCATTTACTATGGCAGCTCCAACTTTATCATACCAGGCCTTATTGTTCTGAGCTGCTTGGTGGTGATTCTCCTGGGCTTGGCCAAGATGGTAGCTCTGATTCTGCGCAAGCGTGGCGAACGCTATCGCATGGCCATATTGGCATCGAAGAATTCCTTTGTGTATCAGAAGCTCACCGAGGATATTGTCAAGCCGGCGGTTAGCAAGGAAGCAAAACAACCAAAGGTGCACCGATATGCGCCCATCAATCAGGTCTAAGTCCGTACCGCAGCTCCGGGGACTTTATCGCGGGAGTCGAGTGTGTGTGTTGCGCTGTTTTCTTAATTTATAAGTTAATTCATAGTTAAACACGTGGAAATTGCAAAAACAACATGAAATATAAACAAAACGTAAAACAAAAACAAATACAAAACCCGGCTCGGCTGGACTTCAAAACCCAACTCGAGTCAAGTTTAACCGAGCGCGTGAAAAGTATTAGCAAAAAAAAAAAAACAAACACTGAAAGAAAATACTGAAAGAAAACCCTCCCTTCTCCTTCCACATTAATTATCTATCTATCGATATAGCAAATAGTTGTTGTTGTACTTAATTCGGTTGCAGCCACCGATGGCAAAAGGCAGAAGTTGAGATCGAGAGCGAACAATTAGCAACCGTTTCGGGAGCAACGGATTTGAAACTGATTGAGTTCGCCGTATTATTTTTGTGTTTTATCATAAAACTTCTTTTTTTTTGTATATTTCTCTTGGAACAGTTTTGAAGATTTAGTGCCATTTTGCCGAAATTCATAATATTATAAAATCACCGAAAGTTAGAGAGAGCGATATATATTTACATACAATCAGTCATATTGAAACGGTTGGGCAAAGTAGATCTGAACCTGTCAGATTCCTTAAAGATAACATTTGATTTCAAATCTGGGCAAGATACTACGTTAAGTCTTTTTTATTCCATATTCCTTTTAATTAAATCAAGCAAATGTTGGACTTTTAAACATATTCTGAAATCAATAAATTATTTTAACCAAATTGAACATAATCTTTATATATTATAGTAATACCACATACATACATATATACGTATTTTAATATGCAACTAAACAATAAAATATACATATTTATGAATTGGAACTGGGGTATGCTTATCGACAAATTCACATACGCTAGAACAAAAATTCATTTATTTATTAACACACGCAGAGTATCCAAGTTTAGCTTTTTGTAAAATAACTGGTAGGGTTCTGAGATTTATTGCTCTTTCTACAGATCGTGTTTAATCTGCCGCCAGATGTTCTCAAATCCGCTGTCACATGGCTCAGCCATCTGATTCCGCTTGAGCAAACTGCAAGCCCGTAATCTTGTCTTAGTTGTTCGGCAGTCTGTATCCACAACATGTCGAATTCCTTATCAAACGTTTTTCCCTTCGAATTTACATCCACAGCTATAGTCAGGCAATGTGTCCGACTTTCAATATACAAAGTGTCAACAAAGTTTTTCTGTTTGATTTCACTTGTGTGTTGGCGCCGGAATAAAATGCTTGCGTCACTTCAAAAGTCATATTCCAACTGAGTGCTGGGCTCAAGTATTAGGAGTCAAGCGATCCACTTCCCCATAAATATGCTGCCTCGACACATTCAATACATATACAAATATGATCTGTAGAGTGTGAGTCGAAAAGTGACGATGGAAATAACTTATGTATATATGTATATGCATATAAACAAATACAGACGCTGCCACAATCAAGATATATTACTAAGTATACAAGAAAACCAACAATTTTAAGCTGCGATTTGCTTAAGGTTTACTTAAATGAACTGTGAGGTAAGGATTGCTTATGGCTTCAGCACTTGATGAAGTGTTTGATATATGATTAAGTTTACACTTAACCCAACAGTAAGTTACCGATTCATAATTAAATATATAAATACAAACTAAGTTTTATTTTAACCGTGTTTAATCTTAAAGGTAAGTCAAAACTTCCGATTATTTATTAGCAATGTAATATTCACTTAAAATTAAACGGTCAAACTAATCTATTAGTAAATGTAAACTTATCAAATATATATCCTGTTGCATTGTATGAATTGAACTTTATAATAAAATTGTAAGCAAATAATAATGTCCCGATTTTCGGGCTATAATTTTTACTTGTCTTCCGACCTCAAATTTCGTTTTCAACTTTAAATGTACGATTGATTTAGGGGCAAAACTATGATCAAAAAGCCTTCGCTTTTGAAGATAGGTTGAGTTTTGACGAAGTAATGGCATTTTGAAGTTTCGACCTATGCCCATACACCGATATATCGATTTTCGGGCTATAATTTTTACTTGTCTTCCGACCTCAAATTTTGTTTTCAACTTTAAATGTACGATTGATTTAGGGGCAAAACTATGATCAAAAAGCCTTCGCTTTTTAAAATCAGTTGAGTTTTGACGAAGTTATGGCATGGTGAAGTTTCGACCAGCCCATACACCGATATATCGATTTTCGGCTATAATTTTTACTTGTCTTCCGACCTCAAATTTCGTTTTCAACTTTAAATGTACGATTGATTAGCAAAACTATGATCAAAAAGCCTTCGCTTTTGAAGAACGTTGGTTTGACGAAGTTATGGCATTTTGAAGTTTCGACCTATGCCCATATACCGATATATCGATTTTCGGGCTATAATTTTTACTTGTCTTCCGACCTCAAATTTCGTTTTCAACTTTAAATGTACGATTGATTAGGGGCAAATATGATCAAAAAGCCTTCGCTTTTGAAGATACGTGAGTTTTGACGAAGTTATGGCATTTTGAATTTCGACCTAGCCCATACACCGATATTTTCGGGATATAAATTTTACTTGTCTTCCGACCTCAAATTTCGTTTTCAACTTTAAATGTATGATTGATTGGGGGGCAAAACTATGATCAAAAAGCCTTTGCTTTTGAAGATACGTTGAGTTTTGACGAAGTTATGGCATTTTGAAGTTTCGACCTATGCCCATACACCGATATATCGATTTTCGGGCTATAATTTTTACTTGTCTTCCGACCTCAAATTTCGTTTCCAACTTTAAATGCACGATTGATTTAGGGGCAAAACTATGATAAAAAAGCCTTCGCTTTTGAAGATACGTTGAGTTTTGACGAAGTTATGGCATTTTGAAGTTTCGACCTATGCCCATACACCGATATATCGATTTTCGGGATATAATTTTTACTTGTCTTCCGACCTCAAATTTCGTTTTCAACTTTAAATGTATGATTGATTGGGGGGCAAAACTATGATCAAAAAGCCTTTGCTTTTGAAGATACGTTGAGTTTTGACGAAGTTATGGCATTTTGAAGTTTCGACCTATGCCCATACACCGATATATCGATTTTCGGGCTATAATTTTTACTTGTCTTCCGACCTCAAATTTCGTTTCCAACTTTAAATGCACGATTGATTTAGGGGCAAAACTATGATAAAAAAGCCTTCGCTTTTGAAGATAGGTTGAGTTTTGACGAAGTTATGGCATTTTGAAGTTTCGACCTATGCCCATACACCGATATATCGATTTTCGGGCTATAATTTTTACTTGTCTTCCGACCTCAAATTTCGTTTCCAACTTTAAATGCACGATTGATTTAGGGGCAAAACTATGATAAAAAAGCCTTCGCTTTTGAAGATAGGTTGAGTTTTGACGAAGTTATGGCATTTTGAAGTTTCGACCTATGCCCATACACCGATATATCGATTTTCGGGCTATAATTTTTACTTGTCTTCCGACCTCAAATTTCGTTTTCAACTTTAAATGCATTCTAGATGATTTTAATTTCCGTTCGCCCTGCGAATCAAATTTGTACAACTGTTTGGGTTCTTAGATGACACCATATTCCTTGCATGCAGTTCGATAGAGTTGGTCTTTGAGATTCTAACTATATTCTTGAAACATCTGCAAGGATATGATTATTATAGCCTTTTTCCTTTTTGCCAGTACGCACCTAAAAGTATACCACACTTTTTGCCAACTTCATTTCAGCCAATGCAGCAACCAAATGGGTAAGTGCAAATGCTATCCTTAAAAGTAACACGCAAAAATAACGATGTCAGTAAAAGGAGGACAGTTTTTGGTATTTTGTGATTTATTTAATTGGTTTACACCATAAAAGCTTGGAATCGATCTCAGTAAAACAAAAGCTTCCGTCAACGCAGCCAACTTCATTGAAAATATCCGTTAGTTCGTTTTACATCGAGTTTAAGAGAAAAAGATTAATAGGTAAGCCTAACTCGTTAACATTAATAGATCTGCATGGAGTTCTCAAATAGTTGGGCGAGATCATCTCGCGTTTGTGCACGTGGTGCCATTTTTGTAATGCGCTCTTGGGGTAAGGTACCCTCGACGAGAGCCGGTATATCGCTGCCTGTGAAGCCAAGCTCACTGAGGCCATTTTCAATGCCCGCCCGCTGCATATAGCCACGCAGAGTGTCTCCCAAAAGGCGTCCAGCATCAGCTGCTTTTACCCCTGCCGTGTCCGCTCCCAGTATTGCAGCTGCCTCCAAGTGCCGGTCGGGGCAAGCGGGCGCGATGAATTCAAAGACAGCCGGCGCACTGACCACCACAGAGAGACCATGTGGAATGAGCGCATGACTACTGGAGTAACCAGAAGGCTTGTAGTTACGCACGTGCCCCGAAATAGGGTACGAGAGACCGTGACAGAGATGCACCCCAGCGTTGCCAAATCCCACACCTGCCATAGTCGAGGCGAGATGCATGCGGGAGCGCGCCTCTAAATTATCCGGCTGATAGATGGCGTCGATGAAGTTCGATCGTATTATGTCCAGAGAAAAGCGCGCCCACACATCCGAAATTGGGTTTCTGCCCTGATACGGGGGCCGCAGGCTGGGATCAGCTGGTGCTGGACCTCGCTCGCGATAGTCGACAGCTGTAAAGCTCTCCAACGCATGACAAAATACGTCGAATCCAGCGAATGCCATCACCCGCTCCGGTTTCGTCAACGTGTGCAAGGGATCCACAATAGCTATGGGTTGGATTAACACCAAAGAATTATAAAACGCTGGAAAAGGCGTGAAAGTCGCTCATAAATCTCTCACCCAATGTTGGCTTCAGATATTTGCTTGAGATGCCAGTTTTTGCATGCAAGCGTTTGTAGTCGAAGATGGCAATTCCTGTGGTCTCGGAGCCAGTGCCGGATGTGGTGGGAACTGCAATAAGTGGCTTCAGCTTAACGGAGATCTACAAGATGTCGGAATACCATAAGGATTTACTGGAAAAACATTACGTATAGGTCAATGGCATACCTCTTTGCCACGTCCAATCGGTGCATTAACATAGTCGAGCAACTCGGCCTCGCGATCGCTGCAGAATAGATTCGCCACTTTGGCTGTGTCCATTGAGGAACCGCCGCCAATTGCCACAAATGCGTCAAACTGATGACTGCGTGCAAATTGGGCTGCTTGCCAGAAACTTTCATCTGTGGGCTCCACACGCGTCTCATCGTACACCTGGTAGTTAATTCCGTGCCGTGCCAGCGAGTCCAGGGCAACTCGAACAGAGGGCAACTTGGCCACATTCTTATCCGTCACGAGGCAAACATTCTTGGCGCCCCAGTTGCGCAGATCAGCTCCAAGTTCAGCACTTGCTCCGGGCCCAAAGCGCACAGTCGATGCCGACATCTAGCGAGGAAAGGAGAAATGATAAATTTAAGTGGACTTTGGCCGATTCTCAGACTTACCTCGAACGCATATTCTTTTTGGCCTGTTTGTGTTGTGGCTGGCGCTACCGATCCATAGTTGTGGGAATGTGCGGGGCACTTGCATCTGCAAATGTTAAATTAATTGGTGGCTCATTAATTCCTTACATTTCACCTACGAGCCGGCCACAATTGTGTTCATCAAATTCAGTACGTTTTTGCGAGACATTTTCAGGCCCAGCTGCAAATCAGCTGTGATCTGTGATAAGACAGTTGATGTAACGGAGCTGCCCACCTCGATTTTTGAGTCTTCGATAAGTCGAGATCGTCTGTCTATCGTTTCATTTTGTATTTCGTTGCAGATCCCAACTGTTATTTAAAAATGTGTGATTACGAGCATGAATACTCTTTCACTTTTGATGAGAACGCATTCGAAAATGAGCTCAGTTTTCGGCCGTGGGACTGTGGATTTGAGAGTCTTTGGCAGAGGATTGGTGAGGAGCTGAGGCGAGAGCAGGAAAATAACGAGCTTGGTCAAATGTTTCAGGACAAGCTAATCCTGCACTGCCACACTCAAATTGACTCGTAGAAATCACATAAACGTTATTTACACATATTTTATTTTTGTTATTATTGTTTAGTTTATAGCATTTTCGACAAATGCGTTTTTAATTGTAAAGTCATCGCGTTCTTTGCCATATAAGATCGTGGATACACAGTCCGATCGCAATATTGTTCATATTTTGTAAGCTTATCGTTACAATGCTGTACGAGCACCAAGTTCAATGTTCTCGTTAGTCAAATATTGTACAGTCTTTATAATTGTAAGCTCGATAGTTTCTTATCAACATGTTTTCGGTTCATACTAAAGTATTAACACTTACAAATACCATCGATAACCTATATATATATCAATTTATTTAATAATTTTGTAATGTTCGCTTCGAATGTGTTTCGACTGTTTTCCATTCGTAATATAGAAAATTTATACACATCAGAAAATAAAAATATTGTAAATATCAGGTATAATTATCAAGAATTCTGTTGTTTAACATTTGCATATAGTATTTAGAACAGATGTCACTGCTGAAGATCCCACGACAAAAGGCAATTAGCATTCGTTACAAACAAACAATTGTTCAATGCTGCTGAAGTCAATTACCTAAATGTCTGTCCGCCCATATTTATCGCTAGATTTACAACTCAATTTACAACTCAACTGTTTAATCTAACAACATAAACTACAGTAAACGTAGTTGATAGCTTTTCCCAGCGCATTTACATAAGCATACATGAACTTCGGGCCATAAAAAGGAACGCTCCGCTGGATCAGTCAGCAGTTTACAATCAATTGACGAAAGTAAAGCTTCAAAATACTATCAACGATTTCAATATGAAGTGGTTCAACTTATTCTTGGTACTTGGTCTCTTGGCACTCATTGGCAGCATGGGCACTTTGACAGCCGCCGAGCCCTTGCCCGGACCAGAGCCCAAGGGACGTCCGCACACAACTCGTCGCCCAAGGAATGAGAACGACGGGGATCGCCGCTAGCAAACCCAGATGCAGTCGAATCCCATCAGATGCAACGAACAGAAACGGATTCGGGATGCACACACAAAAACTATTTTGGTGACGGTGAAATGTTTTGGCTTGGAAAAAATGCAATTTGTTGAAGTTTTACTCGTGTAACTTTTAAATAAACCAATCAATTTGAGCAACCAGTAGATTGAACATGATTTAGTGCACATATTTTATAGCACCATAAATAAAACATATGTGTATCCAAAACAAATAAATATTTTGTGGCGTGCATTAATAACAAGATCTAGTAAAATGCGATTTTTATCATTGGTTTATTCGTTAGTTAGTTTTAATTGTCTGTAATTCTAGAGTTAAATTGGTCTGCTTAAAAATAAACATCTCATATTATTGATACAATATATATGCCTCAGGAATTGTAATTGTAGGAAGGATAATGCTGGATATCAGTTAAATATACTTTGGAGTAGAGATTAACGATTTGACTATTGCGGATTGCGTTTGCTGCGATTTGCTAGTCTCAACTGATTTGTTTGGAAATTACACAGTGTACATTAGGTTATTGTATTTTTCATACATACATATAAACTTATGACTATAGCCATTTACAATTTGTGGAATCAATTAAATCCATGGGGTTCATTTGCTTAGCTATGTGATAGTTGGTTAGACTGGTTTGGGCGCTTTCCAAATAATTTCAATTTATCTAAATTGCAATGTTGTTTATAGTTATGCACACATACACACACACAGATTTCACTTTAAATCCTTTTAAATATTATTGCCATGTGGCACACAACAATTTTGGTTGTCTGCATTTGCATTTGCATTTGGAGTAGCAATTGTATAATTAAATCAATTATAATTCAAAAAATAATTAGTTGCGATTTTATTAGGCTAATAAAGTTAATTTGTTTTTAGTTCTCGACAGTATTCACTGATCCTCTGTGGTTAATTAATTGAATTCATTAAATGGTTTCCTCTTAATTGCATACACAGAACTCTATCTCTATCCACATACGTATATTAAATTAATATTAAACTGTTTATTTTCAGTAGTTGCAATCTGATTTAATCAAATATTCATAGTGGCTGTGTATTTGTATATTGTTGACATATGTATCTGTTGAATGCACCATGTATTTTGAGGTGGGTCTTGTGTTTGAGTATATGCGTGTAATTAAATCCAAATTCGTATTGAATATACAATTGCTGTACGTTTGCCAGCTATGTCGACACTTAACTTATCACTTTGGGAATGTTAGTTCCGATTCGGTTGCTCATTGTGGCGAATCGGATGCTGCGGATATGCCACCCAGACTACAGGCACCCATGCTGCCACTGGTTGCCACGCCGATGTCACTGATACTCTTCACGCGCCGACTGTTCTGCTCGTAGAGCAGATGACCATCTAAGCCATGGGGGTCCAGTATACTGGCGAGGGGCGGGGCACTCACACGGTGACCGGCTGGGCCGTAATTGGAGCTGGGGGGCGGTGGCGGTGCGCTTGTGGGTGGCGGTAGAAAATGATGAGAGGGCGGCGGATGATGCGACTGCATTTGCTGCGGACCTATGGTAGCGTATATTCCTCCGCCGCCCTCGCTGCTGCTGTACGATGGCGTTGGGGAGGTGGAGTTACCGAAGGAGCTGCGATCGCCGGCCCGATTGGATTTTGTGTTGAAGCGAAAGGCTTTTGACAGAGAGCTCTGCAAGTGAAAAGTGAAAGTGAAAGTGAGAAAGCCCTTCAATTTATTATTCAGAGCCTACCTGAGATCCTTTCCATGCCGAAATCTGTGAGATACAAAGAATAGGAAGGGAAGAAAACCAAATTTGCAAATTAGTTTAACATTCATTTTAAATTGATAACCAGCCGCAACCGCGTCCCCGTCCCCGTCCCCGACCACGAGCATCCATTCCCCCCCAGTGGATGGGGTAATGCATTTTAAATTGAATTATTCATCACTTTGACTGTGCACGATTTATCTTGGATTTGTCGTGAAACTTCTGTTCTCGTTGTTTAATTAATATTTTAATTAGCAGTCAAATATAAAACAAAACGGACGGCAAATAAAAGTTCGCAATTTAAACAGTTTACATTAAATTTAATTACTTGTTGGCATATTATATATATTTTTGTTGTTGTGCATTTTACAGAATGCTCATTTATTGTTACTTACGTGTAATAACTACGCTTGGTGAACGATATATATATGTTTTAGGTATATGCTTAATATGATCTGGATTTCTTGCATTTCGTAATATATGCTTACATTTTTATCGCTATGGCGTGCTTAACTCTATTAAATGTGCGCTTCTCAACACTAAATAATAATACGGTTTTTTTTTATAATACTTAAGCACGCAATAGCGTCAAAGGAGCGATATGCGATCTAACCTATATAATTTGACTAGCTAAATTGAATAATTGCTTCAAAATGCATATATTGAATGAAAACACTTTTTCTTCTTCATCTTATCTAAGCAAACAGAGAGCTGTACTTAAATTTATCCAATATATCCGATATATCCCATATCTATTTACTGTAATATCTATTTACGTTTTATGCTGCGTGTGCTTTGACCATGACCAAATTTATCTTCTAAAAGCATTCCAAAGTATGTAAAAAGTGTTAACAAAAAGAAATTAAATACTTATTCTTACTTAAATACATCATTTATTTGATGTACTTTGAAGTTTTTTAGTGAATAGTTGAAGTTAATTATTACTAAGTACTCTAGGTGTAGCAAGATCGTTGTACTGTGTGCTCAAAGTCTGTCAAATGTATTTTTATTGTTTGTTTTTTTTTTTTTGTGTTTAATAAGGAGTAGAAATGAAATGAATAGGATCCTTGACATTCTACACAAGTACTGAAAGCGATACGTTAAGTTTAGGTTTAAAGCATAGACACACAGAGAAATAGAGAGACAACAAAAGCTTCACGTCAAATCAGGCTAAGATAAATACAGAGGCAGAAATTTGCTTACAGATTTTCAGTTTCTTATACATAAATATACATATATATATATTTATATTTATTTTATAATTTTATAATTTTTCGCGTAGGCAACCAATTCGAGTTATAGTTTTATGTGTGCAAGCGCTAGTTACATTTAGATTTATGTATGTATTATGTATACTATTTATGTATGCGTTTAAGGATAGGTTGGACTTACCCGCAGGCTGCCACTCGATCGCCGATCTGTTGTGGCATAGTGCTGCAGTCCGCCGGGTCCAGTTAGTGGCACTATGCCGCAACCGGAACGAATGCCTTGACCCAAAGTTGCTCTACACAACAAACATTGCAATACAACCGGATTGTTTTTTTTTTTTTATGTTTTTTCGTTTGAGGTGTGTGTGTGTGTGTGTAGGTATTCGTGAGAGTGGGGATGTTTTTATGTTTTTGCATGTTTACAATTTTGTTGCATTGTTGGCACATATAAGTAGTAGTAGTAGTAGTAGTAGACACAGAACGGGGCAGGCAGAGACAAAGACAAAGACAGAGAAGGCAGTGGCAGAGGCAGGCGCAAGGCAGACGTAACAGGCAAGGCAGTCATACACAAAATCACACACACACATGTTGTTGTTGTAGTTGTTGTAGGCATATATTGTGTTGATGTAGTTGTAGTTGTTGTTGTTGTGTTGCATTATTGTAAACAATCAAGACAAGGATAGCAACAACAAGCCGTTGATACAATTGAATTGAGGATGATACCAAAAATTGAAAGAAATATGTGGAAAATATATAGAATAGAAAGTAGAAAAGAAACGGGACAAAGACAAAAGTTGGTTAATAATATTGAGAAATTAGTGTGTATAGATAGTTATGTAAGTACATATTTGCATAATTGACTACTTGTAGCGTAAACAACGAAACTTATTACTAAGATATAAGCGCACTTAAACAGATGTGTGCATGTGTGTATGCAAACGGAGATGATATATGTATGGGGCCGCCAAATAAATACATAAATACTACACGTTCGTAAGTGAAATAATATGTGTTATTTAATGTTATGCAGGAAGCATTGCTTCAAGCATACCAAAGTTAAAGATTGGGATACGGCATGAATATTCTTGATACAAAGTAGATGACAACGAGTAGGCTATAGAGAAAAAACGAAAACAAAACAGAAGAAAACTACAGAACATTGAGACATATTCAAGTACATAAGTAGTGCTAATTTTGTACTCAAAAATTCATTCGAGTGTTACTTACAATTCACATAGCATTGACTCAATAAAGACTGGTATTACATATGGCATTTGGTTTTGAGGAACTAAAAAACTAACAATTGATAATGTATCTCAATTGCGGCGTCTCTGCAAGCGCACAAAAGTTTGCGAAATCGAGCAGACGAGGACAAGCTAATGTGTATGTAAATATGTATGTATTGGTGGAATGCACAGTGTACATACTAATGCACGTATTTATATATGTATACATGTATGTATGTATGTATGTATGTATGTATACATGTATGTATGGGTTGCCTTATGGCTTACTCTTTGTGAGCCATACTTTTATGTATGTATGTATATGTTCAGTATCAGTATGTATCTGTATCTGTATCAGTATGTATCTGTATCTGTATCTGTATCTGTATCACAGTGGACGGCTGTCCACGTTAGTTACAAAGGCATTTGAGCCCATTTATTTATATGGTTTGCTTAAAGAATGCTTTATTGCACATCAATTATTCAAAAAATGCGGTATTTCGTATCCGTTTGGCTATAGATAAATAGATATGCATATAAAACTATAAATGAATCGCATTTTCTACTTAAAAAGAGTATCTTGTCTCTACCCCAATAGATGCTGGCCCACTACACCTAAACACTTCTACGTGTCTTCATATATATTTGATATATCTGCGTAATGTTCTTCTTATTCTCGAAACACCGAACACCATTATAAATGTATATATATATATGTATATATATCTGCTGCTTTGTGTAACGTTTTTAGCGGCTTTTGGTATTTGGCTTAAATGCAAAAAGTTCCGTTGTGTTGTAATACGTTTGTGTCTAGAATAAATGCGGTCTTCTGAGCCCGATTTGCAATAAATATGTTTGTTTGTTTTTTTGTTTTTTTTAATAATTTATGGACATATCGATAGTGCAAAGCTCTTCGGAATTTCGATATGTTGTATTTATTTACCAGTTTGTATTTCATACGCGTTTAGTTTGTTTTCATGTAATTGGATCGTCGAGGGGGCTCGGGGTGGGTTTTGGTTTTTGTTGAGTACACGATTCTATGAGTATTTCGATGCTTAAGCATATTTATCTATATTCGATTTGTTTTTTTGATTGTTGTTTGTTTTTTTTTTTGTTTATGCTTTGCTATATACTAAGTACGAGTAGTAAGTATTAATTATGTTTATATTCGATTAGCGCTGTGCTCCAATTATTGTTCTCATCCTAGAATTACCAATCAGCTTAGCTAAAATACAATTGAATATTGAAAATCGAGTTGAATCCCATCGAGTTTTGATTACAGATTACAGATTTTCCACTTATTGAGGACAATTTGTGTTTTTGATCTTGATATTTGAGATTTGTGATTTAATGGCCCTGATTTAATTTGGCCAATTGCCGGGAGCTTTCCATTTGAAATTCTTCCATTTGACAGTAAATAATGTATCTGCATGGAAAATATATGTTGATATCGAGATGTTTGGAAGAGAAAAGAGAGAGAAAAATACGGCACAAGCCAATTAGTGCGTTTCGACGGCATTTCAGACATGCTCTAAAACACGCACACGCACACGCACACAAGAACACACACATCGCACATGTAAATATGTATGTATGTATTTAACCTACACATATATGTATTTGGTGAGTATTATTCTAACACTATAGTGTGTGTATATATATATATCTATATATCAATACATACATGTACTTATTATGTACGAGAAGACAGAGATAGATAGATGATGGATACAGTTACATAGATGTATGCATGTGAAAACATGAAACGAATACGAATACGAATGCGAATGCGAATGCGAATACGAATACGAATACGAATACAACTAATTGATTAGATGTGAATGATGACTACAACAACAATCGGCACATTTGCAATTCGCATCTATGGATTATCTCCTTGGATTTACGATGATTGCTAGAGCGCACTCTGAGATTAAGATGATGACATGTGGGAATGAAGATAGTATATAGTAGATAGTATATGCAATGCGGAGTGAACTCAAGAAAAGCGTTTTACACAAATATTTGCATGTTTGTTTTTTGTTTTTGTTTTATGAAGTGAATAATGGAAGAAGCAGAAACAGATCTTAATTGCTAACTTTTTTTGTCACTAACTCTTAAAGAATAATATTTATAGCCAATTACAAATTGTGTTTTTTTGTTTGTTACAAAATTAACAATAAATTTTGCAATTTATTTTTAAGGACTAACAAATATTAAGTTTGCTGCTAACTTTTAATCACTTTTAATTTGAATCAATATCCATTTCCATAAATTAAACCCCGCGTTGAACCTCAACCTCAACTATAACTTCTGCTCTATAACAAATAATTATCTTAAGAAGTAATATCTTTATTGTTGCCATTAGCAATGAACATTAGCAACTATTGACAATGGTATAGCACTGATAGTTATGAATTTGCGTGTGAGTTTGATGATGATGATTATGTGGATGAGGAACGTGCAGAACTGAAGACACAATCAAAATGCTTCAAATAATGTACAACAGAATACAAAAAACAATAAATCCCAATCAAATGTGAACGCAACAAAAGAAAATGAAATTCTAATCGAATGAGTACAATAATCAAAATGCTGTTTTACGCTACATATTTATTCATTTATATATATATAGATTAATATACTTATATACTTATGATAAGCTTGGACAGAGAGAGAGAGAGAGTGGCTCCGGTGTCGGAACCAAGGTTACACAAAAGGGACACACATGAGAGGTCAAGGGCAAGAGCAAGGGGTCGCACACACTCACCTTGCGGGCAGAATGAGAGCATCGAATTCCGTGTTGAGATGTCGTCGTATTATGTTCTTCGCAGGCGGAATACCCAATGCCGTAGCCATGGTATCGCCCGAAAAGGATGGCTCCAACACTACTAAGCCGCCATGGACGCCACTGTCTGCAAATAGTGGCATAAGAGGGCCAAGTAGGACACCAGTGTTTAGTGTGCGCTTTCTACTTGAAACTCTACACTCGAGTGCGTCAATCAACATATTATCCAATATGCAATTGATATCCACTTGATATGTGACAAGTCCATTGTTACATTTGTGATAGAACTCACCCTTTAGATTCTCCGCATACTCGCCCAGGTCAATGGTGCGCACCCAGCGCACAAATCGTTGATTTGTCCAAACAATCGGATCCGTATCAACAGTCTCCGATTGCACCCGTCGCATCGCCAGGGTCTGACGGTCGTACTTCACAATGCGCAATACGTGAATGCCTAGGCAAGAAGGGTATTCGTTAGCTCTTTGTACTTTCAAACAACACTTGATGTACATAAATGGTATAATATGATATAATATAATTAATTATAATTAAAATTATAATTTTATTAATTTAATTTTCGTCTTAGAAATATACATAAAAATTCTGCTGAGTGTATCTAACCAAAAAGATGGCTTCTTTCCAACTATTCAAAAGTGATTATACGAAATACTAATCAAAGTTGAATTAAAACTCAAACATACCGTGCACTATGCTGGCCTGATGGAATTTGCGTGTCACACCGAGAAATTTCTCCAGCTCCTTCTTGGAGAGCGTGTCCAGCATGCGGGCATCGACCAGGGACTGCAGGAAGGGCTCCGCATACTGCGGCAGCCCGATGTCCGGCAGCCACTCGCTGGCTACCCAGGTGTGTCCCAGTTGTGTGATAAGTGGATAGCGCACCATTTCCGGCCGTCGCTGCTCCTCGATGGCCAGTCGCAACTTTTTGCGATGCATGGGATGCGCCAGCCCCAAGCCAGCCTCCAGCTCAATGTCGTTCAGCTCGAGCAGTACCTTGCCACTTTTCACGTTCTCCGCACAGCGTGCACTGTACTGCGGCATGCCCAGTGCCACCTCCAGCCAGGCGAGCACCTGTGTCGCCCGCCAGCGCTCAATGGGCAGCTGGGAGGCCTCGCGCAGCAGTCGCAACTTCTCGGCATATCCCTCCTCGGACAGCGGATTCCACGAGTAGTCACTGTACTCGTTCACCCCATCCGCCGACATGGCCTTGCTCTTGTTTCGCGAACGTGCAAAGACCCGCGAGATGCTGCCCCAGGTGCCGCCACGTCCATTTCGTGCGCCCAGTGGCCCACCACTTTTGTTGGCAAACTTTCGGGTTATGGCGCCAGCGCCGCCAGGTCCATCAGCATCCGGCGAGAGCTGCTCCACAGATCTGGTTAACAAAGATAAACGATGTTTTCGTTTTTAACAAAAATAATTAATTTCTTTAAAACTGAATCAGTTTTGACCCAACAAAATGCAGTATTCATATAGATGCAAAAAGTAATCCTTTTGAAATCATTTCAATTTTAATTATTTTGTTTTATCTAACATTATCTAACGTTAGCAATAATTTCGTTCAACACAGTAATTATTTTTGATCAGCAAAGCAAAAAGCATTTATATATATGTATATATATATATATATATATATACGTATATAAACGGGACGTATTTCGATTAAAATGATAACCCAAGAGACGCATCAATCAAACTCGGACGACGACAGTTTTATTAAAGCTGGTGAAAACAAACACACAGAAGTCCACTTCCATTTTTTGTGTTTTTTTTTAAGTTAAAATCTGCCAACTTTTTGAGAGACAGTCAAGCACATAAAATTACAGATTTTTCTCCTACGATGTTGGCCCATTAATGTAAACAGCTAAGACGAGACAGAAGTTAATAAAAATCTAGTAAATTCAGTAGTAAAACGCAACTAAAAGCTAAAAAAATATATTATTTTTTAGTGATTTTGTTCTAGATTCGTATCTTGTTTAACGGGAACCTAATCCCTGGGTTAAGCCAGTGATACCCATATGGGACAGAGTCATCTCAGAAAAGTAGATAATTATCGCCATTGCAAAGATGTATAATTTACCTGGAATATGCGCCGGAATTCAGAGGCGACAGTGTGGGACTGCGTTCCTTGGGCGTGCCAACTGGGAAAAAACATTAATAATAAATATATATATAAATAATAGATATAAATATATATATATATATAAATGTATATATACATCGAAGGAAGCTTAAGTGTGTGTGTGTCTACTCACATTGGTACATGTTCTGGCTGGAGACTAGAGAAATGCTGTCGGGATCGACGGTGATGCAGGGTCCATTGTCGCAGGCGCCATCACTGAAGTTGAGTTCGCCACCGGTGCTCTCGCGATCGCTGCTGTTGCGCAGTCCAGAGTCATTGGAGCAGGAGTTGCGATCGCCGACGGTGGCGCCGGAGCCGCCGCTCAAGCTGCCACTGAAGGCGGACAACGAATTGGAGTTGCCACGCCCACTGTCCTCGGCGTTGCGGATGCCACTGAGTGCATTCGCCACAGCCGAGCCGCTCGCCAGCTGGCTGAGGAGTGTGGAGGCAGCCGATGGGGGTGTCAGCGGTGCAAATGAGTGTAGGCTCTCCTGATCGGAGAGGCAGCCGGTCAGCTGCCGTCGTGCCTCCTGCAGCTGCTCCTGGAGGCGCTGCAGCTGCAGGTCCCTTGCCGAGAGCTGCTGGGCGAGGGCCAAGGATCGCTCCGCTTCGTCGCGCGCCTGCTTCAGCAGCTGAAAGCGCTCTCGATCCCGATCCCCGGAGATCTTTGCATTGGTTGACTCTGTCTCACGCACCCGTTCCTGATAGTTGCGTATGAAGTCGCGCAGCTCCTGCTCCCGTTCCTGCAGCGAGGCGCACAGCTGATTCACCTGGCCCAGCAGATCGGCTCTGTCTGTGCGAAGTTTCTTGCGCTCCAGTCGCATGGTCAGCAGCTGATTCTTGACGCTGCGCAGCTCCGACTCAAGTCTTTCGACACGTTCCTTGCCCTCATTTGGCTGAGCCGCCTCCAAATCCGCACCGGGCTCAACGCCGCCCGCAGCGCCATCTGTCGAGTGCTCGAGCAGGCGTCGCAGACGCACTAGCTCCGCATTGAGGCGCTCGTTCTCCTCGCGCAGCTTCATGGCTACCTCTGCAATAGATCGTTGAATTAAGTAAGTGGAGCAGTCTCTTAACTAACTAGCCAGCTAATTCACCAGTGCCGCGCTAAGCTCAAGCCGTGGAAAAGCGGAAACGTTGTCGTTACTAGCCCCAAAAGATACCGCTACCCATGTTCATACATCCCGATCCCTTGTCATACTCCCTGCGGACAGTTGCTCAATTTGCATGCGAATGCGAATCTCTACCACAAATCCACAACTAGACCAAACTACGAACGAGCAAAACTTAAAAAGTGCAATGCTTATTTATTTTTTATCATTAATTTTTCGTGTTTTGAACTCAAAAAAATAAAAATAATTAAGTAGGCCATGTCAAGTTGAAATTTGTTAAAGTTGAGGAAGGGTTTGGTGCATGCGGAAGATTAAATGTTAATGCGAGTGCTGATGGGACGATTTCAGTGCTCCATTTAAAAATACCGAGCAGGAGGAAGAGAGATAGGTAAGGAGATATATACACAGAGGGAGCGGAAATGGCAGATGAAAAGGAAAGGAAAAGAACAAGATTGAAAATGGCAAATGGCAAATGGCTTTAGTACGATTACGAGCAGGAGCAGGGGCAGGAGCAGGAAGTGTGGTGCGGGTGGCGGGATTGTACGAGTCTCAATCGACTTACCTGGACGAAATGTGAACTTTGACTCGTCATTGCGATTGCCATCAGGAATAGTGTTCGTTGTCGAGCTGATTGCCGTGGTTGCCTCGAGCATCAAAAGTGCCGCGGATGCAACGGAAGCCGGAGAGTGTGGCAGTACCATGTTGCCGGACATTGGGGATGGCATGGGCACCGGCATGGGCATGGGCACGGGCATGGGCAGCGACAAGGGCACGGATTTAATTTTCATTGTCTTCGATATGGGAGATAATGAGGCTGCGCCGGCCGTTGCCCGATCCGGTTCCATTAAATTCGCAATCGAACAAACATCGTTGGCATTTCTCTTGTCGACTGTTGTTGATGTTGTTGTGTGATTGTTGTTGTTGTTGTTGTTGTTATCGTTGTTGTTGTTGTTGTTGTGGATTTGTTGTGTATTTGTTTTGCGAATTATCACAATTTCCCAGGCGAGGCAACCAAGTAGAAATGGTCGATGTTCGTCGATAAGGGAATGAGTGCCCAAGGTTGACGGGATACGGGGGGTGGTTAACAAAATAAAATAACAACAGTAATAACAACAGCAACAGCAACAATTTAAGCACATCATGATAATGGATATGTTAATGATAATGTTATGGTTCATATATGGATATGTGGTAAGAACGTAACAATGTAGGTAGCTGCTTTATGTGTGTGTGTGTCGGTGTGTGTGTGTTGTGTGTGTGTGTGAATTTGATTTGAATCATGAATGTAGATTAATCACACACAAAATCAAACGGGAAAATGAAACGTGCAGGTCTTAATTTGATATGGAACAGCTAAATACGTGGGGGAAAAATCAAATGGCATCTGGAAAAAGTACTTACATACACTCATAAACAAACACAACACATAAATAAACAACAATTTGAACATTTAACTAAAATACGTGAATGTAACATTTACAATAAATATTCACATTCACATTCAAGTGATTCATTTCGTTTATTTATCTTTGCAAATTATTCAAATGTAATTCGAACCCAGCCAGGTGTATAATTTCAGGTGTATATATTCGCTTTAGAAACGATTACGCCTATTTTGAAGCCCATGATGCCCCTTTTTGCCTATATTTTATACTAATTGTGTTATTTAAATCATATTGCATGATTAGTTATAAATCAGAGTAAAAGAATTTAATGTAAATAAATTCAAATTGGCACACAGCCTACTGCCTAACTGTGGACACAGCCATGTATAATTAATTAGTTAAGCCGCGACTTTATTTATTACCGATTTGAAGCGTAAAACTGCGTACATTAAAACATTAATGTTTATCGGAATTTTGGTGGATATTAAAAATGTGTAAATGAATGAAGCAATTTTCGATTCAATTGAAAATAATCGTTCAATCTAATCATAACTGTGCCTTGATCTCCTAGTGAACTACCCCGTGCAAAAATAGATTTTAAATCCATTAAAATCCATGCGACTTTTACAGCTTATGTGCTGACAGATGTCTTTAAGCAAATATGAAACATTTTCCTAATCTGGCTGCTTGTCAGCGTCGCATTAGCATGCATCCCATCTCTGCCTGCGTTATGCATCCTGGTCCAGCAATTTCCATTGCTTTTTGGCTGGTTCTGATGACAGAAGGTCTGAAAAGCGTTTCTGTACATCAATCAGCCTCAGAAAGTCTGCTGAAGTGGACCGTTAGCTTTTGGGAGCGCCATTAAAACCGAATGGTAGAGAAACGTTTAATGGGTCTACCTTGCCACCAATTTGGAGAATTCTTAAAGCCATCTGCACTTGGAAAAAATCTAAAGTGCAAAGAACATTTTAAAATTTGCTAAACTGTCCACTTTATAAACTTAAATATGTTTTAGATATAATAAGATATTTTTTACTTTTGATGAACTTCATTCCCAGATTTCAAAAATGAATAACTATTCTAAATTCTCAGTTTGAATTTCTAAATTTGTGGTGTTTTGGGTTTTTCTGAGTGTAAGCGCTACTGACAACGCACTTTGGCACTCGAACATAATCCCATTCAGTGGACCAAATAGCACTTTGGCCAACCGGCTTTTAACCAACAGAGACACATTTACTGGCCCAGTTTGGAAATGTGTTTTGTTGCCGCTGTTCCTAATGCGAGTAAGTTCGAGATTTGTGTTGCGTTGTTGCCGTGTGTTTGCCCATCTATTTTACGACTGCACCTGACTCAAACTGCGATTATAATTTAAATCCTGGCAACTGTTGCAACTGTTTAGTCAGCTGAAGATATCACAAAACTGGATTTTGAATTTTAATTAACTGAACTGAGAATACAATGTGAATTTCACACAGCTGTGCTCAGCTCTCTAGTTGAATTTATGCATTACTTTCAGTAAAATCATAATCAAATGACAAAAAACGTTACGTGTGAAGCAAAAAGACGGATTGTCAACAATTTTATACTTTGATTACGATTATGCATTAAGTAGAGCATTCGGACATAAGTAAAATATATGCATGTAAAATGTAAAATGCTTTTTTAAATGCCAGACAGTCTGGCAACAGATGTGCTCAACTGCGTATATATACATATATGTATGTATATATATATATATATATATTTGTGTATGCTTGAAGCCCCATTCAGCATTGCAGCTGAGCTAATTGCATCAACTTCACTGTACTCGTCACTCAACTACATCTGCAACTGCAACTGCAAATTGCAATTGCAATTCCAAGTGTAACATAGAAATGGCATTCGCATCTGGGCACACTTACCGGCACTGAGATGACTGCTGGTCGAGCTGACCTGGGTCATGTGACCTGCACCAATCAAATTTGAGTTATTCGCATGGATCATGGCTGCTGTGGATATGGAGATGACGCCGCTGCCGCTGCCACTGCCACTGCCACTGTTGTTGCTGTTGCTGCCATTCACTAATTGCGACTGCGGCATGCCAATCACTTGAGCGACTTGTGATTGTGTCTGTGCCTGTATTTGTGCCTGTGCCTGTGCCTGGGTCTGCGCCTGTGTCTGTGTCTGTGCTTGGGCTTGTGCACCCAACAATGTGTCGCCCTTGGCGACCAGTCGCTGCTGGTTGTCAATGGTCATGGGTGGCGTGAGTGTCTGATTGCTCCCATTCGAGCTGGCTGGCGAGCTGCTGTTATCAGAGGTGGATGCTGATGCGGATGCGGAGGCGGACGCGGAGGCGGAAGGTGTCAAATCCCGTTTGCTTGACAGCAAATTTGGCTGCTTTGCTGTGGGCGCCGTTGCCGTTGCCGAGCTCGACGTCGTGCAGGAGTAGGAGTTGGATGATGAGGCAACTATCTGTTGGCCACTGTCGAGGGATAGCACCGGCTTCACGGGCTTGTTGTTGTTCACCGTCTTCTCTTTGAGCGCACCCACACTCGAGTCCAGCGACTTGACAATTTTCTGCAATGTTAGGCAAGCGTTTAGTGAATTGGATGCACTTCAATTTGGTCAACTTATGTAAATGCTCAAAACGAAAGAAAGAGTGAAAGAGAGCGATTGGGAGAGCTGATGGTCGTCTTCTTCGTCTACAGGTCAATTAGTCAATGAAAATGTGTGTGAATAATATATGCCGAAAAACGCAGTGAGAGACAGAGACAGATACAGAGAGAGCGCGAAAGAGAGCGAGAGAGAAGTAAGCTTAACTATTTATAAGCATGTGAAAAGTGAAACAGCGCTGAATGGCGAATGGCATGCAAATTGTATGTTAAAACCCATCCATAACCGCACGACCATCGCCCCACCCCCGCCGCACTGTGTCCCCTTGCCCCCAGCGGCGCTAACAAGCAAATGAATGAGGTCCAATTAGGTTAAACATCAAGTGAATGAGGGGTTTTCGTTTGGTTTTTTATTTTTTATTAGTTTTCTTTTTTTTATTTTTGTTTGTTGTGCTGGGGGCATGCAGGGTTTGGCACTCTTTTTGGGGGATGGGGGGTTCTGGTTCTGGTTGTTGGTGTTGTACTTGGTGTACTTACGGATTCGCCCAGCTTGTGCAGAGAGGCATTTATGCGATCCGGATTGCGTGGCGGCGGCTCTGGTGGCTCGGATGCGGCCATGGTTGGTCCGGCAGCAAGACAGTTTATTTGCATACCTCCCACAATCCCAGTCCCAGTCCCAGTGCCTGTGCCTGTGCCTGTGCCTGTGCTGTCTATACAGTTGCCCAGTTATATGTATATATATATATTCTATGTATATAGTATATAGGATATATACGAATGCAAAACTACCGAACGAGTTGTACTTCAACTGCCACAATTTGCAATATGCGCAGCCCGCTCTAACATTTTGGCTACCTTACAGAAATGGAGACCCGATGTAATATGTACGTACACAGAGAGACACGCCCGATAAGCCGCAAAAGATGCTTGCCACCGATTCTGCCGTGTTGTCCTGCCCCAGTTCGTTGCTTCGTTTCTCACTTAATCCTTTAATTGCTCAACGATTCGATGAGACGATGATATTTCGATGATTTCGTATGCATCTGTAAATAAATAAAAAAGCTTTATTGAACTGATGTCTTGCACCAAGATGGGTATGCAGATAAAGACATTATACTTTTTAAAATTGTTCCCCGTTCTGATTGCCCAACGAACAAGACAATAAAAAGAGAGACAGAAATACATGTCCCTTCCTTCGAATGTGATTTAGCCCCTCTTGCATTTGGTATTCCTATGTTCATTTGCTTAGTTTTTTTTCCAATTTCTTTTGGTCTATTTTGAGCAGTTGTTACTGCAGCATTGCGTGGTCGAGAAATACTTTCAACGGTATTTTGCCTCATGACTCGTATTTTACGGTTGGCCGTAAAAAAAAACTGTAAACACGGCTTTTGAAAGGGATGTTTTTTGGGTTTATTTGGGTTTCTATGTTTAGAGATGTAGGATATTGACCATAACCTTACATTTTGAGGTAACTAAACACGGTTCGTGTCAGCAAACGGTTTACCCACCTGCACTGTGTTAACGGGAAACGTATAACAAGAGTGGTTATAATGGAAATAGGGTTTCTGAAAAGTGTTGAATTATTGCTATATTTTACAGCATATATTTCCGATTATTAACTTAAATTTTATGTTTTAAAAGCCCCGTGGGACAGTTCCTTAGTTTCTAACTAAGCTGGCAAACTCGAGTACTATTTTGAATTGACTAGCTGTACTCCTCTGACACTGTCTATATGAATTTGACATTTCATATTGATCAAAGGTATAAATGTCAATAACAACTTTATGGCCAGTTAATTAAAAGCTCTTAATATTTGCAATGATAGCTGAGCAAACAGGGAAACACAATTTTAAATAAAATGATTTATTTTTATTCAAAAACATGTTTGTTTAAATACTTTGCCTCTCCTAACCTAAAAATGGGATTGAAGTTGCTGATTCTCATTTACGTAAGTGGCTGGTGCTCTAATATTTACTCGGGGACTGCCAACAGCTCTTTCATTCCGATTTTAATCCGAGTTAGGCCAGGGTACACAGAAAAACAGACCCTGAAAGGTGTTCCAGTTGTTGTTTTTGTGGTTGCCTCTGTGCAGCTAAAACCTATTTGTTTTTTCATACATTTTATTCATTTTTTTTTAATTTTTATGCGGTAGCATTGGTTGCACAAAAAATTGTACAAATACCAGGCTTAAAAGGTGTCCCAGTGGAAGCTGTGCCAAAGGCAATCGTCTTATGCAAAGCCTTGACTCCAAGCCGCAAACTTATGAGTGGCATATGAGCATTGCATGACCACAGGAAACACACGCAGCGCAGCTGCAGGTGAAGTTAAGCCAGCGAATCCCCCTCCTCGCATGCGACTAATACTAATATGTTTTATGGTGCGTTCCACCGCCCGCTCCAAGTGTTTTTGTGTGGCAAAAGTGGAGCGCAACGTACGAGATGAGTCTGGTTTCCTCTTTGTGGTATTTGCCAAATAGGAAAAAAAAGAACAGCTTTTATCATAATCATAACACACAACTTTTGTGTTAAATCCGTGCAGATGCTATTCTGTGCTTATGGTCAAGTACATGTGTATATAAATATATAAATTTATATATATAAATATACATACATATATATATAACAGCTGTAAACAGTATCACTTATACTACTATACCATAGTTTAGTTTGTTTAGTATATATTAATAAAGTAGTATCAAATTCGTACACTCAGAAATAAACACTGTTGCCATTGCTATTGGGAGCAAGTAATCGAGTCAGTAGCGATATCAGATAAGTATCGACATCTGGTCGGCATCGATTCAGTTCGGTTGCATATATCGGTGGAAGCATAAGTATAAGTTAAACTTCATAATCAATAAGCAATATCGCTAAACCATCTATTATAAATACAATATATAACCCAATTTATCCACATGCATATAATTAGAAATGATTGTTTTCATTTGTTTTGTAACCTTTTTCCAATTATTTTTAAATTTCACAAG
The DNA here is from genome assembly GCA_035044105.1 of Drosophila nr. perissopoda 5 BK-2023a. Taxonomy (NCBI): domain Eukaryota; kingdom Metazoa; phylum Arthropoda; class Insecta; order Diptera; family Drosophilidae; genus Drosophila; species Drosophila nr. perissopoda 5 BK-2023a. The sequence continues at coordinate 1,298,039 of JAWNMK010000267.1, forward strand.
TAAAATAAAAACAAAAATACATAAGAAAATTGCTCACTCGAATGTTATATTTGAGTTTCGCTTTTGTCTGCCTTAGACGCAGAACTCAAACAACTGTGTTCACTGTGGCTTTGTAAATGTGTTGTTTTGTGTGCCACCAGCAAGAAGTGCTCTTGAGCATCATTTCATTGTACTACTCTTGTTATCATGGTTATATGGGTATCACATATATAGTAATCAGACAACGTATATAGGTATAACAAGTACATGTGCTGAGTTTAGTTTTGTTTGTTTTTCTGTTCAAGTTTTTGCCATGATGATTTCTTCACATAATCATAGAATCCACTTTGCCTCACGTCGAGTATTTTATTATTTTGGAAAACTTTATCAAAATTAAATATCAAAATGCATTTTTTGGATATTTTTAATGACCATCAAAGTTTGAGCAATTACTTTGTTCACTATCCGTGCATGTGCACGCAACCAATGCCAGTTAAAACGCCACCCAATGAATCCTTCTATGTGCACCTGCACGATGCGCGCCAGAACCAGTTGCCATTGTGCGTGCTACGCTACCGTCCACAATTCAATGCCAGGATCCTCGAGCGGAGGCATCGAGGAGCGGACGAGCGAAGGCAACAGATTATAAAACAACGCGTGGATCGACTGTCCAAAGGAGTGGACAACGATTACCACACAAGAGAGTATCTCAAAATGTTGAAGAGGCAGGCACACATCTACCACGATATGCAGGCGCATCAGAGGAGATACGCCAACAAAATGAAGCAGCGACTGGCGAAACTGAGGGCGCACAATGAGCAGGTGCAGAGGCGCTTCGAAATGCTACGATATGTGCGATATCTGAGCCACATAGCTCGCCAGCATGATGAGAAACAGAGGCGTAAGGGTATATTTTAGTTAGAAATACAAGCAAGCAACTAGCAGTTTGCATCTACCCACAAAGAACGTGTGCTCTTGTCACCTCAATGAAAACTCCCGGATGACAACAAATGGAGGAGGCATTTGTATTCATGCCGTGTCAAGCCTGTAAAGTTACCTTCACGCCAAAGTTAAAAGCACTTTGGCTTGCATCAAAAGTTTCAACATCAACTATAGTTTCAATGTGCTCTGTAAATTGGTGTGGGCTAAATCGCCTGTCAACTTTGTATGAAATTGTCTTGGTTTGGTGAGCTCCACTTACGAGAATGTTGTATGAATAGAATCAACTGCTAAATGCGGGTCAGGGCAATTTGGGTGGAATATATGCATCTTGTGTCGAAAGTTTTATGAAATTTGTGTCAGAGCTTTAGCTAAACCATAATTAGCTATGTGTGTAGGTTAGCTTTGCTCTGAGCATGGAAACTGCACACTTTGCCCAATGGCTGAATCAAGAGTCGATTACCCTCGTTGGGTGGCCTTTCAGCTACCAAGCAAAAGCATTCTCCAGGGAAGGAGCAAGCATGCAGCACATCGCCAACCAGCACTATTATGGGTGCCATGTCAAAGACAGCCCCAACAGCGCTTGCAAATCATGTCCACTCAAGTGCAATTTCATATATGCATCTCCAACATAGCTGTCTGTGAGCCCAGAGTCGGAGGAAGCACACAAATTGTCTGTGTAAGAAACTTGCTTGTGAGTCTTTCGAACCCTTTGCCAAGTTCGACTTAAACACTTGACCTGTTTTCGAAAAAAAACACACTTTTGAACTGTGCCCGACCGGATGTAATTCAATTAAACACTAGGTCCTTAAACTTTAGACACGAGTATCAAACAGTTTGAACTCATGGCAAAGCAGTAGCGACAGCCACATTTAATAGCCATATATCAACAATTATATGTTTGCTAATTGTTTTATGACCTCCAGTCGTGATTCAAACTATTGTTGACTACCAAAAATACAAAAATAAAATAAAAAAACCTTTAAACTAAATTGGAAGTTTTCTGTTTAACAATCGCGTTTCTATAACTACTTTTTCTACTTATTAATATTATTAGAAATTTTAAATTAGAAAGGATAAACCCAGAGTCGTTTAGAAATCTGCATTCTGTCTAACAAAAAGAGCTTGGCACCAGCAGATTTTGTGAATTTCAAGAAGATCTTTTTCAGAGTATGTAGTCCTGTGTAAAGATGACATACTTATGAAAATTATGCGAAATTCTGACTTTTTCAGTGTGCGCAACTGTCAGCTTTCGCAGCTGGTACAATAACACATCCTGTACACACACACACACACACACAAGTACACAACAAACGTATATGTGTAAGCGTGCAAACAGTTTTAATATGCAGCCCATTGTGAACGCATCTGTCAGCTTTTGGGAGTCTAGTTGTGTATTGTTCAACCTACGAAACGTGACGAACTTTGCACTCAAATGGCATATAAAACAAATTTGGAAATGTCGATCGTAAAATGAGCCGGATTTCGATATCAGTTGCAACAAATGAAAATCAAGCAGGCTGCCACGCTGCGCTCCATCGATGGAAATTAATGGGGAATTAATAAGTTAAGTAAACCACCGATTACAGAGCTGCATTGAAATGTGGTTGACAGCGAGAGTTGGTTGCAAATGTGTCGCCAATGAAAATTATAATCGTATTCATTGGAATCACATTTGATTTGGGAGATTCACCACTCGCTTGGCCAAGTGAGTCACGATTATATTTGGAGCATCATGTGATGAGTCACCAATGTTCATAGGAATATTCATTCGAAGACTCGCACACAATTGTAACATTAATTTCATGCTACAACTCGATTACCCTTATCGAGAGCTCAAAGCGTAAAGTTCAAGTAATCCGGTTAGATGGAACACGTCCAAGCCAAAGCCAACTGAAACAATATTATCGTTAACATATTGAAATTATGTGAGCCTGAGGGAATAATAGCATAACAAAAGCATTGAAATGCAAATTCTAATGCACGCCTTGGCATATGGCCCATCGTCTCGTTAACTTGGCCAGGAACATTAGACCATTGGCGCCTCGACTAATAAATCGTGTTTAGCATATTTGTTTTTGGGCCAGAGCATAATGAAATCTGTTTGCTTTAATGAAGTTCGCCTGAGCAAAAAAACACTTTAACTTTTCGCGTTGCGATAACTTTACGATTTACAAAAAGAGCTCAACTCGAAAATTAAGTGAAAAATCACTTCACACAAAAGAAATTAACGAACTTATGCAAATTTGCCTGCCGCCTTTCCATTGTTTAGTGATAATGCCTAATTGTATTGAAGAAGCGTAAGACTTTATTCCCGGAATGGCTATTAAATATGAGTCCTAATATCTATATATTTATAAATGTTAATAAAATCACATCTTTGAATATTTATTATTATTATTACGGTAAATTTAAACAACTTACTCAATTTGTTGATTGAATAGCCACAAAAAATCGTTTACTAAACTGAGAATTATAATATGCAACAAGAAAGAAGAAGAACTAGCCATATGCTATAAATATAAAAAACCGAGATCAGAATACAAAATTTAATTAGCTTAACGTTCAATCAAAGACTGTATTTTAAGTCTTAAATTTGTAGGTTTTCTTATTAATTTTGGTGCGTATTGCATGTGAACTAAGTACATTTTCGTGAATTAAGCTGGTTTTTCCTTAATTTGGGTATCACTTTTCAAGCCATCAACTAGTAGCCGCCAGCTGCGCTTAGCAGTTTTTAACTTAACCGTGTGAAGCAGCAGGTAAAGTTTGTGCCACCCAACTTTTTTAGTTTGCAATTAATTAGTGGCAACAACCGGGGGTTTCAGCAATATCAACATCAACAGCACCAGCACCAGCAGCATCCACGAGAAATGCGAGTACAAGTTGGCAGTTTTGTATTTTGTATTTTGTGTTTATATTTTTTATTTTTTTTTTTTTCCATTAAACTAAATTGATGCGGCTTCTTCAGCTCGTTTGTTGGTAGAACTTGGCAAAGCGGTTTCCGGTTCCGGTTCCTATTCTTGTTCTTGTTCTGGTTCTTGTTCTTGTTCGTGTTTTCATAATGTGGTTTTGTGGCGCGTGGGCATGTGCAAGGCTCAACAAAATAAAAAACCGGCGTCATAAAGAACGAATATTTTGTGTGCGGGGCGCGAAATGAAAATGCCTGAAATGCTTGACCCAATTGCCAGCGAGTCGGCTGGAAAAACATGCAAAAATATTTAACCCATGAGTGCGCAACACGCCAACACTTCCCCCTCCCCCTAATACCGTGTAATCTTGGGTCAGTAAATGATTTTGCCATTAAAAATGTTTTTTTTTTGTTATTGTTGTGATAAGTAAAAGTTTGCTTGTGTCTTATGGCAGATGTGCGAGGATTCAGCGCAACAACTTAGCAGCCAGCAGCTCCCTCCCAGAGAGAATGAGAGGCGAGACCTAACCCTGTACACAATTTGATAACCTACATTTTGGGGCTTGTTCATGTTGCTGTTGTTGTTGTTGTTGTTATTGTTGTTGTCTGTTGCTGCTTGGCAACATTAAAAATTTACACATAATGACATTGAGGCACACTTTGAGCAGCAGCGGCAGCTAGCGAGACGGTACTTATATCCTTAAGCTTATGTTTTTGTTGGGCATTAAGAGCATGTCGAGTCACACACTCGCACACACACACACACACACATAACCAGACAACAGGAAGGTGCGTGGCTTCAACGCTGGGTTTGCAGCCTACAACACTCGACAGTCTAAGTTTTGTTTATTGCGGCAGGAACTGGAAACGGAACCTTAAACGGATGTCTGTGTGTGTGTGTGTGTGTATGGGTTTGCTTGGCTATCTACTGGTGGGCGTGGCAGGCTACAATCCACACTCAAAAAAGAAGGCGCAGCGTGCACAGCTTGCCACTTGGGAAATGCTATAAGTCCTCCTCGCCATAATAGGCTTTGCCTTTGCCTTTGCCTTTACCAGTTCTTTCCAGCTCTGCGCACCCCATTCCCTCCTCGACCCTTTCTTGATGGAGTTTTCATTTCTTGGGTTTTTTTTGCTGCCGCAGCCGCTGTCTTTGCTGGTTGGGTGAATTATTGTCAAGCGATTTATTATGGGGAACGCGCTGTTGCTGCTGCTGTTGCACCACATGGCGTATGTGTAACAATAATTGTAAAAAAACGCACGTTATTTTTGCGTCTTGTGGCAAATTCCTCGCTTCCAAAAGAAGAAGGGCGAATGTAGGTTGATTCTCAAGCACCTTCACAAGACTTGAACACATACATATATGCACTATACATATGTCAATTTAATGGGCATACAAAAGATCGATTTTTCAGCAGTTCATTCTCAGTTGACACACCTTGTTTGGCCGCCTGACAACTGTCATGTCAGCCAGGTGAGAAAACAGCATGTCAGCTGATTAGCATCACAAACGAACATAAGAACATAATAAAACGAACAAATGTTTGTTGGGTTGTCAGGAGTCAACTTTTCGCACACGCTTTTTTCGCTTCATTCAACCTTGGCCAATAGTGTGTCTCATGCAGATAATGCCCAAGAATAATAAGTACTTATTTTTTAAGGTCTCACCACAAAGTACAAATTAATTTGTGTTTATAGCTATTGTTTATAATTTATGAGTGATAATTTTAGCTAAATATGATAAAAATATATAATGTCTAGCACTAAACTCAAATTAACATTTTGAAAATGAGTCAATTATGTTACCAGCATTTTGTACCCTTTATCGAAATTTTTTCTAAATAATAGAAAATATTTCTGAAAATTAGAATAACAAAAAATGGGTGTTCTTATATTTAGAAGCTATTTCTTAAAACCAGAACTTTTTCTCAAATTTTCTGGACAATTTTCATTGCAGTGTTCAATTTTTTAAGTTTAATGCTGATTTTTTTCTGAGTGTAGTATGACTAGTAGAGAGCAGCCATCGACAGAACACGCATATTTAACGTTTCGGCCTGACCTTTTTCTGCATTAAAGATAAGTGGGAAACATAAGCTTAAATAAGGCATAGCAAAAGGTTTTTTATCTAGCCTGTCAGACGTAAGACTAAAACTGAAATACGAAGCTGATTGGTATATTATTAAGTTAAGGTAGGTCGCAAATAAGGTTGATAATGCACAAAACTTATTTTTTTCTGCAGCTATGCTTACCAAATCGGCAGAATATAAGATATGTAAATATTATTGTTTGATTAAAGCTTTAGCCTAGAAGGTTGCTAGAAAAATGTAAAAATTATGTAAAATGTTGTCTTAGACCAGTTTTTGCTACTGAAAGCCAGCTGTGCTAGCCATTCATTTTTTGAAATTCCTTTTTGCTCCTTTTTGGCTTAGACAAGCTTTAGACTGAACAAGGCAAGCATGCGTCGCAATTTATGCTGACACAGATTTGGGTCCACTTCCTCACATTGTCATTGGGCCAAAAAAAAAAAAAAAACACTGCTTCAAAATTTCCCTTTTTTAGTCGATTGTGCCGCAGTACACTTTCGACACCAACACAGAGACAAACTCGCACGCACACCCACACGCACGCACACACACACATACAGGCACAAATATTGACCGAATTTCGGCGAATTTTGGCCATGTTATCGTTTCGGTTGTGTTTTTGTCCCGTGGTCGTTGGCCATGTTTTTTTTTATTTTTCATTATTTTTGTTTATGTGTTTGTGTGGCTTTGTGTCGCCGTTTTCATTGTCTGCGGCAGTTGGCCTAGGAGCGAGCACGTAAATAACGCATGAGGACAAAAGCCGCTGTGAGAAGTGTCAACAAATATGCATACCTACTTAATATATGTGCAACACATAACTCCACAGCATACATTTTGCGAATTTACCTTCAGATTGGCCGCATTGCTGAAACGGTGCGATTGCAGTTGCTAATTGCTAATTGTTGGTTGTTAGTTGTTGGATGTTAGTTGTGCTCGGTGTTGTTGGATTTGTGTATGGGATGACGCCAATTCCTGTGGTTGCCAAAACTTGCTCTTGCTGTTTTATTGACGCTCGAAAGCATCCACTTACGCAGACACACACACACACACACGAGCACTCACATTTACACGGACACGTCGCCCACACAGACGCGTGTAAGTTTATCGCGTATATAATATATATATATACATATATTTATATATATATTTATGTATTATGTGTGAGAGTATATATTCCCCAGTGGCACGTCTCACTTGGCGTGTGTCTCGAACGGTACTGAGCAGCCAGCAGGCAGCAGCCAGCAGCAGGAGCGTTATTAGTCCTTGGTATTTAACGACGCCTGACGCTGACGTCACTCCGTTAAAGCTCCGACTGCAGCCGAATGCAGCAGGCATACCCCGTCCGCCTCCGCTTTATCCGCCCACACCACCAAGCAAATTGAGCAAGTCTCCCGTCGCAGGAGCGCATGCGTCGGAGCTGAAGCTTTTACGAGCTGGCGCCTCGGGCGCAATAACGCGCCGTACACAAGTGTTTGTTTACGTTTTGAAAACGGACATTTTGGCTGGCCGGAACTATGGCTTCGACTCCGGCATTTTGGTACAATCCGCCGAGCCAGAGCCAATAGCTCGACGAAGGTCATCAACAGGAACTTGAAACGTCAATGCTAAATAAATTGAGACTCTTTCTGCTCATCCGACTCAAAGTTGATGACGATGACGATGTTGCTTCTGTACTTTCCCCAAATTAACCAGAAAGTTATGAAAAACAATCTGACGCATCTGCTTGAGGTCATATTGAAATAACTGTGTTGCCACTCAGGTGCATAACAACTGCACCAAATTGTTGTAAAACCATCTCTTTCTGCAATTAAAACTAATTAAATGCTTGGATTTCGTAAAAGTTGCTGCAACCAGAGACTGCAAACAATGTTTGCGTTGCCACAAAACCAGCTGCACTAATTCTATAAATTTGCTTCAAAAACTATTCTACTGCTACGCTGTCTTCAATGACCACTGCTGTGAAAATCCAAATGAAAAAAAAATACTATGCGAATATTTGCCGTGTGTCTCTGCTTTTGGCAGAACTAATTTTATATCTTCAGTGCACATTGTTTGCCTTCTGAGTTTGGCAAATGTGTCTGTCTATCATTTGTCGTCTCGACTTTACGGCGTTGTTGCCATTGTTACCATTCCTTTGTCCATTAACATGACAGCCACAAGTGATTGGGTGTGTGTGTGTGGGCTGTGTGTGGTGTGTGTATTTGCCAAGATACTGTGTAACAACACCTATTTTTATATACAACTGAAGATGTCGACAGACTCTCAGTTGTCACCGCTTTAAAAAAGTATCCAAAGAACTATTTATAATGTTATTAAAAATTAGCAAATTGAAATGACACTAAATCAATTTCTACTTTTTATTTCGGCCAATTGCCTGTTATCAATACGAACATCAACTCAGTCAAGCGTTTTTATTGAAATATTTTCGAAAGTCAAGCAGAATTCGGCAGCGCATTCTGTAGTCGAGACAGCACGACTATAAGATACCCTGGACGCAGCTTGGAAATGCATATTATGCTTATTGATATAAACTATTATATATTACTCAATATACAAATATATCTCCAATCTATCTAAGGTAAATATGAACTTATTGTAAATTGTATTCTAGTCTCTGCGATCGGCTTGTTCATACATACTCAAATGGCTAAATCGACTCTGCTCTTGGTGCTGACAAGAATATTCATACATATTTTAAGGGGCTGCCAGTTTTTCATACTTTTGCACAACTTCAATATATCCTTTTTTACCTTTTTTTTAACGGATTGAATAAAAATGTGTTTCATTGATTTTATGGAAAGTCTTTTATTTTTATATCTGCTATCTGCGCATTGAGCACGCTCAATGGATGAGCTTTGGTTTTTGCGATTGATTTGAGCAATTCAAGTTTCAATGGAATTCAAGAAACTAATTTGATTTGTTTGCAGAGATACGAATGCGAGTCAGTAATTAGTTGGTTTTCCTGCACACACACACACATACATACACATACATATATAACATTTGAATAGATTCTGGGCAAATACTACAAATATGTGGCTTGCACACGGGGTAAGTGAGCATAATGATGACTGACCATTGTGAGTTGCTCTAATTAGGCATGGTGCTCGCTCTATATACTACATACATGTATGTGTGCGGATTGCTGATGGGTTGTGTTTGGTCTGTGCCCATAATCCAAAGGTAGTACTGACAGGAGTACATGAACTGCACACATACACACACACACACTTGCAGACACATTTGCATTTGTGGAGTGTTATTGGCAGTTTGACATTCATTGTGCTGTCAGGTCATATCAGGCGAGAGCCACAATTTGATGCTTATAAAATGTTATCAACTGAATGTAAAACTTTGTTTTTGCCCATTGTCATCCTCCTGACGCACATTGGCTAATAAAACTTTATCAGCATGGCCTGGCGTCATCCTGAAAACGTGAAAACATAAAACTCACAAACCCACGCACACACACACACACACACACACACACAAACACATTTATGTGTATAGATTGACGTTATTTCTGAATTTTATTTTTATCAGCCAGGCAGATGCTGATGTGTGTGTGACGGAAACAGGGAACTGAAAGCGGCACAATATAAATTCTATACAAAAAACGAGTGTTATGTGTGGACATGTGTGTATTATCAATAGATTGACTGCTACTGCTGCACAGATAGCGGGTTCATTCATCTCCATAGGCAACGCCTACACTCATTCACATGAGAAATGCGTTCATATATACTTATATATATATATATATACATATATATTATGTGTGTATATATACACCTACATACTTTGTTAAATTGATAAATATGGCAAGCTATTCGTCACAGTTTTGATCATAGTTTTGCCCCTAAATCAATCGTACATTTAAAGTTGAAAACGAAATTTGAGGTCGGAAGACAAGTAAAAATTATAGCCCGAAAATCGATATATCGGTGTATGGGCATAGGTCGAAACTTCACAATGCCATAACTTCGTCAAAACTCAACTGATTTTAAAAAGCGAGGGCTTTTTGATCATAGTTTTGCCCCTAAATCAATCGTGCATTTAAAGTTGAAAACGAAATTTGAGGTCGGAAGACAAGTAAAAATTATAGCCCGAAAATCGATATATCGTTGTATGGGCACAGGTTGAAACTTCAAAATGCCAAAACTTCACAATGCCATAACTTCGTCAAAACTCAACTGATTTTAAAAAGCGAGGGCTTTTTGATCATAGTTTTGCCCCTAAATCAATCGTGCATTTAAAGTTGAAAACGAAATTTGAGGTCGGAAGACAAGTAAAAATTATAGCCCGAAAATCGATATATCGTTGTATGGGCACAGGTTGAAACTTCAAAATGCCATAACTTCGTCAAAACTCAACTGATTTTAAAAAGTGAGGGCTTTTTGATCATAGTTTTGCCCCTAAATCAATCGTGCATTTAAAGTTGAAAACAAAATTTGAGGTCGGAAGACAAGTAAAAATTATAGCCCGAAAATCGATATATCGGTGTATGGGCATAGGTCGAAACTTCACAATGCCATAACTTCGTCAAAACTCAACTGATTTTAAAAAGCGAGGGCTTTTTGATCATAGTTTTGCCCCTAAATCAATCGTGCATTTAAAGTTGAAAACGAAATTTGAGGTCGGAAGACAAGTAAAAATTATAGCCCGAAAATCGATATATCGTTGTATGGGCACAGGTTGAAACTTCAAAATGCCATAACTTCGTCAAAACTCAACTGATTTTAAAAAGCGAGGGCTTTTTGATCATAGTTTTGCCCCTAAATCAATCGTGCATTTAAAGTTGAAAACAAAATTTGAGGTCGGAAGACAAGTAAAAATTATAGCCCGAAAATCGATATATCAGTGTATGGGCATAGGTCGAAACTTCACAATGCCATAACTTCGTCAAAACTCAACTGATTTTAAAAAGTGAGGGCTTTTTGATCATAGTTTTGCCCCTAAATCAATCGTGCATTTAAAGTTGAAAACGAAATTTGAGGTCGGAAGACAAGTAAAAATTATAGCCCGAAAATCGATATATCGTTGTATGGGCATAGGTCGAAACTTCACAATGCCATAACTTCGTCAAAACTCAACGTATCTTCAAAAGCGAGGGCTTTTTGATCATAGTTTTGCCCCTAAATCAATCGTGCATTTAAAGTTGAAAACGAAATTTGAGGTCGGAAGACAAGTAAAAATTATAGCCCGAAAATCGATATATCGTTGTATGGGCATAGGTCGAAACTTCACAATGCCATAACTTCGTCAAAACTCAACTGATTTTAAAAAGTGAGGGCTTTTTGATCATAGTTTTGCCCCTAAATCAATCGTGCATTTAAAGTTGAAAACGAAATTTGAGGTCGGAAGACAAGTAAAAATTATAGCCCGAAAATCGATATATCGTTGTATGGGCATAGGTCGAAACTTCACAAATGCCATAACTTCGTCAAAACTCAACTGATTTTAAAAAGTGAGGGCTTTTTGATCATAGTTTTGCCCCTAAATCAATCGTGCATTTAAAGTTGAAAACGAAATTTGAGGTCGGAAGACAAGTAAAAATTATAGCCCGAAAATCGATATATCGTTGTATGGGCACAGGTTGAAACTTCAAAATGCCATAACTTCGTCAAAACTCAACTGATTTTAAAAAGTGAGGGCTTTTTGATCATAGTTTTGCCCCTAAATCAATCGTGCATTTAAAGTTGAAAACGAAATTTGAGGTCGGAAGACAAGTAAAAATTATAGCCCGAAAATCGATATATCGGTGTATGGGCACAGGTTGAAACTTCAAAATGCCATAACTTCGTCAAAACTCAACGTATCTTCAAAAGCGAGGGCTTTTTGATCATAGTTTTGCCCCTAAATCAATCGTGCATTTAAAGTTGAAAACGAAATTTGAGGTCGGAAGACATGTAAAAATTATGGCCCGAAAATCGATATATCGGTGTATGGGCATAGGTCGAAACTTCACAATGCCATAACTTCGTCAAAACTCAACTGATTTTAAAAAGCGAGGGCTTTTTGATCATAGTTTTGCCCCTAAATCAATCGTACATTTAAAGTTGGTCCTGGAAAAGGACCTCAACTCTACTCACTAAAACAACATTTTCAGAATGAAATTTACAGCTTTGTTTGTTAGTCAAATGTAACCAAACAGCAAGTGTTGCAGAATATGCGAACATTAAACCCGCCTAACCACCCTAACCACCCACAGCCACATTCTAAATAAAGCAAATGCAAATCAATTTCATTGCAACACTTTTGACATAACATGCAGAATCAGAAGGTACCCTATATGAGTTCATTTGAAGAAGCCTAAAATACAAAATTAATTATTTTATAATTAAAAATATATATTTTCCCGATTATACTTTTCTCAGCTGTTTTTATACACTGATAACGTAGGCAATCGACAATCCCAAATCGATAAAGCCACATATCTCCCAGAATTTCGAGGCTGCAGTCATCAACATTAATAAGCAGCTTTTTTCATTCTTAAGAATATATTTCTTGATAATTGTAAATATATAAAAAAATTTACTCAAATTCTCATCTCATGAAAGTTAAACATATCTTAGTAAATTTTATGCAAATCGATTTTGGAGTTTTTTAAATATAAGAATAATATTAGGGTGATTTTCCAAGTTTAAGGCAAACTTTTTTTTCCGAGTGTACTAATGATTACCACCACAATTCCAAACTAGTTGATTGTCATTAAGTGATACATAATACAACTTTCTTTAGCTTGTCAACAACAAATCCACTTATAGGGTACAAGAGAAGATGTTTGAGGCTGACAAAAGCAAAGAACGTGGCAAAAACAGGCACCACAACGAGAGACTTCATGCCACATCACACTACACACTCCACACGCCACACGCCATACTCCACATCCGCTGCCACAGCGATCGTCATTGTAGTCCTCGACTAAAATGAATGTGGATGCAATTGTGTGCGATGCTGTCGCTGTATTTGTGTGCTTTGTGAGTGTTCAGATGCGTTGACATGGCAACCGCATCATCCTGCTCAATTCCAGACTCAGAGTTTGGGAAGCTGTGCGACTTGTGTTGCAGAACAGGCATGTTTATCAGTGTTGTGCGCTTATCACTCGACAGCCGACAGCCGCCATTTTCAAGGCGGAAACCAGCAGCCCACGACAACTATGCACACACACACACACACATATAAATATATATAAATATGTATATATGTAAATACAATGGAGGTTGGCATGGGTTGACATCTTATTTCAACTCTTGTTGTTACTCCTTGTGTGCTTCCTATTTTCATTTATTGGCAAAACTTTTTGCACAGATGTGCGAAAATAAGCACAAGGTATTGTCTGTGTGTGTGTGTGTGTGTGTGTGTGTGTGCGTGTGTGTTTCTGTGTGTGTGTTTAGCTGTCGGCAAAGTTTTACCATTGTTCAAAGAGCCCATACATAAATAAGTATGAATATAAAATGCGTATATATGTATGTATACAAATAAAAATAAATAAAAAAAACACTTATGCGTTTGCAAAATATTAAAACAATATATTTTTATTAAATTCCAAAGATGCGCAAATCGAAATTCCCACAGCATTGAGGAGAAACTTAAATGAGTCTGGGTGCACGAGCAGAAGGCACTCAATGGATGTCATATGTTGCTTTCCTGGAGGAGAGCACTAGACACCAGTGTCTGCAGAGACAAGTACGTAAGCCACATGTACTATATATATGTGTCGCTTTGCAATTTGGTAAAAGGATTATGTCCTTAGCACAAATGTTGCTGAATTTAGTGTCAAACTTATTGGCTTACAACGTAGCATAATCTCTGGAGTCGTTCTCCCCTCGCTCTCTCTCTCTCTCTCGTAGTGAAATCAATTTTAATAATGTATGGAATTTGAATAAACTCTTCGAATTCCTCGAACTGCTTTTGTTGACTTTGATTTGGGGCACATATGAAACGAAGCAATGAATGAGTGTGTTTATGTATATATATATATATGGAATTGAATGCTTGATACCTAGCATACATACATATATTATTCTTGAGAAATTAAATCGAACCTTCTGCAGCCTATCAAGATTGAATAAATTGAATATATTATTCACATTTTTCTTTTACTGTTTGTTGGTATTCCAAATATATTAGAGCTCAAGATGTAAAAAAAATGTCTCCTTCAGCCAGCTAAAGACACATTTAAATTATTTATAATCTTTCTGATTGAATTGCGATCAATTGAGTAGACAATGAGTTTTGTAATATCATTAAGAAAATGTGTGTGTCACAAATTGATGTTTGCTATATAGGTGTATATGTTTTGTTGTGTTGTGTTGGTTATGTTGTGTTCAAGCGAGTTAATTAATTTTGAATATGTCTAGCTTAAGGCAAAGAAAAGTTTTGAATATTTAATAATGTAAACGTTTTCGACATGTTTATTGTCTCTTGTGTACTTGCTTAGAAATTAATTAATAATTGCTAACATCTTAATCGAACTTATAGTGGGCAATCCTACATTAGTCAGTAACAGAATTATGCATAGACACCTTAACACTAAACTAGACAATATATATACATCATGTATCTAGACCTTTCATTTATAATTAGCTATCTCAAAATTTAATATTCTATTGAATTAAGAAATTTCCAATTAATCAATTTTAATTGGTTATTAATTAGTTTTTACTCATGAAAAGTTCTCAATTGTAGACCTTCGGATGGTAAGCACAACAATATGTAGACTTTTCCAAAAGGTGGCAGTGGAAAATGATGTGGCAAGTCAAATCGAAGAAAATGAAACTACAAACGCAATTATTTGTATTACGTGGACGTTGCTCAGTTGCCTTTCTCTTGTGTTTTGCCGGATATTGCTAAACGGTTTATCGCACTTGCTAGTCGAGGTCACAGTCGACCGGAAGCAGCGGTATATTATTAATAACAAGAGGGCCCAGCACCACCAGCAGTGAGACTACTTAAAGCGCAATGCGGCGTATGCGCAATACACTACATACATACATATCTATATATAGCTATATATATATATATATATATATTTATATGTATTGTACATACATTCGCTTTTATATTTTATTGCTGACACCCAGCGAGCCATAAACATTTCGCCTGCGAGCCGAATATTTGGCCACACATTTGTAAAATCGCAATATTGTTTGTTGTTTTTTATTTATTTTCATTTTTTGAGCATCTTGCAGTGCTGTGTGTTCGGTGGTCCCGATCACGAACCCGAAGCTGTGGCTGGCATTGGGATTCCCCTTTGAGCGCTTATTGTAAAGCGCCCTAATAAGATTTTATTGCGCCGAGTCACGGGCGTTTTGGGCGGAGACGGTTCCGTCCGTACGTGTTTGTGTACAACTGGCGCAGATAATAAGTTCCATTCGTGGCACGGCAGAACGCCTCCTTCTTATCCGTTGGGTTTCTTTTCAGTCCTTTTGTGACAGCAACAGCGACCCCGTCAGTATAATGACTGGCCATTTAGTACACCTTCCGCCAAATTGGGGAAGCACAACGAAACCGAATTGGCTATTTGGGATTTTCGTATTGTGTCTGCCGTCTGTGGTTATGTTTCTGGCTATTAGCGTCAAGTAATTAAAATGCCCTCGACCATTTGGGCACTCAAATTGAATTGCGTGCGGTAAATGCGTGAAAATATTCCAAAATATCCAGATGGACAAAAAAAAAAGCAATTTGCATTTAAAACTTTAATTTTGTGATAAAATCATACTGATTTACCGTTTACGTAGCGTGCTTTTCTGCTTTTTATTTAAGCCCACACAAAATTAGCTTGGCTGAAGCTCTTGATACGCTGCTTAAAAAACGCATTGTATTTTGTTTTTTGTTCGGCTTTCGCTCTTTGTCAACAGCAAGTATCATGTGGCAAATGAATAAAAAAAAAAACACAGACAACAACGATTCAATTTTGTAAAGCATTTTTCACATATTATTGCGCAAACTTTTCTTATTTTCTTCTCTTGTTTTTTTTTTTTGGTGTGGTAACAGAGAACGTGCGTTCGCAGCTTATAAGCTGGTCCCAGTGGTGTGCGTGTGTTGTTTGTTATCGTATATAGAGCTTATACACATGTATATATGTTGGCGATAAATCTTCATCGCTTCGAGTGGGAAATACATAACTGATGGTACAAAGCCCTTAAGCCACTTAGCCATATTTCCAAAAGAAAACTATTATTCCATGGTTACATAATAAGAGTAACACAGTTTTAAAAGTAACGAATTTTCATTGCTATTTGTCATTTGTTAAGATGCCAAAACAAATTCGCTACTCTGTCAAAAGTAGAACAGAAACAGAAGCGGGAATGATTTATTATTTATTGGGGATACATTTCTAAAAACAAGTTCTAAAAATAAATGAGAAAGTGTAAAAGGCAATTGGGGAAAATAATAAATGAAATTTGTTATTTTTAGACCGGACTTGAAGGTTATTTACAGAGACAGACTGATTTATTCACTGAGTGAAATACATATTTCTGACTTTTTTATAGATAGATAATGGAACGTAATGTAAAATCGACTTTTTGGAACATTGATTTACTACAAATAAAAAAAGCTGGGATATTTGAATTTATTTTAGTTTTTAGTGTTGCTTTTCGCTGAGTGTTCGACTGAGCGTATGGGGAATAACTTCAGGCATGCCTTCGAGACATTGGCACGACATATATGAAAATGTTTTTCTAATGATGCATAAGAGCAGCGGGCAGAGTGTAGTTTGCATAAATCTGTTCGGGATATACACTGTGGAGTTTTGCAAACCATATTGTGAGCTTTTAGTCGCATTTGGTTCGTCGTCCCACATGAGCATACACCCAAATTAATAAAAATGCCAGTAAAAAGCGAAAAGAAAAAACTCTTCCCACACACACACACACACACCCATACACACACCCAGAACATTGACTTTGTCCGCATCGCGTAAAATGTGGCCATAAATGGGATAGGATGCCACCGATCCTCCCACTTGGCCCCTTGGATGCGCTGCGGCCAATGCACTTAAGGTGTCACAAAACTGCAGCCACAGAAGCAGCAACATCCTTGGAGTCAAAGAGTTGCAGCATGAGCGGTTGCCACATGCGCCACTCAACCTGTACAGCGTCAGTGGCAGCTTCAGCTGCTTCTTTTTACTGGCCAATAACTTTTCTGTGCCCGCTTAGGTTGCACGGCTGTGGTTCAAAGCTGCGCCAGTTTTACTTTTATGGCTGCCACCGATTAGTTTCTGGTCTGACACTTTATGGTCCCGCTGCAGACGGAGACAAAGAGTGTTTGTGTGTGTGTGTGTATGTGTTTGGCTAAGTTTTCATTACAGTCATAAAGTCTGCAAAGGCATTGTCAAAGATCCCCAGTCTCATAAAAGAACCAAGATGCAGTCTTCCCATATCCATGAATATGGCTTAAAGTTAGTCTTTAACACTGCATTTGCATATTCGTCCACTTTCAAGTTGGCCTGGTCGAAAGCATTGATCTAAACTCGGTCAAGAATCTAATGATGTATGCCAAGTGAATGCTAAACTGCTGCAAGCGTGTGTGTGTGCGTGTGTACTTAGTGCCACTGCGCAGATTTGTAACCAATTTCGTTCATTCGTTTGCCGCCAAACCAAAGCCTACATCATTTACCAGCGTGTAAAAAGGCCAAATAAAGTCAGTAGGCCACACGAACTACTTATTGCACTGAGAATAAAATATGACCTCGTCATTAGAAGATCGCAAATAGAGTCTTATTTCTTAGAAAGCGATGCACTGATTTTGCCCACATATAAAATATTCGATTTGTTAAACTTAAATATATATATTTGGGTAAAAAAACCTTTTAAAAAAGAATCACTCAAATTTTGAATTACTTATCTTAGCTTACTCCTTTTTTTTTTAAATTAGTTGGCATATTTTTTCTAAGTGCACTCTACTGTGCCACATACTCACAAGTGTGTATGAATAAGCATTGAGTTCTTTGACTGCTTTTGCGGTTACTTTTCTAATCCTTTACCAACACCAGATGTGGAACTATAACCACACACACACACACGCACACACATATTTGTTGAATGCTGATTTTGTGTGTTTCGCTGGCTTAGTGCTTGGCCCGACTTTGAGGACTCCTTTTGTTGTGGCACATCTGTAACCGCAATGGGGAGAAACACACTCTGCAAGTGCGATAAATGAGTACTGAAGCCACAACTCACCCAGAATCTGATTATCAAGAATGGAATCGATTCAATTTGGTCTTTTCTGTATTGAAAACTGTATTTTATAAAAGTTTTCGATGTGACCAAATCAAAAGTAAGTGCAGAAAATTATTTAACTTTTAGACTACATGAACCATAATCACTTTCAATGTTGCTTATTTTAGCTTTTCCAATTTTTTGTGGGCTTTTACAAGTTGGGGGTGGGAACACTAACGGATGTTAAAAAATAAACGGAATACTAAACAATTACTGTGAAATAGTCTCACGTATTTCAGTTGTAACAGTGCCGATTGCCATAAAAACGCGCTGAGCTGGATATTAAATTTTTTTTTTCTTTGTGTCATTGGTTTCCTTTTTTGGCCAACCATTAAAGATGTCGTGACTGAAATGTGAAATTGGAAAAATTCGCAGACTTACCTCGGTTGGAGAGTGTTGCAGTGAGCAGAACTTCAAATTTGCCGCAACGAACTGAAATTGAAAATGAAAACTAATTAAAGAAATCCTGGGGCATTACTTAAGAGTACTATGTATGTATGGATTTTTGTATATCTTTTAGTTTTATCGCGCAATGTGAATCGAAAATTTGAACTCTGCGCTTTTTCATTGCCTAACCCCAAGCGTTCTGGGACGCTGTCCTATCCAATTCCAAATATGGTGGAGGATCCCACAGTTGCGCCGCACATCTGCCACAAGGCAAGATTTAACTTGTCTCGTGTTCAGCGTAAACAGAATTATTTCCAGTTGCCTTGCTCTTGCTTTGTGCAACATTTAATTGGGTTTTCTGCCATATTAGATTTTCATTCTCCACTCCGCAACAAGGAATCTCAACTGTCTGCACTGCACAGACGGTGCATCAGCATAAAATTTGAATATAAAATGCATCAGGCATCGAGGCTGTTCGAGTGTTCGGCCTTTAAGCACTGCATTCGCATCGGTACTTTAAGATACAACTGCAACTGCAACTGCAACCACTTGAATATGCATCTACATATCTATGTGTGTTTCTGTGCAACTGTATCCTTACATGTGAAATTTAAGACTTTACAGAACAACAAACGCATGCAAGCAGAAAAATTACAAATACTGACAAGCTTAAAGCAATTCTCTAAATGTATGTTTTATGAACCGACAATGAATGGCCATTGTAGAGATAAATAAGAGAAATAAGAGAAATAAAAGTACAGCAGTGTACAACAGCTGTATGTCAAATACCCTGCGTAGAAAATTCATTTGTCTATATGTTTTCATAATTAATACAAATAATCTGTATGTATTACCGTGCATTTAAAATAAAGTTAATAATAAAGAGAAACATTTAGAATTGCCCACTGAGGGCAGACTTTGGAAAGGTGTATTATTTACTAAAAGATCTCAAACTATTTATGCTTTAAGTTAATTTAATTGAATGACAATGCAAATTCTTCATTCTTCATTCCATTCCATTCCAATTGATGGAGTAGCTCATTAAGCAACCCAATATGAGTCGAACATGTGTAATTATATGGACTGTTTATTCAAACACTCATTTACGTTGCTTTCGCAAACAGGATGAGGAAACAGAGGATGAAAACCCAAACCCCATCGATCCGATTTCAAATGCGTACCTTTGGATACCTGTTTACCCTCACATCAGACTCGCACACACACACACGCATTCGTATCTACAAATGTGAGTGTGCATATATAATGTGTGTGTGTGTGTGTGTGTGTGTGTGGAACACGTAGCTGTGATTTTTCATGCATTCAGGCAGACAATACCAAAACTTTTGCCTCTCAGCTCTCGCAGCGGCAAGCTGCTGTCTGTGTTCCTGTCAAGTTGCCTAGTGTGCAATTTTCATGCTCTCTCTCTCTCACTCTCTCTCTCTCTCTCTCTTTTTTATCAACGTCCAAGAAAGAGGCAGATAGAGTGGTAAGCGAGCATTGCGCTTAGCTGTCAGCAGTTGTAATTCTATTTGTGTGCTTCTGTAGGAGAATTTAATAAGTTGCCCGCATCATTATTATCATCATTATCGCCATCAGTATTCCGTTTACCTCTGCACTCGACGCCGTGCAACCTCCTCATTTTCATCTTCATCTTCCTCCATCTGCCTCTACTCATTTTGTCATTTATCCATCCTGTCGTTTTTTCATGTGCGCCATTTTGTAAGTGGGTTATTTAGTGTAAGTAAAGCAATAAGTCTGTTAGTTTCCATATTTCCTGCCATCTGCAGCTGCAACTGCATCTGCGTATCATCCACCGCTATTCAGAGACTTGGACTCCAAAAAAAAACAAGGATAGGAAAAACGATAACTTTATAGCACACACAAACTAAAAGATGATACTGCAAAGTGAATTAGTGTGGCACGAATGTGTAACCACCTCCATCCAAATCCTATGCAACTTCTCGGAGGATGGCTTGCAAGTTTTTACACGACTTTGGCAACATTCGCGCACTTGAATACGCTGCAAAGAATTTTAATTCATTTTGTGAAGCTCACTCGGAGCAGATTACCAAAGTTAAGGCAAAGTGTTTCTAATGGTCAATTAACTAAGTCCAGCTGCTCGCTCTTTCTTTCATACTCTTTATCTTCTTTTCTCACTTTTTCCACTTATTTTCTTTGCAGTTATTTTTACTAAAAAATCTGAAAGGAGTAAATTTTGTTCCTTGAGCATTCCTCTTCGTCTCATTTGGCTTTTATCCGATTTTTTTTGGTCTGACTAGTTTGCTGATTTAATTGCATCTCCTTGGCAAAATTTGTGAGATATGCGAATGCAGTTGCAGACTGGCAGTAATTGGCAGCTGCTTGCAAAATGTCATCGGAAATTGACCGTTACAGTTGTCAATCTGTCAATCTGTCATTCGACAGATAACAAATTATAAAGTCTTATTGAGTATGTATGTATGTAAAGCACTGGCCATTAATAGCTATTGCAATTGCTGTTGACTGCAAATAGTTCTTTAAAATCAGCTTAGAATGAAATTACTAAATTGATTTCGAAATATTTTAGATCATAATAGATAAAGATAAAGTAAAATTGGCATTAACTATTCGAACATTTCCCAACTCGTATCGTTTCACACAGATAGCGACACCCTGTATGTAAAAACACAAGAGTTATGAGCGACTTTTATTGAAGCGAAATACGACTTCTAGACATGACCTTATACGGTTGTTGGCAATAGAAATAATTTGGAGGAAAACCCAGCGAAAACCGACCTACCATAAAGAGAAACTACGAATGAACACGTACGTGACAATAAAATGAAATGTGTAAAAGCTGTCAGTGGTGAACTACAATGCCGAGAAGAGAGACAGAGAGAGAGAGAGAGAGAGAGGGAGAGGGAGAGAAAGAGAGAGAAGAGGAGAAGAGTACATGACACGGTGGACGTGCATTGTGAATTGTGGACAGAAAACAGAGACATCGACCACAGACAAGAGACAAGAGACAAGAACAGAGACACATTGCAGTGTCAGTTGATTGTGGCTGCTGTTTCAGTTCTCAAACTTACCACTGCCAAACGCTAAACCCCCATCTCCCCAACTCCCCCTTCATAAGCACAAAGGAGATAGAGCAAAGAGAAAGAGCGAATTGCGAATGCAATATGACAAATTTATTTGCAAAAGCAGCAAGGCGACTTGAGCGCATAACAATAATAGTGTGCAGTGTAAGCGCATACACTCAGCAAAAATATTATGACCAAATGTATAGCAATTTGTCTGCTCTTTATTATATATATATTATTCTCAATCGTTAAAAATAAGGTCTCTTAAAATTGCAACTATGACTTTTAGAAATAATTTAATTGGTTGTATTTCTTCTTTACAGGGCATGTTTTTCCCTCAGTGTATGCCATGCAAAATATTTATGAAAGCGTGTGCTTGAATGTGTGTGTAGCAGCAACAAAATTAAGTTCCTTTAAAACGGTTGCATATGCAACCTGCCGCAACGTGCAACATATGAAAAATGAAAGAAAATTTGCCAAGTTCCACTTTGTGACAGTATGCAAATGGCGAACCGAGACTCGATAGCGGGTAAAATCGAGTTATCCTGCCAGCCAGCAGCACGATTTTAATAAAAAGCGTTACTCCATGCACCATGCACCACGCTCCACATTCATGCAGGTGCATGCAACCTCACCTGTTGCTCGAAAGTAAAGAAAACTGGCCCGGTCTGCGTGTCTCCACCACACATGTCAGTGAGAAATGCATTTAAAATGTGCTCCATAAGCACGCATTAGACACACTCAATTTCCTGTTCCATTTGGCTGCCAGCAACAAACTCCATCCGGGATCGGCACCGGCAATGGCAACGGCATCGACACCGGCTGCTTTCACACAGCATGGTGCTGCTTATCAACTGCCCCGGAATTCTCATTACTCCATTGCGAGAGCTCTGCCATTTCTTATTTCATGTGTACATATGTACATGTAAATACACTCACAAAAAAATTCTTATTAATTTATTTCTAAAGACTCTTTTCTTAATTTTAATCACATGTCTAGAAGAACAAGCCTTTAGATATTTTAATATATAGATATTATTTCTAATAGCAGAAAAAGCTTTCAAGCTTTTTGTTTGTTTTCATAAATTTCATGGAGATTTTTTAGTGTGTAATCCTTACTGCTGCCCCTGCTTGTACCGTACACGTCCCATTCAGCTGTGGCAGCATCCATCTGCATCTCCAGTTACGCATCTGCTGTCGGAATTATTGCCCCATCCCGTTGCCTCAAGTAAAGCGTGTGCTTTACACACGCAACATTTCTCCATTTGCATTTCGACTATGCCTCCAGGCTGTGGCATTTAATGCCTACTTTCCTGACTGCCTCACTGCCTCACTGCCTGACTGCCTGCCTGCCTGCATAGCTGCCTGCCTGTCAGTTTGGCAAGTAGTTAAAGTTTCCCGAGCGCCGACGGAAACAAATTAAAGATGCATTTAAATTGAATTACTTAACTAGCTAGCTAAGTCAATGTTGACTCCACCGTCTGTTTATCAAATGTTTGCCATTTTCAGATGCAAATATTATTCAGCTAACGGGATAGGCCTTAAATTGAAATGCTACAAAATACAGCAAATAGCTCCCAGGAGTCTCTTCGTTGGATAAGGATAATGGCATTTTCAGGACCATTTCAATGAATGGTCGCAGCGACGAGGAGCATGTTCATTTAATTTTGATACACACACACACACACACACATGTGTCTGTGTAAAATGATGTACAGTTATGCACAAAATTCCATTAAGGACTTGACCATTATTTGGGTCACTTTAGTGAACCACGCACAGGTAACATTATTAATAATTCCATTAGCGCAACTTTAAAGCCATGGTATAAAATGCACACGTAACGCGGTTTTGCATTGTACACTTTGAAAAACATCACCCTGATATTTAGATAATCTTAAGATATAGAAATTTCATAATCTCATAATGATACAATGGTATTTGTGGAATATATATTGTATCTTTAGAAATTATACCTTAGCACTAGGAAAACATTGAAGGTTTAAGGTTTTCAGGGCGATTTTCGAACTAAGCTAGGAAAAAGCAAAGTCTTTAATTCCCAGGAAATTACTTTTTTATTTTTGTTACTTTTAATGCTGGGTGCATCTTTAACTACTTTTTTTATCTAAGGTCTGAGTGACTCTCCGGCACTCTGGCTGGCCATAAAAACCAAGCCCCAAATACTCAATACGCGTTTATGGCTTTCCAATCGTTACTCCTTCCATCTTGTCGCTTGGTCCTTGTCCTACGGTCTGTTTCCTTTTGGACACTTGACACCACAGAGATAACGGAGCGCATCAAATCATTTCGTGCTAATGGAATTGCATTGATGTTGATTGAACTCAGCAGTTCTTCACAAAAAAAAAACACAAAGACTTTGGCATCACTTTGGCAATTAAATTGAAGGTATCATATCCGAACTGATTTAATAAAGTTATCTATATAGAAACATAACGGCGGTTGTTGGTGTATATATGCGGTATAAATGATCATCTTACTTTTGACCAACTTGAACTTTGAACATTTTGTATATTTTAATGGGAACTAAATAAGCCAAATAGTCTTTGTTTAGATTTTGAGGGTATCTCGTCTTCGTATTTCAAATATTCTTCATTGTGTCCTGTGACTGCCAAAGGAGCGAGCCTTCATCCAATCTACACTCAAAAACAAAACGCAATTTTTGGCGGCTGGCCATCTTTTAGTTTTTATGACATTTTCGTGTGAAGAGAGACAATTGAAATACACGTTGATGGTTCCCAGTTCCTGGCCTGGCAAATAGCCAACGAGGATGATGATTATGATGATGATAATGAAGATGTTGATGATGATTAACCGGATTATTGAATTTTTAACGCTTTTGGGTGCGGAAATTGTTGTTTGCTCTGTGCGTAATATCAAATGGAAATCTCAGAAAATCTGCATAGTAATGTTGCTCTATATCTATATATGTATGTGATTTTAAATCTGTATAGAATAGTCACTCCTGCCACGAAGGAAAGAAAACAAGATGTGCAAGTGAATAAAAGAATCATTTTACCCCACTTACAAAGCGCTTGCAGGGTTGATTTCGGGGTTGGGGATAGGTAATACATCAAACAAAATTAAAACGCACTGCGAAAGGGAGTGAAGGGGTGAAGGGGTTGGCAAAACATTGCCACTGGCTAAAATAATGAACACCGGCAACAGCACGTGTCCGCTCTCCGCGGGGGATTGCAGATGCGTGGCGGTTTGCTGGGTTCGGGGTGGAGAGGGAGTAGAAGATGGGAAGTCGGCAAACTGTCACTCAAATAAAATGTATCGAAAAGCCAGCCAAGTAGGGCCAGGAACAATGCCACGAACCCAGCCAACTGGGCCAGCAGACTGTTGCTTCTTTGGCATTGTTTTTGTTGTTGCTCGTTTGTGTTGTTTTTGTTGCTTATGTTTATGCTGTTGCCCAATTTAGTCCATTGGCTCTAGTTACCCCGTCGCCAAACAGCAATTGCTCATGACCAGCTCACGCCCACGCTCCCCTCCTGTGCTTTATAACCAGGATAGCTGGACTGGAACTCCAGACAAGACGACGCTGGGGTTGAAAGTGCATGACACACAATTGTTTCCCTGACGCCCTCCATGCGACCATTAACATGCACACTACACTCTACACTCTCACATGAACCGAGAGGGCCAACCACCAAATTGTTTTTGTGGTTACCAGCCGGTTTATGGTTACATATTTTATGCTCTTAACCATGGACGTAGTAGCTAAGTATGGCAACGGGAGTAGCTGCCCATGGAAAATCTTTAATTGCTTTGTTTTACGAATAAACTCAGAGGAAAAATCACAGAAATCGCAGAACATTTTTAAAAATAATTTCTAAATATAAAATAGAAAATATTTCTTATTATGAAAGACGTATCTAAAATTTAGAAAACTATCGCCTACAATTATCAAGGGAAAAACATTTACTTTTAGATAAACACAAACTTACTTTTTAGAAAATTTCCATTCAGAATAATAATGTTAGCTATCCTTGCCACTAAAGTATGTCAACTCTCTAAATTTTAGTGCGATTTCTTCATAAATTTTTTAGGTTGCCGCAGCGAGAGGCAAATCTTTAATGAACCGCAAACTGGCAACTGAATTCTGTATTGGATTTGACCTTGATTGATGTTGCACAATGACAAATGCCAAAAAAGTTCTGTCGACTATACACAAGGAGTCTGCATACTAAATGATAGGACGTGAATTAACTCGCTAAAAAAAAAGAAGAAGAGGAATAGTAGAAACTCCAAATCCGAATTTTCCTACTGAATGTTTTTTAAATTGCAATTGGCATCCAATTTATACTTGTTCCAATAAACTCAAAACACTCCCCTTAATGTATATGCTGACTACGCCATTGTTTTTACCTTTAAGTCCGGGGCTCGCTTTTATGTTGACATCGTTGCTGCATGCAATCTAATAAATGAATGTTGTATGAGGCATGGGGAATTGGGTTTTGGTGGCATACGGTTCAACTGCAGGTGCTCAAAAATAATGTGTTTCACATTTGCCGCACTCCCGCGTAAAACCGAGCTTCCTGTATAAATTGCAGCTATCGTATTGCTGTTATTTATTGCCCGAATTATATACACTGTACGAAAGAATGTGACTGTCCTTAACCTAAAACACATTCCATTGATTCATAGGCCCATAGCGCAATCAAATTGAGCTATACATAAATTTTATTTGCCGACTAATTGACCAATTCATTTGCTATTGTGACAAGACAAGACAAACGATTGCATAGAATGTATTTATAACAAAAAACTACCCAACTCGCAAGTATGCATATTTATGCATAAGTTACATACATTTTGATTTATTTCACAATTTATTCGTATTCAGAAACATATTGCACTAATTGCTGACTCAATCGTTGCCGAATCAATAAATGAATTTCATTTCATTTAGTATTCATTTTATTTGACTATCACAAATTATATTAAAATATCAAAGATTCCATGTGATTTTAATGAATTTATTTAAATGTATCTACAACATTTCATTTATTGAAATATTTATTTACATTCGATTCTTTTTTTTCCACTTTTCCTCTCTATCTCTCTCTCACACACACTCTAATTTACACCCTGAACCCATTAAAAATGGCTATATTGATACAGAAAAATAAGTAACAGGCAAAAGCAAACATCTTCCACCCCATAGACTATATGTATTATTTATCAGCATCAACTGCCGAGTTGCCTGTATAATAATAATAACTAGGCAGATCAAGCTCATTTAATTTTATCATTAAGTCCACCTGTTTTATGAATATCGAAATAAATCGATTTTCGATAGTAATAAGACCCACTATTCCAAGTGATATATCACCTAACCTGACCTGACCTGATTATATACTTAACAAATTACATTAAGATTGTATATAAAGATTGCAAACTACTATTAGCAAACCTGATATATATTTAAAATGTGTGCTTGTCATATCTGTTAGTCGAACTCTTCCGAAAAAAGTATGCTTGGGGAGATGGATACTGGAAATGTTCTAATAGAGCACTCATGCTTGCCTACATCGCATTTGAAATAAGTACTTTGGATTGCAATGACTTTTATGGTTTTAATTAAAAGTTTAATTACGACATTTTTCCGGTCATATCCTGTGACCTTTGCCACAAGACTACAGAATCAGCTAAGACAGTAAGCAGCTGGCATCTGCATTTTAGGCTTTTTCAAAGCTCTACAAAAAAAAGCCTCCAAGAAATCTCAGTGAGCACGTTTTCTTTATTATTTATCACACATTTTACAAGCGTTTTGAATTTAATTTTCCAGCTATATTTGTGCAATTTTTGTCTGATGGAATTTTTTTTTTTTTCGTTGGCAATTCAATTAATTTTAACAAAAATATATATATATATATGTATTTATGTGGATGTATGAATACATGATGCCAGACAGCAACAAATACAAGTAACTATAACAAGGGAGGTCCGAAAACCAGCTCAAATGCCAACAAAAGCCAGCAATACAAATTATTTAATTTGCTGCTGGGTTTTGCTTTTGTTGTTGTTGTTATTGTTGTTTATTTTTCTAGTTGTTGTTGTTGTTGTTGTTGTTGTGTGTGCACAGCATGGTTCGCAATGTATTGTGTGTAAGCAGAGCCATTGACCAGTCACCAGCCGTTGCGCTTGGACGACAGTGAGTGCTAGCATTTGCCGCCCACTCACCACTTGTCATTCTCACCCGTCGGTCGCGTCATTTAATGTCAGCTTGAGTTTTTTTTTTCTTCTTCTAGTTTTTGGGCATTCGGATCACGTAACTTGTGTGCCACCAGCACTTTTTCATTTTCATTCACTTATGCGCGCCCAAAGAAATATCATCAACATCATCATCACTTTCACACACATACACACACACACACACACATCCCAACGAGATTCGCATCGTGAGTCTTGAGTTGTTTTTGCTTCGGATTTGTTGCTTATTCTGGTTTAGTTGTTGCACTGTGAATTTGACACAACGGACCACAGCTGACTGGCATTGAAATTGAATTGAATCGGTGGAAATTGCGTGGGTGAGTTTCATAATTTAATTTGCACTTAATTGGCCGCCAGCAACAAGCTTTGCAATTACGCAGCCCACATACACATGGGCTGAGAACAAGTCCAGTTTCACGTGTGCTGACAACGTGTCGCATAAGCAACAAATGTGGGGCAGTCTCTAAATTTGGCATTCGAGGCATATTCCAGGGCAAATTATTATATATCTGTTTCTCAATTGATAATGGTAATTGTATGTAATAATAATCTGATTTAATTTAACAACAATTTATATGTACGGCAACAGACCTCTGCTATTGAACTTCCCTCTCTATTTTTGAAGTTAATTTTCCAACTGATGAAGAGTACTCTGATAATGATGGCAATAGAGTTCATCACGTAATCAATTCAGCGTGCTCCAATTCTCAATTCTAAACTTCTTTTCGCAGGACCAACAAATATATGCAACAAATATATGCAACAAATATTAAAATGAAAATATTAAAATGAAAATATTAAAGCAGATTCCCAACTTAATATTAATTTCAAATGCGTAAATTTTGTATTTCATTTTCAATTCAATTTACATACATTTTTTTTTAATTTTCAGTGGCTGATTGCACTTAATAAAAACGCGGATTTTGTACTGATAACACTGCATATAAATTAATTAAGTTTTTGGCTTGGCTAACAACATTTTGCCTTGACGCTCAGTCCATCCACAGTTTTGCTATCTGTTTTTTATTTATGCAATGAGCAGCACATTTTTTTTTTACTTTTTTACTTGAATCTACAAATCCTTGGTATTCTTTTTCACATTTTTTAGCCTTGGCGAAAAGTTGGCGCTTATCGTGTTCTGGTTTTGGTTTAGGCTTGTGTTTGGTGGTTGCATATTCTGCATTAACTAGTTTCACAATACTTTGCATGCAAAGACTTAATCGCCAAAGTCGACGCCAGAATTTGAAAAGTTTTGCTGTTCATAAAATATGCACTTCTTCAAATACATATACATATACAAATACATATATATCTACGTTAATTGTATGAAACTCAAAGTAGAGCAAACTACTCAAAAGCAAAATTCAATTACACGTCTTCATGAATATAATATGTTTGTGTGATCCAAGCTGACATGAATTGCATTATAAAATTGAAGACTTCTGCTTTCCTATATATAAAAAACACTGCAATTGCATGCAGTTAAATAATTTACATTCTTTAAAAATTAATTAAATTAATTATAAGCGAGGCAAATCACAAATCGCAGAGCAATGAATGCTTAAACTTACATTCTTCACTCAACTTGATTTGATTTGATGTAAATTGATGAACTTGTAATATAATTTTAATTATAATAAAATCAATATAAGTAAATCATATTATTTGAAGATCTTTCTATATGAAATATCTAGACAGGTCTCCTCAATACCCCCAACTTTGAATATGTGTGTGTATTCACAAGTAATGCCTTGTGTGGCATTATATGGGATCCCAATCATATTCTTCCCTCATTGGTTAATCGTAATACACTAATTAGTGTGGTTTTCCTAGATAAGTTAATTAATGGCGAAATCGATTCCATCTTAACTTTTCTATTCCTAGTAGACCTACTAGGAATTTTATCCCCTTTTCTATTGCCATCACGTACAACTGAATACGCTCTCTTCCCTTAGATCAAGTATGAAATTATGTTGCTCTACATGTAGGGATATACCTATCTCTATTTTGTTTTCTATCTCACTCTTTATCTCCATTATTCTGCCCTTTCAACCTGTAATTTGATGTCTGATTGAACTTAAATATTCAAACACCAGATTTATTATATATATATACGATTTTTATATATATTATTATTCTTTTTATATTTAAATTAATCTTATTACTCCCTTTTCATTCAATTTAATTTAGTTTAAACCAATAATTTACAATATTTTTTTTAACTTAAAAAAAACGATGCCAAAATTAAATTGATTTTCGTTGGATGTTTGACAACGTTTTTAATTGATTTCAGCGGGATACTCTACTTTTTTGAGTGATTTTAATCAAAGATAATACAAAATTAAAAAAAAAATACTGAAAACAAGCTGGAAACTGTGCATCAATGTTCGTTACGGTTCCGGGCGTTGAGTAATCTCTCAGCTACGCCAAAGTTACATGAAGCGGTCGCTTTTGTGGTTTGGCTTATCAGCGGGCAGCTGAAAGGATAAAGTTTTTTTCAAAACAGCTGAGCTGAGCTGCCCGTGTAAACTGACTGCCCTGAATGTTGGGTCTTTGGGCTTAACAAAATGGCGTCGGCACATAATTAATTGCACTAAAGAGATTAGTTTGGGGCGCATAAGTTTTCGCTGCCCAACAAAATAAAACAACGGGCCAGCCGGCAAGTCTTGTGGAAAATGCGTAGTTTTTTATTTTTCTTATGCCAACCCCTCAGAAAATATTGTTGCACACGCAACGAACGCGCTGACTTAAGCCGCCCCTTGCCCCGCTGACCGTTCACCCTATTTACACTGAGTCAGCTTGCACCTGCCGCGCTCAACTCGCCCACATTCTGCACGCAATCTAATTTAGCCGGAAAAGTAAAACGTGCTCGGCGTGAAAATGGCCAAAGTCGACTCGAGTCTCTCCGCATTGCCACGCCCACCAACGATAAAGCCGCTAATATCGTTAGACAAGACCAGGAACTCAAGGGAACTGTTTGAATTGTGATATCTTCAGGCTGACAGCGTGCCCAATACGCATAATTTAATTTGTAAATGGACAACAGAAATCGCAGTTGGCCTCAAAGCGAGTTAATTGATTATAAATGCATTTATTGCATAATATGGGAAAGGAGTTTGGAATTTGCATAAATCTCTATAAATAAGGGTCTGACTTCATGTGAAGTAAAAAGAAGAACCTTGAGCGAAAAAACATTTAAAAAAGTGTAAAGAATCAAATGTAGTATATTTAATATTAATGAACAATTTTTTATATTTGAAATTATTTCCAACAACGAGATAAACTTTTTAATTTTTTGCGGAGATTTTTATTTTATATAGATTTTCTAAATTTCAGGTAGATTTTCTCTGTGTGTAAGCGTACTTAGTTTTTAAGCATACTTTGGCTGTCATTGAAGTATTTCAAGTAAATTGTTTTTGATTGAAGAAGAAATATTGAATTCCACGTCAGTCAATAAGCTTAAAGAGCAGCAGCAGAAGGAATCCCATAATGATTGATGAGCAAAGACAAACGCTTGTTTCCGCTGATGAAGATAGCAACGAAGTCGAGCACACTGTGGGAGAGGAGGGGAGGGCGGACTTGTTATAGGTGCTAGGTGCATGCAATTATTTTGAGGGTTAGGCCGAGCGCGTCAACTCGCTCAAGGATAATGCACTTAAGCCTACCAGGGATTGTGCGAGCTACCGTTATTCGCATGGGGCATTTCCTTTTTAGTTCTTTGCCTTTTGTATACCCTGAACCCATTAAAAATGGGTAAAAAGACTATAATGAAGTTGTGCAAAGTATGCAAACAGGCTGAAGGAAGCATAACCGGCCCCATGAAGTATATTTTTTGATCAGCATCAACTGCTGAGTCGAGCTTGCTGATCTCAGATATATATGTATATGTATATACATATATGAAGTACTGATCGTACTGATGCCTGTATTTTAATCGCTGAACAGCTGGGCATCTCAGGGCATCTGCTAGTCGAGCTCTCTCGACTAGAGTATTGTGACTTGTTTTTGTATGCACATGCATACAAGGTACGAGGCTGAATTTGAAATATTCATCTTTGTTGCAGTTGCAAGCAAGATGAGGGTTGTTTCGCACTCGACCCTGCAACTTGCCGTCCTTGAGGGTGGCTGTTGGCTGGTGGCAACAGGCGACGCGTCGCATCGCATCGCATCACCTCCCTTTGTGCATTTTCCAGTGTGACATCCGCAACATTCTCACATCCACAATGTCCACATCCGCATCTCTGGCATGGCATTTGTTGCTGTTGTTTTGGGCGGCAATTCGAAAGCAATTTCTGCAGCATTAATCATTCCCCTTATCCACACATGACACCCAGCCCCCCGCCCCCCTCCAAGCCCCATGTCCTAACACCGAGCCTTCTCCTAATGTTGACAAAACGTATTTTAAGCTCTTCAGAATTGCCTTCTTTTGTTTAGTTAGTTGACTGTCCACTCCACACACACCCCCACACACCCCCACACACACTTGCATAGGTACATATGTGACTAACTCTGATTTGAATTTGAATTTGGATTTTCGGATTGGGTTGCTCCTTGCTCACTTTTGGCAGGATAGCAGCCCTAATACGAAATGACACTGTAGGCCTTTTGTTTGGCAAAGCCCTTAACTACTTTATTGTTTTGCTGTTGACTTAATCACTTCGAGTTCTACTCACATCAATTGATCACTTTTTGAAGTTCATACGCTAATCGAAAATAACACATGAAGAACGAATTAAGAACGAATCCGTCAATTAAATTTTGTTTCAAATTTAAAAACCAATCGTTTGTATCCATGGGAGCTTCACTGAGGTACAAACAAGGGTAAACTTAATTAATTAATACTTTTTTAAATCTTATTTTTAGTTTTCAATTATAATTGTCAACCAGTTTTTATAAATTTTCTGGAAAATCAGCTTTAATTATTGATTTTTCCATATGAAATTATGTAAACAAAACTAAATATAATACATCAATAAAGTGAAAAGGTAAATGCATTGATAAAGAGTTGAAATTTCAACAATAAGCAGCCGTATTTATTTAAATATTTATTTTTATGCATAAACGTAACGAATTTTATGAAGAATTTATTTATTTGACAGATCAAAACATTCAGATTTTTTACCTTTAAAATTGAATACGAATTATAGGCAGAAAATCCTAGCTATCTCACTCTCTCTCTCTCTCTCTCTCTCTCTTACTCTCTATGAATTCACTTCTGTCTAGGTAATCATAATTAAAAAACTTTTTATATACAGTATATGATAAAAAGTCAATGGATGATAATTATCTATCTCTATTTGAAACACTCACCTATTATTTCCAGCGAGCGAAAGGGGGAAAAAAACTTCTTTTTTGTTTAGCTGACAAACTTTTTTGCCCAGTTGTTTTTCCCAGTTGTTGCTGGCAAATGCACGACAAATTAACACGGCTCGAACAGCAACGACGTGAATGTCCCGTTGCAATTCCCGTTGTTTCGTGTTGCGTATGTGCTGCGTTAGTCTGTTTCCGTTATCCCCGTTCCGGTCCCTGTCTCGCTGTGTGCTTGGACGCCACGCCCGCGGCTTTTCCTCTGTTGTGGACACTAAGCAAAATTGCTGGGCGAATAAAAACTAAACCAAAAAAAATGAATCACTAACTGTGCAGCGTTTGTTTTTCTGGGATGAAAGTTTATTCAATGATTTTGAGGGTTTGTTGTGGGGTGGAACGTGCCCCGTGTTCACCCTTGGTTGAAGGCGCAACACGGCGTGCTTAAGTTACAGTTATCTCAAAAACTGCACAGCGCGCGTTATTTAACGGTACTTTTCGTTCTCGAAGTTTGTTGGTTGTTAAAGGTGGCAAATATTAGTTTTGTGTGTGTTTTGCACTTGCACTAACTTGTTAAAATAATGTTATTTTTATTAATTATATTTGTATGCTTATACACTTCTTATTGCGTTTTATGGTTTTTTATTTTATTTATTTCAACCCCCGCGATATTTATTTATGTTTACGATTTGAGTATGGTTTTCCCGTTACCGCACTAGTGAACGTCTTTCATCAAACTGGCAAAAAAAAAAAAGTCGCACACTCACCGGAGAACTTCTCAATTGAACATTTTGGAAAGTAGAATTGCGCTGTTCAATACAACAACAAGCATTTGCTTGAAAGCTTGCTCTCAGTTGCTGCTGTCGCTCTCACACACACCCACACGCGAAACCCTCTCTCTCTTTCTCTGCCTCGTTTCGGTCAGTCGAAGCATGAACAATAACTGCGACGCAACAGCGCGCGCCGAGCTTTGATACGACAACCACCCAAAAATGGCCAACGAGGTAAATCATTACGAAAATAAAGCTCAGCCCACCCTGATAGTCAGCTTTACTCAATGCGCATGCGTCAGCATGATTTCACAAGTCGCGCTCAAACTACTTTTGAGCAATGTTAAAAACGCTCTCTCATTCTCTTGCTCTCTCTCTCTCTCTCTCTGATAGGTGGGTGGTGGTTGGCCAGCTTTGGGCTTGTGGTCTTGCTGAGTCGTGTCCAATATGTGTGAGAAGTATTTGTTTTTGTAATAATGCAGCAACAGAAGCAGAAGCAGAAGCAGCAGCAGCAGCAGCAGTCGGTGTTTTAGCGGCAGGAATGTGCACTTTGTTCCATGTTGTTTGAGCTTTGTTGTTCCTGTTGTTGTTTTCGTTATTGTTGTTGTTACTGCAAATTGCCTCGTAGCATTTAAGTCGAATTATGAAAGTCGGGTGCATGCAGGCAAGCAGGCAAGCAGGCAGGCAGGGAACGCAACCCCAACACAAAACAGAACCAGAAACAGAACTGCAAGCGTCAGGGGGAACGGGAAATGTGAAATGCGCCGAAGGGAAAATGCCTGTATTTTAATTAATATTGATTGAATTTATTTGAGCGGTAAGCAGCAGGTGCGTTTAAATTTTGCTTTGTTTCCCTTTTATTATTATTTTTATTAATTTTGTATGCCAAGCAATTACAACGCTCCCATTGTGTTTTCGAAACGCAATTTGAATGTTTTTTTTTCTCAAAGTGGAAAAAAAACAAACTTAAATTACATTATTCATTGTTATGGTAAGGACACGTTTAAATGATGTTCTTTGCTAAAGGCGAAAAACTTTTAATGCAAATACAACATGCAGAGAAGTGTTGCGTCCATTTCGAGCTTCACAAGTCTTTGATTCAATCCTAATTCAACTCCCCCTCAACAAGTTTGCTGTTGTTACTCATTCTCTTCTTCTTCTTGTCCTGTTTACATTGCGCTTTCCAGCACATTCTCGATATGCATCCTTTTTATACTCTCGCCTGTCCGTGTGTTGTTTTTATTTTGCTGGGAATTGTGTAAGGCATAAGGTAAATTCATAATATTTTTCATCCATTGTCCCTTTTAAACCCGTTGAAGCTTAAAGTTGCATTCATTTATTTTTATGGCACATTAAAGACTGTTACTTCTATACTTACTTCAGAGTATGCAGGAGAGCGTTAAATATTTGGAATAACGATGGAAACTTATTTTTCCCTATATATTTGTTCCTTTTCCAAGTCAAACTCAAACTTGAAGTGTGATTCGTTGTTGCGCTTGACAGCGCGTGTAATGCAGGAGCGCAAACTGAAATTGTTTTGTGCAAAACTTGAAACAAATACCAATATACTGAAACCTGAACGAAAGTGAATTTGAATGTATTGGTTCAGAGTCAGAGATGATTATGCATTAAGACGATCAAGTAGTGTATTTGCATTCAGTCTATTAACTGATTTAATCATAGAGTTTGCCTAATTCCAGTTAGTCTGCATGAGTAAACTTGCATTTCAATTGTAAAATATTCATTTAATGAGAAATTTTTATTCATTTTAAGCACAAACAGGCACCTTAAAGCTATCAGCTTTTTGTCAGCCACTAAATTCATGCAGCTCATCGATTATTTGGAACCAAACCGATAAATCGATCTTATAAAGTATCGTGTTTCTACACTGATAACTAATTTTGATGATTTAGGCATACACTTATTAATTTTGTGCTACATGATAATTTATTGCATATCTACAAGATTTATTTTCAATTTGCACACAGGATGAGTTCCACTTTCGTATGTTTAAGTAGTAATAACTCCTCTACAAACCCCCAACACACACATCATCATCATATATTATTATATTACTTACATCTGTTATCCACCCCTTCCCTCCATCCATTCACTGATATTTCTACCTGTCGTACACAAATAAAAATATGTTTGTCAGAAGTGGGATTCGAACCCACGCCTACAGAGTAGACTGCGACCTGAACGCAGCGCCTTAGACCACTCGGCCATCCTGACTGCATAATTAAGCTTGGCCAGTTAGCTTTGATTTGAGAAAACCAGCTAAATGTGAAAAATGTATAATCATAATCAGATTGGGATTTTCCCCTAAGCAAACAGACAAGAAAGGCCCGTATGTATCTGTCTGTTGCTTACTGATCCAGCAAATGAATGAATATTTTCAAAAATTTAAATATTTATTGATTTATCATCTCATCATTTATACACCCAAATGTACAATAATGCAAAATGAACTTAGTTTACGACTTTTTGTGTAACGCATTCTATAATTATAAATAACTATCTAAAATATGCATTATATAGTATGTACGTGTATACTTAGTAAACAAAATGAATTGCGATATTTTAAAAATGTTAGCTCATTCTCTAGAATTTATCAAATACATATTTCGTTCTCGTTTCAGAAACGCACCTTTTCATAGTCAATTGCCAACAACATTCCTATCATTTATAGGTATTAACTAAAAATATGACTAAAAGTTAATCGAATCTATTTGCACATCTAAACAAGAAAAAAAATATCTTTTATTGAATCTTATAAGAATAGTCATTGTTTTTTCGAATATTCTTCTAGTTCTAAGTCTTTCTTATGCTGATTCTGAATTTCGAATTTCGAATTGTAATTGAAATTGATTTTTAAAGTTTATTCGCATTGTTGTATTAACTAAATTTCCCTAAAATACATATTTTACAATATTTGTTTGTAAACATTTGCATAAATTTATATATGGAGGGTTCGTATTTTTTGTGTTTTCACTTTTCTGTTTTCATTTACGTCCCGACAGAAGTAAAGAAATTGTAATAGTTTGTATTTGCATGCATTTTGTCATTTGAATTCAGAACATGTCGTTTTTCTTTGTGTTTTTATTTGTTTGCTACAAATTCATTACTTCAATATTTGCCATATATATATATATAACACTAAGTTTAAAGAAGTACACTATAAATATATGTATGTATAATAAAATCTAAATTAAGATTTTGATATATACGCGTTTGTGTATATGTATAGTATGTACATAATTATTAGGCAACCACTTAAGCTTAGTTTTGGGGTTTTTTTTTTTTTGTTTTGTTTTTTATAAAAATAAGTATTACGTTATGTAACTTTCACTTGCCTCAAAAATGTACTAAAAAAAAACCAAAAACTGTACATCGAATCATAAGCGTTATCATCAGTATCATTATCATTTGTCATTCAATCGTAATCATCATCATTATCAACAGCATGGTACAAAACAATAGTAACAAAACCAAGCTGCACATGTCTAAAAACTCGATACATACTCTTTTTTTCATTTTAAGTAGAAAATGTTCTAAATAAAAATGATACCTATACAGGCTAAGCTGATGATGTGTTTGTGTGTGTGTGTCTGTGTTTGTATCTATGTGATTTGTTTTTAGATCTCATTGAACTTAAGCTAGTTTGGTTTTGAACAATGAATTTTGAATTTTGAGCTATACTAAAACAATTGGTATATATATTTAGTACACAATTAGCTTCAATGATGCTACCGCTGTTTAGTACATTGTTTTTCATGAAGCATACATGCGATTTATGTCGTGCTGATATTTGTCCTGAATGTCCTTTCGCTTCAGCTTGAAAGCAGCCGTCACTAGACCCATATCGGGCGACCAAACTTCCTTGCACAGCGTTATGGCTGCGGGCACCTCGTACTTTTGTAATTTGCCTGCAAAACAGTGAGAGTTTTAGAATTTTACATCTAATCAAATATTTGACTAGGTGTGGGCATATTACATTTTCGCGCATGCTCGCTAATTTCCTTGAGTATGGCCTTCTCCATGATGGGTGATGAGCACAGCTCCTCATACGTTTTGTTTTGCAGCCCATGTCGCTCGGCGAGATCCTCGAGGTGTTTCTGATTCGGCACGACCAGCGCGACAGTGAATTGTTTTGACGGATCCCCATAAACGCAAATGTTCTCAATAATGCCGCAAGTCTTCAGCTCCGATTCGACCTTGCCCAGTGAGACATATTCACCAGCCTGCAGCTTAACCAGATCCTTTTTGCGATCTATGGGCAAATGGAGTGCGTTAAAAGGAGAAAAGGTGTATATTTGATTACAAATTGGACGCACCAATTATCTTAAGTACTCCATCGGTTTGCACTTCTCCAATGTCGCCGGTTTTGAACCAACGGCGTCCATCTTCCTCGAAAAAGTCCTCATTGGTCTTGCCGGGCAATTTGTAATAGCCCTGCGAAACGCAATCACCGCCGATGAGCACCTCTCCCTGGGGATATGGTTTGTTGGTTATGCGATAATTGCCCTCCTCCCAATTCACCAGCCGAATGTCGCAAACGGTCAAAGGTCCACCAGTGCGTCCATAGGTCATGTCACGATCTGAAAATGCAAATCGAGTGTGTTTAGTATTCAGTTCAGCTTAAATACTATAATATTAGCCATGCACTTACAATCCATCACAGTTGCGCCAGATGTAGTCTCCGTTAGGCCATAGCCTTGTATTAAATCCACGCACAGACACGTCTTGATCTGCTCGTGTGTGTCAGCGGAGAGGGGCGCTCCGCCGGACATAATAATGCGCACCTTGCCGCCCATCAGCTTGGCCACCTTCTTGAAGACCAGACTGTCACAATAAAAAGAAATCAAATGTTAAAAATAACTATATATGAATTGTGGCCCAGGTGTTTCGACATACCTGTCAATCAATGGCGTCTGATAACCACGCTGCACCCACTTGACTTTGTACTGGTAGAGGAATTTGAAGAGAGCCTTTCTGAATGCCGATCCCGAGTTAACCTTGTCATTGATGCCCTTGGAGATGCGATCGAGTATCAGCGGCACCGATGTCATGCACGTGGGCCTCAGCACGGAGGCATCGCCCTTGCAGCCGCGCTTAATCTTGCTGCTTGTGTCTATCAGTGTCAGCGGGGTCGAGTACCCAATGGAGACGCCAGTCATCAAGCAAACACTCTCAGCCACCAGTTCAAAGACATGCGCCAGTGGCAGAAAGCCAATCAACACATCTTCCGGATAAATGGTAACCATATCGCAAAAGCCCTTCATTGTTGCAATGCAATTCTTGTGCGACAGCAAAACACCCTTAGGCGTGCCCGTTGAGCCGGAAGTGTACATGATGATCGCATTGTCCTCAGCCTTTGGTGGTACATTCTCTGTGTGAAACAGGAGAGCAAATGTTAGTTGGAATTTAGCCATAACTAAAAGTAAATTTGCGAAATTTTCAAGTTAAGCCTACCAAAAAGTGTTCTCTTTTAACATTGCTTTGTTTTTAGCATTGTTAAAAAAAATTGTTTGCCAATCGCTAGTCTATATAGCAAATATTTAAAATAAATATTTACGTATATATGTAACCGTATACGAACTACGATTGTTCTACAGTTCTCATGCCAATTGAAAACTTGCTAGACCTTCTGACCTATCAATTTATAATATCCGCCCACGTTTGCACCTACCAAATTTGCTGTCATTTCCAATTTTAACAACTTGAGCGAAGGGCAGCACTTTGACACCTTCCTTGAATCCAGTTGAATCGGTCTTATGCAGCTGATCCTCCATATAGATAATGGTGTCCACATTTGGGCATTTGGCTAGCAGTGTCTTGAATTTGGGCAACAGATCATGCGAGGTAATAACCGTGGTAACTTCAGTTTCACTAATGCCTAAACGGGAGTTTAAATATAATTAATTATTTTTAATTAATCAAATATTCATATTTATATGTTTTACGTACAGTGGGCAACACCGTCATCACCAAGTGTGGCATAGACGGTGACAATGGGCATTGCCTGCTTAAAGCAGCCATGGGCAGCAATCATCCATTCGGCACGCGTCTCGGCAAAGAGGACAATATTCTTTCGCGGCGCCAGGCCAAGTTCGCGTAGACCACGGCCAAAGCTGGATGCCATGCGCTCCGCCTCGATGAAATTCTTCCACTTGTAGTCGCCCATGTTGTACTTTTTGAAGACACGTCCATTCGGCTGGGTTTCGTCCTCCTCGCTAAGTATCTGCCGGGTGCCCAGACAGCGTTTCGTCGAGTGCGTCTTGGCCACATAGTTGAAGACCTTTTCCAGCGTATCGATATTCTCCTGCAGCATCTTGACATGCACATCGCGCGGCGGTTCCGTGGTCCGGTAGGTTAGCTCAGTGTCATCGTTCTTAATAACCTTTGCCTGCAATTTGATGAAAATGCAATTTCAATCGAATTCGAGTTGCAGCTCAAGTAATGCTCAAAAGGGAAACCACAAGGGATGGAGAGGGATACCAAAGCATACCAACAACTGTGAGTTGGGGGAGAATGGCGTAAGGTGCTTTTGGATTGTGAACGATCTCAAAACTTTTGGTGAAGGGAGTGTAATTAGTACCGATCCATAATTGATATTAATAATGACTCAGTGAGCGCGTTGAGGTGGTGAGGATAAATGTGAAGGGGTTTGAAATTCCTTTGATCACAACACGACACCAAATAAAATTCAAAAAACCAAAATTTATGTTAGAGAAAAAAAAAACGTATGCAAATCAAAACCTCAATGTCATCCGGCGCGTACTTGGAGGGCTCATCGACCAACAATTTCTTGCTGATGGGCATGGCCTGTGAGTTGGGAGGAGGGTAAAAATACCAATTAGCTATGCATATAGCACAAATACAAAAAAAAACAACACAATGCATTTTGTATTATCACGCGATTCGTAGTTCTATATACGATTGCATTTTATGTTTGCCTATCAAATTTATGGCATATTTTATTTAATTATGTTTCTTTCGATCCTTATCATATTATCGGATCGATAGCCGATACCTGATTGGAGCAATAAATGATGGAGCATGTTGGAGTTCGTCAAAAGTTGATCAAATTACGACAATGTTGCCAGCTCAAAGAAGACTCGCAGGCGTGAATGAATCAGTCGGAAGTAAACTATATACGTAAAGCTACATCAACTACAATTATGTGAATAATAATTAGCAAGAAATAAGTTGACACAAGTTATTTACGATTGTTAGCAATAGCTTCAA
This sequence comes from Drosophila nr. perissopoda 5 BK-2023a, assembly GCA_035044105.1. Classification (NCBI taxonomy): domain Eukaryota; kingdom Metazoa; phylum Arthropoda; class Insecta; order Diptera; family Drosophilidae; genus Drosophila; species Drosophila nr. perissopoda 5 BK-2023a. Next base: position 1,339,184 of record JAWNMK010000267.1, read on the forward strand.
GTTATTCTTGAATTTATACCATATATGTATACCGCAAAAGATTCAATATTTTTGCCTTCATTTATTTGTTTGGCAACTGAGTGCTCCACAGCTGTGGCATACGATATTTTTGTATGCGACATTTAAATTTTAATGCGATAATAATGGGTGCAAGAGTGAAGACCTTCAACTTTGTACATTTGGTAAACACTAATGGGGGTTGCCTTAATTGAGCGACTATATAGTATCAATTCTGATAAACAGACAACAAAAATAAATTATTGTTATGCGCATTTATTTATTAATAATGGCTATTCGTAGATTTTTCGATCAAATAAAATAATAATATATAATGAGATGGATGATGCTGGTCACGAAGATATATATATATATATATACATATATGGATCAGTGTCAGAGCCACCCACTTTGCTAGTTCTGTCGCCGTCGCAAGCGGAGAGCCAACTGAATTCAGTTTGCGAATCTTTCGTGACCAATACTGGATCAAAACATTCGTTATAAACAGAGAAACAGACTTGATGAGGATATTGAGCCTGATCAAAAGTATTATTCATAAATATATATATTTTAGAGGAACAAACATGGTTACTTTGGCACTTGCACTACTTAATAAAAGACTTCATTAGATTTTCCAGGTACAAGGTACGACGAACAGACACACACAGATAGTAAAACACGCGACAAATCAAGGGCGAGCACAAACTGAACTAAAATGACAGACAGAGAGAGAGAGAGAGAGACGCACAAAGAGAGAGAGAGAGAGAGAGGGGGGGAATATGTGTGCAGGCAAAGTCGAACTGCGCGATAGTGAAGAGATACTGAATAAGACAAAGTCTACCAAGTGTACAAAGCTGAAGGTGAAAGCATTGCATGACATGTAAAGTGACATCCGACTACTGCGACAGACTGTGTGCAATTTGTTAAATCGTAGAGCTAAGTAAATAATTATATATATAACATGTATAATAATAAATATGTAATCGACACATGCAATTCAATTGAACTATGGAACGCGATTCTAAAAAGCCTACAAACAGATAATCAAAAAAAATAGTTCTATAATCACAAACTAGCAAAAATGGCTGGCTATAATTAAATGCACTCACCTTGACTCGCCGCGATTCCTGTCGTCGTATCCAGGGCCGCTGGATGACCAAATAGACCGGCAGCGTTATGATGTCGTAGACAAATGCGATCGCCTTGATCGCACCCAAGGCACTCTGCACCCAGAAGCTGTCCATTCTGCGCGCGTAACGGAAATGGAAAAATAATTCAATTAAATTAGTTGCAGCATCCAAAACTGAGCAGCAGCTGTGATAATTGATATGCAAATTCGTGTATTTATGATGCACCCCGGCATATATATGCCTGTCATATATTCCTATATATATATATATATATATTTATGTATATGGATCAGTGTCAGAGCCACCCACTTTGCTAGTTCTGTCGCCGTCGCAAGCTGAGAGCTAACTGAATTCAGTTGGCGAATCTTTCGTGACCAATACTGGAAACTCAAAAAAAGGGTTACCCCATTCGCTTTTAACTGGGCTGCTTTGAGCTTAAAACTAACAAATTGATAACGCTGGAAAGCATTTTTGTTCTTGTTTTTGTTTTTGTTTTTTTATATTTTCGTTAGTCTTTTTTATCAGAGCTGTATAGATTGCAACACACACACACACACACACAGTTGTCTCCATTTCTGCCAATCGGTCTACTTTTGGACTAGTCTTTGACTCTATTTCGAGTGTCGGCGAACTAGCTTTGTCTTTAGAATTTAGATCCCAGGGTGTAAACTATGTGGACTCATAAAAAATACGCATGTGTTTTGGGTGAGCGAGTCATAAAATTAAATAGTCATAAGTCGCTTATCGATTAGAGGTCGGTTGATTTATGATGCAAAAAAGTGTTTCCCAATTATTATTATATGTAGCACAGATTGTTGTTTATTATTCATATTTTGTTAGCTATATTATCGAAGGTAGAAAGAGGTTTTTGCCAATGCTCTTTTAAAGTTCGTTGCAGTTGCAATAATGAAATGAAAAACTACCAAGTAGCGTAGCATTTTGAATCACTGGTTTCTTGGCCAACTATTTGCAGCTGATATTAGATTGGTAGAAATTGTATCTCACTTTTTATTATATAAATAATATTAAATAAATATATATAAACTTATCTAGCACACCTTTTGATATACCTATTTATCGCATTTATCTTAGCCAATTGCTAAAAATAAACAGCTAACCGTCATAGTGCACATCTGTTCTAGTCATATTTTGATTTAAGCCATTATCTTCAAAAGAAGCGACTCAAAACCCACCTGCCCACAGAGATACGAGAGACTGAGTGTGCGAGTGTATGTGTGTGTGTGTCTAATCAACTTGCTAATCAGTGCCTGGAAGTGAACTCGATTTTGAACCTTTGCAAATTGGCAAACGAATTAAAATAATTATAGTTTAAAGTCTAAACTTTGGCTGACTTGTTTCCTACAGATTTGCATTTGTTGGCCACAATCGAAGGTCAGTTCAAGTAATGGCGTGCCAGCTGAAAAATAGTGCAAAGCGACAAGTAGTCAGAGTTACCCCTCAATGCTATCACTGTTCTATTTCAGAGAATGAAAGGCAAGCAGAAATATGATCGAACATTTTAGATATGCACACTTAGTATATATATATACCATATATATATACCATACTCAATGTTGTGTCTGTCCAAAAAGCAAGGTTTTTCTTAACATTTTCAATTCTCACATTTTACATTCCCTTTTCTTTAATAATTTCATATAATGGAAAATTTTGGAAAAATATTTGTATTTCACTTAAATACAAATATTTGAATACATTTAAATATATGTGGAATTTTGTTAGGTTTCATTTTGAGTTATTATTTATTAATATTATATTAGTATTTAACAGGGGGAATTTTAATTTTAAGTCGATTGTTTTTTTGCCCAGTGTACTCACAATCAGTGCGAAACCGTTGCTGTGATAAGCACAAACGTATTGACTTGTTGACGTCGTCACGTCCCTGAACTTGGCGAATATATTATTAGCCCAGTATATTTAGCACATCACGCTGGGGGCGACTCGGTCTGTAGGCGGTGAGGTGAACCTGCACCGATTGCCAGATTGTTGGCCATTTCATGGTTTCTGATTTAGTAGGCATCAATAGCTCATCAAGTGATAACAGCCACAACTAAACCATGATTGTTAAATGATTAATAATCACACTCTGGCATATGTACTATTTGTACGGTGTTTAATTCCAAACAAATGTTTTTACTAATCGAATATTAATTTTTTCAAAATGTCACATATGATCAATTAAACTGTAAATAAGGTGAGTGACTCACTAATTGAATTTACTTTGACAATCTTATCGCGCACCTTAACCGAAGCAGTCTTATTCATTTTGCAAGAATTCCCTTAAGCAATTCTTTTGTGTCTACTTTCTATAAGCTATTTAATCTATCCACTCATTTCTCAAAAGTACCTCGCAGTATCTGAGTTCTTTGATAAGAAATGCTAAGTTAACAGATATAGACGTAATCCCAACCGGGGACAGGCGGACGGACATGGCTAGATTGACTGTCGGTCGTTGATTCCATATTTTATGGGATCGGAGATTACGATTAGTTGAGACTTGGAAATGGAAAATGTGAAGTTTAAATATATATAATACAGATATTTAATACTACTTAATGACCTTCATATATTAAGGTAATAAACGCTAGAATTCAGCTACCTTAACTGATGTTGTCACAGACAAAATGACAGTGATTAAAGATTTCCTTAGATAAATTCTAATAATATACAATAAATAATACGAAAATTATACAAATTACAATGAAATGTTTTGGGGTTCTCAGACGAATACTCGATTTATGCATATATCCCCCTCCCCCGCCCACCAATTTTATATATAGAAAGTGTACACAAAAAGAGGTGGAAATTTTAAATGGTTTAAATGGAAATTGTACTTACTGCGCATCATCTTCGATGAACATCTTGCCGACTTTTTAATGTGGGTGGTGGCAAGCGGCGATTAAAAGCTGGAGCGAGACACGGACAATGGGAATGTGTGCCAATGCACACACACACACACTCACACACACTCACGTACACACACAGAGAGAGAGAGATGGAGAAATGTTTGACTAGCACTTTCTTTTTTTGTTTTTTTTCTTCGTGTTTCTTTAATGTCCTTCTAGCCACACAATCCAAAATGGTACAGCTGCTGCGCTGATGATGGTAAATGCTCTACGTTGTTAGCTAAAAGAACGGTTCGGACAAACAAATGGATGCAACATTTAAACGATGATGTCATTCTCCATACTGCAGTTGTTCGTATGATGTTTCATTTACCTACAATAAAATGAGAGAGAGAGAGAGAGAAACAGATAGGCATTTATGTAGTGATAATAATGACAATGAAATCGACAATAGCAAATATGGTCAAAGAAGGTGTGTAACAAATAAATACATGTCGACAAATAAATACATGATACATATGTAAGAGCAGATGTCAATAATGCCACAATTGAGAAATAAATGGGAAATAAATGGCAAATAAATAGGAAATAAATGGGAAATAAATGGTATAACAGGAAAAACGCACAACAAATATCTTGATTTCTTGCTCATTGAAAATATTTTCCAAATCCACGCATTTTTCATTCTGCAATTATCTAAATCATGTTTGCTAAAAATAATCGAGAAGCATAAGCTAAACAAACTACTGGACCACCACGACCCACTCCTCCCACAGCTTTCATAAATATTGAAATATATAAAAAAAAAAAACCAAAAGATTTGAATAAATGAGAAAACAAGTTTTTTGTTTCTATTTGCGGTGTTTTTTTTTTTGGTTTTTTTTTTGTTGGTGCCAAGCCAAAAACTGATAATAAGAATAACAAAAACAGATACACAGAATAGCTCATTTAAATATACGTCAAATGTGTGTGTGTGTGTGTGTGTGTGTGTGTGTGTTTGTGTGCATATACAAATATAGATAGCACACAAATTAAATTTAGACAATCAAATTCGTATTGCATAATCAGCAAGAAATGCCAATACGAAAGAATCTCAACCATATAAACTATGCCTTAGATTGCTTTCTGCTACTGCTTCCTCTCAAGGCAAAATGTTGACATAGGTCGCGACCTATAAGTGGAATTTAATAAAAAACAAAAAAAAAAACACCAAACTATGATTGGCGATTTCTTAACTTGCCATTTTTCTTTTGTTTATGCCAAGCAGTCTGTATATAAACAATTTTCAATGTCAGCCAAAGTCCACAGAAAACACTCCATAGATTACCCCAGCAATCTGAAACTGATATCCCAACTGGAATTTCTTCAAGAAGACCGCTCTATATAGTCGGACAATGTTCAATAAGTGCAATAAAACAAATAAATAAATAAAAAGTAAACAAAAAAAAAATATATACAATTTTGATAAATCAGTCGAGAAACCCAGTTACGTGATATTTGTAGCATATATTTGGCATTGTTGATAATATAACAAAAAAAAAACCATTAAAGTTTCCTCTAGGTAGGAAAAGACTATATTATTTATATATCCGTTCGTTACAGATAAATACAAAAATACACAAGCTTCCGGAACGAGGACGGATGCACGGTTTCGCCGTAGAATAGGCTGAAAGTGATTTAGTGACAGAACGGCCCTAACCTAGCCGTGAGCTATAACAACAGTTAGGTTAGGTTAGAACGGCTGTCAGGGGGAGGTAACCCCCGTCGACCCACTTTCGCCATGTTGGCTTATAGTGCTAAAGTAATGACTTTATTCCCTTCAAGCTCCAACTAAACGGCAGATTTGAGGCAAATCCATTCTGTAGATTGGATAACATTTGCAATATGTCAGCCAGGAAGGGAGGATGAAGAATAAAGAAAGAGAATCAAATGCCAGAATCAAATGTTGGATCGACTCTTCTTCTCCGTCGCGATAGCTTCTACAGAAATTGCTTGAAGGGATTGACAGCCTGGTTGCAACAACAGATAACAAAAGATGGAATATCTTAAGCCTGTGCCAACAACTCGGAACTCTGTCGAATACATTATTGGGCCATCTTCTTTTTATTGGCTGGTAGTGTTTATGGCCGCGGTTATTGAACCGAATTCCGCACAGCCGCACAACAAAGCAAAAATCCAAGACAATAATAATAACAAGAAAAGTGATTTGAATGAAACGTGTTTTGTTTATAAATCGACGAAGGGAATTTCGAAATACACTAGGAAACACTAAAATTCGAAAGTTACTTTAAATTCTTAAATGACAGCTGTTTAAACTGCAAGTCATGTGATTTATCTAATACATAAAAGCATCTAAGAATCATGTGAATCATAAAACCAATGTTAAATTGAGAATTTTATAGATATTTTTTACAACTTAAAAACTTGAAGATAAAAGAACATTTTCAACCTAATCTCTTATACATAATTTCCATAATCACTATGATTGCACCACTGTGCCACAAAGTGGGTCGCAAAGTGTTTGAGCGAAAGTTGTTTTCGCAATGATTTTTGCTAAATCCATGAAAATCATCACCTTGCAGTTAAATGAATGAATGAAAATTGTATGGAAAAACCGGGAGAGAGAGAGATAGAGAGAGATAGAAAAAGCAGACTAAGCTGAGGCAATTTCGTAGAAAACATTGCTGTTGAACTTTGAACGGCCAGCCAGTTGGAGTGTAGATGATGCCGCATGTGTGACGATCGTGACCCTGATCCAAGTTAACTTACACACGAGCAAGCAGCAAGCAAACTAAATGAAATGGAATCATAAGGAAACCAATGGTACATATACTACTATACTAGGCTAGACTAAACAATGTGGATAGTGTGGATTAAAGACAATTCAGGAAATGAGACGCATATCGTTTTGATTAGTTTGTATGTTGTGGGCACTTTGTACCTACTACTAACGGCGACAAGTGAAAAAGTGTTGTGCCTGATTAAATCAGTCGGTTTAGATAAACCCTTACATATATGCATAGCCTATTTGTAGTTATATATATATGATGCGACTCTTGAGATAAGCGTGTACATTTTCATTATTATAATTAGTGTTTAGTCCATAACGAAATACCATAGTTATTGTTTGTAATTTGCGTAGCTTTCATTTGAAAGTTCAAGGCTTAATATCAGGTTTTAATTTGCATTCGGTATGAACATCAATTTTAACTGTTTGATTTGCATTGATTAAAACAAATTGTTAATCAAGCTCGTACTCGTTATGACCGTTTTTTTTTTATTTATTTTTTTTTACTTTGTTTTGCTATTGTTTACCGCATTCATTTTTTATTTTTTTTTTACAGCTAGCGTTTGTGTTTATTTTTTAACTGTGCATTATTGCCATTTTGCATACATTGCACAACGAATGCAACAACTAAAACAACAACTACAACAACTACACCAACTACAGCAATTTATAGAAATCATTGAGGCAAACGTCATGCTTCACCAACTGGAAATGAAAATGGAAATGTAGCTGAGAGTCGATTTGTTTAGCAACCTCGAACTTGAATTGTGCATTTAATGCGCATATGTGCATAAAATTAACACCTCTTTCGATATAGGATATCAGACACGCCTAAAAAAAACACATGTTCGCTAAAGTTGCAATATGTGCACGACTTACGAAGTCCAAGTCAAAGTCCAAGTGGGCAGGGTACGAAGTCCCAAGTAATTGGCTTTGAAATTTTAGAATGTATAACAATCCACCAGATATATAAATATTCAAGCCACAAAATGTGGCATAAACAATGCGCTGACGTCTTTAGACCCACTACAACAAAGCAAGCGTAATTTCACGCGAAACAAATGAAGAAAAAGTCACATTGTTTTAAGTTAAAGTGACTCTTAATTATGAGTAACAATTGTGTTAAACAATCAAGTAGAAGAATTTTCTATTGCTGGCTTTCAGTTTTTCTGACGTGGCCTAAATGAATGATTCAGCATTCAAGTTCTTAATCAATGCCAGACTTTCAATTTTCGAACTTAACATATTTGTTTCACAATATTTCGCCACAAAATGTATCATGTGCACGTTTTTTAGTTTGCATAAAAGTCGTAAGACGAGCATTTGCAAACAACTGATAAAGCTATCTCAAGTTCTACGCATTAAGCAGAGAATACCATCATATAATGTAGTCTACGTTATCTAATGAATGTCATCCATAACAATGTGTATTTTAACTACAGCATTCAAAATGAGAACACAATTTACCCGCATGACCCACAATTTATTTACTAAAACTCATTTTGAAAAATGTTTTCAACGTTTCCGCTCAATTTAAGCAGCTACTTATAGTTTATTTAAACTGACCTCAATTTAATACAGTGATTCTGTTATTCTCACTTAAAATTAGCAGTTAAAGCTCTCATTTCACGGTATATTATTTAGAATTCATGATAAAAATGTTATATTTCAATTTGAATTGCAATCAACTCACACACATATGTTATCTTGGCTGAGATAATTGAACGCAATGCCGGTTTATGGCAATATAATAACTGGAACTTTGCCACCTGCGAGTTGCCTTGACATTGACGGGGTTCAGCTGGAAGGGGGGGCAGCTGCAAGGGGGTCAGCGGTCAATGTGCCTTCATCTGCATACAAATACACACACGCACATAAATGCATGTGTGTGTGTATGCAATTAAATGCCAGTGTGCAAAACAAAAAATATACTCGTCGATTGAGCGAATTAGAGCGACTGTGTTCTCTGCCATCGTGTCTGTCTATTTCTGCCTCACTTGCTCAAATGGGGTAACAAAATCATCGTATGATTGTGTCAAAGTCCAAAATAAAAATAATTTTTTGTACTGTTCTTTTTACGTTTTGTTTGCATCAAATGAGAAATATGCTCGCTAAGATGAAAATGAAAACAACAATAACAATATCAACTCTTAAATGACAAAAAAAAATATATAAATTCTACAGCAATTTGCACGATTGAAAAGAGAAATGGCAAACAAAAATGCAAAACAAACAAACAAACCAAAGATTGTGTGGGAGAATTTAAATAAATTTGATTACAGCCAGCGATCAAAAAGAGTGTCAAAAGCTCACACACACACAGCACGCAAATAAGTGCCCAAAGAGAGAGAGAGCAGCTATCTTTTGCACTCGCTCAATTCATCTGTCTTTCTTGTTCTTCCCGCTGTGTGAGAATGTAAAGTGCCACTGACGTCAACTGCTCTGATCACACATATACACATACCACATACACTTTGTGTACATATGTGTATGTAAGTGACCTAGGCAAGCAGGCGTGTAGTTATCTTTAGAGTGACCATCGCGCAACTGCTCCAGTTTCACCCCCACCCCCACTTTGTAAAGCACGTGCTAAGCAGAAAAAAAAACAAATAGAAAATGATCTTGGCTCACGACAAACGAGCACGTTGCAAGAGGCCGGTTTTATGTTTTTTTTGAAAAACCGGTTAGAAAATCTTTTCGCAGGCAGCATTTTCAGCAGCGTGACTAAAGCAAACATGTGTTGATGTTGATTAATTAATGTTTATAATTTCAGCACAAAAAAACGTGTTTACTGCCACATGTTAAAGTTGGCACTAATTCATCTCTATAAATATATATATATATATTATACATACATATATTAATGTCTGCATGTGCTCATGTAATAAGTGACTGTTAATCATTATAACTGGTTATTCAAGCGCCACCTTTCGGACAGAAAAATTTGAATGTCGCGTTGAGTGCTTAGTTTGACTTAATAAAATTGAATTTTGCATTAAATAAAGTACATTTAACCAAAGAAATTATGTTCTTTGATCAGATAATAAAACTAAACTGACCAAGGTCGAATAAACAATTGCATGACTTTTGTATTTAGAAGTCAAGCAATCAAATTCTCATTATTCCTAAAAAATAAATCATCTTTTTTATTTCTTTTGCAAAATAATTTACTTTATTGTCGACTTTAATTTTTTTCTCCCTTTGGCAATATGAAATGGAATGCTTACAACTGCGTAAATAAAAGATTATCGTGAAAAAAGATGAATTTTTTTCTGTTTCATAACATAGTGTATAATATGAGTCTGTAAATATCAGTAACAGAATAAATACATATGTATTTCTGTAGGTATCTACACAACTAGAAAATACATACAAATATACATTCATGTAAATGTGCATAGAAATCGCGTGACAATTTTCATCAAACCACTGCTGCTGCTGTTGCAACAACAAAAAGAAAAGCGCCAGACAGAGTCAATGCTGGGTGGTGTGGCACGCAGAGGCAGAGGCACAAGAAATCGGTTTAGGGTGGTAGTTGCTGTTGCTGCGGCAACATGTCGTGGCACGTTTTTCATTCGCCTCTTCTTTGGCATTTATTTGGTTATACCAGCTGAAAATCGTACGAGTTTCAGGGGAAATGTTGCGCAGCAAACCAAAACTGAGGCGAAGAGAGACCAACTAAAAAGAGCGAATTGCATATCAATGCCATTGCAACTGTACAAGAGAGAGAGAGAGAGCGAAGGCAAGAGAGAGACAGAGCGATGCAAAGAGAAAGCACGCACTTCTCCACTGTGGAATGGAGGAATGGGGGATGAATTATGGTACTAAAAGGTCAAAGAGCATGTTGTTTACTGTTTTCATCGTCACTCTGCTTCTGTCGTTTGGATTTGGCCATGAATGAAAGCTGCCACCGGCAAAAAAAAACGCACACACACACCCATTTTTTGGTGGTACACACATACACACACACTTACATTTGTAATAATGATACGACTGTATTTAAGGTGCGGGCTTGGTACAAATATTGTAGTGGTTATTTATAGCATAATTGAATGCATTTATATTGAGAGGAGGAAAATATATACTGGTTGCTTGGTTATAACTTCGAACTCAGAATTAAGTGAAGAACAATCAGTGTAAAAATTACAAAATTGTTATCAGTAGAACTACATTTATCATCACACACTGTCCGAAAATAACGATAAAGTTTTGATTGCATCAAAACTCTGTTATCAGATGCAAAAGAAATGAAAAGATAATGGAATCACAAGTCAGCTATCCATTTAAAAATAAACCCCAGAAATCTTATAAATATTTCTTATTGTTTAAATTTTAATTTAATATTACATTTTTTATTTTGAATTGATTTCAATAAATAAACACAAATAACTGCTGAATTCGCTAAACACACTAAACGTGCCTGTTACCGAAGAAATGATAAACTATTACTACTGTGGGACATGCCACACGAACTCACGTCAGCTTCCGGGCCACGTAAAACCGCACCCCAGAAATCAGCTCGACGCGTCATTGAAAATGCATCAGCATTTGCGAAAGACCATCACTCGACTCAGCTGGTCGGTAAGTCTGTCCGTCAGTCTGTCGATTGGTCAGTGAGCGCCGTCGCAGTAGAAATCGCAATCGGCCCCCCGTCTCAACAAGAACCCAAACCGAACAACAACAGATGACACATCACAACACACAAACACAGACATGACCCCGGGGAAGAAGAGGAAGAGCAAAGCGCAAGCAAGCAAAACTCGCATGATTTTCAGTTGGTATAATAAACCAAGCAGGCAAGCAAGCAAAGCAAAGCAGACAATTGAGTGGGAGTGTAAAAGAGCAAGCTGACTCACTTGCTGCTCCCCCCACAGAGAGAGAGAGAGAGAAAGAGAGAGCTGTAAAGAGAGCGAAGTGCGCAGCATAGTTTTTACAAGAAATCACTTGATGCACGTGTGAACAGTTGAAAGGGGAAATAAAACGGGCTGACTGAGATGAAGAAGAAGAGACGCAATGAGAAGCGAACATGTGTAAATATGTGTTTTTGTTTTTTTCTGTGCGTATTATCAGAATCCGCTGGACAATTAGATCTAATTAGAGATTTTGATACTATAGCAATATTTTCTCTTGTGTCCTCATTTGAAAATTGCAACCTGTGAAAGTCGGTGCCATTTAATATATTTTTCTCTCAATTTGCAATTGACAAGCAAACAAAATAATCAATATATAAATAAGTAAAATCCATTATTCCTAATGTGAATTCTATTTATATATTTGTCTGTTGCCATTGGCTGCAATTGCATAATGCAGTATATCCATCATTGCTACTCTCTCTCGCTCGCGACTACAAATTAAAAGTGGGTCAACACTGCATTGTTTACTTCTAATTCTAACTTATTAAAATTTATATTGGCTTTGTGAGCATTGAAACGTCTACAAGGAGTTGTGGGGGGAGGTGGTCGGGGAGCTGCATAAGTATTTCTAAGACGAACATTGATAAGGTGGCGTGACATTTGAGCCGCCACGCCGGCAGACAAAGAGAGCGAGCGAGTAAGTATGCAAAAGTATGTGTGCATGTCTGACCTGTGTCAGCTGAGGGACGGGCAAAGTAAGTAAACTAAACTAAACACCTACGTCATTCGCAGCGTAATTGAAATTTAAAAAGCTTACCTGCTTTATTCGCAATGTTTTTGTTGTTGTATTTTGCAGCAGTTTTGCGTCGTTGTATTTGAAATGCCGTTATATGCATTCAAAGAGACAGAGAAGAGAGCGCACATGTAACAAACATGAAAGCATAAATTTATGATTAAACATAGAAAAGGTAATACGTTATTTTTCTTTTTTTCAATTATAACAGTTTAATTTGTTCATACACACACACTGTAAGAACTTTTAACTTGTTTTATTTAAGCACAATTAATCGTGTATCTTTTTAACTTGACTTTCACCAATTTACACACAAATGCACATTTTATTTTTTTGTAGTTGCGCTTTTGCCAATTTTATGGCCTACTCACACACACACACACACAGAGGGGAAACACAAACACATTGGCAGCAGTCGGAATTTCTTACTTACAGAAAGAGTTAAAGTTCCAATTGCGTTTTAAGATTGCGTCTGTAGTATGTGTTTTAATTTCGCCTAAGCATTTAATGATCAGATCACTCACTCTTTGTAGGTATATTTGCTTGTATGTGATTGTTATATGCGACGGCCTCGACGCGTCCCGCAACACAATACAACGTTCTCAAAACACGTTGAGTTTGCTTCTGATACGTGTATAAATTGTCGCCGCTTTTGCCACGATTATTTTCACCGTCTGATTTCGACCACTCACTCAATCACACTCACGCAGACGGCCAAGCCAAGAGAATTAGACGCCCTCTCTCGCTCTCGCTCTCTCTCTGTATCTTTGTGATGCCGTCGGAATTGGATTTATTACGTACTTCTTCTGCAGCGCATGTAGACGCAGAAGTTAAGTCAGTACTTGAGATATTTGCTGTTAAGATTAACGTATTTAAAAGTTCCGCTTAAGAGATGCATCGGCTTTCACTGTTATTTACACTCGGCGCGTTTCCAATTGTTTCTTTCTATTTTTTTCTTGTTGATATTTATATCGTAACAGCATATCGATACAATTATTTATTTACGATATTTCTGTACCTGTTTGACATACACTAGTAACATCGATAGTTAAGGCATCATCATATGACGCACTTGAGACTGAAATCAATAAATGATACTATCAAAATAATTAAATCAGTTGCATTTCATTAAATTTAGCCAAATTTCAAACCGCATTGAGTAGATACCAAAAAATAAAACAAGCTATTTATCGATATTTTGTGTATCGAATTTTATAATCGGTAATTGCTGTACATACATGTCATAAGTGTGTATGTAACATCAACATTATGCTTTGCATGCTGTGCTCTCCTTACCAATGCCGCTAATGACAATAGTGAATATCACGTGTTTTTAACGTTGCCACATCGGCAAACCACACATTGAACTAATCAACTGGTCTAAATTTCTCACTTAACGAAGTGACACACCTAACGAATTAGCAAGTACAACCACCCAACCAGAAAACACAGTGAAGACGTGAACCCAGTATTAAGAAGCAGTTTGTTTTAAAAAAATACCTTTGTAAAAATAGCTTATTCGAAATAATTATTTTTGTTAATTATTGTGGCTCAAAGTATGTATCTATGGTAAACTCATGCACCAGATCCCACTCAGCACCAGCAACATAAATGAGAAAGACTGCGTACAGCGTCCAAGCAAAAATGCCAGCCGATCGTCGTGCATAGAAATTGACCGTTAGACACCACCACAATTGGGTCACAATGGTGATTAGCACGAATATATAACAGTTGTCGCCATTCTCTCCATACAGCCAAAAGTCAGAGCCCGGCTTCCGCGCATTCACATTGAACAGCAAAGCGATGCCCATGCCTACAACAATGCCTGCAATTACAGTGGGACAAATACGCTTATTTTTGCATTTGCAAATTAATATACAAAAATAAGAATTATGCTTACTAAAAAATGGACCCGCATAGATGGCAGCGTATGCCATTTTCTCATACCCCTGCCTGGTTAACGCAAAGTTAGCCATCAGATCGATAGTCGCATTTGTTATCGAACCGAAAGTGATGTCCATGAAATTCTCACTCAAATCGAAGACCACGCCCACAATCGAGTTGAGCATTTCGATTTCGCCAACGCACAAGGTGATCACCACGATCGAACTCGATGCGCCCAATGTGATGAACATCTGCTTTTCATAAGAGTTTACAGTTATACGTGTAACAGTTATAACTGCAATAGTACTTACCATATGATATGGCGGCGGCAAATCAGTGCGAGCATGCAGAAAAACACAGATCGCCAGTGGAATCGTCAGGCACAAAGACCACTTGGAATAGCTGTAGTTAAAGTCAATGTACCAGCCATTGTACACACTGGCAAACTTGGCTATAATAACAAAGAGGTTAGGTTGAAATATGCTGTTTACAAAAGAAATGTTTTCAAAGGTGTTTTTTTTTACATTCGCATGTTTAAGGAACTTATGAAAAGGGAGAAAAAAAAACATGTATAATCGATTATAATCGATTACTTACAATGTACTGCCGTTATGATGATAAAGGGATTCGTCACAATCTGGGTGCAGTTGAGCAGCTTGCTCCAGCCGTGCTTGTATCGCTCATAGTCCACAACGGGCACAAACGCCGTGATGAGCACCACCAGCGGTGACTTCATCACAATCAATATCCTGCCCAGATATCCACTCAGTTGCCAATCCATTGCGTTGATGGGATTCAGGGATTCGAAGAAGTCCCTCAGCAGGAACACATTCTTCTCGTTGCTCGCATTGTGCAGAATTGTGCGTTGCGACTCAAAGTCCATTTCAGCTGGACGCTGTGCATCGATTCTGGGCGTGGTGAAAATATCCCTCACGCGATTACCACTCGAAGGCTGTGGACTAAAATATGGCGAATTACGTTTGTGAAAATTCATAATCTCATTCTGCTCTAATTCAACTAGAAATTCCATCTTTTGCTTCAGCATCAGTTTGCGCTTCATCGAAAGTTTTCGATTACTTAAATCATCGATCTCCATTCGCAGATCTGAGGTGAAAACGATGCTATCAAAAATTAGACTTATCTAAAAATTGTAGATAAGTAATACTCACTTTTAATCGTGTAGCGCATCAAAATGAGATCGGCTATATTTATCAAGAGGTAGACAACATAAACCGAGAGTAGAACTGCAAGGATGGAACAATATATAAAGAGAGTGGTCGACTTTAAAATAGAGTTCCTAATTATACGAATATGGGTTGTAATCATTGGAGAGTACTCGAAACGGTTCATGCTAGGAAGAATTGGTAGAACAGCGACTGGGATAAGGTCATTTAAATTTTCTATCCCAATAAAACCAAATTTGAAATGTATTCAATCCTTCGACTCCTTTTAGACTTACTTATGCTCTCCTTCTTGGTCACACTGTGCGCACTGAACATGATATAACGCAACAGTTCCACGCCGAGCAGCAGGAATAGAAGATTTCGCACAGTGCTATGTCCGTCCATTTTGAATGGCTTCAAATAGCAGATCATGCCTCCACAGAGCAGGACAATGGTAAGAGCATTGCCAATTGTGCAGGTGAATAGAGCCGCGTCCGCTCGAATTGGCATCAAGTTGGCTATCAGATCTGGCGAGGAATTGGCAAAGGCCAACAAAGTGACGCCAGCTAAATATTCATTCAGATGCAGCTTAATCGAGAGTATCTTCAAAATGGGCGTAAAGCTAAAAATATATATATATATATATATATGCATATATATATTGTTGTATATACTCACTAGGTATCCACAACGATGGAGAGGACAAACAAATAGATAATCGCCGCCATCGATAACAAGAGCATCACACAAGTCTCCGTTCTCATTTCGTGTATGTCAAAATGGCAGTAGATCAACTCGAAATAGTTGAAATAACTAATTATCTCCTTGCAGTTGGGCAGCTCCTTGGCCATCGTGCAACGGTAATCGAAGGGCATTCGCAGCAGACTGTGGCAACTTGTCTGTGGAAGGTGAATTCTACTTTCAACTTGAATGGAAGCCATGGATTACCTTTTACGTACATTGGACTTGAAGTACTTGAAATGTTCCTTAATCATGGACATATTCCAAGCGTTTAATTTAATGATATAAATATATATAAATATATATTTGAGTGGAAATTATTATGTTGAACAATAAAAGCAAAGTCGAAGCCAAATTTTCAAAGCTTTTTTTAAAATACAAATAATTTAAAGAGAAAGAGGTAGAAAATTCATATTGCATATCATATCCTAGTCACCTCCGGTGTACCGCAGGGTAGTCACCTTGGTCCAGTGCTTTTTAACCTATTTATTAATGACCTTCCTTCCGTAGTTTTGCATTCGAATGTACTAATGTATGCCGATGACGTCAAGTTGTGCCTGGCGTATAATGATATGTCCTCTCATTGCTTATTGCAGGCGGACTTATTTTCCCTTTTGTCTTGGTGCAAAATGAATCTGCTCAACTTGAACTGCTCTAAGTGTAAGGTCATGACATTTTATCGTAGCACACCCCATGTTGTTAGTTACTCTCTCGATGGGGTGCCACTTGATAGACTGAATGAAGTAAAGGACTTAGGTCTACTTCTTGATCACAGGTTAAAGTTTGATAACCATATTAAATTGACTGTCAACAAAGCTTTTCAAGTTCTTGGTTTTATAAAGCGTTGGTCAAAGGAATTTGATGACCCTTATACGACCAAGATACTTTTCACTTCCCTTGTACGTCCAATTCTGGAATATGGATCTTGTGTGTGGTCTCCACAATATCATATTCATCAAAGTAGATTGGAATCTGTACAGAAGAGCTTCTTACTTTTTGCTCTTCGTCGCTTTGACTGGGGTTCTCTTCCTCCATACCCCAATAGGCTGCTGCTGATTAACCTTCCCTCCCTAGCCAACCGTCGTGTTATGCTAGGTGTTATGTTCGTAGTTAAATTAATTAAAGGTGACATCGATTCAGCAGCGTTGATGAGCCAATTAAACTTTTCTGTTCCCTTTAGACCTTCTCGCAACTTCTTCCCACTTTCCCTTAATCGCTGTAATACTAATTATTCCTTGCATGAACCGTTTCGAGTACTCTGTAATGATTATAACAAATTATACCACATAATCAATTCAGAGTCCTCCATTTGTATAATTAAAAACTCTATTTTAAATGCCCTATCTCGGGAATAACTTTTTTGCATGCACAAGCGGCGGACTAATTCCTACTAACTTTCACAAATTTTGTTTGGTCTAATTGGGTTTTTCTGGGTTTTCCCCAATTCATGCAACAAATGTTGGACCAATTTTGATTTTAAATACCCCCAGAAATTAAATTAAATTAAATCATTTTAATAACTTTAATCATGATTACTTTTATCATTATTTTTAATTTTAATTTTATTTTTAATTTTATTAAAATTACATTTCTTAAGTTTTTTTGTAATTTTTGTGTCGACTGACTCTTAGTTGACAATAAATAAATAAATAAATAAATATCAGAACTTGGCTGATTAATTTGGAATCATAATTAGTTTGTGTGAGAAGATTATGCAACGTCAGAAAGAGCAGTAGGATTTTCCAGCAAGAGTCTAATTAGTTAAGTAGCAATGAACTGTAAGCTAAAATGAATACGCTCTTCATCTGCTAGGCCCTGTCACTTGCAAGAGCAGAGAAATTTCCATTTGGCTCTCTGTAGTTAAACTGAAAGAAGAAGAGCAAAGAGAGAGCGTAGCAGTCGAACTGCACAGCTTGTGCTACTGCTATAGGAAACTACCGTTTGTTTTGCTCTTTTGCTTCGCGTAGCGGCTACGTCAGAGCTTCTACCTAAGCTGCTATTTATGTCCTTCAGGTTTAGGCCAAATAATCAATAGATTGAGTAAGATCAATTGGTTTGCCATGAAGAAATAAAAGTCTATTTAAAAGTTGAAAATGTCGCTTTACAAATTGTTCGAGTTTTATTTAAATGCTTTCGCTTTTTAAGAACTGTATAATGTGTGTGTGAGTGTGTGAGAGTGTGTGTTATTTGGCAACAGGATCCCAAATCATTTGTCCTTTTGCGTAAACATTTTATTATATACTTATGTATATATTTGTGTGTTTTGTCATTTATTAATTTTGGTTGTAAGTACCTACAGGAGGGATTCTTCTCACTTGTTTTTTTTTTCTTTTTCGTTTAGACTTAGACTTTTGTGTTTGTTGTTGTTTTTTTTTTGTTTTTATATTTATTCTTAGATTCATTGTGTTTGTGTTTTGTTTTTTGTTTTTTTAAGCGATACTATTTTGGTTCAAGTCCTTGTGTTTTATGTACATATTTAAACTAATTTAAATGCTATAAATTACTAACGTTGTTTTTGTTTTTGTTGGTTTTCGACATTTGAATTAAGAACGAATATAAGTACATAGCAGTATGTGTGTGTGTGTGTGTGTTTGTGTGTGTGTTACAATAAATAACTGTATAATTATAAGAATGCCTTAAGTGCTAAAAAATACATACATACAAAGCTTAGCAGCTGATCTCTCTCTCTATATATATATCTATATAATACACATACATATATATATTGTGTATATCGTGTATATATAGAGGCAAATTAACTATCATGCATACAGATTACAGATTACAGATTAAAGATTACATTTAAACAGTTTTACAGATTACAGTTTTATAGTTTACAGTTATAGTTTATCGGCTATCGGCTATAGGCTATATAGGTTAATGGCTACAGGAACTGGAACTAGAGTGCCAGGGGCTAACTTGTAAAGTTATAGCTGCGCACCGCTCGACCCGGCGTGACCAGCTCCACTTTGATATTAGCGGTTGCCGTCACCTTGGTGGTATTGCTATCCGAAAGTGTCGTCTCCACTGTCACCTCCGGCTGCACCACAATGCTCTGCAGCTCCGGCACTGGCCCATACCCGCCGAGTGGTGGCTGGTGTGGCTGTGAGGCCTTGTGATACGATGGCGGTGGACCCGCATATGTGCAATTCGTGTGATTGTGCTGCGGTTGCTGTGGTTCACGTTCACGTTCGCGTTCGCGTTGCTGATAATTGTTAATGTTGTTCATATAATGATTGTTCAGATTGTGATTGTAATTGTGATTGCCATGATTGTTGTGATTGCTGTGATTGCAGGGATTGCTATGATTGTTGTGATTGTGCGTTGGCGTCGACGGCGCACTCCAATCATTGTGCATTTGTATGGATGAGTTGCTGGACTTCCACGATTGCGGCTCCTCGGTGATTGTCGTCAGCGACGGATCATTGATGTTCACATCCTTATGATAATGATGCGCCTTATGGCAGTTATTCGAGCTGGAGTTGCGCGACGAGCCACGCGCTCCATTCACCGTATACGACTTATTGGAACGCTTGCTGCGCATGGGTATGGGTGACGGAGTCGATATGCGATCGGTGTGCTCCAGTGGCACCAGTTCCGCCTCCGGTCCCAGCATGCTGAGGATTATGGGAAACACGAACAGACTGTTGCAGGCGCCCACACAAAGCACCACCAGCAGCAGCCAGCAAAAGTGACGGATGACAAACTCAAAGGGCGATGTGGAGAGCATAAATACAGCCATGCCCGAGGTGAGCATGCCGTGCACCAATGGACCCAGTGACAGCTGCATGGCCAGTTGAACGCGCCGCTGTCGATTGCCAATCGAAGTCATAAAACCCTGCAGCAATCGATAAAAATGTGAGAATTCCGCTTGCTACTTTCGGTGGTAAGAAATGCTTACCAATGTGATGTGAACATTGAAGCAGAGCATCATGCCCACGCCGAGTATTAGGATGACGGCTGGAATAGCGGATAACTTAATGCCCAGCAGAGTCATGGCGCCAAAGATTTGGGCGAGCGAGGCCAGCACAGTGATGATGACCAAGACAGCGGCCCAAACGGACAGCAGCAGCAGCGAGACCAAAACCAAAGCGGCCAACAAAGCACAAGCCAGGATGATGGCCAGCGAGGAGCGCAGCGTCATATACTGTTCCCAAAAGATAAACGGTATGCCTAAAGCAGGATGCAAATGGTAATATGTGGTTAGTAAAGGAGAGAACCGTTGTGATCATCTGTGATCATCACCCACCTGATGGATAGTTGGGCAGGCCGCGTCCTTCAAACTTGACACTCAAATCCCGTATGTGGCCAATTAAGGTCTTGATCTCGGACGTATCCGTCAATCCGTGCAGATAGAAGGGCATCTGTGCGTAGACCAGTGCCAGACTTTTCGGTATCTTCAAATCGTACTCGTTGGGCGCATGATAATACTGACGCGGTTCCGGATAGAGTTTGCCCTAAAAAAACAGAAAGAGAAAGAAACAATTAAATAAAATAAATTTACTTAAAGTCATCATTCAGATTGCTCACCTGTGAGGCGCCGTAAGCAAAGACATCGTTTGTCGCCCAGGCGGAGAGATAGTTGTAGAATGCTTTGGGATTGATGATGCCTGTGGGGCTCACCAGTCGATTCGTTCCGACGAGACTCTTGTCCACCGGATTGTCGACATAGCCGGTCTGGACCATCAGCTTGTAGGCGAGGATGGCATCACTGCTGGCATTCGGATACCAGTTCTCCTTTGTGATCCGACCATCGTTAACCTCGTCGTCGAAGATGCGCTGCAAGTTATTCAGCCAGTCGCGGAAGAGTATCAGCCAGAAGTCCGGCAAGCCACCATTATCATTCTTGATGACATGCGGCACCCGGACGTAGGCCTCATGGTACTCGCAGAGCAACTGCTGCTGTGTGGGGTACTCAAAGTTGCCCTGGGTCACCGCATACATCGAGTAGAAGCCGAAGAGACGCGTCTGTGCATCCAGAAACTTGTGCTCGTTGCTGTGCTTGGGCACCAGATCGATTATATCCAAGCCATCCTGCAGCGATGTCGCCTCATACAGACTAAAGATGACGGCGCAAAGGAAACCCATCACGGCCAGAAACTTAACCCAGCTGCGCATGAGAAACGGCGTATAATACTTGTAGGCAAAGCTGGCCAGCGAGAACGAGGGCAGCGAGGAGCCACCGCTGATGATGCCAGTTGAACGCGATTCCAACAGTGGATTCTGTGCCGGTTGCTGCTGCTGCGGCTGCTGCTGTTGTTGCTGCTGCTGTTGCTGTTGCAACTGTGCTGTGCGATTGTTGTTGCAATTCTTCAAGTGGCGTCCACTTCGCATATTGTTGTTGTTCATGTGCTTTGGTTGCTCCTTCCATACGGGAAAACAACAGCAAAAGATGTCCGCTCGTCCGGCGGTGCGTCGACGCAAATCCAACGAAATCATCGCTGGGAAAACCAACAGAGCCGCCGCCAAATTGAAGCACATAACAATCGCCGCCTGCAGGCAGAACACTTTGAGCGCCGGCACTGGGATGAAGACGGCGGCAAAGAAGGAGCCCGCCGTGCTGCACGCACTGAACAGGATGCTCGGTCCGACCTTCTTGAGGATGAGTTTCGTTTGCTCCTTGCGATTGCTTTCCGCATACGCAGCCGTCAGCATAAAGATGTGATCCACACCAAGGCCAAGTGCCAGAAATGGCACAACTTGCGTGCTGGCCGCATTAAACACAATGCCAAGCAGGGCACACAGACCCAGTCCGGCTGCCGTGCTGAAGCACATGAGCAGAACACCGGCAACACCAACACTACTCTGGCCACGGACAGGATCACGCCAGCGCAGGAGCGTACAGAAGGCATAGAGGACTGTGGCAGCGACACCAATCACAATGCTAACAGCCGACGGATGCGAGAACTTGGCCAGGATGTCATCCAAGGTGGCCGAGCTGAACACAAAGATGTCATAGTTAGCCGCAATGCGAGATTGCTTGCGCAGCAGCTGCTCCACCTCGCGGGAGAAGTTACGCTGCCAGGCATTGAGGACCTCGGCGGCTTTCTGCTGCGACCAGCCGATGTGATGGACCTTGTAGTTATCCTGCCACTGATCGTACATCTCCTTCTCGGTCATCAGTTGCACCACCGTCTGCAGCGCCTTGGCCTTCCTCAAATGGCCGCTGCGATTGCGCTGGGCTCCACCCACAATCAACTGCTCCGGCCAGTGCATATGCTTCGTGGCATAGCCGTAACATCCACCGGTGAGTATGGCGCCAATGTCGGGTGGCTGCTGGCTATCCTTGTTGGGCGCCGTATCCGGGCAGAGGGGATGCTTGGGATTCAGGCAGGGCTTCTCCATGTAGCCACTGCCGATAGCCGCACGTTTCATATACTGTTCGACGGTGTCGAAGTCAAAACTAGTTTTCTGATCGGACATGTGCTGCTTCATGAACTGCATCACTCCGGTGGGATTTAGGGTGCTCCACATCAGGCGCTGATTGAGGACACTGCAGAGAGAAGAATACTGATTAGTGAACCAATGGAAGATTAATCCTAGCAAAAGAAGTACATACGGTATGTAGGCAGGAGTTTCGGGTCCCAACAGTTGACTGCCCTCCCAGAAGCAGTCGAGTGGCGTGATTATCGAGCATGGTATCAGATGCTTCAGTATTTGCTCAATGTAATAGTGTCCTTCGAAGCTGGGCGTTGTCGGCTTATTGCACATGTCCCGCAGGCCCCATTCCGTGTCGAACATGTGCACCTTGACCGCTGTCGCCTTGACGAGCACCTCCAGATGGGAGAGCAATGCTTGCGGATGCAGCACAGATGCATTCGGATCGTGTGCCGTTTGTATGATCAGCTGATGCGTCGATGACTCATCCTCACCGATCGTCTTCTGGGAGTAGGCCAATTCGGATTCGAGTCGACCGCCCTCCTGTATCCACAGCTGATGCACTTTCGAGTGTATCTGTGCGCTTTTGAGGCCCACACAAAATGTGCTTAAAACCAAAATGGCCACAAATAGCACCTTGCCCGCATGCTTCTGCACGGAGCTGCCAAGCGTTTCGAGGTGGGATTGGAATACTGAACGCAGATAGATTGCCGTGCGGCTGCCACGCGCCTTGCCCTGCAAGCGACAACAACAAATTTAAAGTTTTAGTTTGTTATTCGTTTTATTTTGTTTTTTTTTTGTTTTTTATTTTGTTTTTTTATTTTGTATTTTTTTTTGCCATAAATAAGGCATTAAAATTATAACGAAACAGCGTGTGGCCCCAAACCACAGCCATATAATTTATATCTATGTTTCTTCTTTATGTTTTTTTCTCTTCTGTAGCATCGCAATGAAGCCATTATCATCATCATCATAATTATCATCATCATCATCATCATCATCATCATAACCACCAGCATCATCATCATCATCATCATCATCCTCATCCCCATCCTCATCATCATCATCATCCTCCCCATCATCATCCTCCCCAACCTCATCATCATCAGCAACTCATCCAAACCCAGCCCAGTTCGACGTCGACTGCGCAGCTGCAGCAACCTATAATCGTCTGTTTGGCAATTGGCAGCGCTGCTCTTCAGTTAAGTTAAGTTCGGTTCAGCTGAGGCCACACCATAAGCTGTGGCATCTCTCTGGCTTTCACGTCGTTTCTTCGTCTTCGTCGACTGCACGGAAATTGAGACCCAAATAATGAGGAGCACGCTAACGTCTCAATCGAACCTTTAACCGACCACTCACTGCACAGTGGGACACACTCATTTATTCCCATTTGACTTTGATTGATTCGAACTGTTAGCAAATTGCTGCAACTTTCAAAAGTTTTCGTATTTATAAATATTATGATGATTTTTTTATTTGCATTAGTTACTCAATTGACTCTTGAAAACTAAAAGAAAACTATTAACTTAATTTAAGTTCAAATAATATATAATATAATAATATATTTAAATTATGCTTCCAATTTCAAAGCTAACTTTTGAAACATACTCAAAGCTTTTAGACACTGCTGCCACTGTGCCGCATAAAACGTTCTGGCATCATCGCGACGCGCCGCGCCGCACCCAGCCGCCACACACACACACAAGTACAGAGGAGGCAGAAGAGGAGGAAGAAGAACAAGACAGACATTCCAAGCTGAGCATGAAGCGTCTCAATCTGTAGATTGGGCTCGTGTGTTTTTGTTTTTGTTGTTGCTGTCTTCTTCTCTCAAAGTCTGTGTGGCAAACTCCTTTTGCTTTTATCGCTTTTCACAGATTTTCCGCCAGTAAAATGCTGCCCAGCGTTAGGTCTAAATCAAGTTTTGTTTTTTCGGTTTTTGTTTCGTGTTCACGCAGCAGAAGCAGAAACATTATTGTTGTTGTTGTTGTTGCTGTTGTTATTGTTGTTGTTGTTGTTGTTCTTTTGAAAGAGCTAAAAAATGACTTAAGTGGCATTGACTACAAGGAAGACGGCTTTATTGTTGGGCAGTCAGTTTATGACTACCGTTAACATAGAGAGCCGACCACATTATAAGCATACACTTAAAAAAAAAAACATATGACTAGGATAAAGATTCATAGCACAACTGTTGTTAAAAATTTGATTTGAAAAATGCATACAGTTTTTCAAGTATATGAAAATTATAAAAATTAAAATCATGCCTTGAAAAGTGCTAATATTTTATTTATTTTCAATTTGTTATTAAATTTTTTTTTAATTTTATTGCTATGAAATAAACAAATTGTGTTTGAGATAGTTCGAAACTATTCCAACAAGTCTAGTTAACAATTTGCGCACATTTTGTTCAGTGTAGCGGCGTTGCGGCTGCGCGGGAGTCAAACCATAAATAAGCCATGCCAAAAGGTTGCCTGCGCTTAATGTCTGCTGTTTGCTTTCTGAAGTTATGCGTGGCATTTCTTCTGGGTGCGCCACACAGAGAGACAGAGAGAGAGCGAGAGAGAGAGAGAGAGAGAGAGAAAGAGATGGAGTACAACACTTCCTGCTGCTTAGCTATGCATTCGTTGTCATCGTCGCCGTAGTCATTTCCGCAAACTTCAAAACTCGAAAGCGACTTTGACTTTGTCTCTATTAATTAAGTCATTGGCGGCAAACAGTTGTTGTTGTTGCAACTGCCACGGCAACGGCGTCGGCGGCGGCGGCGTCTCTTTTAAGCTGCGCCGCATGTGGCGACTGCGCCGATTGCAATGTTCGTGGAATTTTTTCCATAATTTGTGTGCGTTTGTGTTTTTGTGTGTGCCTCCTAAAAGAATGTTTTTCCCTGGGCACACAGCACACAGCGCAAGCTGGATAAAAAAAAAGTAAACCTAAACACAAAACAAAAAAGAGATGCACACACACACACACACACACAGAATTCTCAGAAACTTGCAACAAGGCGCAACAATGTTGTAATGCCGCAGGTCGCATCAGCAGCAGCAGCAACATCAACTAAAAATAAACTTAATCTAGATTTGGCAGCTCTTGCAGTGCTGCTCAAACTGTAAGCGCGATTGAGCCATCACAGCGCGGCTGCCGCTGTTAACGCTTGTCAGCTTCCACCTTGCAATCCCCCTTTCCCCCTTACCCCTATCTCTCTCTTTCTCTCTCTCTATCTGTTTTATTGGCAACAAGCTTGGCCAAATGTTGCCTGGCCATGTGACATATCATCAATCTTGTGCCTGCACTTCAAAAAATTACTAATCTATTACATTTAAATGTCCATCACTTGATCTGAGTTTTTTTTTATAATGCAATTAATAAATTTAAATGTATATTGAAACATAAAAAAAGTTCTTTCTAACTTTCAATACTAATTTCTAGATCATTTTTTTGAGTGTGTAGCTGTTGTTGTTGTTTGAGTGGCTTGAGTGCTGAACTACACCCGCAGCTGCTGTCGCTGTCGCTGCCAACGTCGACGTCGAAGTCGCGTCGTGAGGAAATGTCACAAATTGATTTATGGTCGCTGCCTCAGTTTGCTTTCATGTTGTTAGTTGTTGTTGTTGTTGTGCCTGCTGATGTTGGTCCTGCCTGCTGCTGCTAGTTGGTTGTTGCTGTTGCATTTACTAAAGCAGAAAATTGTATGTGCTGCATTTTCTTTGTAAAGAAGGTCCAGAACAAAGCTGAGACGACAACTGGGGAAACAACTTCATTAGAAATGCGCATTTTGGTCCTAATCCGAAGCGTTTGGCTAATCCCACAGCTCACAGTTTGAGATGCACTATGCACCGCCGCTGTGCCGTGTCGAATGCGCAACAGAGACGGCAACTCTCATCACTGCCGCTTGACACAGCGGCAGGTGCATTATACAAAATGCCTTCATTTTCATGTCGAACAAGCTGAGAGCAACAGAAATGTCTGACCACAGTTTCAGCATAGAATATATAATATATATGTTCTATAAAAATCAAGTAAAATGAAAATTAATAATTTGAGAATCAATTGTTGTTTTATACAAAATATTAATCACACAAACAAAAAAACGACTCATCAAATGATTCAAATTATAATTACTGGATTTATGGATATTTCAATTTGATTTGTTGCAGTGCATCCATCCATCTAGCCATTGCATAGAAAGCCGAGACGCACCAATCAATCAAAAAAAAAGTTCGTGGCCAGACCGACAGACAGGCATAATTTGGCCAAGACCCAGACAACCCCCCACGGTCTTTCGACTACTTAATTACACGGCACATTAAAAGCGGCTGTTACCCAAAAAAACAAAAAAAGCTTTTCCAAGAAAAAGTAAAGACGCATATGGACACAACTCCATGAGCGCATTGGGTGCGGAGGGAGCCCAGTTATAGTTGTGCCGCAATAAAAATCAAATTCAAAAAGCATAAAATGAAACTCAATACCTAAAAGACGTGAACGTGACGGACCACCCAGTTCTCTGCATAATTATAATGCGAGTGTGTGGCATATAGATAGTCACAATTATCCATACTTATAGATATGCCATTTGGTGGGCAGTTATATATCCGTATAAGCGGCGTTTTGTTCCACTTGCTTAATGGCATTGTCCGTGTTAGAAGACCATTCAAATGTTGCCCTAAAAATTACCCTGTGACAACGTATAAAATTGGTTAGATGGGATATTACGAAGTTGTGGCAAACTATGTAGCAGATAGAGAGACGCGTGTGGGTCAACAGACAGTATATATATATATATTCCTAAGCAACATCAAAGGTCAAGTCAAAATGTTGATCTCAGCAGCTATATACGCTGGAGAGTTCAAATCAGATCAAGTTTACTGCCTGCCTTTTGCGCATATAGATACAAATCGATTTCCGATTGCAATAAAAGACACTTTTGCATAGATATAGCCTTGCAATTCATATGTAATACCATCCTGATATATCATTGATTATCGTTTAACATTTAAGATATTCCCTTCGAATTGATTTACTTCATTAATCAGAAAGTGTTTTCATACTGAGAAAGCTTTATTTAGCGAACCGATTTTTTATTTAAAATCTGGCTTAAGGGTATTTCCGAGTCGAGCTCTCTCGACTGGAGCACTCTTAGTTGGCTTTTTTTTTTTTTTGGTTATGTTCCCACATAAGTCATTATCATAATCACATAAATAAGCAGCTTTATGCTCAGCATTATGCATGTCTAGTTATAAGGCTTGTTTACGACTTTCCATCAATATTCAAATATATGTATATAGAGTGAAAAACTGATGTATATGCGATGCTATGATAAGGTTGTCTAGATTAAATATTTGCCTTCACCGTTAAGTTTATTGAGAACACAAGACAGCCAGCCAATAAATTAATATAAAACTTTCTCAAAATTTAACAACCAAACGAAAATCGCCGAAAGTTGACATATAAGATACGTAGATGATTCGCATGAAGTTGATGAAACCGCTGCGGAATCGCAGACCCGTAACAATGACAACGATATGGATATCGTCTTTACAAACAATGACAATGGACTTGGCCAACTTGATGCCCATTCTGATTTGATTTGCGGGCGATTTGATCATCGCCGGAAATTAAACTAATGATCGGACAAAGCACTCGATAATGACTCAAGAGGAACGATGGGTAACCCGTGGACGTGAGCACAATAATTGCTCTGACATTCCTCCGGATCGCTGAAAATCCTTCTTCAATGCCGCGTAGAACAAAAAGATTTGAAGGGGCTCCAACTGGTGAGATTGTTCAGTTAGAAAGTCAAGAGCAGCAGCAGAGGATGGATTGAGGAGATTATCCTTTTGACCCCTCTGTGCACCTTCTGCAGAATGCCGAAATTTAGCGTATCTACTTTTGAGGTAGTTTTTATATATGAACTAAGACATCCGCACAGTGACAAGCACATATTTTGCAATTGAAATTAGAGTGGCAGAAAAAACTGTCATGTTTCTCACGTAAATGTGTGTCATAAACCGTGTAGGTCCATTAAAGTTATTTGCCGCCCAAAGGCGTTCTTGAATACAAAATTGCTGGCATGCTGCTGCCACATACATATATTCATGTTCGATTTCAATTTAAATTGTTATTGCGACAAAGAAACCCAAAAGGAAAATTGCAAAAAAGTAATAAAATCTTGTATATAAATAATTAATATGTGCTTAAATTAACTGAAGTTTGGGTAAAGGCTAAATTTATATTTATTAGACATGTATGACAATTTATTAAGTCTGCTTAATACTTGGGCAGTCTTGTCACACTGTGCAGACAGCAGACTCATCTTTTCTCTCGTTACCCGCATAAATGCATATATGCATTTGCATTATGTGTGTGTGTGTGTGTGGGTGTGTGAGTAGACCACACATAATGCACACATTTAGTACACGGTGCTTAAGGAAGGAGCCAAGTTTCGCAGCTAGGCAAGTAATTAAAATTAAGTAAACGGCCGAGTGACGATGCATGCAAATTGTCATTTGCCGGCAATTTATGGCGCCTCTTAAACGTGACCAGCAAGCCTTTAGGCAACATTATTTATTCAACATTATCTCCATTCAATAAAATCGGCTACAGAAAAAAAAATGTAAAAAAATCAATGTTTGAAGGTCGCTGAGGCAGCAGTTTGCAGCTGTTACCAGGCAGACACCTTTACCGTTAACACATCAGCAGCAGCAGCCGCTGTCAGAGAACGGTGCTGAAGAGAGCAAAAGCGTTCCAGCACTTTTTTCTTCCTCTCTTCTCTTCCCATCTTCTTTGCCTTTGACTCTAATTTCAAAAGCTTTTGTACATTTTTTTAATTTATATTTTTTTGTGGCGTGGGCGAAAACATTAAAGAAGAGAAAATAAAACATACTTCAAATGGCGGCTGTCATAAAATGCAGCAATAATTTTCAAATAACAACTTCACCTGCGACGGCAAACAAAAAAAAAATAAAAATGCCGCTTGTGTTGCTTTGCTTTTAAGCAATTTAATTTCTTTATTATTTTCATACGAAACGCGGCCCAGAGATGTCGGTATCTCTCACACGCAGCACACAGAGAGAGAGTCTGTCTGTCTGTCGGTCGGTCCGTCAGGTAGCCAAGGCGGCCACGTCGCTCAATACTCATTGAGACGCAGACACAGGTACACACGCACTGAAGAAACCGAAACCGAACCCGCTGCCGAAACTGAACTCGAACTCGAACGCGAACTCGAACCCGAAACTGAGATCTCAGATCTGAAGCAAGGGCGAAGTCAAACTTAGGCCCTACGAGATACAGATACGCATGTGCTTGTGCATATGTGTGCGTAGTATGTCCGTCCGTTTGTCCGGTCTGTCCGTTAACTGCTTTTTCAGTGAATTCCGTGATTATTGCTTGAATGTTTCTTTCCGGTACTCGCCTCGCTCACTCTTTGGCCCCACGGCCTCTGTTGCGTGTCTCCGCTGTCGTTTTGTCTTTCTGTCTCTTAGTTTCTGTTTCAATCGCTGTGTGTCTGAACTCTCTGAAGCTTCTGTAACTGTCAGTTTTGCCCTTTTTGGCCATTTAATAGCCAAATGTAGCCAAAAAGTGCACTTCTGTTCATTTATTGTAAGCTACAAAATTATTTTTATACACATAAAATTGTCAAGCCTGATTGCCAAATTTTTCTCTGCATTTTGTGTACTTTCAACAACTGGCAACACTGGTCGCAATCGCAGTCTTGATACACTCAAGCCTCTGTTGTTTCTCTCACTGTTTCTCTGTTGCTGTTGCTATCTCTTTTTCTGCCCAATGTCATTGCGTCGTCTGCTTTTGCTTTGGTACCTTTTTCGTTGCTGCTGCTGCTGCGGCTGTTGTTGTTATTGTTATTGTTGCTGTTGCTTTTATCAGCTTCTCTCGGTCTCGGCCGGCCGGCCCCGTCCGTCTGTTTGTCCAGCCGTCCGCTTTGCTGTGTGTGGTCAAGTTAATGTCTTCATAATTCTTTTGATTTTTTTACGTCTTACGTTCGCCGTTCGTTGTTTTTGTTGTTGTCCTTATTGTTGGTGTTGTTGCTGCTGTTGTGCCCCGTTGCTGGGCCACGCCGCTGATGAAGACAATAACAGTTTTATGTGCGGACAGTGAGACAGAAGAGGTTGGGCCCGGGTCCCGTCGTCTCGTAACCGGGCCTAATGAAGCTGAGTGAAAAAAAAAACACACACAGTCATATTTCGACTTCCAGCATCCCCGCCGCCCTCCCTGCCGATCTCTACAAATAAAGTTGTCTCTTTCCCTGTCCTTCTCCCTCTCTCTGCGTGTCTGTGTTGGTGTGAGGCCTAAAAATTGAGCTGTCAATTGTTTGGGGGCAACGTGTGGGTGCTATTTGGGGCACTGACACGCCATCATGGTGTGCGTGTGTGTGTGCGTATTTGTGTGTGTGGGTAGCTGAGTATTATTTTCTTTTTTTTTTTGGGTATTTATAGTTTAAATTATGGGAGGGGAGGAAAATGCTCTCAAAAGTGTAAAAAGATTATAGGTCAGACAGGATCAGAGCGATATATCCATTAGTTTATGAGTTTGTTGGGGTTTGGTTAAATAGAGCATCAGTCTAGAACATATATCAAATTCAACTGAACCACATTATGCATATACTATCAACTAGTTTATCAAGAATTTCAATTCTAAATATTGAAAACAAAGCAAACATAACAAACTGGGAAATGCCAAGTTAAAATTAGAGCCGCACAAAATAAATATTATAATCAGAAGATAAGATCGGCTGATAAGATCTCATGCAACAGCAGGTGTAACTCACATAAATCATTCTCGCACGTTGCCCCAATATTTGTTATAAACCTGAGACTGAGCTGAATGGGGACCACCACCGGCGACACAAAATAAATTATAATAAATTTGAAGAAATAGAGATGAAATGCAGCAAATAAAAGACACAAAATTAGCAGTATTAAGTAAATTTATAGAAATTATGCGATTCAATATTAATTTGTTATTTGCCTCAAACTATAATAAATAAATTTTAAATTTTAAATTTTATTGTGCCTTTTATTAAACATTTTTTGTATGAATACAGGTTACAAAGCCAAACAGCTCGATCAGATCCCAAAAAAAAAAACATAAAGAAAAAGATCAGAGAAAACCGAGGGGCGAGTCTCAGATGGAAAGAGCGAGAGATAGAGGGCGTGAGATTGAGAGGGATGGAGAGAGTGTGTGTGCAAACTAATCCTTAAGCAAACACACGTCTCACTTTGAGTAGAAGAGATACCTGCATAAATTGCTCTCAGCTCTCATCTCTCAGTTCCAAGCGATGGAAGTCGAGCCGAAAGTGCCTTCCGAGAAGAGCAAAAGGAATTAATATTGCTGCTGCTGTTGTTGTTGTTGTTATTGCTGTGAATGTGTCGATGAAGATATCTCACGCCTACAAAAGCATTTCCTGCTTACATTTTAACAGCGATGAGCGAGGAGAGAGCAATGAAGCAATGAAAACAGAAAGAGAGAGAGAGAGAGAGATAGAGCGGGGGAGGATGGACAACGAAAGGAAGTACTCGGCTCTTAACAAGTTAACTGTAATTTAAATGTAAGAGGCGTGTTGAAATGTAAAGATAAAGAAAGGCAGAGAGAGAGAGCGAGAGATAAGTGCGGCTAGATGTGAGGCTGCTGTTGTCCTTGAGTCCTCTATTTGCAGTTCTTAGAAAGGGTGTCAACCCTGTCAACAAACTGACTATCGTTGAAGAGTTGTTGAGAGGCGTGTATAAAGTGAATTGAGTCAATACCTAGAAAGTGAGCTGACAAAATATTCAATATAAATTTAGAAGTACTTGCTACACTTGGAAAAAAGATCGTCCTGAATTTTAGAAAATCGACACACTTTGGGCTTATAAAAACTAGAGTCAGTTGTAAATTATTCTCAAATTCTCTTGTTAATATTATTAAAAATTGATATTTTAAGATTTCACGTATACAAAATTAATTTAATTTCTAGGAATTATTTCTATAAGTAATTATTTTCTTTTAAATCTCATTCTTTTAAATAAAAGCAATTTTGTGCAACTTTGCAACTTGTGGATTTATTGATTTATAAAGCATCATTGGAAATAGTTTGATAAGGAAACAGAAATAGTCTTCTAAATGCAGATACTTTCCCATTTTCGCATAACTATATCTTCTTTTCTTATCTTTTCTGCACGCTAAGCAAACGTTTCAAGTTTGTTTAACCAAGCCAAACAAGTGTAAGTTATTTCCTGTGAGTATTTTATTGTTTAAATGGTTTTTGTTTACCCAACTCATTACGATGCAGCTGCTTATTTACGATTGCAGAGAGTTGATGCTACTGGTTTTCGATTTTGGCCAAGTCAATTTTCGAGTTAACGTTTCGCCGCACAGCCGACAGATCAATATTGGTTTTTCATGTGCTGTTGTGAAAAGATCGGGGCGGCGGCATGACTTAACATAATTGTTACCCACATAGCCACATAAACAACAACGACGACGACGACGACGACGACAACAACAACAACAACAGCAACAGCAACCAAAGCAACAACAATGTACGAAAACTTCTTCAAAATGCCGCCAATGTTTCTCAACTTCCTGTGTGTTGAGTGGTTGTCTGTGTATGTGTGTGTGTGTGTCAGTGTGTGTGCGTGTGTGACTGTGTGTGTGCGTGTATGTATGTGATTTACAAACGGCACAGAGACGGCTCCAACGATTTCATTCATGAATTTATATGTACACATACATATATATGCAAGTATCTTATAGAGACACACACACACACACACACACACAAACATACACATGCAAATACAATGACCCTCGTCGTGCCTCCAGCCCCGCAAATATTCATTCGAAATTCGTACATGGCCTGCATCCATAGTGCGCTATTGCCATAAATTAGCTTGTGCCAGTCAGCAAATGCAAATACAAATTTGCAAAAAAAAAAGCGTTCCTCTCGTCGAGAGCACTACTGGACTAAACTAATACCCTGAATCTTTGTCTATATCGATGCGACTTTATCTATCTATCTAGAATATATTTACAGCAAGTATTTCCGCTTTAAGCAAAGTAATTTGTGGTAAATATGGACATTTGATTTTTAAATTCTTAAATATAATATATAAAAAAATTAGCTCAGTAATAAAGAATGTTAAAAGAGTGAAGAAGAGAGAACAAGCGAACTACAGTGAGAAAGAGAGCTATCGAATATCGATTTCGATACAATGAACTAGAACAAAAATGATCAAGAATATATATACTTTACAGATGCTAGCTTTGACCTATTATATACTTTGGCATACCTTCATTACAACCTTTTTTTCAAATAAGTTTTGGTCATGTAAAAAGATAGCTTGAAAGGTCGATAATTGAAAATCTACTGAATATGTCACGGCCAAGATTTGATGATTTTCAGCCACCCCTTTGTCTGAGTGCACTTTTCTGATTAGCAGCTAAATTGAAACGTTTCTTAAACCTGGTCAAACTAATACTGTCCGTCGTGGCAAATACTAAAGAGTATTCAGCAGACAAAGAGAAAATTATGATTATAATAATAAAAACAACACCAACAACACAGCTTGATGAATTTGGCATTCAGCTCATTGATGAGGACGTCACCCTCGGACCTCCCAGTGGCGACGATTTTATTTGTTTTATTTTGCCAATTTGCATATAGCCTGGCCAACTGAGCACCTAAAAAAAAGGGCCAACAAAAGCAGTCATTGTTGTTATTGTTGTAGTTTTTGTTGCCTGGCTTCGTTAGACCAAAATTAATGTCTTAATATATTTCGTTAAATTGAGTCATTAAAATAAATCGCCCATCGTCGTTGATGGCGACGGCGCCGACGCGTCACGAGCAAAAGGCCAAAACACAAAACACAAGCAACAATAACAACAACGACAACCGCAACAGCAACAAAAACAAGGCACGACCACACCTCAGCTGCCTCAACGATGCAACAAGATGCTGCAGCACAGCAGATCGATCCTCGATCGTAGAGGTTGTTTTTGTTGTTGCTTTTGCTGTTGCTGTTGTTGCCACAACTTTCGAGAAGTTCAACGATGTAACGTTACGAGAAATAATTGAGGAGGCGAAGCAGACAACAACAAAAACGAAAGAGAGACACAACAGCAGCAGCAGCAAATAATGAAGACATCAACTTGTAACAAGTAAGAGTAAGCGATGGGATGGAGTGTAAACGACTAGCCAAATACCCTGGACAAAGGAAAATATTTGTAATTTTATTAAAAATATATAAAAACTATATAACTCTTAATAGAATACATGAAAAAGATGTTGATTCATACATTCTAATCTTGTTTTTAATAAACAAATTATTATACTCTTCGATCACACAACATTAAACTACTCGCTTTTGCACACGTTCTTAATGTTTACAGGATATACAAAAAAAAAATCAGCTATGCAAAAAAGGCAATATTTTCGGGTAGCAGAAGCATCGAGAAAAGAGAAGATTACTTTGTCTGTCACAGTTTGAAAGCCACTGCACGCCGACAAAAAAAAGCGCGTGCGTCAGTGAAATATCTTGTTGTATATTTTTTATGGCATTCGTGGGCCACCCGCATTCAATGAATGTACAAGCACATTATGTATATACATATATACATATATATATATATATAAATATATTCTTCTAGTTGACGTGACGCGCTGTGTGTGCGGCATTCAAGAACAACAATAAAACAAACCGAATACTTTTGGCAGCAACAACAACATGAAATCAGTAGCAGCAGGCAGCAGAGCAGCAGCACACATAAAAAAACATGAACGATAAATATAAAAAAAAATAAACATTATAAAAAGCTTACTGCGAATTTGAAATGCTCTTCATTTATTTATCTTTGTTAAAAACAACATAATTTCATAACGATGAGATCAATCAATTCATCAATATATATTTATTTACATATACATCTATTTATTTTACTTTGCAGACAAAAAATCAGTTGAAAACAATTGAATAATTAATATAAAAGCTAGATTTAATTTCGTGTTTGCCCATCCATTCATCAATATATATTTATTTACGTATATACTGATTTATGTATATCTTTTATCTAGCAAAAACTCAATTAAAAATCATTTTAGATTAACGAGATGTAATTTCGATCAAATCGCACAGAGTATTTAATCTTCGTCACTCTGGATGTAATAAATTTTGCTTTATGTTTACTTTTTATCATTGTGTGCATTCCAGTTGCAGCAACAAACGTAAGGGCAAAGCTACAAAGCTCATTTCGTCAAAGAGTAAATCAAAGTCTCTTTTTTTTCCTTTTGTTGTGCGCACAAATACATTGAAAGAGCAGCTTCTGCTGCAGTCAAAGCTTCACTGTTTTTGGCACTCGTTATCGTCGACGTTGCTGTTGTCGTTGTTGTTGCTGTATTTTGAGCAGTTGTTATTTTTGTTGCTGCTGCTGCTTCTGCTGCTGCTGTTGTTGATTTTTTGCGGTCAGTCGCGTCGTCGTCGTCGCGACGCGTCGCACAGTAGCACAAAATAATGAAGTTGTTTTTGGTCTTTGGTGGCCCTGCTGTGCGCCAAGTGAAAATGCTGCATAGCTTTTAGGCTTTGATTGTTTGCTTGTTTTTGTTGTGGTTGTGGTTGCAGTTGCTGTCAGTTTAAAAAGTCAGTGAAAACTCTTGCATACAAACATATGTACATAAATTACATACATACATTTTAATGTTGATCTATTTTTGGTCTTAAACTCTTTTATGTTATGTTGAGCATATAAAGTGGCTATGCCAAGCAACAGAGTAATGTGCGTAAGCATTGACTATGTTAGAAAAACTAACTTCAGTAAGTCGATATTGAAATCGACATTTCCAGACAGATGATGAGCAACTGAATAAGTAATTATATGCATAGAGCTTTAATTCGTCTCTTAGTCGAATTCTAACATGTTCATATCGAAAGCGAATTGTTAAATATTTTAGAACTGGTCAAAAATTTGTAGAAAGTCATTTGTTTAACAATTCTCCTTAGACAACTCAATAAAATTAATTAATTAAAATTAATAAAAAACAGAAATCGAATCAGACATAAAAAGCAAACGATTTTGTAGCCGTTGTCAACCGCAAACGGCTCTATTAAAACAAATTGAGCAAAAACAACAACCAAAACCGAAGAAGCGAAATGAAAACGAATCGCGGTGTCAAAAAAAAAAAACAAAAAGAAGAAGGACGGCAAAAGATATCGGCAATAAATTGATATTGGAAACTGTCCCAACGGCTTAATGACTTAATTAAACAAAGCCACGCTGGATTTGTATTGTGGGATTTATGTTGGAACTGGAACTTAAGGCTTGGCTATCGCGGTTTTTTTTTGCTCACTTACCTTATCAATTTGATCGAGCGCCACTTGAGCGTCCACCCAGCTGGTGCGTATGTAAAGATCCGAGAATAATTTCTCATCGACGACATCGCCGTGTGTGTCTGGAACGCGCGGCAGGCTCTCTCTATCCATGTCGATTTGTATGGGCGTGTAAGTATATTTGATGTGAGTTGTGTTCAAGGAGTGGGAGGACGCAAATCTCCACGTTCTCGCTCTCTCTCAGCTGTTAAAGCTGTTCTATGCTCTGCTGTTAATTAACAGCGACAGAAAAGTGCTACCAAATCTGCTCGAACGGTCACGTTCGCTCTTTGAGAATGTTATGTGTGTGAGTTGTGTGAGTATTGTTTATTTTTGTTTTTGTTATTTTTTGCATGTATCAAAAAACAAAACAAACAAACAATAATTACTTAATTCGCATTTTGCATTGCGCTGCATTTTTGCTGCACACAAAACAACAACAACAGCATTTAAACACACGTTATCTCGCTCTCTTTCTCTCTCTCTTGCACGCTGTTGTTTCGTTTTGGATTTTGTTGTGATTGCTTATTTCTTATTTCGCTTTTGGCTTCGAATTCGAGCTCTGAACTCGTGTTTAAGATCACTTTTCATTATTTATTTTTGTGCACATTTTTCCAAAACAATTTCAACAATTTTCACACATAATTCACAAATATTTTTTCTTTTCTATTTTTTTTAACACGCGATGCAAACGTCTCAAAAATGTAAAACACAACAACAACAAGAACAACAATGCTGCATCACGTTTTTTTTTCTTTCCCTTCTTTTGCTTTTTTAATTTTCTGGCACTCTGCGCACGTTGACGTTATTTTTGCTGTTAGATATTAAATATATATTTGTTTCAACACTGTTTTATTGTATATATAAATATTTATATATATATATAGAGACACTTTCAGGTCAGCTCGGCTTGTTAAAAAATTTTGGCATTCAGCGCGTTTTCGTTAAGTTGCCGCTCGCGCAGTGAACACAACCGTTTCGTTCGAGGATCGCACGCAGTCTGAAAGATACAGATACACTCTGTGTTGTTTTTGCTTTGACTGAATGTTAACTCAAAATGGCACTGTAAGCACCTCAAAACGAGAGCGAGAGAGAGAGAGCTAAATGCATGTCCCAGACGCATCTTTGCCAGACACACTACAACTTCATTAGCGTGCGGCTCTCTCTCTCTCTGCCTGATTCTCATTCTCAGACTCTGCTGCGGCCATTTTGATTTGAGCGCGCCTGTTACTCACAACGAGGGCAACAGTGCACTCGCTGTTAACAGTTGTATGTTAGCTTTGGAAACAGTTCAGTTCCGGGGATATTTTGATACCCTGTACACAACAATTCGCTATAAATATTAGTCTTAAGTTAGATTAATTAAAGACAGAAAAATCTCAAATTTTACAAGTGTCTTAAAAGGAAAAGATAAGAAAATAAAATAACTGGAAATGTTTAATTAATTTCAGAATTACAATAAAACAATTAAAAATGCAAAAGTACGATTATTCACAAGCAGATACAGTTACATTTACAGTCCATGTATTTCAAAATGTACAACCCAACAACAAATTATTTAAACAAGCTTTTAATAGCGCTGGCTAATTTTTGTTGTTGTTGTTTCAGCTTTGGACCACACACGACTGGCAAGGCGTGCGCCCGCTGGCATTATTTTGTTGATGTTGTTGCTGTTGTTATTTTTATTGCAGCGACCACCCAAATAAAATGTTATTGTTGCTTCATTAAAAGCGGCTGCCGGCATTGTGGGTGGTCACCGGTTCCCCTGTTCCCGCGCAATTCCCTTCTCATCTGTCGTTCTTCCTCTGCCTGATGGCGGCCTTCAACTGTGTGAGCAGCAACGGAGACGTCGACGTCGCGAGTGGAGCTTTTATTGTTGTATGTGTGTGTGTGTGTGAGTGCTTGAGCCTGTGGAGCGCGTGCGTGGCAGGCTTTTTGTGTGTACATGTGTTTTTGTGATTTGTGCAGGCTGTGAATTGTTGGCAAATTTGTTAGCTCCATGTGGCTGTTCTTCTTCTTGTTGTGGTTGTTGTTTTTGTCTTTCACATGTGCTTGATGTCTGTTTTTGCATGTTTTTAATACTAAATTATGAGCAGGAAATTTTTCAGCCCCAATGTGTGTGTTTGTGTGTGTGAGGGGGGACCACACAAGTTGTTGTGGCCAGCTTAAAAATTTATTGTTTCAGTTTGCTAGCAAAAAGGGTTCCTTACTTACTCAAAATAATTCCCGAGAACACTTAAAACACATATAGAATTAAAACAGTTGGGATATTTTTAAGGTAGTTTTTCTCATTTATTTGGCAAGAAAATTTACTTTATTATTGACGTTAATTTTTTGTCTTATTTTTCTAAATGGTGTTCTTAAGAATAATCGTAAAATATATTAAATCCAGTAACTAATAGTATTTTGAAATTTATAAAACCATAATCATCCATTATTTCCCTTTTGTATTTTATTATTAACTTTTTTTTATCATTTTTGTCCTTTTTTATTTCTTATTTTTGTTTACTATTACATGCAGTTTTTAAGACTAGTTAACAAAAATTAATTAACCAGGCTCATTAACTAAACATGTTTTTTAGTTTTAAGAACCAAAATTATTTGTATGATTTTGCAATTTCTTTTATTGGCATTGTTTAAACTTATATTAATTATTATATATATTATAATACACAAAAGTAGTGCATAATACTGTATTCACATTACCATATTCCGCAATCAGAAAAATGTATTTTCTCGAAATTACTCAATTTATTGCAATTGCTTTGCAACTTCTCAAATTACCCCCAACAACAATTTTCAATAGTTTATGAATGAAAATGCATATTATCAAAGAGTGAAAGAGATAGCTACACACATTTACACAACTATATATATAAATGTGTGTATGCATTCCACAAGACGTAATCAAAAGGAAGAGAGAGAACAAAAAAAACGTAACCAGTGATCAGAAACAAAATTAGCGTTCGAATCGCATTCGAAATCGAACTCGCATTCAAATGCAACGTCATTGCGGAGACCCACCGCAAGCCGCTATTATACTCAAACAGGCAGCAACAACAATCAGCTTTTGATGACGAGTAGCACACGTAGCCAAACTCTTTCCCCCTCCACCCGTCCCCTTCTCACTGCCACCCCCTTCAGCTAGCACCTGGCTAACGTTACATCAATGTGAACGGCTGCTGTGCTTTTTCTGTTTCTGAGTGCGCTTGCACTCGACATCTTCTGCACTCTTAAAGTCCCTCTCTCTCACTCTCTCTCTCTCCCTCAGTGTGTGATACTCTTGTGCGGCTGCGAGTCAAAGGGGAGACAAGTCCCAAAGTTGTTGTTGTTGCCTGTGCCCCTTTCTGTTTTGGATTGCGTGTGGCGCATTTTGGCGACATGGGCGGCATTTTTGCCGCCGTCTCGCGGGCCGCATATTTTAGCTTTTTCCATTTACGTCGCGCTCTCAGCGGATTGCGCCATTTTTTTTGCTCAATCCATTGGAAATTAGAGATGACAGCCGCTCGTGCTTATATTATTACACGAAATTTAACATCACAGAGATTAAAAGTTACATAATGTACAAATAATTAGTTAATAATTAATTTTTATATATTATTAAACGCTTAATATAAATATATTATTTAATTTAGGCTAAATTTGTTGCATATTCAATTATGTAACATAATTATCGCACATTCATTTGCAATTCGTTGTGCTTTCAATGCGTGATCGCACTTTTGTGCACATCACTGGCAGCGCAGCGCATGACTCTCATGTTTTTTGCTCTCAATGACTTGCAGTTTGTGCTGCTCAATTCGCCTGCAGCGTAAAGCAGCTCCAATGCTCCCCATACACACTAATAGAGAGAGAGAGAGCGACACAGCGAGAGAGAGAGAGAGCGAGCGCGAGCAAGAGAGAGGCACACACATACTCACATACACTCTTACACATGTACTTGGGCATTCAAATGCTGCGCCTGTGTGGCGGCAGCGGCGCAGCTGCCATTGGACCACCAACGTTGGTCGCTTGAGAGCTTCATTTGCCGTTTCAGTTGCGGCTATGTCGGGTTATTGTTGTTGTTGAAGCGAGTTGGTTGCCTGCCTGACTGCGTGGCTGACTGCTTGCCTGGCCGCCTAGAGCACGGCAACTTTTTCAACATAGCCTTGTTTTCCGATATATCATTCATATGCTGGCAACTGATCTAGTTTGCGATGGGGATAGGAGCAGCTGTTGTTTTTATTTTTTTCTTTTCGAATCTGTCTCGAATCAGGACCGCAACGAATTGAACGATTGAAGGGGTCGCTGGGGTTGACGCAGTCCACAGCGCAAGTAAACAAAAGCCAAGAAGGGGAGATCATCAAGATGGAAGATGCATCGATAGATTGTACAGGAAGTAACGTATTTTTCTGTACTTTGGGAAGCTTCCAGCTCACAGGGACTTCTTGTTTTGACAGGTGCATTGTTATAATTTTAAAATTTACGTCAAAGTGTGCTGGGAGTGCATATGTATATACTCATGCAATTAAAAATTAATCCATTTTTTAATCTCTACTTTATTTGTTGTATTCTTTAATAATTTTATAACAAAAATTTAAATTTTTCATATTCGGTTCATTTGTCTTTTTCCTTAACTATTTAATAAAAATAACCTAAAATTTCTGCACATATGTTTGTGTGAATGATGTGAACAACAAAATCTAGACAATTACAGCCCAACATTAACATTACATCCAGCCTCAGCTAGCCAAAATTGTTTCACTCGTGCCCTTCCAATCCCCCCCACCCTACTCCTGACCAGCTGGTTTGTCTCGCTCTCTCTCTCTCTCTATCTCGCCGTCCATCTCTCTGCCATCGTCTTGGTGACTTTAACAACAGCCCGTTTGTTTTTAATCGCATAATGTCTTAATTTATAGTGCACCGCAGCTGGAGCCCCCCTCCCCCCAGGCCCGCTCTGCGATGCATTGCAGTCCGCATCGCTAGGCAATTGCATTTGTCATTGGCCTATAACGCCATTAAAATTGCCGGTCCCCACTGTGTCCGTCAACGACGTCCACTACACTCAGAAAAATGTTTGAAAAATATTCGCAGTAAATCGTAAAATGTAGTTTTGCTTTATTTTGGAATTTGCATTTTTAAACCACAGATTTTTCGAAAGTTTATTAATTAGTTTGTTAAGTTGTGTATATTATTATTATTATTTATAATGTGATAACAATTTGCAGATAAATTTGTTTTCAATTTATAGTTAGATAATGTCAAAATAAATTTTGTAATCATTAAAATATATTAAAATATATTACTATT
This sequence comes from Drosophila nr. perissopoda 5 BK-2023a, assembly GCA_035044105.1. NCBI lineage: Eukaryota > Metazoa > Arthropoda > Insecta > Diptera > Drosophilidae > Drosophila > Drosophila nr. perissopoda 5 BK-2023a. Next base: position 1,381,403 of record JAWNMK010000267.1, read on the forward strand.
ACTGATATCATATAAATTTCTTTTTCTTATTTTAAATTGCTAACAAATTTGAATAAAATTGAAATTTTTTAAATACTTTATTGTTATTTTTGTAAATGGTAGCTACCGTTTTTGCTGAGTGTAGTGGACCACTCGCTACACCACTTAAAGTTTAACTGCATTCGCTTAGAAGGCATTGCGGCGGTTGCTTGTAGGGAGGGCCGATGTGGCGGGGTGTGGGTAGGGGTAGGGGTCGCCGCATCTTTGCAATTTTTGTGGCTGCTGTTTTTGTTGTTGTTTATGTTGTTGTGGTATTATTGCGGTGCATTTAATGTAATAATTACTATTTGCCACCGGTAATACGTGTGGCTTTGGCTCGCCCAAGTTGACGCCGCCTCCCCACGTCTCCCCCTCCACCCTTACATGGCGTTGATATGGCGTGTGTGTTAAATTTGTTTGTGGTTAGCTGTATATATTATGTTGTTGTTGTTGTTTTTGTTTTTTGTTTTTATTATTGTACTCTTATTACTCGTTATCTGTTGGCGTCGAGTTTTGCGGTTACGCGGATCGACCGCATCCAACGATCGTCGACGCTTCCAGTCTCTCGGCGCTCGACTGTCGACTCTCGGCTCTGGCTCTCTCTCTTCGGCTTCGCTTCGTTTGTTCATGTAATCAACAACGTCCAGTCGCCACTGTGGTTGTCTTTATTTCTTCTGTTTCGTTTTTTTCTTTTTTTGCCTGTGTGTGGCTTTCCATCGTCTTCGTCTTCGCCTTGTGTGGTCCTGTCATGCATTTGTTGCTGTTGTTGTTGTTGTTGTTGTCGTTGTCGTTGTGGTTGAGCCAATCCGACGGTTGGATGAATCCATGACTCTTTGCTTATCATTTGGCAACCTACGCGTGGCGACAACAACACCATCAACTACCAGCTTGGCTCAAATGGAAAGTGCTTTGTGGGTGGCCTCTCGGCTGCTACTTAATTGAGCCTTTTCAGGCTTTCAGCACATGTGGGTGGCCACCCAGTGAGTAATGTTTTTGAAGACTGCGTTTGAGGGTTGATCTGATATATTTTTAGAAAACAAATGTATGAAAAAATAATTAAATGTATTATTTGAAAAAACAGAATTAAATATATATATATTTTTTTTAAATAGATTTTTTTGCTGTAAAAACAAAAGAATGTAAGAATTTTAGAGAGTATTCCGAATTTACTCCGATTTGCTGCTCATAAATTTTGATGGTTATTGCCAAAAAGCGTGCTTAATCTAAGGTCAGCTAATGTTTTAAGCTAAATCAATTATTAACATGTTATTCGCCCACAGTGAAATCAGATAGCTGACTAGCTTATTCGTCCTTATCCAAATCTACGGCAGTCAAGATGAGTTCATCCCAATCCCAAACCCAATCTCAATCTCAATCGCATAAGCATAACCCATTTTCAAGTCGCATGTGTTAATTTGACTGCAAGTGCGATAACAATGAAAACAGACACCGAAAAAGAGCAACAACAACAACAACAACAGCGAACAACGAACAACAGGCTTAAGATAAGTACAAAAGTAAGGCGATAAGCTAAGGTAAACGTCACTGGTTCTCTCTCTCTCTCTCTCTTTCTTTCGCCTGCCGTCGATGCAGATATGCTCCATCCAGCTGTAGGGTTTTAGGGGGGTGGTGGTGGTGATGTTAAGGGGAATGTTGACGGCGCATGCGTTTTGCGTTGGTTGTCAAATTAATTTCGTTTTGTGACGACGTCGTCGTTGTTGTTGTTTTTGTTGTTGTTGTTGTTGTGGGCTTCGAATGCGATTACAAGCATTGAGAGTCAACCATCGACCGTGACAATGCGCCAATGCGTGGGCGCTGTGTCAGCCATAACCAACAGCAGACATTAACATATCTTTGGAGACGCATGCATAATTTGGACTTTGACAATAACCAGGCTGTCCCCAGGCCCAGTTACACACGCAGAGAAATCTTCAATACATTTTTCGAATTACATTCATTGAAATTTACAAAACTGAATTGTATAAATCAGAAAAGTAAAACTAGAGATAAAACCCTTTTTAGAGACATTATATTAAAGATAGACGAAAACTTTGACAATAATTATGCGATAAATAGGCCTAGTTACACTAGCAGAGAAGTCTTCCTGAAAATCAGTAAAAATTTGTTATTTATAAATAAATATTGTATTTTACAAATTAAATGTATAACGCAGAAGAGATCTCATTCAAATATAAAAAAAAACTATCTTAAAAAATTTACAATAAAAAAAAATGTATATAAAAAATTACATAAATTCGATTTTATGCGAAATTTTTCTGAGTGCAGTGGCAGACGTAGTCAGCGTTGTGCCGCAAAATCATGACGCAGCTAACGATTGGGACGACGACAACATCCTCAGCATACTTAAAGTTTGTGCCTTACTCATCAGATGGTGAAATGTGAAATGGTTAAGTCAGCCCCCGCCTCTGTCTGCGCACCCACCCCCCCGCCTCGCACTCTCTACCTGCTGCTCACTTTTGTAGAATTCGCCAGCAGGCAGAGCCTGATCCGGCCGCAATCACAGTTAAAGTCGACTCGAGTCTGGGCCTCGTTTTCTTCAGAGAGCTTGCCAAGAATTCGTGGAATGACTGCACAAATCGACGACGCTTGGGTGGTCTCCGCTCTCCACTCTTGACTCTGCCTCATCCCCCCTACCCCCTTCCCCACCCCACCACTCAACGATCACCGCTCTGTGGTTTATGAGGCACGTGCGCTGGCGTTCGGCTTATGGCTGTACAACTCATTGAGTTGCTTATTTACGGCTTGGAAGGTATTCAGTGTGGCCTGTCGCTTGGCCTCATCCTACCCTCCTCCAGTACGCGCCCCTCCCTCCCTCTCTGCCACACTTTAATATTGCTGTAGTATTTTTATTGGTGTGAAGTGAAGAAATAAGAGTAGCAATCGCTGGCTTGGCTCCACATCGAGTTGTGCTGGGTGTGGTTGGTGCGCGGTGGACACCTTTAACCAAGTAAATACTCTTTTGGCCAAATATAATCTCATTGCAAAGTAAATCCCTCTAACAATGTACATGGGCTAAAAGGAGCTACTTATTTACCAAAAAGGTATCCTTGAATTGTAGTTTGGAACAGCTCGAATAGCAGATACCCTGGAATCAGCTATTAAATACAAAATAAACTTGCTGATTGTAGATTTATCAATATTGATGAATATTTTACAGCTGATCAGGCAATATGCAGCTGTCTGTGGAATAGGGATTGGAATCTGTGCAAAATAAATTCTTACTTTTACTATTGTGTAATACCTTTTTTCCCCCAATAGACTTCTCCTATTTTAATCAAGTTTCCTATTTCTAGAATTAGGAACTTATTTTAATACTCTTTGTTTCGGGAATTTTGGTGCTGAACAAGACTATATATATACTTTATGAGCCCAGACATGCTTTCACTGCCTGTTATCTGCAGGTTTCAGGGAATACACATATAGATATCTTTTGCATTTGTTGCTAAGTGTTTTTTTTTATGAATTCGTAAAATTCATTAGATAATCTTTGCTTGAAAGCTGCTCCAGTAATTATAGCCCAAGGCTCAAAGCACACTTTGAGTCTAATCAAAAACCCATTGAAGCTTAAGCCAAACCGCGATCAACAACGTTAAGATACCAAACTGGAATAACCAAGTACTGCTTACAGATACAGATAGAGATATATATAAGTTACATATATGTATATATATGGAGTTGGCAATGTCTAATACGATCAATTAGGTAAATGCTTCAGATGGCATGTCATAAAAGCAAACGGAGCCATAACTCAACGACACTTCACTTGCCTGCGGAGTTGCGTTGACAACTCAACTTGTTCGGCTCGACATATGTACACACATCTGTTCGTGTGGGGATATCTATCTGGCCAGATAGCATCTCTTGGCTCGGGCACAGACCGGAGAGACGACCACCACGATTGCCATCGAATGAAAAGCGAGTTTTATTGCATTTTTTTTATGTGCGTGTGTGTGTGTGTGTGTGTGCGTGTGTGTGTGTGTGTGTGTGTTTGTGTGTGTTTTTTTGACAAACTCAAATCAAATGAAAATCTCTTTGAAATTGATTTGCTGCGACTGCAACGGTTGCGTGTACGTTAATAAAACCAAAGCCAGTTTCTCGGATTTTGGACGGGTAACGAGACTTGAACTGCGGCGTGGATTAGCACCGAGACTACACACAGAAAAATATATGCTTTTAGAAGCGGCTAAAGTGGCATATTTTTGAAATTGATAACTAATTTTTCATTTTATGACGATTTTTTTTGCCGTAGCGATTCTACTTTTATTATTTATTTTTTTTTGGCAAAAATGTAGATAATATTTTTAAGGCATAAAAGCAATTTTTGATTTCTAGATCTTTTTTTTTTTTTGTTTGACATTTGATTTGTAAGGCATTATTTTTTTTCAGTGTGTAAAATCGAGGCCGGATCATACGTCCAGCTGCGCGGGCTGTCCGCTGTGTCGCGCTGGTCCAAAAGGTAAGGCACGACGAAAACATTTCAATTGAGACTTGCACTGTGAGAAACTGAGTGAGACAGAGAGAGAGAGAGAGAGAGAGAGAGAGAGAATCTGGATGTGGATGTGGATTCTGTGCTCGTATATCATTTGTTTACATTGTATTGAGTTGTTAGTTCGCCGCCCCGCCGCTACATTTTAATTGGTCCTCAGCCGGGGCCGCACACGACGGCGTCACCCGTTTGATAACGCTAGCTAGGAACGCAATGGATCGGGATCGGGATCGAGGTCGGGGTCGGGGTCGGTGTCGGGGTCGGTGTTGCCTGCGTGGGCAGCACGATCCCTCCTCAATTGTGACTTTAACCCATTCGAATTCTATGAAATATTGCCAGAGATCAACTTGGGCGCTTATTTATGAGCTTTAAACCTGAGAGAAACAGATAGATAGCGATATCGGGAGGGGTGTGAGCGAGTTGAGAGGAGGAGCACTCCGGAAGTTTCGTTATGCGTGCGTTCATTTATCACCAGATGCCAGTTAATAACTTTATCGATGCGGGCTTAACACATGTGCACTGAAAGAAAATAAGCAAAACACACAGAAATGACCAAAGTATTTAATTAGAAATTTCTAACAATATTTTCCAAAATCTTCAACTATTTATTGCATCAAATAAGCCCAATATAATATTTAATATAAGCCAAGTTATATATATATATATATATATATATATATATATAAATCTATTTTTTCTTTGTATGCCTTTTTTGCATATACATATGTGAAAAATAGTCAAAAGAAAGAATTTTTTTTTTAGGGCAATATTTGAAATATCAAAGAAATTTTCTCAGAGTGTTAAATATATATATACTGCGGTAGGTAAGCATTTTCTACTCGCATGACACAACTGAAGAAAGAAAAGAGTGTGTAGTAAAAAAAAAAGAAAGAAAAGAATTGAGGAAAAAAGGGAAAAATGGAAAAAGGGAAAAAGAAACGTTAAGAGTGCGCTAAACCTCTTAAGTTGTATTCAGCTTTGACAGTTTTCTTAATATATTGTGGCTGCGCATCTATTCAAAACAAAATGAGAAGAATAACAGAAATAGACAGACAGAGAGGGAGAGAGAGAGAGAGAGAGAGAGAGAGAGAGAGAGAGAGAGAGAGAGTAAATTCGAAACTCCATTGTCGTGAGCAGATGAGGCCTGGACACATCATGAGAATGTATTTGTTTGTTTGACTGCTCAACTCAGTTTGACTGTTTGACTGTTGTTCGACTGTTTGTTGCCTTTGACAGTTTGTCGCACTCGTCGTCTAATGATTTGCGTTTGTCACACAACAACAACAGCAACAACAACAAGAGTGTCTGTTAGACTAAGCACACATTGCGTGGGAGTTCAGTTCCAATGAACTTCACTTTGTCTGGCTGCAGTCATTTTTTTTTTTTACTTTTCACCAGAAGCCGGCAAGTGACTAATGTTTAACGTCTTTTTTCACTTTTTTTCCAGAGTAATGCAAAAAAATGTTTAAACTGGGATCAGAATAGCGTCATGAAATGCTCTTTAAAGACTTTAAAAAAGTTTTCATTATCCGGAACTGAACCGATTTCACTGAATGCATTTCAATCAAGTTATTTACCTCGATTCAAATCGGAATTGGAATCGGAAACGAATGTCTACGAATTGAAATTCAGTATCTAAATTAAAATGTTTAAGCACCTAAATACTGGAACTGATATTACCTGTGCCAAAGAGACCGCATGGGAATCAAATAATTTTTAATGAGCTTAGTTTTGGTAAATTATCAATTATCAATAATGTACCATAAAATTCGAGGTACCAATGAATACCGTACAAAATACCAGAATCCTCATTGGAATTTTTGTTATATATCTGGCAAATGGTCAGCATTTTTCAAGGTCAGAACTTTGTCAATACCAATTTTCAAAAGCAATTCTTCAAACATATATCTTCATCTCAAGCTTAAGGCCAAAAAAACTTGAGCATGTTCATTTCCCAAGTTTCGAAATGATATATCTATTATTCATAATTACTGCACCGCATGCACAATCAACATTTGTAAAAGCTTTAAAATATTTTTTAAAAAAAATGGGGAAACATGAAATTAGGCATTGAAGACAATTCGCTGTGTCTTCCTGGAAGGTTCACTGACTGGCTAAAATGGTGCTGCCTTTTTGATGTACACCATAATGATAATGATGATGATAATGATAATGAGCAGGACGCCGAAGGAGGTCTGAACTCATAACTCATCATTAATAACCAAACCTAAATAAGACATTTTATTGTTGTGCACCTAAATTGAAATCCAGCTGTGTTACAGACAACCCGAACCGAACCGAAACTGAACAGAAACCCGTACCAGAATTACACAACCTGGCCGTAAATGATAAATGCCAAAGTTGTTGTTGTTGTTGTTGCTGCTGTTGCTGCTGTTGCTGCTGCTGCTGTGCTCAGGTGTTGCACATGTTTGGCGGCAGCAGTGCAAAGGACTCTGAGCTGCCACACATCGGATTGAGCTGTCTATCAGCATAGGGCATAGTGAAAGAGATCAAAGGAGCTGTTGTTGCTCTCACTTGTGTTATTGTTCTGCAACTCACACTTTCCCCAGAACATTCTCTTTTTGCCGGTCAAGCCCACACAAGACAAACCTACACTCGCACAAAAAAATGGTACAATTTGTACACAAGCAAGAACCAGTTTTTGGATATCCAGTTAACAGAAAAGAAATAAATTATATTCATTTATTAACCTAATCTAAAATGTTTGTTTGTAAATGTAAAATAATAATATTTAACGATACTTTCCGAAATTCCTAAAGGTAAACCTAATACTAATACTATTTGTTCCTTGTTGAAACACGCTTTTTATCAGCATTTCGATATATAAATTAAGATTGGTTGGTTATTCTCTTGTGCCTGAATTTATAACCAGCATTTTTTGCCAGTGTGTACATACGTTAATCCCATTTCGCCGCAACCCCCTTTCCCATTTTGGGATCGCATGGAGGCAAAATTATTATTATTTAGTTTGCCTTTGCAGTCGACACAAGTGCAAAAGTCAGTTGCTCCGGTGAGATCAAAGCCCGCAGAGATCGCTCGGTGTGTTAATCTGGCCTATGGTAGAAGTAGAAGAAGAAGAGGAAGAGCTACCGCTACCTGTTTGTCGTCGACGCCGCTGACAGAAGACGTCATTCAACTGCTTCCACACCTCCTCCTCCTCCGGCTCCGTCTCCGTCACCGTCTCTTTGCTTGTCTTTGCTTTACAACAGTTTCAGTTTCCGTAATTTCGTAAAAGCGATTTGTGTTTTCCGAAACAATTCTGCGAAACAAATTGATTATTTTTGCCCTGCTGTTCTCGTTGGCGGCGGCAAACGGAAGACAACTCAATTTTCTCACACCTTTTTCTTCGAATTAATTTGTTTGGTTTAATGGTCGTTTCTGTTCCATAATCAAGAGAGTGAAAACAACGGACTGCTGATTGCCAACGAACATTCCGTTGACCCATAGATGCTGGCGATTACGCCGACAGATATGGTCACAAACTCATTTAGTTCGAAAGCATTCAAATGTTACCCCTACACTGGGAGAAACAATCGCCCTGAAATATATAAATGGCAAATTTACCTCTGTCGCCAAGTGTAGCTCAACTTATTATTAAAAAAATGTTGTTTCTTAATCTTTCTTTTTTTGAAATTTAGATTTTAATGAAAATTTTGAAAGAAGATTTAAATACTTACATTGACTTACTTGGATACTTAATGATTTTAAGATTTTACATTTACGATCTAGATTTTTTCTAAAATTAAGTATTTTTGTATTTTATACATATGTTGGCGAGTTCTAAATTTCCCAGTGATTATTTTTCTGAGTGTAATCGGCAGATGGTATTACTACATTTTTCTCTTAGAGATTAGTTTGCCTTCTGTGTGTAGGTTCTCATTCTGTGAACGCTTCTTTCTGTGTGATCTCAATGCATATTTTCAATGATGAGAAGTGAGAAAAGATGGTGTTTAAATGCACTATTAATCGGAATGCCAAACTAAGACCAAAAAATTACATTGCTTTAACAAATTGCCATCATTTTGACAAAGATAAAAAAACAAAGCCAAAAAAATCACTAATTACAAAAAAGGAAACAAAAAGAAATCATCATGCAAATTCCCAAAGTAAGGGGCTTTTTAATCATAGTTTTGACCCTAGATCATACATTTAAAGTTGAAAACGAGATTTCAGGTCGGAGCATAAGTAAAAATTCAAGCTTGAAAATCTTTAAATGGGCATATGGGCATAGGTCGAAACTTCAAAATGCCATAACTTCGTCAAAACTCAGCTGATTTTAAAAAGTGAGGGCTTTTTAATCATAGTTTTGACCCTAGATCAATCGTACATTTAAAGTTGAAAACGAGATTTTGGATCGGAGCATAAGTAAAAATTCTAGCCTGAAAATCTGAATATGGGCATATGGGCATAGGTCGAAACTTCAAAATGCCATAACTTCGTCAAAACTCATCTGATTTTAAAAAGTGAGGGCTTTTTAATCATAGTTTAGACCCTAGATCAATCGTACATTTAAAGTTAAAAACGAGTTTTAAGGTCGGAGCATAAGTAAAAATGCAAGCCTGAAAATCGGTAAGTGGGCATATGGGCATAGGTCGAAACTTCAAAATGCCACAACTTCTCAAAACTCAGCTGATTTTAAAAAGTGAGGCTTGTTAATCATAGTTTTGACCCTAGACAACTATTAAAGTTAAAAACGAGTTTTGAGGTCGGTGCATAAGTAAAAATTCTAGCCTGAAAATCTGAATATGGGCATATGGGCATTGGTCGAAACTTCAAAATGCCATAACTTCGTCAAAACTCAGCTGATTTTAAAAAGTGAGGGCTTTTTAATCATAGTTTTGACCCTAGATCAATCGTACATTTAAAGTTGAAAACGAGATTTTGGATCGGAGCATAAGTAAAAATGCAAGCCTGAAAATCGGTAAGTGGGCATATGGGCATAGGTCTAAACTTCAAAATGCCACAACTTCGTCAAAACTCAGCTGATTTTAAAAAGTGAGGGCTTTTTAATCATAGTTTTGACCCTAGATCAATCGTACATTTAAAGTTAAAAACGAGATTTAAGGTCGGAGCATAAGTAAAAATTCTAGCCTGAAAATCTGAATATGGGCATATGGGCATAGGTGAACTTCAAAATGCCATAACTTCGTCAAAACTCAGCTGATTTTAAAAAGTGGGGCTTTTAATCAAGTTTAACCCTAGATCAATCGTACATTAAAAACGAGATTTTGGATCGGAGCATAAGTAAAAATTCTAGCCTGAAAATCTGAATATGGGCATATGGGCATAGGTCGAAACTCAAAATGCCATAACTTCGTCAAAACTCATCTGATTTTAAAAAGTGAGGGCTTTTTAATCATAGTTTTGACCCTAGATCAATCGTACATTTAAAGTTAAAAACGAGTTTTAAGGTCGGAGCATAAGTAAAAATGCAAGCCTGAAAATCGGTAAGTGGGCATATGGGCATAGGTCGAAACTTCAAAATGCCATAACTTCGTCAAAACTCAACTGATTTTAAAAAGCGAGGGCTTTTTAATCATAGTTTTGACCCTAGATCAATCGTACATTTAAAGTTAAAAACGAGATTTTGGATCGGAGCATAAGTAAAAATTCTAGCCTGAAAATCTGAATATGGGCATATGGGCATTGGTCGAAACTTCAAAATGCCATAACTTCGTCAAAACTCAGCTGATTTTAAAAAGCGAGGGCTTTTTAATCATAGTTTTGACCCTAGATCAATCGTACAATTAAAGTAAAACGAGTTTTAAGGTCGGAGCGTAAGTAAAAATGCAAGCCTGAAAATCGGTAAGTGGGCATATGGGCATAGGTCGAAACTTCAAAATGCCATAACTTCGTCAAAACTCAGCTGATTTTAAAAAGCGAGGGCTTTTTAATCATAGTTTTGACCCTAGATCAATCGTACATTTAAAGTTAAAAACGAGTTTTGAGGTCGGTGCATAAGTAAAAATTCTAGCCTGAAAATCTGAATATGGGCATATGGGCATTGGTCGAAACTTCAAAATGCCATAACTTCGTCAAAACTCAGCTGATTTTAAAAAGCGAGGGCTTTTTAATCATAGTTTTGACCCTAGATCAATCGTACATTTAAAGTTAAAAACGAGTTTTGAGGTCGGTGCATAAGTAAAAATTCTAGCCTGAAAATCTGAATATGGGCATATGGGCATTGGTCGAAACTTCAAAATGCCATAACTTCGTCAAAACTCAGCTGATTTTAAAAAGTGAGGGCTTTTTAATCATAGTTTTGACCCTAGATCAATCGTACATTTAAAGTTAAAAACGAGTTTTAAGGTCGGAGCGTAAGTAAAAATGCAAGCCTGAAAATCGGTAAGTGGGCATATGGGCATAGGTCGAAACTTCAAAATGCCATAACTTCGTCAAAACTCAGCTGATTTTAAAAAGTGAGGGCTTTTTAATCATAGTTTTGACCCTAGATCAATCGTACATTTAAAGTTGAAAACGAGATTTTGGATCGGAGCATAAGTAAAAATTCAAGCCTGAAAATCGGTAAATGGGCATATGGGCATAGGTCTAAACTTCAAAATGCCATAACTTCGTCAAAACTCAGCTGATTTTAAAAAGTGATGGCTTTTTAATCATAGTTTTGACCCTAGATCAATCGTACATTTAAAGTTAAAAACGAGTTTTGAGGTCGGTGCATAAGTAAAAATTCTAGCCTGAAAATCTGAATATGGGCATATGGGCATTGGTCGAAACTTCAAAATGCCATAACTTCGTCAAAACTCAGCTGATTTTAAAAAGCGAGGGCTTTTTAATCATAGTTTTGACCCTAGATCAATCGTACATTTAAAGTTAAAAACGAGTTTTTGAGGTCGGAGCATAAGTAAAAATTCTAGCCTGAAAATCTGAATATGGGCATATGGGCATAGGTCGAAACTTCAAAATGCCCTAACTTCGTCAAAACTCAACTGATTTTAAAAAGCGAGGGCTTTTTAATCATAGTTTTGGCCCTCAACAAACTACACATTAACTTCCGACAAAAAAAAGTAAACAAAATGCGCAGAGTAAATTACTTGGCCAAATATTTGGCCAACAAACAGAGGCAAAAAAAAAGAGAGACAAAAAATGTGCTGATTCATGAAATAAATCAAAGTGTGTGCGCCTCGAGCTACTGTAAATATGATTATGCGCTTAATTAAACTAAGAGCCAGCCACTGCAAAAGTCTCTTAACGGTGCCTCCAAATGGCCCCCCAGTTGCCAGGTCCAAGGCTCCAGCGAAACGGTAGCCAACGACGACGACGACGACGAATGTTAATCCCACTTTACACATTACGGCCACTTAAACTTTGCCAGTAAAAGACTGTTGGAGGGAGAGGTAAGAGGTAGGAGGTAAGAGGTAAGAAGAGAAAGAAGTGATCAGGCAATTTGAAAGCGGAAACTTTTTGGGGGCCACCAACAGGCAAAAAAAAAAAAAACAGGCAGCAGCCAGATGTGGGCAGGAAGGGGACTCAGGCCGACTTCAGGCGAAGACGGGTCCTCCACAGTGCGAATGGGATTGAGGACCACCGTGAATTAAATATTAACCTACCTACATTATTACGTACGAATAGATAGAGAAGCTGAACAAGCCAGACCCAAATGATGTACATACATACATACATACATACATACATACATACATACATATACCAAAATAAAAACATCCGGATTGCTGTAGATCGTATAGATATTGTTTATGTGTGTTTTCGGTTTGGGTTTGGGTTTGTTTTGCAACACATGCCCCAAAAAAAATACTGTGCGGTCGCTGCTTACATTTATTGATTTCATCGCAACGACGACGACGACGATGACGACGACGACGACGAAGAAGACTCAAATCTCTCTTCAAGCAGCAAAAAGGGGCGAAGTGGAACTGGGGGTAAAGCCGCATGAAGACTGGTCGCCTGTGTTGTGTAGTGGGGCAGCCGAGGCAGCTGGTGCAGATCGCATTAAGCGTAGAACAGTGGCAGCCGCACAGCCGAGAGCGATTTACCCCACACCCATCAACATTTCAACTTAATTCCTTTTGCTGTTGCCTTCTGCCAAGTTGCAGCACCCTACGCTAGGCATAGGCGAACTGATCAAACGCTTGACCCATCATGCGGAATGTGCGATAATCGAAGATGTGTATAAATTCAACAAGAATATTCAAATCCAGATTCGAATCTCTGTCTAAATTCTACAATAAAATAATATTATTTTATTTATTTATTTATTTAAATTCCATTCAAGCTATTATCATTTCAAGTTAATTATTATTTTCGATTTTAAATGTCGTTAAATATTTGTATATAATTTATTTATTTACATATTTAACATTATCCAACATTTAATGCATTTATAGCAATCCCAATCTCAGAGATTGAAAGTTAAGTTAAAGAATGTCAGAGTTCCACCGAAATAAGTATATTTTCGAAAATGTTTTGATACTCAAGGAAAATATTAAAAATTGCACATTAAATTCATTTGGATATATTCAGTGATTTTTTTAATCACGATTTTTGAATGTATTTTTATTAAAAATGTTTAAAAATTTAAAATTGTAAATTCAAGTCCAAATTTGACTTCAATTTCAACGAGTTACAACGTTGAAATCTTTTTCACCCCTCATATTAGGAAAGATATATGTTTTTTTTTTGTGGTCATTCCCACGCCTAATCATGCCGCAGACAGTTAATCCAAGGTGAGGACAAGACAGGAAACGAGGCATTACGACATCAAAAAATACGGTTATCACATCGGTTACGGATTACCACCCGCATAAGAGATGTCACTGAGGAGTTTGACTAGTTATCTTCCAGCTTGGCAATTATCAACGCTTGTCTGAGGCAGAGATGGGAAAAGGGAATGGGAATGGGACTGGGAAAGATGACTGAGAAAGATGACTCATGTATGGACACTTAAGTCATAATGGGCAACAGGCACTTAGCTGTGGGGGCCACCTTTGTGGATCGTGACCGAAATGACTTTTACAGGTAAAAACTTACCTTTTAGGCCAAATTTAGACATTATCACCGATACAAACACACACACACACACACACACACACACACCGACAACAGACATCATTGTTCTTTGTGGTTGTGTAAATGCGTGTAATTCCATTTTATGGCTCCTGTGCACCGTTCTGCATCCGCACCATCAGACTCCCCTCCCGCCCCGCCCTCGTCTTCTCTGATCGTGTGTAGAAAATATAACTAAAAAAAAAAAAAGTAAAGAAAAAAAATGACTTCATAAAATTGTATTTAGTCATGCTACATCACTTTGTAATAATTTTCATTTTGGCGCTTGCTTTGATCTTGGGCCGCGCAACCGCGTGCGGCGTTGTCTGCCCCTGAACCACCCCTCACCCTCCCTCCTCTTTTGGCCACCTCGTTGCCCCCCCCCAGTCGCAGTCGGGGCAGTCGAAACTGCCACCGTGTGGCGTTTCAGCTCTGCGCTGCGTTAATTTTGAAATAATGATCATGGTGGTAGTTCTTTCTGCCTCCACTCCTTCTCCTCTCTGTGATCAGACAATTTAGCTGCCAGACCAGATACAAGCTCCGAACCGTACCCCGTTCCACAAACCCTGCACCGCGAACCAAACCGTTGTTGGCAACTGTGCAATATGATTGAGCAATCATCAATAATGCGAATTGAGCATGAAGAAAAGCGAAATTTAAACGTGGTAAGGGAGTTTGCATTTAATGTACACAAATCCGATGTACACTGAGAAAAACAAATGCAAAAAGAATTTGCATTTGTACTTTATCTATCCCTTTCAGATTTAATAAGTCGGTCTAATTTGAAGGAGTTTTGTTCGGATATTTAGAAATTTATTTATGAAAAACTTTGTGTCATCAGGACTATTTTTTTGTAAGCGCAAGATTCAAATGATTTATTTTAATACGTTCCCTTTATGGGAAAAAGTGCCCAATGAAATTGTGCAAAATTATGTAAGAATATTATAAAAAAAAAATTACAAATTTCAGTTTAGAACTTAAATAAAATACTTCAAAGAAAATAATAGTGAAGTAGCTTTAAGTTTTGCTAAAATAATATTCTTTTATCTCATCTTTTTCTAAATAGAATTAGCTCATAGGAAATTTAAAAAGCATTGGCTAAGATATTTTTTTAAAATTAATTTATTTAACATTCTGTAAAAAATAAATACGCCTTTAATAATATTAAATATTTATAAAAAAAAATATGATGGAAACTGACAGTTTCATTTAAGTATTTGCTTTCAATTGAAGTCAAAGTCACAGCAACTTTGAAAATCGCATTTCAGCTCTTTTTCGTTTCTCCAATAACATATATTTTCCAAATATCGACTACCAGTTGGCAACCCCCATATGGTTGATATTTACCCACAACATCGTCATGGTAACTTTTGAAGTAAATGGCAACGAGCCGTGTAAACTGACCACTGGCTCATATATCATTTGGGTCAATATATGCATGTAGATGCTTACATAGTTGACGGACCGTTTTCCCTATAAATAGCACGTGTTGTGTGTTGTCGTATTTACCCGTGTTATTCTTGTTGTTGTTGTTGTTGCTTTTGTTGTCTCTCCGTCCATTCGACCTTAGCATGTGCTCGTGTTCCATGTGCAATGATTTCATGGAAAAGCATTCGACTCGGTTTTTATGGTCTCTTGTTGTCCGTCCTTCCTAACTAACTGTTCTGACCTTGTTGGCATTTTTTTTTTTTTTTGTGTTGGTCTTTTATAGCTGTTGACGTTCGCTATTAACAAGATGACCATTTGCATCTATATATGTTCTCGTACACTAGATATTCATTTGGAGTTTGTTCAAGCCACACAGACTTATTCCAAGGTCAATCAGATCGTGAAATTATTTATTATTACAACGACTGCAAATTACATATACACATATATATATTCATAATCATGGTTTAGCATTAATCCCATTACTTCTTCTCTTTTTATTAATAATTAATTTTAACATTTAGCTTTTTGACAAACTTGTCACGATTACAATAGACTTTATGGTGTTCTCAATTCAGAGTCCTCTATTTCTGTTTAAAAGAACTCAGTTTTAAACATTTTTTGATTGGGAAACTTAACTTATCGCAAAAAGCGAACTATTTTGAGAATCTGATGGAGGCTTTTCTGTTTTTCTTGTACCAACTTTCTGAATATGTATACCCGCAGAAGTTTCATACATATTTTTTAACCTTAAATTTTTTTACATAATTGGTTTTAGCCTAAATTTATTTGAATATTCTTCTGTGTTTAGTCGTATTAGTTGACATGAAATTAATATATAAATGGAAAATGCGAATCTTGATTAAAATTCAAATTAAAGCTGATCGCAGATTGAGTTTAGCTCTGCCCATTGGCAAATCCAATCACAAGCATATTCCTGCTGCTTAAATGCTCACATAAAGTTAACAGACCAATTAATTATGGTCATTGAGCATTGGGAGACTGTGTGACAGCCATGAAACACGAGCGATCGATGCAACGCAATGGTGCCCCAATCCCATATCCCGAATCCCAATTTCAGACACACACACACATACAACAGCAACGACAACTTGAAGTGGCAGGCTATGGCTGGAAACTTGGACTTGGACATGGGACATAGTTGATGTGAATGTGGATTGGGATGAGTTTGGGATCGGAGATCAGGGAACGGGAATGGGAACGGGAACTGGAACGAGGGACCACACACATCGTGTGTGTGACGGCGATAAAAATCACAGCATGTTGCAAACAGCACAGAACAGCGATGCATGATGCTGTTGTTGCTGTGGGCAAATCTTTTGACAGTTGTGTTGAAGCATAAAGATGCCAAACAACAACAGCAACAACAGCAACAACAACAACAACCACAACAATAAAAGCAACAAACACACATGGCTAGTAAGTGCGTGAAAAAATATATGTATAAATGTGAACCGCCGTCACAGAGGCCCAAGCACCAAAAGCGCATCAATCAAACGGCACCGCCAACGCCGCAAAGCAATCCCCAACAAACACACACACACACACACTCGCACACACACTCGCAGTTAGTTCGATCAATCATTTATTATGGCGTCGCTGATGGCGGCCCCATCAGGCTTCGTTGGTGGGCCCCGGGATCCCCCAAAGAAAATAGTAAAATATTTTCTATGGTACCCTTATACGAGTAATTATTATTTTTATTTTTATTTTTTTTTGGTATCATTTTTTGTGTTTGCTTTTGCGGCTTTATTGACTTTGCTTTGGGGTGGCCTGCCCATTTGGAGCCACTTAAAAATTGTTTTTTGAATTGCTTGTTCGATCCTAAAATAAGACGACAACAAAATAGACATTTCAAATGCCTCACACATGCTGACATTCAACAAGTGATAATGCACATTAGATCGACAATTCAAACAATAAAGTTTTTAACAACACATCTACATATATATCACCCAATTAAAACCATTTTTGAGATGTTTAGAATATGATTTTTTTAAAATAACTTCTGTGTGTTTCGATCGAAAAATATGAATTTCAGAGAGAAAGTGACAGAAATAGCGAGAATATATAAAAAAGATAGACAAATCTCTGAACCCTTTGGAGTAAGACAAGATTACCATAGATAAATATATTTAGTTGGATGAACACTGTGAGAAAATTCAATAATATTCAGACCGACTAAATGAGCTAAGCTGTTGACTCTAATCTATGTGCCTATATGCCACTTGAATATCTGTTACAGGGTATATACAATATTGAAATTATTTGTACAGTTTGATCAAATTAATTGCAGCACACGGCCAAATATAAAACAAGATGCTCAAAAATGAAAATACAAAAAAAATATGGTATAAATAACAGCAGCAACAAGAAGATCAAGAACGAAAAATTAAGCACGCAACTTTGGCCGCCCAAGTTGGCCAAAACGCTGTTGGTGGGCTGCTGACGTCGACTGCGGACAGCGGCTGCGCTGCTCTTGAAAGCAGTGAGGAAGCATGAAATTTAGTTTGGCTGCTCTATTGATATTGTTGTTTGCTGTTGCGCCTGTATTGCTACATAAATATGGAAATTTTTCATTAGCAATATCCGTTTCCGATTTATCTTAATGGAGTCCCAGAACTATCTTGTTGTTGCTGTTGTTGTAATTAAGAATGGGCTACCGTTTTTTTTTTGGCGTGGAGCGGGGATCCAAACGAACATGTTGCATAAGCGACGCCGACGTCGACATCAACGTCGAGTTGGGCTCTGTGTGTGGTCCTCTGATTGAATGTTAAAGCTTTGGCCAATGAAAGCGGCTATTAAGTCTGGCCAGCCAACCAAGACACAGTTGGCAACTTGGGTGGCAACATGCCATTCACCAATCACACACACACACAGAACAGCAAAACACAGCAGCTCTGTGTCTGTGTATGTCGGCGGCGGCGCCGCAAAAAAGAAAGCGCGTGCAATAGCAACAACAACAGCAACAAAAAGCAGAAGGAGAAGCTGAGGATGGAGAACCAAGGGGGAAAAAACTCAACCGACCGGAACTGCAACTGGCGCTATGTGCAATTATAAGCTGCATGTGTCCCTTTCTCTCTCTCCCTCTCCCACTAATATATATATATATATATATATATATATATATATTTTTAGGTGTGCGTGTGTGTGTGCGCAGCAGCAACAATAACAAACAGTAGCCAAGATTTTCCTTCGCCAAAGATTGACAGAAGCAGCGGCAACTGCACTTGAAACTACACAGCTAGAAATTAAGCGAAATTCAATCACATTCAAAATAATAAATAAATAAATAAGTATTTTTGTACATGTGAAAAACTTAAAGCGATTGAGAACAGTATTCAGGCTGATTAATAAATATCATTTATATGTGATAAATCTATTCATAAATGATATATGACATTAAGATCTTACTCCATAGATTTAAGATATTGATTTAAAAAATCTTTAAGATATTTTGAAAACGAAACGGTTTTAAAATATGTACAATAAAACTGAAAAAATCATAAAATAATCTTAAAGAGAGGAATTTCGGATTGCAAAAGTAATTTTCTGCAAGTGCATTCGCTGTTTGGTTATTGGGAGAGGGGACCACCGAGGAGAGAGATGATGTGTCCAGAGATCCCAAGCTGCTAACTGCTGAGCAACATGTTGCTGTTGCTGCTGTTGTTGTTGCTGTTGTTGTTGTTGTTGCTGTTATATTTTGTTGCTCATCTTTGTTGCGCCTTGTTTTTGATCTTTCACGCTGTAAATTATACAGCAGCAGCAACTGCAAACAACAACAATTTTATTTGCTGTTTGTTGTTTTTGTTGTGATTGCTTTGATGCAAATTGTTGCTATTGTTGTTGTTGCTTGGCTGCTATCTGGCATCTGCCTGGCTGTCAACAACACAAATAATTGTTGGCAACATTGCATGTGAAACGGTTTTTTCTTGTGTTGGCAACACAACGTTTGCTTGTCATCATTTTTAGTGCATGCTGGCGGGCATATTTTAATTTGTTTGATGCGACTACAGTAAAGTTTGCCTATGCGCAAAATTACTTAAGTTCCCATGGTATAGTTTTAGTTTTGCACTTCTTTGGAACCCTTTTGCTATGCTAAGTTATAAAACGCACCATAAAAAACCTTGTTTAACGATTTTTTCGCACACAATAGCTTCCTAGAAGAAAAAATTAAATCCAAACGGCTAATAAAGATTGTTGTTTTTTCGTTGTTTTTGCTTTTCGAATAAAAGCTAAACTCGTTATTGTAGACCACACACACAGAACGGGGCTGAGGCTGAGGCGCCCAGAAGCCGCGGCGCACACTTAAAAAGCCAATAAAAAAAAAACAACAAATAATTGCTAATTTTATGCTCGAATAAGAAACGCAAAAGGATCAAAATGGGCACCTCAAAGCAACAAAAACAAGAACAGCAAGAGTAAAACAAGCGGCATAAATTAGTGCGAGCGAAATGGCAATATAGAAACGTCACGCACTATCAAACGAGAAAATGATCAATGGGGGCACATACACCAACTAACAACGCGGCAGACAAAGACAGAGAGACGCAAGGAGAGAGAGTGAGACAGAGCCACAGCCAGAGCCACACACAGCGAAACGATAGACCACCCATGCCGAAACGACGAATTAAAGGCCACCCACGAAGAGCGAGCACATGTGCATGTGTGTGTGTGAGTTTGAGTGTGTGCATGTGTGAGTGTCGTATGTGTGTGTTTGTGTGAGTGAAAAGGCCTTTGAAAACAAATTCAGTATTGGCTATGAGCAGGGGAGAGATATGCTGAGAAGATAATTGAAATATGTACAACCTGAACATGTGCGCTGAAGTGGGCACATACACAAATTTCAAAATAATAAAAAGCGGGCAGACACAAGCACAATAAATAAATAAAAAGCAAACATATGTCCACAAACATAGAAACATATGCAATCATATCTAAATAAGGCATGGCAAGTGAAAGTGCTAAATCGTCCGACTACAAAATTAAAATTGTTAACCCACAATTTCTGCGTATTATATTACAGAAAGCGTTTAAAAATTTCGTATTTTTTTTTGGCAAGCTGTTTTTCGGTTACTTTTCATTCGTAGCGATGCCGGACTTATGAAAGTTAATGCCACCCTGTGTTGAGAATATCGATATACCGATAAGTCACACACAATTGGCAGCATTTGCTCGCCGGCGTTGCCGCTTTTTTTGTGGCTTCTGGGTCAGCCTGTTTCAACTAGAATTTATAACAAATAACTATCCACTGTCTCTGATTTAATTTTCAACTTTGTTAAATTTGTTGTTGCACGAAGATGCCACCAAAAAAAGCGCCAGCAGCTCCGAGCAAAAAAACGGAGCAAAAGAAGAAGGAGAAGGTCATCGAGGTAAGACTCATAGTGCTTGTGCACGTCTGCACGGACATAACCTCAATTGGGCAGCGACTACGACAGACAACGTCAACAAATTAAGAAATCTGCTTAATCTTTCTGCTTAACAGGATAAGACATTTGGTCTAAAGAACAAGAAGGGCAATAAACAGCAGAAGTTTATCCAGCAAGTGCAGAAACAGGTGCAGGCCGGTGGCCATCACCCGCGACAGGAAGGCGACAAGAAGAAAGATGAGAAGGAAAAGAAATTGGCCGATCAGCGTGAAATGGCGATGGTCTTCAAGCCGGTGCAGACGCAAAAAGTGGAGAAGGGCACCGATCCCAAGTCGGTGGTGTGTGCGTTCTTCAAGCAGGGTCTCTGCACCAAGGGCGACAAGTGTAAATTCTCTCATGATCTGACCCTGGAGAACAAGGTGGAGAAGCGATCGATGTATGTGGATATGCGTGATGGCGACGACGATCTTATGACCAACTGGGACGATGCCAAGCTCAAGGAGGTCATCGACAAGAAGCAGTCGGGCGAAAAGCAACGACCCACAACGGATATCGTAATGAAAATCCTTGTTTTTCTCCATTGCCCACATTTATTTAAAAAAACCTAAATCTTGCTTTCAGATTTGCAAATTCTTTTTGGAAGCGGTGGAGAAATCAAAGTACGGCTGGTTCTGGGAGTGTCCCAACGGTGAGAAGTGCATCTATCGTCATGCGCTTCCACCTGGCTATCAGCTCAAGCGGGACAAGAAGAAGGAGGACAAACCGACGGAGATCTCTCTGGTCGATCTTATTGAGAAGGAGCGTGCTGCGTTGGGCCCGCATCAAACGCGAGTCACATTGGAGTCCTTCCTTGCCTGGAAGCAGCGCAAACTGCAGGAGAAGAAGGCGAAACTTGTCGCCGAAGAGGAACGCAAAAAGAGCGACTACAGCAAGGGCAAACAATTTGGCATTTCGGGTCGTGAAATGTTCAGTTTCAATCCCGATCTGGTCGACGATGGTCCCATGGAGGATGGCGACGCTGCCTTCGATATCTACAATCGTGACGATGACGACGATAATACGGTCGAGTTTAAGGAACTCGATTTGGCCGCACTGTCGCTGGCGGCAAAGGAGGTGGACGGATCCGGCACCATTGCGTCCAGCACAAGATTGCTCGATCAGGCAACTGAAGCAGCGAAAACAGCACAGGCCGAGGACGCGGCGCCAGCTGCTGAAAGCGTTGATAGTGCGCCCGCCATCAATAAGGATCTATTCGTTGATCTTGATCTGGGCGAGCTAGACGATATAGATCTTGACGACGACGAGGACGATTAGGCAGGCCGATTAGCCAGCGAACTTAACGCTTTGTTAAAGTTTTGATATTTGAATTGAATTGCAGCATAGACACACACACAACTAATGAATTCTGCCTTTAGCAACTTCCGATCAATAAAATTGTGGCGTTCACAAGTTCGCTAAGAAATGTATTCTTTTAAACACAGTTTTAAATACATATACGTTTTTTTCCACATGCAATTTACATTATTGGTTAGGTAGTAAAAGATATTCATTTCATATTTTTATATTTTTCATAACTCGTTCATTCCAAGTTGTAATTTTCGAGACGAGGCGCTGAAGGACACATATATCGATCCTCCCGTTTGCCATCATTCGCCGCAGGTTTTGCACAAACCAGTTGATTCTTCGACTCCTCGACTTAAATACGTAGTTGAAGGAATTTTCCTCAGTGAGCTGATTTCTCGCCGCTTTCCTTCTATTCCCCACTTGTGCACAATTCCGTTTGCAATTTCCTTTTTTTGCACGCTTCTTGCAGTTGTTTGGATTTTTACGTAAGCATTTCGATCTAGATGAACAGTTGCCGCGAGCCATCTTAGTGCAATATCGGATTTTGAATAGTTTCAGAATTTATACAAATTTGTAGTATAAATTATAAGTGTCAAAGTTACATGAATGCTAAATATCTATTGTAACTTTCGAGTCAAATGTTCAATGTTCATTTAAAATTGCTCATTACTCGTTCATTTCCCGATAGTTTTCGAGAATTAAAGGATTTTGAGATTTCGATTTTCATTTTCCCTTAAAAAGATATGGCCGATCTGGAGCAAAGGATCGTTATTTTTAGGAGCTAGACATTTTTCATGGGGATCAATAGGGATTAAATATTATGCAGTTATTTTTTTTTTTAATAATAATCTGTGCATTCAATGGAATTAACCAAATAATTAAAAATATAATATTTAAACAAAAAAGTGAAAGCAATGCAGCTACCAAAAGCCAGGAGGCAGTACACCCACAGCCTGTGGAATTTGCCGTTCACGCAAAAACTTCGAGAGCAACATTTCCAGACGTGTCTTGGGGCCGCCCTCATCGTAGGCCGTCAGTTGCGGCATATAGATTGTCTGGATGTACAGCAGGAGTTTCAAGAAGTTTTGGCCATAGGCGCGCCATAGCTCGAAGCCGAGGGTTTGGAGCATCTCCATGATCATGGTGGCACAGATATCGGGTAGCGGCGTCACATTCATTATGTGTGTCAGCCAACACCAGGCCTCCTCCAAACCAAAGCAGTGCGCCGATCCATCCGCCTGGCGACCAGGTGTGATGATAACTGCCGCATAGAGTCGAGCAATTCCCGTTTGGCGCTTGAGGAACATATCCGGTTTTTCCAGTTCATTATTCTCGGATAGACGATATCCCATTGTCTTCAGATATTGCTCGGGTGTCTGACCCGACTGCTGGGGTATCACATACGGCACCAGATAAGGTGACTCTTTGTACATGTAGGCCAAGAAGATCTTACCAAAATCTGGCAGCAGTTTCCAAAACGTAACAATCACCGAGGCAAAGGGAAACGCTGCCTGAGGATTACTCGATATGGCAGTGTCCGTTTGGCTAACGAACTTCTTGGCCATCAGCAGGATGCAATAGTCCCGCGCGAGTGGATGATCATTGATCGTAATCGTTGTTCCGTCCGTTGTCCTCACAGGCTGTCCGGCAAAGAAATTATATAACTTATCAAAGTTGGTCGTCAAATGTTGGGCACTGGCCGCTGTTATGGCATTCAGCGGCACGTTGATCGTGCGCTGGCAGTTAGTGCGATACTTCTTCCATGCCTCGTCTGTTTGCAGGGGCTTCACTGCATCCACCTTGCCCTGGTAGAGCATAATGATCTCGTTGTAGAAGGCCAGACGCGTGGGATGCACATAGCTGTGCGATATACTGCTGCCTGTAGGTGCTGTTTTTACTTGTGGCGCCGCCTGAGCATTTGCAACTTCCTGTGCCGCAGTCGCTGCTGCAGTTGCTGCTGCAGTTGCTGCTGCAGTTGCTGCTGCAGTTGCTGCTGCAGCAGCTGCATCAGCTGTTGCTTTCCGCTGTGCCGCTTCTAGTTCCTGTTGTTGTTTCTGTTGTTGTTGCTGCTGCTGCTGCTGTTTCTGTTGCTCCTTGGCTTCGAGAATGCGCTGTTTTTCCGTCTCCGCGAGCTGTTTGGCCTGGTTCAGCAACTGTTGTTCCAGCTGCTTGAGCAGATTCTCTTGGACTCTATCCAAACTTTGGCAATAATTCTCGGCTTTGAACACACAATCCAATTCGAGTGGCTCACAGTGGGCATTCTTAATCTTAGCCACCAGCTGATCAAACAGTTGCACCAAATCACGCAGCTCAGCATTTTGTGCGCTGCATGCTTGCACCGTATCCTTGTCCAGTGAGAGGAGCAGTTTCGTGACCGTCTCGTATTTCTTGTAGAATCGCTGATGATAACGCGAAACACCATCGATTGTTAGCAGATGCAGTTTCTGGTTATTCTGTTTAAGCAGCGCCTCCTGTTCCCGTTGCTGCGTCTCCAGCTCCGCTTTGGCCATCTGCTCGGCCTGCTGCCGCAAAAGTTTGTCGCTCTCCCATTTTTTCACACGGCTGCTGGAGAGTTGTTGCTGCTGTTGCTTGGCCTGCTGCTGGACTGCTTGCCGTTCGTGGATCAGTCTCTGCTGCCGTTCCTTGATCTGTTGCAGCTGCTGTTGCACACTTCGCCTGCATTCCTGCTTGAGTTCTCGCCGCACAATGCTGGCATTTATCTCGTTCACATCTGGAAAGTTACATTTGATATCCACTGAGTTGGCCTTCAGGTTGGTGTTCTCTTTCTCAACTGCAGTTGGCGCAAGCAAAACTGGTGCTGGCTCCTTTCGCACCTCCTGTCGTGGTGGTTTCATATCCGGTCCAATCGTTCGTGGTCCGATGCCGTAAACAGAAACCAAATCCGCGCGTTGCAATACGGCTTGCACGCGATCGCAAGCCAAATTATCCACGCTCTGCAATTGGTTGCGTGCACTTAAATACATAACCAATACTTATGAGGATTGGCAGTAAACTCACCATGTTTCTTATTATATGATTTGTTTATATAGCCTTAGTTTAATATTTATATAGTGTAGATATTAAGCGATCTGACGCCGTCGAGGTGAAATAAAAATTATGCATAATTTAGAGATGGATATCTGTAGTTAAATATGAACTAGTTCCAGTTGGAACACCAGCTTAACTTGAATTGCATATTTGAAAATTGGTTTTTAATTTCAATGGTGCACGACCATTTAATTATATTATAAAATTATTCATATTATGTGCTAAATTTTTAATATTTTTAATTTTTAGACAAAGCTGTGAATTTCATGCCTTTCGTCAATTATGACCAGCACACAATTTGGTGAACCGATAGCACCAATGCATGGAACTGGGTTTGAAACAATCGATATTTGTTTAAATTAAATGTATTTTCGATCGCGGAAACAATTAGAACATAATAAATTGGGTGCTGCATTTAAGGCTATGCATATTTAAAGGACAAGTACACATTTAGAAAAATTTTGCTCCATAACTGCCATCCATTTCAATCAGCTCACATTTGCCCTTCTCCTCGAGCAGACGCAAAGCATTCAGCAGCACAGCCTCGTCCACATCGTGGAACTCCAACTGGGTGGTATTCTCACCCGAGGCTATCTCGTACAACGTGCAAATGCTATTCGTTTGTCCAGTCTCTTGAATCCAGTCATAGACCATATTTCCGTATTCCTCCAGCGTGTGCCAATACACCTGCCACTCCTGTCTCTTTTTATCCAGCGGTGAAGCATGTCCCGTCTGCTGTAAATGCTCCAGGATTAGCTGGATGAACTCTGGCGAGAGGCGGCGATTAATTGATTCATTATAAAATAATGGCGAGTTTTGATCGTTGATGCCAAGCGTAAATTTATTGTTGTGTTTGAGGTATTTGAGAAAGAGATCTGTCCACACCCTAAATTGTTTCTGGCGTGTTTCCTCATGCGGCTGCAGACTGTGGACACATTGTGGATTAGCTAGTTAGCCCATTTGTTCCTATTGAAGACACTTACGTGAAGAAAGGTGGAAATGTGTATTCCCAGGGCCATTGGAACTCGGCCATTGTTTGGCTTAGATTGACGTCATGTTATTTGCCAAAGCTCAGCTGTTCAACTAGAGTTGCCATTAATCAATTATATATCGTTACCAATAGCGATGACCGATAACGTTCAGTTTTAAGCGCGTGATAACGATTCAATTTAAACTGTTACCACAAACACGATAAATTTGATGAATGTTTTCACTTTTCTGCTTTATTTGTCTTAAATAGAAAAATGGTGTACATTAACATTTTTATTCCATACAGTTTGAGATGATCTCATCTTTGCTATTTTTTTGTTGTTATGTAATTGTTACATTTTCATCCAAAAGTAAACATGTAGAGACAAAAAGAAGTTTGTAGATATCGGCATTTCGCTTAGCATCATATTCATAAATATCCATTTACATATACATATACTCATATCAGCTATATATTCTTGTTCAATATATTTAAAGTACTAGGAGGCGCAACACTATACATTCAATATTTCAGTTTTTTTTGTTAATATAGATTTATTTAGTTTTCTCTTAATTTTGCTTTACCAGCTGCCTTGCATTATCTGCATTAATATACCACTGCCTGTTGCCATTATTCATTTTGCAATCCATTTTATATCTATTTAAATTTAATGCTGTTAGTAAATTTACATTTCTTTACTTTACTTGTTTTTTCTTCTTTATAAAAATTAGGAGCATCTTGTGCTTTAGAAGTAATTTTCTGTGTTTTCTTGTGCTGTATATTTTGGTTTCTTATTTGCTGTGTTCCAACTGGCATTTGAAGTAGGCTTGATTTATTTATTTAATGGTAATTTGGGTGTTCATGCTGAATGGTGGCTGAAGGAGGAGAGCTGTGTGCAGGCAGTTTATATTTAGTTAACGCATACTTTGCGTGGTAAATACGAAATATTTGTTTAGTATTATTTTGTTTTTGCACTTTGCTTTTGTCTTTATTTGGTTTTTGTACACTTGCGTGGAAATTCTCTAGAGCCATCCATATCGGGAAACAGAGTGTCTCTTGTGATAGTTCAGTTTCTGTGTTAGCTAGTTTTAAAGAGTTTTACAGTTAGTTCCTAGTTAACAAGTGAGGTTTGGTTGAAATCTTTTTTGTTTACTATATATGTAAGTAGGTATATGTTACTCTTCTTTCGATTCTGCTCCAATTGTGGAGTTATGTACTTAGCATGCTCGTGTTGCTATTTCTAAAGATATTTATATATAGCAAAATAACATTTTCTTGTCTCGTACACATAGTAAAGCGATCTACTAATTCTCTTTATTTGAAAAAATATAATAAAGAAAATTACAAAATAAATGCCCTATTTTTGCTTGCAGTGCTTAAAGCATATTGATGAAAATGTACACTTGAAATGCTTTGCTGGTTCTCTTAAAATTACCTTTAAATGAAATGCAATAACAAATGGCATACAAATCGAGTCGGAATAAAAATAAAAACAATGCGCATAAGATTTGTTTCGCGTGTGAAAAACAAAAATGACTGTGCATCATAGCTTAATTTACAGCACGTTTCGAAAACATGTTTTCAAAAAAATTAAAGGTGTTCTAAAATTGCTGTGTTTTTGGTTTATAAATTTGAAACAAATCTCAAGCTTAAAAATATGTATGTATCTTAAGCTCTTAATAACCGAACAGAGAATCAAATAAACAATAGACAGCTTATAAATTACATAAAATACATAATAGGCTCGCTCTAAATATCATTTACATACAGTTCTTAGACCTCTTACACATATCGTATTATATAATATGCATTGTTATAGTTATTGGTAAACTATTTAAAAATGGCATGTGGTCGACATGTGTGCGCTTCACATATCGTTAATAGATATTACATTATACATATACATACAGTACATACATTTATTATTTATCGAGTTGGTATAAATCGAGACACGAGCATTCCATTCCGACAATATTCGTATTTTCAATTTGCATATTGAATTTTAGCTTGCTCCGCATTGGTTGCTTGGTTGGTTGGTTGGTTGTTTAGCCTATGGTCTAATTGAGTTACATATACATATATAAAGTTTTGGGATTCTCGAATCACTGCACGTATAGCATGACATGACAGCATGTTGTTTCACACATATGCTCCATATTTCGACTAACGACTATTACTAGAGATATAGCTAAACCTAAGCTACAATTTTTGCCTAAGACGACGATCGGTTTCTCTCAGCCAACTGCCAACTGCATATTTGTGGAGGGCTGCTTGCTCTGTCTGCTACTGCTACTGCTGCTGATGCTGTTGCTGCTACTGATGGTGCACCTATATGCTCCTTTACTTGGCCAACGGCTCCAGATAGCAGCGCACCGTATTATTCTCATCCAGCATGGCGGATAAATTACGCGCCTGCTGCTGCTGATGGTGGTGGTGTTGTGGTTGCTGGAGATGATGGTGTGTGGGAGCAGCATGTTGCTGAGGGTTGCTGTGCGATGTGTGCGACGACGATGATGTGGTGGACTGTGGTGATAGTTTTTGTAACTGCTGACGCTTCTGTGCGGGCGTCTGATTGGCCGGTGGCAGCGGCGGTCCTGCATTACCATGGCCAAATAGCTCGTTAACCGCCAAGCGTGCGCTCGGTGACTTGGCATTCAGCTGCTGCTGTTGCCTGTATGCGCCACGCATGGAGCCCTCACCAACGCCGCCGCTAACCCCAAAAACCGCACCATTGTGCTCAATGGGAAGGGCGATTGTTGCTCCTGCAGATGTTTGCGGTGGCGCTCCATAATCTAAAGGCAAGCCATTCTTGCGTTGCTGGCGTCTGCAAATTCAATTGAAAATAAAGAGTTTGTTTTTTAATAAACATGGAGTGATTATCACAACTTACTGAAACCGCCGCTTAAAATCCTCATCCTGGAGCGCCATTAGGCGACGCATGCGCTCATCACTTTGAGGTGGTAATCCATGCGTATCATCATCATCCATATCGCTCTCATTATCCTCATCATCACAGACGCTGTCTTGCAGCTGCTCCGCTGCGGTTACCTCATCGTCATACTCATCATCATCATCGTCGCCGTCATCATCATCATCATCATCGGCTGCACAGTGTCGAGGCGGTTGTTTCTGCTTTGCCTGTAGTTGCTGTTGTTGATTTCTGGAGGTGACGCTGCCACCACTAAGGCTACCACCACCATAGCGACTCCCGCCGGCTGCAACTGCGGCGCGCATGCTATTAAATACGCCCGTGCCGACGCTATTGTTGTACACCTCATCCACATCAAAGTCACCCACTTCGTAGTGCTGAGCATCCGAGTTGCGGTTACTCAGTATCTCCTCGTAAACGGGACCATCGCCTCCACCGCCATTGCTGCTGCCTCCACCGCCTTGATTGTAATAGGCATCGCCGAGTCCCTGGCCCATGCCCATGTTCATGCCCAAGCCGATGCCCTGGCTAAGATCACAGTTGGAATGCTTATTTCTATACTGCTGGCGCTGCTGTTGCGCCAACAACTCCTGCTGATACTGCGCCATGTGTGGCGGTGGCGCTGGCAACTGTTGTTGTCCACCAGCACGTCGCTGCTGATGCTGCAGATGCAACAGATGGGCCTGCTCTTCATCCGAGGATAATTGTTGCTGTTGTTGCTGCTGCTGACGTTGCTGGCGCACCTGCTGCTGCTGCTGCAGCTGTTGCTGATAGTAGGCGGCATTATTGGGTGGGTCCAGTGCCTCGGCATAGTGTGGATACGCTTGCTGGGCGGATGGTGGCGGCTGTTTCATGCCGCTGGTCTTCTTATATGATGGATAGAACAATACCTGCGAGGTGGGCGTGACGCGACTGTGCAGCGAGCCGCTGGGTGAGGCGGGCACAGCGCCAGCGCCGCCTCCACGCTTCTTCTTGCCATGCTGGTTGTTATGCTTCTGTGTCCAATAGAACACCTCATGTGATTGCTGCGGCGAGGCGCCACCGACACCTCCACCTCCAGCCGGAACTCCCGTATTGTTGTAGTATTCACGCTGACTACCAGCCTGCGGATGCTTCCAGCTGTAGTAGTCGGGTTGATGATAATACGATTCGCCTGGCTGTGGCTGCAGCTGCTGTTGATGCTTGTGAGCAAAGATCAGATGCGTCGAGCCGGCTGAGCTAGTGGGCGAGGCATGTCCCACGCTGGCCATTCCCGTGGAGCGCAGTGTGCCGCGCTCCAGCACAACAGCGCCAACTGGCGTAACTGGCTGCAGGCTGCCCGCAAGGAGGCCACTCTTCAGTGTGCGTCGCTGCTGTGCTTCGCTAAGATCGCAATCGGATCCAGCACCCATAATTATGGCATCTTCATTAGCCGGCTGATCATGCTGATGCTGCTGCTGCTGATGTTGTTGCTCCTCATCATGACCATCATCGCTCGAGCCCAGTGGCAGTTTTGACTTTGACTTGGAAAGTGTGCCAGCCGAGTTGGTAGCAACACTACCACCGACACCACTTGTTCCTCCATTACCGGCAACAATTCCCGAGGAAATGGATGTTTTGGAGCAGCGCAGGCACTTTGGGAGCCAAGCGTGCTGACGCACATATTTGCGATACTCGCGTCGTATCTTCTCGTTCTGTATGCAATGGAACACAAAAATGTACAGGCCCAGCAGCGTATTGAAGCAGACAAAGCAGTAGCCATAGATGGCGGCCACATCTTCATCCAGCTTGGCGCCGCGCAAATAAAAATAGGCACAGCACCAAACGGCGCTCAGCAGCAGCAAAAACACAAACGAGCAGCGTATGTCAAAGCTAGAAAAACAATAAATTATTAAATTAAAGTGAGTGTAACGATGGCTTAGACAGAGAATAGAGACGTCTGCAACATACCGCACATTGGCCAGACGCGTGTGCTCCTTGGTCTTCAGGGCAGTGCGCGACTTGCGACGCATGATGATCCACGACAAGACGGTGTAGCTAATGGCCGCCTGTTCAAAGAGTATCACGGAATTAGGCAAATGCTTTCAAGTTTTCTTTTTTTAACTACTTCACAAAAACCTACCACAAAAAAGATTAAAATGGGCGCCACAAAGGTTGCATAGAAGAGCGCATTGGCTTCCATAAGGACACAGTAATCATTTCGTAGTGTATAGGTGCTCGGATTGATGCCCAGTGATATGGCAACCACACTCAGTGAGAGGCCATAGGACAACAGATAATAGCAGTTCACCTTTGGCGTCTGATCCACCTCCAGCAGCAGCTCATCGGAAGTGAGCGTCGAGTACGAATGGAAGGCTGTGTTCGAGTTGTGTGTGAAATGTGGATGGATGGATTAGAAACTGCGCTACGCTGGCAGAGATCCCCATTAGTGCTTACCTTCATAGCAAAACCAGGCGGTGCCCGAGAGTATGGCACAATGGAGAAAGACGGTTATGAACCCACAAAATATGCTTGTTTCGGTCTGTTCGATTCCCAGCAGAAAGAGCAGCTCAATGGCCAGCAGGCAAATGTAAATGCTGCTATAAATCGAGGTGCGTGCAGACTGCAGAAAAAGTGCCAAATAGAGAGATAGACAGAGGCATAGTGCGAGAGAGAGAGAGGGGAGAGAAAGAAAATTGTGATAAGTTTGAGTTTGTCACAAATAAAATAGTAGAGCTTTAAAAAATGCGAACGAGGAGCCAAGCAGAATTGCGAATCTGTGTTGAGAAGCACTCCACAATTCGATTACAAATATTAATTCCGTTTCCACGAACCTAAAGTCGACAAATTTTGCCTCCAACTTAATTTAGTTTACAAATAATTTTGGTGGTTTTTTGGTGGTGAAAATATCCAGAGAATAAGTAAATAATATGACTAATATAACATTTAGCGCATATAAATAAAAAGATAATAGGAGATATATATGAATGTAGAACAAGACACGAAACAAGCAACATAAACATACAAAAAATACTACACAATGAATAAACACAAATACATAAATATTTACAAGACAAAATTAAAAACAATTTTTTATTATTTAATTAAAATACACAACGAAAATTAGCGAAATGACAAAATCGAAACTAAATGCATAAATATGATGATATTGTTTTAAGTTAATTTTTGTTAGAAAATGAAATGCACATAAAAATTAAACATTTGTTAAGATTAAATTTTGAAGGTACTCACAACAAACGTTTTTAAAGCATGCCAAAAATTATATATTATTAAATGGAAGAAGTTTCACACCTATGTTAAGGAAAATGCGCTAAACTTAATTTAACTACACACGAACTAAGTAATTAACTAAAGCTAAACAGATGTTCTTGAGTTTTAGCAACGTGAGATTTAAATAAATTTTGATTTAAAAAAGATCAACTAAAAGTTTGATCATTGCTTAAAAGGATACTTATAATCGCGAATAAGCCTTTTACTAAAGTCGTCTTCTGTTTGGAAACTGGGTTAGTCGAGGTTTACATATACAAAATTTGTGTTACTTAAGTTTTATATCACATGTGCAGATCTCGGCCAGAGGCGGCGTTCTCTTTGCAATTTTATATCTAGCCGTCAGACAAATATATATATATATATATATAATATATATGCAGTTATTGTATTCCTAGTATATCCTAGCCTAACCTAGCCTACAATTGTGTAATTGTGTGCTTATTGTTTTCACCACCACCACCACTTATATTGCAAGTCATCCATATTAGCCTGCATTATAATGTTGTTCGAGTCCAACGCGTTGCTGCCACCATCCACATTAAGATTGTGATTGTGCTGCTGCGTATGCTGCTGTTGCAGGTGTTGTTGTTGCTGGTGTTGCTGTTGCTGCTGTGACTGTTGTCGCGCTTGCAGATAATTGTGGCTAATGTTTAAATTGTTGCTTGCGGCGGCAGCATTGGCAGCAGCTGAGCCCACATTTGCCGCATGTTGCTGCAGTGCAGCAGCAATCGATGCAGCTGCTGCAGCAGCAGCAGCTGTTGTCGTTGTGGTCGCTGCATTTGCCACCCCTGTTTGCGGGCCGTGTGCATGGTGTAAATTTAGATTCAGATTGTTCATTTGCATGCCACCGCGTTGCGGCTGATTTATGTTGTTGTGACTGTGCGAAAGCACCACTGCCGCAGCGGCAGCAGCGACCACCTGCTGCTGCTGCTGTTGCTGTTGTTGCAACTGTTGCTGCAGATTATAATTTAAATTGTTGCGATGCGAATTGCGTATGGAGTTGTGCTGTATGAAATTCGTGTGCTGCTGTTGCTGCTGAATATTGTTGTTGTGATTGTTGTGGTTATTATTGGGGCCAGTTGGCGCAGTCAGTGTTAGAGATTCGTGAGTCTGATCGCGTATATTATTCTGCTGGCGCCTGCTGCTCCCCGCCCGCTGATGAGGCAGCTGGGTGGAATTTGCGTTTCTTACCTTGACGAAGACCCCGTTGAAGAGCTTGAGCGTGAGCAACGCTATTATGATAAAGACCACGCAAATCGCAACGCTAATGTAGATAAAGATGCGCATATTGCCATCGAACATGGTGAATAGCGAATGCTGATGCTCATCGACGACATCCATAAGTATCGCGAAGTTGGTCAAATGATTGCAACTGCAAACGCTGTGCGTACGATTTGTCGACTCCAAACTGCAGCCATTGGCGGACCAAGCACTGTAAGTGTCAATATATATATATATATATATGTTACATATCTGAGTTCGATTAATAGTTGTGTTTTGATTGTGTAATTACTGGTCAATGTAGTTCCAAAACACGCATGTGGGATTGCTAACGTTCTCCGTCTTCAGATGCTTCAGCACCAATTTAATTGGCTGTGATAGTTGGATGTGGCGTCCCTTGCCCAAACTGGCCGAGATTACCTTGCTGTTGAGTATGCGAACGCGCTGCTGCATCTCCCCAGCATTTGTATCGCTATCGTTCGACAATATTGCTGTATTGCGCACTGCATCGAATGAGAGACAGATTATATAATATATACGTATGATATTATTTATTATCCAACTTACCATAACTACGAGCGCTCTTTAAATCGAAATGATCATAGCTGGGCTTCAGTATCGACTCCAAGCGATCGAAGGCGGCAAACACAATGCGCACCAAGCCACCCTCGCTGTTCTCCTTGAGTGCGGTGCGTGGCAGTTCAATGCGATCGGAGCTGAGTGGCCACTGATCGGAGTCCGGAAAGACGACATTTCCCTGTATAGTCTTTGTCTCCAAAACGCGAACAGAGAGCACTGCAGCAAATATATATACTTGAATATATAATACCAACTAAGATTAAAAATACTGAGTACTTACATATATTTTTGACTTTTTGCACTACATTACGCTCACGGATGATGGTATCGGCAAGCAGAAAGGCATTGTATTCCAAGCCAGTTAGCAGGGAGGTGGCAACGCGCATTTGATCCTCCTGGTTGAGATCCAACCAGGATGAGAGTTGCGATTCGTCGAGCAGATTTGATCCAGTTTTGACAACGCCATGCAGCAGCTCCATAATGATTGCCTCGCGCTGCCGCTGATCGGGAAACGTTTCCTTGTCGTGCAGCATCTTCTCGGACATGGTCTGTATGATCTTGGTGGTGACAAGCATGTCGCCGCCATAAAGCGTCTTGCTGCTGGTCACCTCGGACAGATCGTTGGCAATTGAAATTAACGAAGAGTCCCGCTGATTGACACGCATCTCGAGGCTATTCAGCCACAGACTGCGGCACTGCGTCAAATCCGGTGTCAGTGGATGCCAAGTGGGCTCAAAATTGCGCAGTCGCTGATTCTGGTTGACTTTGTGGGCCATGCTTACGGGTGGCTCGCAACTGCTGCTGTTGTGCAGACAATCGCCGCCAGAACTGGACGGCGGTGGCATTGGTGTTGTGCTGCTGGCAACTGGCATCTCATCATCGTATTCATCGTAGCCCGCATCGGGCACTCGCTTCATCAGGACACAACGCCACTTGGCGATGCCAGCGGCGCCGCCTGGACACGGCTGTACATTGACGTCGCCCACACGTGTCATGTTCCAGAAGAGATTACGTGCATGCGTCGGTCCGCAGAATAGCTTGGACTCATCTTCTGCACCCATGCCAGCCGCATTCAGATTAATGTTGTTTATAGTGCGCACCACGCCACCAGGTGCAGTGCCACCCATGTTTAAGCTGTTGTTGTTGGCGGCACTAGCCGCTGTGCCGGGCGTGCGATTGGGTGAGCTCTTGGTGGTGAGCAGTGTGCCATCGTCACTGCCGCCGCCACCTACCCCAGTCAGAATGCGAGTATTCGATGGAGCTGTGACATTGCCAGGACTTCCGCCACTCGACTTGGTGGGTGCGGTGTCATCGGTGTGATGATGATGATGATGCAATTGCGGCGGTGGTGGTAATCCATCGTGTCGTCCGCCCGGATGCTTAGTCGTTGCACTCGTTACTCCCTTGAGCCGGCCACCAGGAAGCGTTGCTGTGCTGCTGCTACTGCTGGGCGTGGCATGCGTAGGCGGCACACCATTGATGCCATGAATGCCCACAACGCCCGGCAGCGTGGGCAGACGCGGCGGCGGCTGTGGCGGTGCCTGAATTAGACCGCTGCCATTGCCAAAAATAGGCGGCCCATTGCTGAGCACCCAAGGCGGTGGACTTGGCCTATTCGTGGTCGTCGATGTCTGCGCTGCCGAGATGCATTGATAATGCGCCTCCAGATACTTGTGCGTGCCGGGACAGGGATCACCGAACATGCTCGTGGCCGCCAGAACACTGCAGCTTTGCTTGTGCGAACATCTTCGAATGCAGAAATTGATTCGATTGATTAGTTAACAGCACATATATTTATAATTGGCATACAAATTATTCACATAAATCACTTTCGAGACTTACTTTGAGTTGAGCACTGTGAGGCTTTTGGGAAACATGCAATTAACGCTCCACTCCACATTGCCGTGATCATTGCAGATGGTTATTGAGAAGCGTCCGTAGTTGGCCCGTATCAGATTGATTAGGTCGCCTGGTTCGCATTCAATGGTGAGTTTCTTACCTTCGCAGGCGTAGGCTGTTTGGTATTTGGGTGCTGCAATAATTTCTGCATGAGTTTGATTGATGCACATACAGTTTTGCATATATATGATAAATATAATAACAATATATAAATGAATATGGGGACAATAGAGAAAATAGTTATTAGCGCTGCGTTGATTTGTTGTAGTTTGGTTTTGGTTTGGTGTGTTGAATCTGTAAAGACACTTACTGGCTATATATGAGAGGGCGAGGCGGGCATATACAAAGGTAATGTGGATATATCATGATACACGCTTTTTACGCTGCCTGCGATATACTTAAGATGTGTGTTGGTTTTGTGGTGGGTCGGGTCGTTAGCGATGCTTTCTAGCAAGTAGAATAGTAGTCATAAATACCAAATCCTGCCAGGCACAGCTCCACTCAACTTGCGGATCGGCCCTCGTTCCGAGTCTTATCGGTTGCCGTCTCGTTAACTGTCGTTGGCCGAGTTTATTGAACTGTAAGACAAAAGTTGTATTTGTAATTTTTTGATAAGCTGTCTGCGCAGATAAGAAATTGGACACGACAAGCGGAATAAATTAACTAAAATTAATCGAGACACGGAGTGAGTCATTAGATGCCATTCGGGACATTCCATGTCTATAAAGACAAGGCATAGATAATGCGAAACTCACGGCCATAAGACTGAGAGAATCCTCAGTCTGGATGGCTCATATCAACAAACTCGATTTCAGTAACAAGCTGTCGCAAATCTCTGCATGAGATGGCCCAGCAGCATGTTATCAGCCTAATATGGGTGCCTGGGCACCAGAATATTGAAGGCAACTGCAAGGCTGACGAGCTGCACTTGCCAGGAAACGCTTTGCCACCTTAGGCAGCCATTTTCTGCTCAATCTGTCAATGATGGCAAACTTGGGACCAGTCAGCGTAGCGAATTTTATAAATGCGACTGGCTGGTTGTATATTTAATAAATGAACACGAGGATCGGATGAAACCCGAAATCCGATACGGTACCACAACGGGCCAAACTTGGCCTATGTGTGTCTAACCTAACATAACCTAATTGATATTGCTGACTTTAGAACTTTTATTTTAAGGCAAGTAGTCGAAGCTAGATACTATTTTAAAAATTTATTCTTTGTGCTGAATTTCTTCTCTTTTTTTAAATTTAAATTTAATATTAAATTTTATTTTTAATTTGAAGTAATCTATTTTTACGTATTTTGTTGTAGACTAACTTTAGCTCACATTAACAATATTATTTATATAAATAAAACTGAGATTAAGCGGATATAGAAAACTATCCAAATGCACAAATGCCTTAGCCAACTGAATTTTTTGTGTTAATTTCAGTTACATTGTTCAATTATGGTTTGAGGTGTCTGATTTTTGGCCATAATAAAAATTAATCAGTTCCATGACCTAATTAGGGGTTAAAGGTTACTTACCACAGTTCGGACTTCGTCATAAAGCTGCATGGCGAAACAAAGGTTGGAACGAACCACGAATGGAGCGCAGCTATAAGAAAAAAAAGTAATGAATAAAAGCGATTAGTCACATTCTCCTCGTATACTTGAGTACATATTTACATGGGATATCATCGAACTGAGCAAAGAGGAACGAAAACGAAGCAAAGCAAACAGCAGATAAACACAAAAGTGGAGTCTATAAATATACACACACAGACACATATGCATGTATGTTTGTTTGAATGAGTTTATACACACCCTTCATTTGCCGCTTTTCCAACGAAGACTCGAAAGCGACTCGTTTTCTTTGTACACTCAAATTGCATTCGTTGGTTGCAGTGTTGTCGTCTCACATATAGAGAAAAGTTGGCGCTGGCTGCGCTGCTCAAACACGTAGCACACACACATACGAACACAATCAAGTTTTTTCAGCTGCAGCAGAGACTGCGCTGCCTTGGCCAGCGGAGCACCCTGTCTGGCATTTGTTCCCAGCTCTAGCGTATGATTTTTCAAGTACATTTTTTGAAACAAAATTCATGTTTTTTGTTTTGCTTTTCACCGGCAGTTAGTTGTTTATATTAAAAATTGTACTTCTTAGTTAATTTTGTTGAGCAATTTGCGATTTTTGTTAAGTTCTTACGGAGAATGCGACTGCACTTGCTGACGTACGCACTGTATCTGAAATCGGTGGAGTTGGTTGTGAAAGTCGCTTCTCAAGCAAAACTGGTTTTGCTTTGAATTCCAAGTCGAGTTTATTGGTCACACTTTGCTATTAATTTGAGCCTTTAATTCAATAGATTATTTCACTCACTGATTAAATAGTTGGTTTGCATTATATTTCCAATAATTTGAACAATAAAAAATGTTTATAAAATGCCGTTTATACATTTTTTGAGGACTGCAACTCACGAACGACTTCCTCTCAGAAAAATTCTGTATACTTAAATGAACCGTGCTCAATGCGTGCGTGAAGGACGGCAGTATACAGAGTCAATTTGGTGCTGCCAACTTGCTTGCAAGAGCGCACATATTCAAATTTCTAAGTAGGTTTTATAAAGCAAGTAAAAATGTTGAAATCAACAGATATATTAATTAAAAGCATCAAATATATGCAGGGCTACCAAAATATAGTTCCGTATTTACTCATAAAACAGCAATTAATTCAACTTCTCAAGTGCACGTGGCTATTGCCATAATGCATGATGATGAACTTCTTATCAGACAAATTGCTGAGCTGAACTTCCTGAATAATAGTTGCTATAAAATAGTAATTTGTTTTGTGGGTGTTTAGTGTAATTCAGTATCGCGCTAAGGGCCAACAGTTAAAACGCGCACTTAAAAATTTTTAATCTAAAAGTATTATGGAAAAGCGAAATAATTTTATTGTGATTATGCTAATTTTAGTTATTCCGTGGTCCTTACAAGCAGCTGGAAACGTTTCCACTACCAAGAAAAAGGAACCAATAGTGCACCAACCAAATAGTACGCAATTACAAATTCCAGTTGCAAATCAAACAGTTACGCCAAAACCAAAGTTGGCTGAAGTTAAAATAGATGCACACAAGACAATCAGCATTAGCAAAGATGATCTCAATGATCTGCTAGATGTTTATATGGATAAATTGGTCGAAAATGCAGCGGCCATTCAGCAAAAGGACAACGCAATTAATCAATTGCAATCCAAGGATAAAATCGATAACGATCAGCTTAAGCAATTTGAGGAACTATCAACAGCATGTAAAGCACAAAATGTATCTATGGGACTAATTTTATCGGAAAAAGATGAACAGATGAAGAGCTTTCAATTAAATAGCAGCATTTATGAAACGCGATTAAGAAGAAAACAACATTTGTTGACATTGTATAAAAAACTAAATACATCTAATGCAGCAACGATAAGCGAACTGAGAGCTAAAGTAAAAGCTTTGGAATATAGAATCAGAGAGAGAAAAGATGATTTGCTGGCGGATTGGGAGGCAGCTACAAATAGTTGCTTGCCCTATGGCAAATCCTTGGGTATCCATTTGATACAACTGCCGGATTTTCGACCATTTCTCGTGCCCTGCGATGGTCTGTCTGCAGCTGGTGCCGGGTGGACGGTAATCCAGCGACGCTACGATGGATCTGTTGACTTCTATCGCAACTGGGATGGGTATCGTAAGGGATTTGGAAAGCTTAATGGCGAGTTCTTTCTTGGCTTGGAGAAACTGCACAGATTGACCACATTTCAACCCCATGAACTTTATGTATCGATGCGTTTGTTTAATGGCACAAACCGATTTGCCTTGTACGAAGACTTTGTTATTGGTAGCGAGAAGGAGGGCTACGAGATGAAACTACTGGGCCATTATCATGGCAATGCGAGTGATGCAATGCGTACACATGATAAGATGAAATTCTCCACATACGACAGAGACCACGATGAATTCACTCACATCAATTGCGCAGCATATCATCGTGGTGCTTGGTGGTATGATTTTTGCTCCCGCAGGTTTGTTAACAGCTCATCTAACTGGTACTATAAAATATTAAATATACTTTCCACTTTTCCAGTAATCTCAATGGAAAATATTTTAAAACACAAACGGATAACGCCGAGGGCATTTTTTGGGATCGCTGGTACAGCTTCAAATCTTTGAAGTCTGTCCAGATGCTTATACGCCCAAAGAGCGCCAAGTTTAATTAAACCATGAAAAGGAATTGTCAATTAATGTTAATAAAAGAAATATATTTCATACAATTTTGTATTGCGGATCAGTTGTCAATTTGCCGCCGCTTGTTTGATAATTATCTCAGCCGAGAGATAATTTTGTAGCATCTAATATTTCTACGCCCATTATTTCTCATTATTCTGTTTCGGCTTCTGTGTAAATTTTATTTTTATGTCTCACTTTTAATTTTGGATTGTTAAAGTTTATCGCATTGTGTTTGTCACAATTAATATTCCACTTTATTGCAATAAATAAGTGAAATCCAATTCAGTTGATGCATCATTCTAGGGAAAAGAACAAACGGAAAATTGCTCACTAAATGTATACATAACTTTATTAATATATAAGATTCTTATATATATATATATATTTGGATCAAATACTTGAAGTCGTGGGTTTAAATTCCCCGCAATGATATTTGCTTAAGTTCGAATTTTTTTTGTATTAATATAAGTTGTAAATATATATGTATATATAGTATGTATAACTGGCAGAAAAAGGCAGCTCTTTTAAAATATCAGCTAGCTGCAAATTTGAAATTTGTATATATAGATCAAGCTTAAAATCAATAAATTGACTTTACATATTATTTATAAATTAAATAACAGTAAATTTGAATTATTTTATGTATATACATATGTAGATTATGTGTAACAATGTTGAGATCGTTAATAAAAAGACGTTGACAAGTAATTAATTATATGTTCTATGGATAAAGAGCGGATTATTTAAATGTGTTTTTTTTTTTTTTGTGTTAACGCTCTCAACTATCGTAAAGATAATTTCTAACATCCACAAACTAATAGAGAATTAAGCGTTTGATTAGCGATTAGGCACAAAGTACTTTCGACTGGTGGGTAATTAAGTAATTGTTGATATATAGACGATATGATAAGTACACAGGTTACTAGTAAGTAGCTTTAATAAACCTAATTCTAATTAATTGTTTTGTAAATATCGATGGCGATAGATTATTATTTGTTGACTGATCTAATCTACGTCTCATCCTCATCCTCCTCCTCCTCCTCCTCTTCCTCCTCGACATCCACCTCCAGCTCCTCCTGCAATTGCTGGGGCTGCGGTTGCTGCTGCTCCGAATTGTGTTCCCGCTTACGATGCCAGCGTAGACTGGCAAATTGTGCAAAACGCTTGCCACAAGTGGCACACTTGTACTTCTTAACCGCCAAATGGAGTTCCGTGTGCTTCTTGAGGTTGCCATAAGTGGTAAAGGTCTTGCCGCAGACGGTGCACAAATGCTTGCGTATATTCAAATGGGCATTCATGTGATCGGTGAAGCGGTTCTTCTCGTAGAAACCCTTATCGCAGATGGGGCAATGAAACGTGGACTGATTGAGATGGGTGCGCCGATGAATGTCGAAGAAGGACCACGTCTTGAAGGACTTGCCGCACAGATCGCAGATATAGGGACGCTCCCCGGTGTGGGTGCGCATATGTATGGCCACCTCGGTGGAAGTAGCGAATCTCTTGTCGCACTGTTCGCATGCATAGGGAAAGTCCCGACGATGACGACGAATATGCACCGTTAGATTGCACGGCATTTGGAATCCCTTGCCGCACAGGGTGCATATAAATGGCTGGGTACCATCGTGAGCCGCACGATGCACCTTGAACTGATCACAGGTCTTGATCAGCTCCCCGCACACATCACAGCGAAAGGGGCCGAGATTCGGTTCGAGAAACTGACCCAATTTAGCGTGCAGCAACGGAATGCTGCTCGAGCCGGAGGCATTGGTCAGAATTTTACGCTTCTGGGCCGAGTAATCCTTTCGCAGCTCAAACAGAGTCTTTTCCAGCTGCGCAGGAGTATATGAGCATTGAAATGTGGTGTTGAGCTCCTCGAGCATTTGACCCAAAGCCTGACTGCGATAGGCATTTGAGCGGAAATCGGGATGATCCACATCCCACAAAGCTGGATAGTTGCGATAGATCTCCACAAACTGCAGCTGATCGTCTGGGGTGTCAAAGCTAATGCAGCTGGCATTGATGAACTTTGTCCTTTGAATGGTTTCCACGACGCCCTTTTTCTGCAGGTAAGCAATAAAATTTGTTAGCTTGTTTAGCATTTTGTAACTAAATTCTTTGAATTACCTTGCTTATCTTGTTGAAGATCTGCTCCTGCAGTATCTTGTGGAGAAACTCCAGCTCATCATAACACCAAAGCTTTGGCAGATAGAGACCCTTGTGCTTGATCACCATACGCAGTTCCTTGCGAT
Source organism: Drosophila nr. perissopoda 5 BK-2023a (assembly GCA_035044105.1). Lineage (NCBI taxonomy): Eukaryota > Metazoa > Arthropoda > Insecta > Diptera > Drosophilidae > Drosophila > Drosophila nr. perissopoda 5 BK-2023a. The sequence goes on from JAWNMK010000267.1 coordinate 1,423,523, forward strand.
ACCGAGTCCTCAACTTTTGTATCTCCTTGAAACACTCCTCGCCGCCCAACTCATAGTTGAGCTCCTCGCGCAGCTCCGCCGAGATCTCCCGATACAGCTCCTTCTTTGAGCAATTGTTGTAGTCAAAATGTTGCGGATTCCACAAACTCTCTTGCCTCCGGAAACAGTCAATGATGCAGCTGAGCACCTCACGATATTGAGCCGATTTAGTCGTCGATTCATTATCACTCGACTTCTCACTCTCTGTGGATTCGCTCTGTGTAGATGAGGTAAATGTAGGCAAAATCAATATTCATTAGTTTAATATAAGAAAAAAAAGACGAAGGATTTTCCCTATCGAATAAACAGATTGAAAACTTTGAAATAGTTTGAACCAAAGTTTTCACCACAATCGGAAACTGAAGACATTTACCCAACTTTGGCAATTATGTTAAGCGGCAAACGACTTGAGCATTGCATGTGGCATTGTGGCATTGTGGCTTACCTTTGCCTCCCGTTCGGCCCGCTTGTGCTCGATGACGCCACGCAAGAAGTGCATTTTCTCAAAGTACCAGAGTCGCGACTTGTACTTGCCACCCAGCGAGTTCAGTTTGCTGAGCTCGCGACGATAGCGACCACGTAGCTCCTTGAGCACCGCAAAGATTTCGGGACCAGTTATGGGCATCTGGAAGACGGCCTGAAGTGGTGCGGCCAATTCACCGTAGACGCTCCGCTTGGCATTGTATTTGTAGTCGGGATGTTTGGGATTCCAGAGTTTCTCGTTGCGCTCATAGGCCACCAGTAGGGAGCAAACAAACTCTCGATTCCGCTCCAGTTCGCGACGCGTGCGCTGCAGTCAGAAGATGCAAACAGTTACCAAGGGGTTAGTGGGGGGAATAAGAGGTCACCATTTGCGATTGCATAAGTGGGCTGTTGCTCACACTCTTTTCTATACCGTTGCAGAGGGTATTCTACATGTGCCCCAACGTGTGCAACGCATGACAGCTAAGCAAATATATACATTCTTGATCAGCAGCAATAACCCAGTCGATAAATCATCTGCGAGCTAGTCACTTAGTTTTAGAGCCAAGATAAAAACATTAAACATAATTCTGTATCATATGGCATATATATATCTGATGTATATCTGATCTGTTCATCTGTTCTATTAGTCACCTAGTTTTGCAGCCAAGATAATACTTCTACTACTTCATTTGGCTGCCTTTTGTATCTTATATACAGAATGATCAAGCAAGGGTATTTAAGCGTCGGCATGCCGATCTCAGCTGCATTTCTCTTTGTTGATTTTGTTGTTATTGTTTTTGTGTTTGGGTTGCTCACCAACTTCATGTCGACGCTGCTCGCAACGCTGCTGGTTGGCGAGGTGGGGGGCAGCGGCGTTGGCGGCGTCGCTGGCGGTGTTAGTTCCAGCACATTCTCCTCCTCCAGTTGCTGTTGTAATTGGAGTTGCAATTGTTGTTGTTGTTGCTGTTGATGTTGTTGTTGTTCTGGTTGCTGTTGCTGCGTTTGTTCTTCTTCATCAGCAGTTGTTGCACTTTGCTTTTCCGCGTCGCGAAGCTTGCGCTGCATTGCCTGCAAGAGCGAACAAATAATTCGCATAACTAAATACATTATTGTTTCTCATAGCTACGCACACCAGTTCTGCACTCAGAAGCACTCAGTCGATTATCGCATTGGCTAATCATGGAGAGAGTCATATAATTTTGTCGTGCAGTTTACAACTCATGAGAGAATACGCCTGTGACCCCACATAAGGTATATAATTATATGGACGAGTCGACATACGCATGTCCGTCTGTCTCAACTTCGAATATATCTGTCATTACATGGAAAATCTTTCCATTTCCATTTGCGAAGCGAAAGTCTAAATGCTCCTATATTTCTTATATTGAAAATGAACGCGTTTACAAGTGAATACCTACTTTAATAATAAAATAAAAAATGCTATTGAAATTATTGTTAATCATATATATATATAGTACATATCATATAGTTGCCCTGCATTCATCACCATCAGTATCGAACTACTATATCATATAGCTGCCAAATTAACAATTGATCGATTATTTTGAAATGTATAATTCAACTTTTTAGCAAGAGTGTTTAATCTTTGGTGTGCCTTAGTCATTTTTGCTGGCTTGTTCTCTGCCTCTTCTCTGAGGCGTATACAGAAAAAAGGGAAAGTCCCCGCAACCCCCACATTTATCGTATTGGAGAAGTGAGCAAATATCAGCGGCTATTGGCCTTTGGAATTCTTCACCCTCGTCATCGCAATGCTTATCGTTCACTGCACAAAGTTACAGCTACATATACAACTGTATATATATATATATATATATATAACTTAAATACTCATACATACGTATCGAGACATATGAATCTATTGTTATTTGTGATTTCCTGAAGCTCAAGTTCCCTGAAAATTGTCGTATTTAAAATAAGACAGCCACAACACACTCATATAGATATATACATATATACACTGATCTACAAACATACGTATACACACACACACACACACACACACACACACATATATACATTTGTATATTTGTGCAAGCGTTAAGAGTTTTGTGCTTCGTTGTGAATGAAATCTATGAATAATTCAAGGGCATATCGCATGTGTCATATGAACGCGCCGATTCTTTTTTTATTTTTTTGTGAATCAGTTGAAGGGAGTTTCGCAATAGCTTTTGTTATCAGTGTTAAAAGAAATGAGAATGTCGTACAATAAATACATGTACATGAAATGGTTGCAAATAAACAAAGCCCTTTAGGACTGATACAAGACACTTGGAATACACTCTATACATACAAATACATTTACACATGTATGTGGTTATTTATGATGCTGCAATAAATCGAAATAGGTTCGTGGGCAATTTAGATAAGGGCAAACAGTGACCAACTGTTTAGACTAATTAAAAGCTTTGCCAGCTAATTAAATACATATGCATTTTAATTAAGTCATGCAATCAAATACAAATGTGTGGCACGTGCCCAATTATAGCGAACTTAAAGGATTCAAAAGGCGTTTCATAACATATTTCATAATAGGCATTACAAAGTTAAGAATACTCTCGACTAGAAGATACCCTGAACTCAGTTCACAAGTGTACACCTTTTAGATATTATACAAAAAATGTTTCCGTTTGCTGCTGTGTAATTTGGTGAATTTTATCTCAAAATTCCAACAGGAGATCTAGATTATCTCAAGGTTTATAAGCTTTTTATTGGGTGTTGCTATTTATATGTTTTTATTGTTACTTTTATTATTATTAAACATGAGTATTTTACGATGTTAAATGTACAAACAATGCACATAATTTAATTTGCTTTCTCTATGGGAATGATATAAATATCTTTTAAGTTGTGGCTTATTTTTAATGGCAATTTATTCAAATCGGTATTTCCGAAACAATAAATTTATAAATAAAAAACGTGGGATACGAGAAATTATACCTACGTTGAGTTGGATAAGATGGAAAAGAGGACAGTTAGATAAGGCTAAATCCTTGTGGGATTGGAGATGCTTCCTTCTGTCAACTACTGTTGCACAACTTTATTATATCTTTTTTCATCATTTTCCATTTAGCATTTTCAGGCAGTTATAGACTCGAATTCAGATATGAAATGCTTTTATTTGCTGTTCCGTCAAAGCAGTTTCATTAATAATTAACCCTTAATCGTTTCCCATGTTTAGTTTGCAGGTTTGTATATAGGAATTCACATATATGTACATATACATAATATAAATTAAGAAGAAAACACTTGACTTGCAGTTCATTTATATCGAATTACAACAAAGCCATAAATGCATGTTTACAATTGAGGAACAGACTTACTGCCAGTATTTATTGGCCAAGTTAATGCAATTCTAAATTGATAATCTTGTTGGTTTTCGTACATTTATATTGAAATGCAGAATTATCTGGATTTCACTAGTTATGCACAATAGTTTTGTTTGTGCTTGCTTTGAGCCATAATCGCAAATTGAAGTTGTCGCCTGATGATTGTCTTGAATTAAAGGCAACAAGTGTCACAATTGTCGAAGCTGTCTTTTTACAGTCTTGTTTTTTGTGTTCGCTTTGCAATAATTGCTGCGAGAATCAATAAAATTAATGATTGCCTGCACAGATAAAGAAATGGAGTACACAACATGCCTCTGAATTGGTATTCACTTAATTTGAACTCATTTATATGAGCTCGTTAAATACCCTTTTCAACAAACTTCGAGTCTAATGGGCTGACAATTTAAAATCAAATTGTCTGCAGGTACGGTACGTAATTAGGGTAGTCCTTGGACAACAAATTGATTGCAGGTAATTTGTCCAATCAGTGCCAAAAAAAGAAAAGCTAACAAAAGCTGGACTGATTAATGACAGCCAATTTATTTTCAGTGCCCTTGAAGGTGGACTGTCCAAACCTTGGCCTTTCTATTGACTAAGGTCCAATGGTACTGTTTAGCTAACTGAACAACTCAAGCATTGCCGACCTTGACCTCAATTAAATGTGCAATTCAAAACAAAATGCAAAAGAACAACAAAACAATGGCAAATAAAAGAACAATAACAGGCACTGCCACTGCATATAAATGTACAAATTCATTTAATGTCTGCGCTCAAAACCCAAACGCACCAAAATCCCAACCCCAAATGAACACCCCAAAAACTTGAGCGTTGCAAACTTTGCTCACATGAAAATACAAATCAAAGTGCTGCCAGACTGAAAGATGCCCTGTATCAAAAATTCAAAACTAGACAAAAGTCAATTAACATAGAAAAAAATTATAATTGAGTTAATAATAATATTTGAAAATCGAAATTTCAAAATGTTTGAAAATTAATACAATTTAATATATTTTGAATAGATTCGAAATACACGAATATAAATCTAAAATTAGGGAAATTTATCAAATAATCCAAAATATATATATACATATAAATAATCTGGGTGTATTCAAATATAAAATGCTCCAACATTTATGGCAAGGACTCTGAAAAAAAACACAAACAGACCTAAATAGGGGAAGCAAGACGGAAGGGAGAAGAAACACCCTTAATACACACCCATAATGGTATGCAGGGTATGCAAAATATATGTATTTATTTTTGCCCCTCGCTGAAAGTTCGTTCTGTGGTTTTTGACGTTGTCTGCCAGGTAGTGAAGAGATTGCTGATTGCTAAGGGTGGGGCCGTACATGGGTTCTGTTGCATGCCACGTTTACAATGTGTACATACAATATATGTATGTATATATACCTACTACATCTATTGGTAGTTGCCGCAAATGGTTTAGCAGCTGTTTGTTGTTTGTTTCTGCAGCAAAGGCGCGCAGTTTGTAGAGCGTGCCAAACAATGGCAGAAAAACACTCAGACAGAGAAACGATGACGTTCGCGATGTGCTCCTAGTTTCAGTGCCCCTGCTCCAAGGGATCCATTCGTTAAATATTGGGTGTGGTATGTATTGTGCGGCATAGCATGGCGCCATTTTAGGGGGCTTGACCGCTGCCCACTATTGATGGAAATGGGGGCTCTCTCTGCGTCATGGCGGCGTCTGTTTACTGAACACGCAATTGAAATAATTGATCCAGTTAACAAAATTGCATAAAAATTCAATAAAAAAGCACACACAACAACAACAACAACAACAGCAACAGCAACAACAGCAACAACTGTCTGCTCGAGTCTCGAGCGAATTGAAACCCGATCGCAGAAGCATTTATCGAGTTAGGTTTCTATTTATAGGGTATTCTAATTTTCTCGTGAAGTTTGCAACGCATTGCAGGAGATGTCTCCGAACCTGTGTGTATATTCTTGATTAGCAAAGTCGATAAGGTCATGTACTGCCTACCGATTACCTCAAGATCTTGATTCAACTTGTCATCGGTATTTTTGCTGTCAGAGAGAGTCGTATCGGATGCCATACGAACAATCGCTCGAAAGATGAGTTCTTGCTATATACGAACAAAACTTACCAACCCATATATAGTATTAGATTATTATTGATATCAGAGTACTATATAATATGGGAACAATTTGTTGAAAGCGGAGTTCGTTTTCCTTAACAAGTCCTAACCAAACTCTCACATTATGCATCTAATTCTGCTCCTAATCATATCGTATCTCTCGTATATCTCATAGCTGTCATAGCAAATTTAGATATCGACAGGTTGACAGGTTCGCGCTGCAAGGGTATATAATCTTCTGATTGCCTTGGTAGTCTGGTTTTTATTGTGTCTATGCATATGCTCTCTCTAACGGAAAGGGGTCGAAACTTGTTAGAACTGTGGAGGGCAGCGTAGGGCAGGGAATTGATTTGTGGAGGGAGAGACAGAAAATCGCAAATGTTGAAGTGGTTGTAAATTACCCAAGTGTTGGGCAACAATAGATACATAAATGGACCAACAAATACACTTACGAATGTAATATGATTTCAGGGACCAACAAAATCGGTTCAGTTTTGACAAAGTTATGGCTCTGCGTACATTTTCCACGCAATGCGATTTTTTATGTTCACATTTTTACGTGTTTTTGTCACGTCACTGTAAAGGGTATATAGAAGTGCCATGGAAAAAAGTGGAGATGACCTCGTTTTGCTGCAAATAGAACACAATTAATAATGTAACATTCGAGGACATGGGAAAGAGCGCTAGCTGAGCCAAAGGACAATCCAGAATCGAAAGCCACTTAGCACTATAATCACTCATTGGATTGGATTGTGTAACACTTTGGATTGAAAGTGTTTGTTGATAAGAGACATCCGCAGCGCACCACGCGGCGATTTCAATAACATGCATGGCATGCAGGGTGAGGATGAGTTTGAGGGAGGCGGAGTCCAAAGTGGACTCAACAGCCGAGCAGCTGCGTCATCGTTTTGCGATAGGGAGTCGAGTTTATTGTTAACAATAGCTGGAGAGGAGCTATCTTTAATGCATACAGACAGATACAGTTTGAACTGAATATTAGAATAAGTAAATGTAAAATAAAAAGTTTTATAAATCATTCCATATTATCAATAAATATATTTTTAACAGAAATGCACAATTCAGAAAAAAATTAATTAAAGTTTTATATTTAATAAGTAAAAACAAAAAATATTAGTGTAAGTAATGCACTTTGTGTGGCACACATAAGAAATAAGCTGAAATTTGAAATTGAATTCCTTTATAATAAGATGGGCTGCACTTGGCGATTTCAGGGCAATTCTTTTTTTCGAGTGTACATGCTCAATTAAAAATGATTGTTTATTGCATTTGTCACTACCAGCAGCACATACATGTACATAAAAAAAAACATACATATGCATTCATGTGTATATGCGGGTAACGCAATCAATTCCTTTGATGATGACCAGTTTATGGAAGGCAGCTGGCGCTGGCTGTGGCACTGGCTCCAATTTCTTATGTGCCCCACACAAATTAATCAACAGACATTTCTTTCTCCAGTGCAGAGCCAATTGGCTAATTATCAGATGGGTAAAACGTCACACACGCCCTCGCCCCTCACCCACCCACCCTTCACCCAAATTCCACCCATTCAATCAGACCTCTAATTAGAACGCGTTCGCTAAGCGGAATGCGTGACTATAAATGTGGGTGGGGTTGCGGGGGTGCTGGGGCGATGGGTGTGGTAGGTGTGGGTGTTTTGGCCTTAGTTTCTCATTCCGTTTTATATGCGAGTGCAAATAAAAGATTCATGGTAATGCCATTAATACCTCTTTTAATACCATTATAAAACATTGGCCCACAAAAAAGAAAACATCGCGGCTCTAAAACGGTGTCAAACTGTCGACCATTTGCAGTGAATAATTGAAGTTTAGGTTGATTACACATTGGGCTCGTTATTTTAATGTGAAAACGCTCGCTGTTTGCATCAGCTCAATTTGGGGCTTAACTAATATGTGTGGAATGTGCTTGTGTATAATTTTATTAACGACTGAACACTGGGTATAACCGTATTGTGGCATAGAAAGACACACAATACGGCTGCAACTCAGAAACGAAGAAAGACTGGGAGCTGGGCAGAGGCACCAGGACTCCGATCAAAAACGGTTTAAGCAAGTAATATCCATGGGGAAGAACAGGCTCAGGATTCGCACCGATCTACGCACAGGACACTGTAGACTGAGAAGTCACCTAACCATATTAGGTATTTATAGTGGCGATGTATGCAGGTTCCTCAATACACATCCTAGCAGAATGCGTCGCCTTAATTAGGAAAACATGTCATAAAGCCCAAGGACATAGAAACCCTCAAACCAACAAAGATTCTAGCATTCGTGCAGGAGCTGGGGTTAATGGAAGAGCTGTGGGCTCAGAAGGGGGCACAATAGACCTTATAATAATAATAACACAGGATATATCAGATATATTATGGATTTATGCTTTCAGAATACAAAATTGGGCGATTTATATTCGGAGTCTAAATCTGACTAAATCAAGTAGCTTAAAACACACGTAATATATATTAAATGTATATTTTTTCAATAATATTGAGATCGGCAAAATATAAGGCATTGAATAGGTTTTATCAATACAGAGCTTAAGCGAAATAAACCTGTTTTCATCAAGCAAACTCTTGAGTTTATCGGCTAAAGGGCACCTGTCAACGTTTTGTGCCATTTTCTTTGGACACGACATGCGTGGCGCTTATTTGTATGCTACATAAACAAAATGGGGGAAAATAATGCCATAAAAAATTATATGTTCACATGATAATCGCAGGCCAACCAAAGCGCAAAAAGGCCACAAAACATGCAAGAGTCCAAGCCACTCAATAACTCAATAGCAGACAAATTGATACCCTATGCAAAATGACAGAGTATGATATGTAAAAGGTTTTTTTAATACCCTAAACAGAGTATTATATGTAGTATGCATCACTTTTTGAGCGCAATCTGCACAATTGCACCCCAATTAAGTCGAATGGACTATGTGCTTTCCTTAATTATAGGGTATGCACAAGCTACTCGTGCCAAGACTGAAAGCCAACGTGCCCATAAAGTAAGGTGCATATTATTAATTCCTAAGACTTTGAGACACGTGTACACAAACGACTGTCCCATTACGCGAGCCTACACTCGCAAAAATCGATAGCACATAATTTTTTACATTGCGAAATTCACTCTAAGATAGTTTTATTCAAATTTCAAAAATGATTTTTGTGTTTTTTATTGTTTGTTAAAATGTTGATTGAGTTGTCGGAAGTATATAGGCATGAAAAGCGAAACAAATGAAAAGATTAAGCTCATTTTGGAATGCTCAATCGGGGATAATCATAATTTATTTTTTTCTGTTTCCTGTTTTTCCCAATCACTGCAATAAATGTTGGACCATTTTACATTTTTGCATTTATTTAATTGTTTACGTGTATATAATTAATTTTTTTATTGAAAATTTAGTTTTAAATTAAAAATTGTGAACTAACTTAAATCAACATTAAATAAATCAATAGTTAAATTTCGTATATTTTGAAAGTTATTTATCAGGTAAAACATTTTGAATTTTAATGTTTATTTTACTTAATTTGCAACTATATTTTTAAATTCAATTTGTAACTTTTTTAAAAAATATAAATTAATAACGTTTAAGGTATTTATTTGGTAAATTTACAAATCATGAATAAATTAAATATTTTGTATTTTGTCAAACGATTTGCTAAGTGTACGCGCCATCGATCCGAAGCCAACCGAGGATACCGCAGCACTTACACTGGCCAGAGATAATACCCTAAGTATTCCTGATGCAATCGATATCAGTCGGGACGTTATTAACTTATTTGTGCACGTGAATGGAGCAACTTAAACTATAAGACAAAAACTAATAAGAATAATAATAATTTCGTCAGTCAGTCCGTTAAAAGTCAGGCGGTAATTTAATTAGACTGCTTATAAAGATCAAGACGGTAAATCACCTGATCGATCAGGTGTAGGTGGTTCGGTTATGGAATGCCAAAAAAAATATTGCAAATGGCCATCAATAAAGCAAAAAAAGGCAAAACTTGCTAAATAAGTGTTTAGACAAACATGTTAATTATTTAATAAGTGCAACTGATAAAAAATTAATTATTTGTTTTGGGTTTTTTATTTAAATGAATGTTTTCATAATGATTAGCATGCACATTAAACGATAAATTCGAACACATGCCACAGACCTTGAGAAGCAGCCAAAAAAAAAAGTGAGGAAAACAATTCCATGTAAAGCAGGTTTAATTATCGTCTTCCTTATCTATAAGAAGACCATCCAGAACATATCTCTCACATTTGGCATGTCATTCAAATTTATTAGTCTTGAGCAAGTAGAGCGCGTCGAGGGAACTATTACTTCGCAATATCTGAAGATTTATACCAAAAACTACAGCTCAAAACTTGTTATCCCAAAAATATACATAATTATATTATCAATATAGGAAGGAACGACCAAGAAAACAAAATGACGAAAGAAATGCCTTGTGGAGCCGCTATAAATATCCTCCTCATTATCAAAATCAAGATAATCAAAAATAACATTTAAATTTTGGTTTGTCATTCTTATTTTTAACTTTTCAGAAAGTGAAGCATATCGAGGGAATTATCAGTTCATTTAAGGCTGATCTGAGAAATGTTACTTAATACAGTTGCAAAACTCGTTATCACAATTAATCGTGTATATATCGTTGAACCAGAAAAAAAAAGAAAAGAAAAAGAACAGATTTATTTTCGCTGACGATTAGCCGTGGAACAGACATTGTAAATTGTATTAAATTGATAAGATAACATTAGACATATATGATGGGGGTGCGGGTATCAAAAGTGCTTTCGCTTTTGGACGGATCACATTCCAATTCGTATGGTAGTCTCGCATTATATTGGCTATCATACTGCGATTTCCACACTTTAGTTTTGTTTTTTACCTTTCATGTTTTCAGTTTGCCAATGATTTATGAGTTCCAATCGAAACATTGTTGCGATAGGTTTTTATGACAGGTGCTCTAAATTTACCAATTTGCAGGTCTTTAAATCAACATTAAAACCTCCTTAAGCCCAAAACCAGAGAACACCGTTCACCGCAGTTGGCCTTATCTACATAGCTGTTTTCAATAGCCGACAAGCATCGACAGAAAAAAATCGAAGTTATTTGATTAGCCACACACAACACGGTCGCTGATAACATTCAGAAGTGGGTGAGTAACAGATGCACTATATAGGATTGAATTGGGTATTGGATCAGAGATAGTGTAGTTTGCTCCAAGTTCGAGTTAATGATCTGAGCCGTGCAGCAGAATGGAAATTTACTTCAAGTGGTTCAAATAACGTCATTGTTTCCCATGTTTATGTCATTTATGTCAGATTACGCATTTGAAGAACGATCGCGATCGTGATTTGTGATATCGTACAAAAATAATCAATATAATTGGAGAATTTGCGAATACAATGAAAGATTAAGTTAATGTTGTGAAATTCGGCAGTTAATTAATTGCAGATAACGAAATATGCAAACAACTATGAGTTTCTCGAAAATCCAACTTGCAATATGAATAAAATAAATAATGAGCTCTGTTTGCTATTACTATTCTTTATATACATATGTATATACTCGGCCCACTGTGCGTGTGGTGTATAGAAAATGTCAGCCTAATCGAAGCATAGATAATTTGCCCGGCCTGTTTACTTTCACGGTTTATAGATAATAGCAACGTCAACGCTTACAGGCAAATGCGCCCCCAGACCTACCCCGCATTGATAAAAAAAAAAAACAAAACGAGTATACGAGAATACAAGTGCTCCGACGTAAAAAAAAAGAGTGCTATTAATCGTAATTGTCTAGAAGTGTTTTCTTTTTCTTTTGCCCTTCTTTTTGCTTCTGTTTTGGCCTGGATGGGACACAGTATGACAATCGTATGTCTTCCGTATGTGTTCCATTATTTGTGCTGTCGATTTGGCTCTGATATCGATATTCGGTTAGGCGGTTTAAGCGATAATTCAACTTGTGCTGTGTGTGTATATAAATAGCAAATGGTTTGAAATGACGATAATTCGACATGATAATATTGGAAATATTTTACATCAGCGCCCGTATGTAAGTGCGCACAGCATATTGTCCATTTAGAAGTCGAAACAATGGTGGAAATAAAATACCCTTATACTTTCGCCTAGCTTCAATTCTTGAACATTATCTATATAAATATTGTTGAAGTGTCCACACATACTTGACTGCATTTTTCCGGACCACATTCAAAATGCACCTTTTTTTTGGCACACGAGAACTTGAAGCGCATTAAATTTATTTTCGAAATTTGTTTTCACAAATAAATTCGTAAGACAAGCGTAAAGATTTTACAACCAACGGACATGCACATAGATATTTTTCTATATATACGAGTATATATATCATTTACGTCTATATATCTATTTATGCATGTCCAATTTTGGCTCGAATGTGCTGTCAAGGTCGCAATTATCCAAAAATATGAACCAGGCTACAAACGACCATATTTGCGTGTCCCGCATTGTATGCCAATGCAGAGCCAGCACAGCTTAGCAGCAATTAAAATGTTAATTTTTGTACATGGCCCTTTTGTGTCTTAATTGGAAAATTGTAGCTAAACTTCAATTTGGAATTAGGGCAAACGTTTTTTTTTTTAATTTTAAAAGGAAAACAATTTTTGCATTGATAATTTTTAAGTATATTGTATTATCCTACATGAATGGAGATTTTAATTACATTTAAATGGAAACTTAATTTGTCTGTAGCGACGAAAAGTAATTGGAAAAAAGAAAAGCAAAAATAAACAAAAACGATTCCAATTTAAAGCAAAACTTCCAAGTCGAAAGGCCTTTTTGCCACGCATCTGCTGTTTTTATTTTGTTGGCGCATAAATTATGATGTGTTTGCTTTGCAAAATAAAAGTTTGCTTTTGTTTCTGTTGTCATGTGCATTGGTTGCTCTTGGCATCAAATATATGTATTTGTATATACATATATTATACATGTGTATGTGTATAAATTTTTCCACAAAAAAATTTGTCAAAACCCCAAACAAGTGGAAAAGCGAAAAACTGCGTCGCATTGACAAGCCAAAGTAAAAATAGCGATCAACTTTTCGTGGGCTGATGAACTGTCTACCCGATGCCTCCGTTTAGGCCACCCCAACTGGTGCAGCGGTAGCGATAAACAGGCAGCAAAGGGGCTACATATGAGGAACGAGAAGATCTCAAATGTTAACAAAAACTCGACTACGATATACGCTGTATGTCAGACAGATTCTTCTTATAGCCTGATTCCATTATGCCCAACAATTCTTCAGGGCGAACTTCCAACATTCACAACATACTTTACGCATGTTGAATGAACACAATGTTTCCGCTTGAGATTAGAGAACGTTAGAAATGTTGATAGTGACTAGGCAATTAGGCAATTCGTTTTTTACTAACTTATTCAAGAAGCTAATAAATAACAATCAATAGATTCCATTTGAATGTAAAATATAAGTTGCTAAACAACTTTTTTGCTTGACTGCAACTATTTTGCTTGACTGCAACTATTTTGTTTGACTGCAACTATTTTCTATCTATTTTCCAATAACAACTTGTGGCTCAACGTTGCAAGGTCACTGGTCGAGCATACCATGAGTGCTGCATGGAAACGGGGTATTTAAGAAAACAAATAAAAATGCGACACAGTTTTTAGTATTTTGTGGCATTGCCAATGTGGCCGCAAATGCGCCGTTATTTTGAAGGTCGTATCCGGGCCACTGTTGTTGTCGGGGCTTATTTGCAAAGGGCCTAGCAACAACAACATCAGCAACAATTAACGGAAACCCCTTTTTTGCATTACGGAATCGCATGAAAAACAATGGTAAACAACGACAACATCAGCAAAATGCCAAAAGCCAAGCGTAAAGGGAGGGGTATGGCCAATGAGGGGGGGGTGGGAGGTTAGGTTGGGATGGACAGGTCAAAGAATCAACGTTTAACTTACCACGCGCCGCGTCTCATAGCGGTGCGGTGTGGTGAGTAGTCCCACCGAGTCCAAGGGTGTCGCTGCGTATGTGTGTGCATGTGTGTGTGGGTGTATGTGTGGGTGTGTGTGTGGAGGGACAATCGTTGAGTCAACATGCAGCAATTGAAATGCATCCATCGAGTGCAGCAGTCGCGGACTGCGCTGCTCATCCGTCGACGGTGGCGGCGAGGGTGGCAATGGATTTTGCATAACATAAACATAGTCAATTTCAGCTGGACTCGCTGCTGCTGCTGCTGTTGCTGTCATTCCCGTGTTGCTATTGTAGTTGTTGCTTGTGGTCTGCACAATGTTAACCAAATCCAGAGCCATGCCCATTTCCATGTCCCAAATAGGTGTTGTATTCTCATTCTCATGTACATTCTCATTCCAATTGCAAGTTGTTTTTTTCAAGCGTTTATTTGTTGTGGTCAAAGGGGGTGTTGCTGCTGCTCCCGTTGTGCTCGTGTCCATATTCATTATCATTAGATTTAAATCGGTTTGTGTTGTTTGCTCGATTTTCTCGTCACTGGCAGCAGCAGCGGCGGCATTTTCATAGCGCCTTCGCATATCCTGCATGTGCTGCGTCCGTATGTGGTCAATGAAGACGGACAGTTGCAGACAAATTGCCGGACAGAATGCACAATTGAAGCCAAAGCATTGGACATCGGGTGAGGTTGTAATCTCACCGCACTTGTGAAAATATGCATAGTCCTCGAGCTGCCAGTGGAGTGGAGTTTCAGTTTCAATTGTCACCGGCTGCAGCGATAACACTGAGTTTGCTATTTCCGCGGCCATTTCAACCAAAACATGTATTAAATAAACACACACACTCCTTGTAAATTAGGAACAAACACTCACACTTGGACTACACGGCACGCCGACTAATCGCTAGGTTCCTAATGTACTTATTTATTTAATATTTTGTTGTTGTGTCGGCAACAAGAACACCAAACGAACTAAACAATCGAAACGGACGCAGACGAAGCGAGCAAGCGATCAAGCGTAAAAAGTGCGTTACGGACCCCTTTGATGAGTATGCGTTGCAAACAGCCGGCAAACGAAAACTGTTGTTGTTTTCCAATGTTCTCTTGCTTATAAGAATGCCGAAATCATTTAGCATACACTTCCAAGGTAGCGCAGTGCGCAACTCTCTCATGCGACACTCTCTGAGAGCGTAAGCTGTGAGAGAGGCTGTGACGTCACACAAATTTTTGGTTCAACAGCGAAGCATGCTTTCTTTTATTTATGTAAACAAATAATAAATGAAGAATTCTTATCTATTGTTCTCTGCAGACAGTTGTAATTGTGTAGTCCTGAAATATTTTTATAAACACAGTTGATTTGGTTTACAACTGTGTATATAAAAATATTAACAGGTGCCGCACTAATTTTAAAGCTGGGGCTGCCATCTTGTTGCTGATAACGCGCCCTTATTTGTTTGTCGGCGTACCAGTTTTTGCTTAAGGCCCAGTACGCTGATCGATAAGAAACGGTTGCAAGCGAAAACTTCGTATAAAAAGTTGAACAAAGCTTTAAATTTTTACAGTAACAACAATAACTATCACATTAAATTATGTTATCGTGCAATAAAATGCCATTTAAATTCGAATTTAATTTGTAATTTAATTGGCGAATCTCCAACAAAATCTCTTGTAAGTAATTTAGATTTTTCGACTCATTTCCGTGGAATTCTTTGGATTAATTCTTGAATGCATTGTAATCGAGCCTTGTATTCCGCCACCTGTCTGTTCCTAAAAGTATTCCGCAATTTAATTTTGATTCAGAGCAATTTTCCCTAATGCAGCAACAAACGGAAATCTTTGCAGCTTTTATCAATGGAAGCAAGCGTTAATATAGTTTATATAATAAAATATTTTATTAATTGGCAATCAATTAATAATTAGAACAAAGATTAATGGGAAAATTGTAACAAAATTATTTCGAAACCCATAAAAATGTTTTACATATGTGCAACATAGGAGTCCTTTTATGTATTTTTTTTTAATGTTATTTTTCTTGTAAAGTAACTTACTTTACTTTTCATATATTAATTTGTGATTTTTGTATTAATAATACGTTGGTACAAAATATGTATGTTATCCTAATTTAGGATTTCCTCATCGTCAAGTTCGTCTTTGATCTCGGCAGCCACGGGGGCAACGGTGCCACCAATAGCATCCGGCAAAATGCACTCCTCCGGCTGCGAAAGCAACTGATTGACAATGAAAACATTACGATTCGAGGAATTTGTAGCTGCCGATGCAGATGCAATCGTTCCGAGTATGGGGACACCGTTGACAACGCCAACGGGAGTCGCTTTATCTGCCGAAATTATTGCTGCTGGCTTTTGGAGCAGACCTTTGGAGTTGCGTATTGGATAAACGGGTATCAAGTTGCCCGAACCCGCTCGCTGCGAGGAAGGAGCAACAGTTGATTGTGCCACCGAATTAACCACAGCAGTCTGCAAACAGGGACAATAATTAGAATATGGAGATAGATTTGCATATTTGATGTTTTACCTTGCTGCTGGCACTGGGCGCCATAAGGATGCGTGTGCGTTGCAGCTGCTGCTGTGCAGTGACTGTTGCAATTGGTGTTACCGCTGGCAACGAGGAGCTCCTCGCGCTGCTGTTGCTGCTCCCTGCTGCTGTACACAGTGGCGATGATTGATTCGCTCTGAACTGGTAGCCAATAATGTTTCCCTGCTTATCGTAAACGGGTCGCTCAGGCTCATGCGTTGATGATGATGATGTCGGACGCATAATCGCTGGCGTTCCAAGATTTCGACTTAATGATCTGCTGCTGGATACAGCTGTGGATGCGGATGATGTCGTGGATGTCGCTGGTGCTGGCGTAACAATGGAGCGCAACTGGGGCCTGGGCGTAATATTGGTGACTGCATTCAAATAGTATACATAATTCTCCAGCAGCTTGGTGCCCACATCCATATCAATGGGTAACAACGTGCTCGTCTTTACGATCATCTCGATAACCAGCTGTCGCTCCGATACATTCATTACGACCGCTCGCCTGGAGAGGTTCTGCAGCACCGTATCAAAGAGCTGCACGCGTTTCTGCAGCTCCACGCGCTGCTTATCCGAGGGACAAATGGGTGGCAGATGCAGCAGGCTGGGCATCAGGTCTCTGGTCACAGTTGGTGAACTGATCACCGGTGGCGCTTTTGCAGGGGGAGCAGAAGCAGCAAGCGCAGGAGGAGCAGCACGCGCAGGAGGAGCAGCAGCAGGAAGAGCAGCAGCAGGAGGAGCAGGAGTAGCAACATTTCGCGGATGCTTTTTCTTTGTGGAGATTGCGTCAGTCGCCAGCTGCTTGGCTAAGCGATCAAGATTATTTGCACCGTGTAGTTGTGGAGCAGCGACAGCGGCCAGTGGAGCCAGCACTGCTGCTGGTATCGGTGGTGTCGCCGTCGTTGTCATCGTCACCGGTTGCAATACTTTGGGCAGACCATCTTTGCCCTCCAGCTGCTGCAAATGGGCTAGCACCTTTTGCGGTATATTCTTGTCCTGCTTCGAGATGATCTTTAACGTGATGGCCATGCACTGCGGCAGCTCCAGCACCGGCACCTCGACCTTCTCATGCATCCGTGTCGGATCAATTGCCCGGATTGGACCATCCAGATTGTGGCAGCAGTAATCGAGAGCCACATGACCAAATGAGCCCTGCGAGCGCTTCGGATACAAATAAGTAAACATTTTCGTTGTGCCAAATGTGAGTGCATCACTAACGCCGCCGCTGCTGGCGGATTGAATTGCTGAATTGCTGCTGCGGGTGGTGGTGCTGGTGATGGTGGTATTTATAGTGGTGCTGGTGGTATTGCTTATGGCATTGGTTGGCTGCAAGCAATTGTCCGCCATTGTCGTTGTGCTCGAAATAAGTGGAGCTTTTTCTGCTCTTGTTCTGCTTGCAACAAGGGGCACATCAACATCCATTTGCTCCGGCTGCGGCTCATCCACATCTTGCTCAGACTTGAATGCCAGCGATGGCAGCATCACCGGCAACGGCACAGACTTGATCCCTGCAATCAAAGGCGCGACATTTGTGATTGGCATCGCTGCTGGGTCTAATTCGGCTTGGTCAGTTGGTAGTGGTTGCTCCACAACTTGCTGCTGCTGAGCCTTTAGCCAGTTTTTCAAAATGTTGCGATTCAGACGCACGCGCAACTTGCGCAGCTTTGGCGGCAGCAGTTGTGGCGCTAGTTGCAACTTATTTGTGGTTGGATGTTTTGCTGGTGGTAAGCGTTGTTGCGTTGATGTTTCTGTTTCTGTTGCTGTCGCTGCTACTGCTGGTGAAGATATTTCGGGCAGCACCACAGTGGCAGCTGTGATGAGAACGGGAAACGCAATGCTTGTTGTTTCTGGCTTGTCGGCGGGCGTCTCTTTCAGATGTTTAACACTTGCCGAACACACATTGAACTTAGCTGGCCTTTTGCGTTTGCGCGACGGAAGTTGTTTCGCTTGTTGTTGCTCAGGCAACTGAACAGCAGCTGCAGCGGGAGCAGGTGAAGCAGCTGGAGTGGAAGCTGGTGTGGGAGCTGGAGTAGCAGTGGGAGCTAGAGAAGAAGCTGATGCAGGAGTAGGAGCAGCAGCAGCAGCAGCAGGAGCAACAGCTTCAGCCGTTTCCTTTGTCTGGTGCATTTTTAGCAGTTTGCGTGCTTGGCGCTGCGGCTTTGGTTGCTGCTGCATTGCCCATTGTGGCAATGTCATCTGTTGCTGCTGCTCAATAGAAACACTTTGTTGTTGTTGTTCTTGTGTGGGCGTGGGTGTGCCTCCTGTGGAGCGTGTGTGACTGCCGCCACGTTTAACAGGATGCGTTGCCAAAGCAGGTTTCGCAATGCGAGCAGCTCGCTTTGTGTCGCGTGTGGATGAGGAGTCTGGTGTATCATTTGAAGGATTTGGTGGAGGCACAACAATTGACTCCGCAACTGTTGCTGCTGCTGCAGATTGCAACGTTTCATTTGACTTGAGTTTGCCCAGCGCCTTGTTGGCGACTTTTCGCACTTCGGGCTTCTTGTTGGAACTCGCTGCGGCTGCATCGGTTGATTGATTGATATTGTTGCTAGTTTTGACTGTGGTTGATTGATTGATATTGTTGCTAGTTTTGACTGTGGTTGCAGTTGCATTTGCTGCTTCCAACAGATTTGCTGGCACTGATTTTCTGGTGGCCAACGAGGAGCTTATAGCTGCTGCCTCTGCTTTAGCAATCAACTTTTTGCTAATCTCCTTCTTTGGCAGCGACTTCTTAGCTGGTTGAGCAGTTGAACCCGAACTTACATCTTTGTCTGTTATTTTGGTTACGGATAGAGATTTACGTGGTTTTGCTTTGCTGCCGTCTGCTGGCGTGTCTGCTGCTGCTGGCAAGGATTTGGCGACTGGTCTTATTGTTGCTACTGCTGCAGCTGCTGAGGATGCCTCCGTCTTTTTGGAGCTTGCCGCCTTTACGGAAATTAACCGCTTTACATTTTCTGCTTGTGTTAATTTCTTTTTGGGCTGTGTCAAAACTGCATCGGACACCAAAGAGACGGAGATGTTAATGCCACTGCCAACTGTTGATGATTCCACTTTCTTGAAGGGTTCCACCGTTGGCTTTGTTATGGACGTTGTCGTTATTATTACCGAATTGTCCAGTGCCAGTGGCAGGTCTGGGCTTAGCAATGTGGAAATACTGCTTTTCACCGTCGATGCTTTTGGCAATCCAGATTTTCTGCCCAACACAGCCAGCACCTTTGATGTCGGTGTTGGTTGTTTCTTGGACGTGGCGAGCATCGCTTTAAGCGTTGTGGTTGGCTCTTTGGTCGTCTTCTTGTTGTCCTTGCTGTCATCATAAAACACAATTGTGTCCTCGAGCTTCCGGCGCTTTGTCGATGGCTGCACATCCATTTGTATGGGTTTGACCTTACGTCGCAGCACTAGAAGAAGATTCTTTTATATAATTTTGAAACTTGAATGCGTAACTTCATGCTCTACTTACCAGCCTTCCCGGTGGACAACTCCCTTTTGGGCGGTGCTGGTGGTGCCATGGTGTTACTCCTCCGGGCATTGCCTTCTTTCGCCGACAGCTTGATTTTGCCTGCCTCTGAATAAAAGAAAGAGCCGATTAGGATGTTAGATAACGTTTTGCATATTCAAAATGAACTTGTGTAAATTTAATACTAATTAGTAATAGCTATTAACCATCTGGCTGGGTGGCATCCACATTTGCTTCCGCTTTGGAAATCACGGAACTGACGCAACCCACAACGGTGCTGACGCCATCGACACTTATCACGACACCTGTTGTTTCTGTGGGATTAAGTTGAGTAGTAATATTATCCGTAACCGGCTGTTTACTGCCAGCACCTTGATCCGGATTTGGGCCTGTTTCAATTAGTTGTTGACCGTTGATTGCAGAATCCTTCTCATCAATTAATTGTTGATCGATGCCAACAACAGATTCCTTCGTCTCCTTTGGTTGTTGATCTCGTTCGGGAGAGTCTTCTTTCTCAACTGGTTGCGGTTGTTCCTTATTCTCAGTTTGAATCAGTTTAGCTTGCTGCTCTTTCGTCCCCACATCATTTGGCTGTTCATCTTTGTGTTCATCAGAAGTTTCCTCGACCGGTTGTTGTTCCTTACCCTCTACATTAATCTGCTGAACATTCATCTCAGCAGCTCCCTCCGTCTCCGCTTGCTGTTTTTCTTTTTTCTCTGTCTTGTTTTGAGGTAGATCGTTTTCAGCATCTTCCTCCAGTGGTTTTTGTTCTTCGATTGCAGTCTCGTTTTCATCTTTGCTTAACTGTTGTTGATCCACACTAGTCTGTTTTAGTTGAGATTCAAGCGGAGATTGGTCTGTAGATTTTTCCGTCGACTCACGTGGATCAATATTCTCCGAGGATTCGTCTTTCCAAGCAGGTGTTCCTGAATCTATTGGGTTCCCTATAACTTTATTATTAGCAGCAGTGGGTTGGTCTTGATGGAAAATTTGAACTTCCTCTGCTGGCGTATCTTGTCTGATGTCCTCCAACTCATGCTGAGCAGGAGCATTCTCAACTTCGTTTTCGAACTTGTGGCACAAAGTAGTTTCAGATTCTACTCTCTTAAGCAACACTCGCAGCTTGCGGCACGAACCATTTGAGGAACAGGTACTGGGCGTGCCTCGAGCAAGATCGAGCTGTATGTCATCTGAATCTAAAATGACTTGATTCTTCGCTGCCTGGCTGCGACGAGATTTCTTTTTGGTTAAAACTTTGGCCTTTGCTTTTTTTGATGGCTGCTTTCGTGTAGTATTTTTGGCCATAGTTGCAGACGTCGATGCTTTGGAGCTGCGCAAGTGCCTATCACATAAGGATTCCAATTCACTTATAGCATTTTCCGCCCCACTGTGCTCAACTGTTGATTGTTGATGCGTTTCATCATTATTATTATTAATAAACAATTCTTTCGAGTTTGCAAACGAATCACTGCACTCCTCCGGTGTCTTATCGGAGATGCAAGGACTATTGCGATTTTGCGTTGGTTTCTTGGCTAACGTAAGATTATCCTTAAACAAGCTTTTACCTCTGCGACTTTCCCGTCCTGACGAGAGTATTAGGCTCTCTGACATGGCTGAGGTAGAGCGTAACGCTTTTCTTGAAATTGCACTCTTTCTTGTTCGACTTTTCTTGGATGTTGCCACAACATTTAAATGATTATCTTCAGTTTGGTTTTCCTTCGCTTGGTTTGTCGTGCTTTCTTCTGCTTCTGTCGATTGTGAAGAGCTTTTGTCCTGGCTATGATCGATGGTTCTGTCTGCAACTTCCCCGATTGGTTTGCTTAAGATTGTCTTTTCACCTGCTTCGAAAGTTTTCAAACATGTGTCTGGTTTGGCGCACTTCCCAGAGCTACTATCGATATGGCATTCAGCTACACTGCTTTCCGCGAGACACCCTTCAACAACAATATTATCAAATCGGCTCTGCTGATGCAAGGATGCTTCGTCTCCGCATAGATCACTTAAAGTGTCCTGTTGCTCAGATGCTGCTGCAGTCGATTTAAGTTCACTTTCTGCTTTCCCTGTGTCTTTAGTATCCGATTCTCTTGAATCTATTAAAATATCTTTAAGTTCTGATGTCACTGGCTCTTCCGTTGCTGGCTCTTTAACTGCACTGACAACAGTTGAGTTTTCATTGCCAGGCAAAAGCACATTGGGTTTCTCCGTTTGATTCGCGGAACTTGAAGCATTCGGTGAAGGTAATTTATTTTTCCTAGGTCTGCCACGTTTGCGCTTGATTGGTTCTGGGTTATGGGAGATTACGGGAGATTCCGTATTCAATGAAGGTTCCTTATTGGGTGATTCCTTATCCTTTTCCTTTGCCGTTGCTGTTGATGTTGTTTCTGCTGATGTTATTTTCGTTGGCAACAGCGGATTGCATTTGCTCTGTTCCTCTGTGGTGGCGGCTCTGCTTTTTGACTGCCTCCCACAGCGACGTTTCGCAAATACTTCATCGCTCTTGGCCCGACGCATTGGCGCAATCTCATCCATTTTCTCGTTAGAGTAGGTCAGCTTGCGCACGTGATTCGCGCAGAGAGATGAGTTGGCCAACAGTTTGGAGGGCGAAATACTACGCTGCTTGGAACCCGAACGCTTCTCGAATTCAATGGAGCGCTCAGCATCAATCTTAATGATTTCCGCGGTCAAATTTTGGCTAAAACGCTCCAATGTTTCATACGTAAGATTATTATCATCCACATGATCGGCTCGAGGCATTTTATTCGGGTCTCTGCTGCTGGAGAGGAGGCCATCACGCTGAGGCTCCTCGACTGCAAAGATTAAAGACGAATTAGGTGATAAATGTGAAATGTGTACGCCAGAAAGTTTAAATGGAATTTGAACAAACTTACCCACTGGCAGCGCCTGATCAACGACATCATTATTATTATTCACTGTTGCCTTTGGCTGTTGAGTTGTTGCCGATGGTGAGGATAGGTTTTCATTAGAACGTGATTTTCGAGCATTGCTATTGCGAGTGTATTTGTGTTTAGAGGGTGGCGATTCGGCGCCACTTAGATTATTTAGGTACAACTGCAGACGCTCGACGGAGGCGGGCGTTTGCAGCTGTTGCAGGTTCTGCAGGCTCTCGTCATCGGAAACAACAGGTGTCACAGTGTCTACACGGTTTGTTTGACGCACATTATAAATATTATCAGAGGGTTGGCAGTATCAACTAGTCGCTCAATGATGACTTACCCGCCAATGAAGTCGCCGAATTGCTATCCGTTGATATATCAATTATCTGCTTGGGTACCACGACATCCTCGTCCTCGGAATCGCCATAGAAATCCGATTCGTATTCACAGGACAAGTCGCTGTCGCTGCTGGACGTATCCTTCATATCTGCAGAGATGAAAAACGGATAGATGAACTTTAAATTTAAATTAATATACATTTTAAGATACTTATTTTTTAATTAAAAAGCATATATCAAATTTACAAACTCTTATTAGAAGTTAGTTAATGTTAGAAATCAATTAATTGAATCTAATCAAAGTAATGCTGGTTTCAACATAACTATACTTTTACTACAAATATAGTTCAAGAGTAAACATAATAATTAAAATAAAAAAAAACAAATTTAAATTAAACTTAAAATTTAGTGTACATATACATGTAGTTAAAACTTACGGAGTGGATCCTCTTTGGGCTCATGCTTGTGCGGCTTGAGATCCGGTTTCTGAGCCTTTATAATGGTTATTGCTTTCTTGCCATTGGCCAGCAGATGCGCATTGGAGGAGGGACTGCTGAGAATATTAGTCTTGCTGTTTGGCTTCATCAACGCAACAGTTAAATTTGATTTGTTTGCCTGCAGCCAACTTTCAGCACTTTTCGACTTAGCAACGACACTGCCGCCTCTTCCTCGCTGCAAGCCATCACTCAGTGACTTCTTGGCTTGCAGAGAGTTGGTTGTCCTTGCCAGCAACTTGTGTGTGGGGCCCATCAGCGCATCCCCTATAGGAACATAAATACATATTAAGAGATTGACTCAATCAGTATTTCTGTTTAAATACATACCCAGATCATCTATTGAATCGTATGATTCTGTGCGATATCGTCTTTTGTTCACTTTGCGATTGTACAATGCGTCCAGAGCATCGTTCGAATCGCTTGATGATGAACTTCTTCCCTTGGCATATGATCCGCCTGATAAAATACAAATGCACAAGATATATGCAAAGAAAATTAGCATTTGCATTTGTAATTTGACTTACTTTCGGTGAGCATCTCGTCTTCCTGAAGCTTGCCATCGAATAGTTCTTGAAAAACATCCGGATTAAAGGATGAGGAACTACTTGAATCGGATGAGATGCGTCTCCGCAGTGGAAGGGGTATTTGAAGTGAGAACGTCCCAGCTTCTGCGCTTCTGTCGCTGCTTGTCTTTATGCCTGGCAATTTATAGAAAATTAGAGCAAACGGTAAATAAGCAAATTGGCATTTTGTTGCCCACCTGGCAGCACCAAGTCTTTGTACTCGTCCAGATATTCGACTTCAATATCCTCCATATTTTGTTGAATTAGTTTTTCCAGGGTTTTTCGTCTTTTTTTTCGCCTATTGCGTTTATATTTGACACAGGGTTTATTTATGTTTGGCGTTTTGTCATGAATTTGCGAACCATAGCAACGGTGTAGCAAAATCGCATGCAATTCATGCACCGCATATTCTAATTTATAAACACAATATCAAGAATAGCGTTTTCCAATTTATAGCCGCACCGCTCACAATTTCATAATTAAATTAATTTGACAAATCTGTGGAATAAAACTATTTAAGAGTCGCACATGAAAAATGTAATTGATAGACAGCAATTGGAACTGGCGATAACTATTGAAAATTATATCGATGATTACAAGGCATAATCGATCGACCATTATTGTTTTTTATTTTATTTTACAAAATTATGACTTAGCAATAAATACCAAGCCCTTTGCGAGTACTAATCGAGGCTTTGGAGTCGAAATAATTTATTCCTAGAAAAATTATGTAAAAAGTTTAGCAAAAGATTTTACCTCAACCCAGCGATATTGCCGACTAAATGGAACTATTCAATATAAAATTAAATTCTGTATGCCCCAATGTACACTAGATTGGACTTAAAATACGTACTAATTTTTTTAGTTTGTCTTAGTATTATAAAAGTATTATTTTTAAGCTTCTTTAAAAATGGTTTTGGCGCCAACTGCTTATCATTCTATTGACATGACAACAGCAACAAACTGGAATGAATAAAACTTATCGAATGGTCGCTGTCATAGTAGCGTTCACTGGCGAATGGCAGGTGACGTGGAACACGAAACCGACACGAAGAGTTGTCAAATTGATTTCATCGCTTTCAACACTTTTCCAGGTCAGCACGCATTCACTCACGAACTCAGTGCACATTTCGCTCTGAATTAAAATTAAACATATAAATTAAAATGGTAAGTTAAAAAGAGCCTATCAGCAGTAGAAGAGAATTTCAACGAAAAGTACCAATTGATAATTATAGCCTGCACCTGCAAGTTCCACATCCGTTGGCAGCGGCTCACGCTCGCCCAGCAAATTGTCGGCGCCACGTAGCGCTGGCGCTGGAGGCGGCAGCTCTCTGAAACAGCGCAAGGCAACAACAACAACGGCGGCCAGGAGTCGTGCACCTGGAGGTGCAGGCACTGGCGGCATGTGGCGCTTCTACACAGACGATTCCCCCGGCATCAAAGTGTAAGTGAAGATTACATTTTTTTGTCGGCTAATTGTGATTTTGTTGCTTTTCTTCCCGTTCTTCCAGTGGTCCAGTTCCCGTGCTGGTTATGTCGCTGCTGTTTATCGCCTCCGTTTTCATGCTGCACATTTGGGGCAAATACAACCGTTCTTAGACATTTTCAACATAGCGCATTAAAAGATACTTTCACCTCTCAACGGACGCGCGACCCAATTGTCGACGTCATCAGATTTGATACAAACAGTTCAGCCAAAACAACAACAACAAGAGACAACAATATTAAGATCTGCATTCCGTTTGTTGGGGGCAATAAGTGTTTTCCACTTGAAATTAATTATTGTCTAAGCTTAAGTTACCCGTCGTTAAAAACAAAAAAGAAGCAACTAAATTGTATATTTTTGTCAAAATTTTCATTAATTTCTATTTACATACTTTGCTGCAACAAAGTTCTTTTATTTGATTGAAAGAGTTTCTTTGTGGCAAATAAAACCCATTCCACAATTTATGGTGGTCATGTTTTTCTCAATGTGCATTCAATTTGATTAATTTAAACATTAAATGTGTGTTAAGAGCAAATATGAATTTTGGCATTAAAATTGAGTTAAAATGACAAACTACTTTAACAATTTTCTTTTCCTTTGTTTTACTCCCTTTCTTGCTACTACCGTTGTTTGTCCCATGAAGTGGGTTTCCTTCAAGTATTTGGGGCGCTTTGAGCAACTGCGTTCCGTGTGCTGCTCCTTGCCACAAAGAAGGCAGCCCAGTTTTTGCCTCCTTTTGCAATTCCAAATTCCGCAGTTATTCTCAATGTGCCCGCGTTGTCCACAAATCCAGCAGCGCTGCTTCGACTGATAGAAGGCGCAGTTATGATTCTCACGCTGGCAGCAGCGTCTGCAGTTGGAGCAGTGCACATAGTTGGGTTTCACGCACAGATCACACAGCTGGCAGTGGCGATAGATTTGCCCGTTGCGAGAGCAACAGTCGCCACAACGATCACAATGCACATTTTCTACGGCCGTAAAGCGTTCACATTTCTGGCAATATTTATAACCCTGGTCTGGTGGCAGCTGGAGCAGCTTAAGTGGCACATTGGTAAAGATGCGCACCGGCGAGCCGTAGCAGCGTCTAGATTCGCCCACATTTGTGTATCGACTGTGATTTGTGTAGTTGAGCTTATAGTCACAGATCTGCATTTCGGGCATGTCATCTGCAATGTAATTGGCCATGTAATAGGGATACACCCAGAAGATGGGCAGTGAAGTGGCGGGCAGCTTGTTAATTCGATTATGCAGACGGGAGAGGGATCGCAATGTGTTTGCTATCAGTTCCGTCCGACAGCCAAAAGGAGGATCCGTCACAATCAAGACGCGTTCATCGCTGCAAGAGACTAGCTTTAGTTTTGGTGAAAATGGCTGTTAATCACTCACCTGTTGCACTTGAGGAACAGCTCGAAGGGCTCACGATTGTAGAAGAAGTGATTGTTGCACATGTTGTAGTGGCAAAATTCCTTGGAGCTCAAATAGCCAACAAATCGTTCATCAAAATCAAGCAAAAAACTTTGCATTTCTGTGGTGCGTCGCAGGTGAAAGTGGAGTCGAGGTGCGCCCAAGCAAACCACTTTGCTGTGGCAGGCCGAAAAGTGAATGGAGAATTCGCTATGAGGGATTATGTGAAACTAACCATCTAAGTGATAACTTACTGAATTCCTAGCAGGCGACACTGAATCGCAAAGAATTCGAGGGCGCTTGGATCGAAAAAGTACTGTGCATGCACCTCGTCCTGCGAGAGTGCTTCCATATGATTTGTAGGATCAGGATCGTCATCGTTTCTCGTTGACTGGGGATAATCGCGAACATTGTCTGGCAATCTTTGATGTTTATTCCTTTGCCATTTATTGAATTCCATGTGGAAATTGCAGAGCTTTGAATTGCGATGAGCGGAGCAGGCGTAATAGCCATCGTTGGGCATCTGACTTTGTCGATAGAATAGCACTGTGGGACCATGTGGACAACGGGGATGCACCTGCTCATCGTCCTCAATTTGCAGAAGCAGTTTATTCTTAGTCCGAGAATATTTCTCCATTCAATTTGTTTCAACTTCAACCGCAATGTGAATTTCTACTTGCGGGCGTTGCCACCATTCATTGCATTAAAACGAATATCGATATTTATGTGTGAGTTATCGATATGTAATTAGAGTACTCATTGCAAGTTGCAACACGAAAGCAGCCGCACATTTTTCCATTAACTATCATATTAAGAGGATCTTTAAGCTTATATAACCACAAGATGAACAGCCTGAAGACAGCCACTTTGCGTTTCGCTAGCTTGGCCACCACTGCGACGGGTGCACTGGGCAAACGTGATTTCACTCGCAGCATGTGGCACATGACCAAAACGCCGGCGGCAGCAGTTGGCGACCACGTTACCGTGTTGAATGTGCACAAACCCAGCATTAATTGCACCTGTGGCTGCAACGTGCACACCAAGGGTAAGTTGCTTAAGATAAAGGAGGTGTTCAATATGTGCAGACATGCCCCTCTAGCCACTGTTACATAACCTCAAAAACATGCTACTGACAACAGTCAGAGGCGGTATGCTGAAATAATGTTAGTAATTTATTTATATCAATAGGCGAACGCGAGCTTGTCGAGTTCCTCACCGAGGAGATTCTCGCGGAGCGTAAAGTGCAAAAGGGCAAAACGGTGCCTAGCACATTGGACGGCTTTAGCGTGAAGCTGACCGGCTCCGAGGTGGAGCTGAGCAAGCAGACGGACAAGGAGAAGGTGATCATTAGCCTGAATGTGAATCACACTGTCGATAGCGAGCAGGAGCCAGAGGTTAATCCCAACGCGGACAAGCCCGAGTTGGGTGAAATGCGCAGCAAACCGCAATTCGAGGTGGATATTGTTAAGGGCAACACAACCCTGTCGTTCACTTGTTCCTATTTG
Organism: Drosophila nr. perissopoda 5 BK-2023a; assembly: GCA_035044105.1. Lineage (NCBI taxonomy): Eukaryota > Metazoa > Arthropoda > Insecta > Diptera > Drosophilidae > Drosophila > Drosophila nr. perissopoda 5 BK-2023a. Next base: position 1,452,172 of record JAWNMK010000267.1, read on the forward strand.
GAAGGCGAGGCGCAGGAGGGCGAATACAACGATGTCTTCTCCATCGATGAGATGTCCATTTACGAAGGCGAATGGAATGAGAAAATCTATGCCGTTGCTGGCGATGTGCTCGATGGTTATCTCTATGATCTGCTGATGAATCTGCTCGAGGAGAAGGGCATCAGCAATGAGTTCGCCGAGAAGCTATCCGACTTGGCTACCGCTCACGAGCACACCTCTTACATTGCCTTGCTGGAGAAACTGTCCACGTTCACAGGTGGCAAGTAATTTCCTTGCTGCGTCTTCTGTTGCTAAATTTAAGCCATAAGTTGTGTAGATTTTTAAGTTTTCCATCAACAGTCGCCGTTAGTCGATTTTTACCAACTCGATGGTATTTCGCACTAAAAACGTTTTTTCATCGTTTGTGTTTTTAGTCCGAATCCAAAATAGTATTTAAGTCAAATTGATAAAAAAAAAGAACAAAGATTGTTTTAACATGGAGCAATTTGCCAATTGTTCATCCAAGTGTGGCAAACGCTCTGGTTTTTGATTAAGCGAAATACACAAAAGGAAAAACACTTTTTCAATTCAAATTTATTTTATTTTTGAAGTGTTTTTGTCCCAGTTCAAAAGCGTGGCCTGTTTGGCGGCAACGTTTGTGGTCGCCTTGGTCCCAATCCAGATCGGGATTCGAAGGGCTCCGCATGGGCGAGTTGCGTGCAAATGGCACAGACAACCAGCAGGAAGATCAGAAGCGCTGACTGCAGTTTCATCTTAATGACTGTGACTTGATTTTGAGTCTATTGAATAAGGGCATTTGTCAGTGGCTTTTATACCAAATGATGCGAAGATGTGCTCCAGGGGAAGCACCTAACCCGAGGGACAGGTCAGCGATAAGCACGCTTGGGACTCACATTTTGGGAATTAATTCTTATAGCTACGTATACAAAGCCTAATATATATGTATATAGAAATGTATATCATATACACCCACAGACGACAGTAAACATAATCAAATAGAGATAATAAATAAAAAAAATGATAATTTTTAAGTATTTATTCGTGCGAAATAAATCCACATTACACATACAAATTTCATGAACTACATATTAGTTAAATCACACATACTATTTACAAATAATCCCGTGACAGGTCTATGTTTTCAACTTAATATTAATTTCTTTTAACATTTTAATATACACTTTGCATTTGGAACGAACATTTTTTCTATACTTGATTCTTTTATCTTTCTATTTGGTTTGGTTTATTTTTTAAATTGTGGAGCCGCGCTTGTGCTTCGAGGGGAATGCGTCTTCAGTCCTATTGGACTGCTCCCCGTGAATGTGGGACTCTGACTTCGCTCTGATCGTGTCACTATGGAACGGCTGTAAGTCCCCCTTCAGAGATCAACTTTTGCCCTGCTGCTTGCTGGCACCTGCACTCGGAGAAGCGGCACTAACGTTGTTTTCGGATTCAGTGGGGCCGGTGCTGTAATCCGTTTCAATTTCACGTAACTCAATTTTCTGCTCACGCATTGCACGCTGTGCGCGGGGTTGGGGGTAATATGAACAATTATTGTGTATGTCTTAATTATTTTTATTTGTTATGTCAAACACCCACCTTGACGCATTCCTGATAAACCTTGAAAATGGGCGCACATACCGAATCATTGGTTTGGCCTTTGAGAAAACGTTCGGTGAACCAGTTGTTGAAGCAAGCATCGTATTGCTTTTTCAACTCATTGCAATCGTCACCAATGCTGTTCATGCTGCAGTGAATTTAATTTTTAATTGATAATTTCCAGTTGTTAAATAATATAGCCAATAAAACGTGAGTCGGCGGCAGAAAATTTGCCTATACAATGCTATCGATACATAGAAAAATCGATAATTTGTTTGTACTTTGGAATGTCCCTCCGATAATGCCTGGTACGCTGTTGACTTCCAAAACACTGATAAGCTTACATTAGCTGAAATATGCAATTATTAAATTTGTCGTAATTTGGCTATGCAAATAAATTAAAAACTTGTTTCATCCATCGTATTATTATTAAAACATCTGCTTTTAGTTTTTCTGTTTTTTTTTTCTTTTCTTTTTTTGTTTTAAGTTTATTTAAATGAAAGACTTGCGCACTTTAGATTTTAGTTGATACAAAATGCTTTTATCAATAAATTGTAGTTTTTTTCATATTTTTTTAAGCAAACAAATTCATAGAACAGTACGTAATTGAAAATGGATAGGCAATGAAATTGTAAATTTCTGCCCAGAGATAAGCGGATGAATATGGACCTCCGATCCGGTTTGGCAATCCGAATCGGAGGTCCATCCACAAACGTAAGGAGAAGCTGTGCCAATTCCACATTCCCATTCCATCAATTTCCGCGTGTTATCCATAGAACTGTTCCTGTTTCCGTTTGTGACCGTCTGGTGCGTCTACTCCTCGTCGATTGTGTGGACTTGTTGTTGCTGCTGCTGCTGATTTTGCTGCTGGTTCTGCTTGTGGTGTCCACGCTGGTTGCGATTGCGCTGGTTGCGATTATCGCGACGCTGTCCGCCCCAATTGCCGCCTTGATTGTTCTGGTTGCGGTTGTAGCCACGATCCCGATTGCCCATGTTACCGCGCTGAAAGAAGTTGCCCTGCTTCATGTCGAACACCTTCTCATTCACATCGACCAAATTGGTCACCTTATCCACAAATTGCATGGCGAGCGCCTGCAGACGCGACGGTTCAGAACGATGCATAACAACCGTTTCGCTGGGATCATCAAGACTGGCCATCAACTCCTCATTGATGATCATCTTACTGATGATCGAATGCACCTTGGGCAGCGGTAACTCATACATCTGCGACAGCGAAGGTATGCTAATCGAGGTGTACACGTTGGAGTAGGTGAACAGATACGTGCGCAACGATTCCTCCTTGATAAACTTGACCAGCATTTCGCGAACGCGCTCCGACTCGTAGAACAGATCCCACACCTTGGTGTTCATCTTCTTGTTCACAATGAAATTGGCGCAAGCCTGCCAATTGCCACAGCGCATCGCTTTGGCAGCGGCGACGACATGTTCACGCATCGACTCGGGCGGACCAACGAGAGATTGGCGTTCCGAGGAGCGCAGCTGTTGGTAGAACGTTTTGCTAATCATGCGACGACGTGCATCGAATTCATGCGCTGCTATATAGGGTATCTCGAGGAGCATCGCCGACACCAGATAGACGCACTCGAGCAGCTCCAAATTGATGTGCATGTGGAATGGCATTTGGCGCTGTTTCTCGATCTTCTCTTGCTCGGCGGAGCGTTCGTGTTGGCGCTGTGGAAGCAGGCCCTGGGCGAGCAACTCCTTCGGCTTGCCAGTGACCATCAGATCGACGAGACAATGATGGGCATCCTTGATGTTCTCCTGCCTGAAGGCGCACAGTCCCAAATTGGCCATCATGCGATTGTAGAGGATGCGCGTCGATGGATCCGCTGCATCGATATTATCCTGCAGATGAGACATCAGCACCAGATCACGTGCCTGGAACCAATTGTCGTGCATTGCATGATGATAAATGTGCGCCAAGATGGCACGCGTCCTAATCCGATCCGTATCGTCCTTGGCATAGATAAACTTGCATAGTTTATCCATAACCTCCACAGAGGATTGGATGGGTGCTGCTGGGGTGGTACCCGCTGCTCCCGTCGCTGACTGCAGCTCGCCACGCTTGCGCTTGAGCACGTCTGGATCGAACTTGTAGTAGAGATGCTCGATCTTGCGCAGATAGATGCGACAGCGTTCATTATTGCTGCCGGAGCGCTCAAAGTATTGGACAACCAGCTCAATGGTTTTTACCACATTGACCTCATCCTTGAGCCGCGACACATAATCATTCGAGTGTGGATCGCATTCTTTCAGCAGCTTGGTGAACTCATCATCCAAACGCTCCACAGCCGCAAGGGGACAACCACGGACATAGAACGGTGCAGTCCCGTATTCCTCGTGCTCCTCGGCGACACTCTCGTTCATATTGATATCCGGATTGGCCAGCAGCAATTTCATCATGCTCTGCATAACCTCCAGCAACAGCGCCCAGTGCTCCAGCTTCATGGGCTCCGATATCTTCTGATTGTAATCAAATATAGCCGAAATTATGTTGAAGTGAATCTTGACGGCGACAGCGGTGCCCAATGAATGCTGCTCGGAAATGTCGCGCAACTCGAACAACAGATCGATTTGGAGACGACGATCTGTGCGTTTCTTGCCACGTGCCGACATGATCTCGATCAGTTTGGCCAGGACGAGGGGTATATCGATTTCGGCATCCTTTTCAAACATTTTCGGTTTCTCGACAACGTTGCCCTTCACGACGGTTTCCCATCCCTCGCCATCCTCATCGTCGTCGGCACGTTTGCGCACCTTGTGCTTCTGCTCCTTGCGCTTATCCTTGCGTTTATCGTCGTCCTTGTCCTCCTTTTCGGTGGTACGCTTGAGGAAACGTTCGCGCATATTTTGATACATATTCTCGTCCTCAGACGATTCAGTTTCCGATTCGGTGTCCGGATCCCAGTCAATTGAATCCTCGGAATCATCATCGTCCGCAATTATTTTCGTTGGCTGCACCGATTTTGCTGCCTTGGGCAACTCGGCCATTTTGGAGCTGACTCTAAAATCGGTATCGCTATCATCAGCGGCACGATCGGCATCGCTATCGTGGGCATCGCCCTCGCCCTCATCCACATCGCTCTCCTGGTCGGGCGCCTCACGGAAACGGGCCAGATCGTCCTCAAAGTCCTTAATATATTTGCGCACCTTCTGACGCAGTGTGCCCAGCGATTTCGAGTTGTTCTTGGAAAGATTCTTGCGTCCCTCCCGATCCTCCCACACCTCATTGATGAAATCCTCCAGTTCGGCCAGGCAGCGTATGTAGAAGCGCGGCGTTATCCCGTTCTCCTCCTTGGAGATGACTGGCAGCGCCTTGGTGTAGGCCCGTGTCAAATCCTCAAAGCTGCTCAGCGTATTGGGTATGTCTTTAATCTTCTTGTGGTTGCGTATCGTTTTAATGATGCTCGTTAGATTCTCGTAGCGTTTTTCCTTTGTGGAGCGCACCACACGCTTTACCTCCTCCTCATCATCGCTGAATTGCTACGAATGGAATGCAAGTTTTTATTTTTATTTATTTCCTATTGCAGCAAAAGTGCGAATTTTTTCCTTACGAAATTTTGGGCTTTGTTGTTGAATTGGGTTTGGACTTCTTCTTCGCTGGATTCGGATTCCGACTCCGAGCCATTGGCAAAGAAACGCGACATGGTATTAACTTCTGCTTATGCCGTTTTCTGCAACAAAATAAAAACCAAAATATATATTTATGATAAATGCACATAAATTTCTAACTGAGGTGTCAACTATTCGTTCGGTGTTGAGGTTATGTGCAGGCGGCCAACATGGCGTTTGCAAGAAAACATTGACAGCCCGCATTTGGCACAAAAATAATTATTTTTTCCTTTTGATATACACGGATTGCAAGTTGCATTTCTAGCCTCCACTTGTTTAGATACGCACTAGTCACGGTTTTTCAATAAAACTTACAATTAATACAGCAAAACGATGTCATTCACAAGACATCAAAGAAAAGAGGACTAATACAAGTTTCTTGCTATCGATATGTGAAATGTAAGTGTATCGATGTTTTCAAACGATACCTTGAGCATTTTTCAACACTTATCATTTGTCAATGTTATTTTATTAGGAAATACAAAAATTTATTTATAGTGGAGCAGAGACTATCTTATTTTTCCAAATAAACAATTTAAAGGCAATTATAATTTTTAACATACTATGATCACTACATAATATTTATAGAATACTCTCTTCGCGACTTCTTACCAAGCCGGTTAAAGTCATTTTCAAATTTAATAGTGCCATTTGAGTTTGAACAGTGATAGTATAGTATAGGTATAGTATAGATAGGCTGCCAGCCTTTGCAACTTTTTGAAGCCATAACAAATATTTCTTAATGCAAACAATTTAATTTTTAAAATGACTATCTGCAGAAATGCAATTTGAATAAATATTAACTGCGCAGGCGCCTCTAAGTGCCGGCATTTAGCCTAGTGATAGCCGCTTACCCCCACCCCCACCCCCGTAGCTAATCGTTTGTTCTATTTGGTTTGTGGGTTGTCGGCAACTTTTTGAACCCGCCAACAAGTCGTCTGCGTTCGCTTGTCGTGGCAAGTTCACCAGCTGCCTCAAACGGAACGGCGGAAGTGGCAAATCTTTCGCATAGCGCGAAATTCAAGCGTTGAAGTCAGTTTCCGGATATGTCTAGTGCCTGTGTTGAAACGTGAAAGTGATTAAAAATATTTTTAAATTTCAGCAACAAAATTGCCAAGTGTTTTGGCCGTTCGGCAATTGTGAAATACTGAAACACAAACGTAAGCACAATAAATAATAATTGAAAACTGATGTAGTAAATGTGTGTTTATCTCAGTGTCGCTCAAAATGCAACACTCGTCGTGGAAATAACACATTGACCAGGTAAATTAAGGCAATTACAGAAATTTGCTGACATCTGACAGCTGAAATCGCACAGATTCATTGATTGGCGAATTAATGCTTTTGCTGTGAAAATTAAATGTCACACAATTAAAACAGTATTCTTTTTCTTTGTTTTATATTTTCATTTCTCAAAGTGCAATGTTGTTCATAAATTGCCGTTGCAGTCGATGCTAATATTTACCTACATAAATTTGGATAACAAGTGTTTTCCTTTTCCCAAATGGTTTTGGTTTTCCTTTCTTGCGTTATGCTTCCGCTGATTAACGCGCTTAATTTAGTTTTGGGTGCTGAAGTGAATGCTAATTTTTGGCTGAGCTTTTGCAACAAATACCATCAAGCATTGAATCCCAGTCGTATATTGAGCAAATAAAAAAGTATAATAATAAATTATTGAAAACAAAGTATATTTATTTAGTGTCTGTGGCATTAGTTTCAATCGCAGCAGACCCCAAAAAAACCCATTACATATGTAAGACAAGTTAACGACGACAAAATCATAACTCTGTACTGGAATTGCTTACACAATCCTTGTATTGCTCTGGCAAATTTATGAGTGGAACACAAACACCACAATCGAGCCACTTGCCACCTCTGGGATGCATGAAGCTGAACAACTTTAAAAGTGCTCAGAGGTAAACGGAGTGCGAAGAGTGCAAGGAACTGTTGTGGTCTCTGCCAAAGTGCAACTGTAGCTGAAGGGCAAGCGTGTGGCATCTATTGGCCAGCATTTGGTGCGTGGCTTAAACGTGCTTTGGGCCAAAAAACTATAAACGCACCACAGGCGTACGGATGATTTACGTGATTTTGAGATCGAATTCCTGGGACCAAAAGACAGTTTATGAAAATGTTTATGGTGTCCGGCTACACTCAGCAAAAAATTCAAGCTGGAAACTAGAAAGTTTTTCTTGATAATTTTTAATAATTAATTTTTTAAATTATTTTACAATTACTAAAATGGAAATTGCCGATCAAATTGGATAATTATATGTGAAATATTAGAACATTAATGTTTAATAACTAACTATAGTAAAATATACAAATTAAATATCGAAGAATCTTTTAGAAATCTCTTTAATTAAAAAAAGAAAGATCTTGGATTTTAGAAATAGATTTTTATAAACAAAAAGTTGAGCTGCCCTTATTGTCGAAACTATGGTAAACATCTAAGTTTCAGTGAGATTTTTTTCGAGTGTTATTGTTTGGCGCATGTACATATTGAATGCCAAAAGGCTATTCCGGGCGGTGGGGGACTGCTGGTCCCAGCTAAATATATCAACCGGTAGGATTGTTCAATCGCATTGGGATTAAAGCATTTTTGTTTACAATTTGCCTGCGCGACAGCGCTAAACAGAAAGCGTCCAGTAAAAATAAACAACAAAAGTTGCAAAAAATCGTAAAAATCGCTCACCTGAATCACAGCCATTTATTTCGACGTGCTCGTGCCGACATGGCTCGGTATCCAATCTTATTTTTGAGTTCATCTTTTTTTTTTTCCTTTTTCTTTCATATTAATACACACCAGATTAGACAAAACCATTCTACATACCAATAAAAAAATTTCTTTGCTTAAGCAAATATATTTGTATGTTCCTATTGAGAATTATTTGCTTCAACTATCAAAAAAAAATCTTTTTGATTATGATTCATGATTACATTTTGTTTTTAGTCAAATTTTGGTTTTATAGACATATTAAGACAGCTACAAAGCATGGAAATAAAAAAATATAACCCTAAACATCAGGTAACAAAAAAAAACCATATATTTCGACAATATATACTGAAATTTTATGAATGGATATTGACTTTTTGGCCATTGTTTACAATAACAGCTGCTTATCCTTTCAGCATTCATTGAGTAAGACAGACGCCCATTAAAAATGGACTAAAGGGTATAATGGTTTTGGGCAAAAGTAAGTAACAGGCAGAATCATCTACGACCCCATATTCTTGATCAGGAACAGCAGCCGTGTCGATATAGCCATGTCCGTCTGTCCTTCTGTCTTAGAGACTATAAGAGCCGGAGCCTCAAACGAGATATCCACAATTATAAAGGCAGACCCCTTCTTGATATATTATTGATCAACTGACCTTTTTAACGTCAGCCGAAATATATTTCTTCTTCCGACCCAACTTTCTGGCATGCTTTGGGTCGTTTTCATGTTTAAACACCCATAATAAAGATGGTTTATTATCAGCGTAAGCCAACATCACATTTTACTTTTCGAATTAAATATTTTGATCGATGACTGAAAAATCGACCTGAATTTTAGAAAATCGCCATACTTTTGGCCTCTCAATTTATTATTTCTAAAAACAAACGTTTTTCTTTACTAAATTAATCAGATGCATTTTTCCAGGTTGTTTTATATTGGGTACATTACATTATCTTTATTGTTAATAATTTTTTTTATTAAGCAGTAGTATTTTAAGATATATTTTAGGTAGTTCACAACTGAATATGGAAAAAATATATTAAAGAAATATTAATGAAGTTGCTGAGAGCAGTCGAATAAGCTAATTTCACTACAACTTTTTGAATTTCAGAATTGTTTTTGTATTTCAAATATTTTAAATTGTTTTCTATTATTAAGAAATATATTTCTGGTAAATAAATAAGTCTTCTAATATCGAGAAATTTGTTTTTCATTTATATAAAAGTTATTCGTCGAAACAAGAAAAACTTTCTAGCTAAGGGCGCATTTCTAAAATTTATTCGATTTTTTCTCTGAGTACAGGCTCCACAACGCTATAATAAAGTAAAACCCATGCCATTATCCTTAAACCCGAAACATTTGTTACCGAGACAAGTAATAGTTCTTTTACTTTTTTATGTTGTTTATAATTAATAAATTAGTATGTTTCCCGCCAGAGTATAATAGCTCAACATGTAATAGACTCTCCATCAACAGTGGTCAGTGGACTGTGAGATATTATAATTGGGCATATACCATCCGTATATGTATGCAAATATGTGTGTAGTTCGAGTTGATATTAGCAAGTTGATTACTTCATTAATTAGACAGTCAAATGTTTCAAGATTCATCTATGTGTCAATGCTCGCACGTGGCCATTCTGCCTTTGGTATTATGGCCAAACTTGGTAAGCTCACCCACTAAATATTTAGTGTTCTGTGTGTTGTTCAATATGCCACCATATCCTGCATGGATTCCCATTATAATTGCAAAGGAACCCGGCGTTTCTCTCTAACCCCCCCCTAGGACTGACTATCATCAGTTGTTTCTGGTGGCTACTGAGCTCATCTTGCCATTAATTCTAACGAATGGCACTCATTTAATTTCGGTGTGCCATCAATTTTTATAATGCACATTCGTTAACTTTTCCCTAGATGTTCTGATCCCGCTGCATGCGAGTTTGACTTTGATGTGAGCAGTCGCCACAGTCGCCACAGTCGCTGTTAAAAGTTTCGCAACCAAACTAAGCTAAATGTGCAATTGATCCATTTTAATGAAATCCGTCCAAGTTCATGATTAAATAAACAGAAAATAGTTTTTCTATTGTTACTGTATTGGTATTTCACTAATTAATCACTGAAATTAATTAATGAAGGAAAAGCGGTCAAGAGATGATAAATGAATTTGTAGATTTAAAAAAAAAAATATTGAATTTATTCATTTATAAAACAAAAATCTAGAAAAGTGATGGTGACAAGCTTTTGGCTTATAAATCAACTTTTGAGTACTTAAAGTACACTTGAATAAATTCAATTATTATCTATAAGTTACAAAAGCTGAATTTATTAAGCATTAGGTTTCTATGGGTAAATTTCTGCATTTTTTGTTATTCTTCAAAAAACACTTGAACAAATTAAATGTCACTTGGCAAACTTCAAGAGCTTTATATATATTATACGAAGTTGCTTCGTTTCTTTCAATAGGCACAACTTGACGCAATCATGAACATATCTACAGGACTACAGGATTAGGTACGAAATGTAATGAAAAAGCCAAAAGAAAAACAAAATTTGTAAACTTGTCAAAGTGTAAAAACTTTTCTACACGCATTTATTGGTCTATGCTCAAAGAATGCGAATCAAACGACGATTTTATACCCTTGCATCAGGTGTTTACTAATTGTTTAGTGAAGTTTGTAATGCATTGAAGGAGGCGTCTACGATATCATATATCATATATCATATATCATATATTATATATCATATAGCTGCCATAGAAACCATCGAAGAAATGTTTTGCTTAACGAGTTATCTTAATTAAACATGCCCAATATGTGTACAATTTGGATCAAAACTTTAGATCAGACTACTATTACTATTATATAGTTGAACTTCTACATCATGTTGCATAAATAGGAAATATCTGTAAGTTTTTTTCTCAATATATATAGTGAAACTAAGTAGTCGGCATTTTTGTTGCGCTCTGTTTTTTCTTTTATTATTTATTTCTTTTATTTTGTTGTCTAGTTTGTTTGTCTGTTTTGTTTTGCGTGCTGCTCTCTCGTAGAGTGTATTTAATGGTGCACAGTCCGCGTCGTATGCTTAATATCACACAGAGCCGTGAAGAACGCATATCGGCAAAAGCGGTTTGTTTACTTACCACTCAACTGTGTGCTCTATTCCGGAGCTGCACTCCTGACATTATTTTGGTGTTGTTTATCGGCTGACTGACTGAAACTGTTGGATAAGTCGACAACCAGGTTCAATGGGGAGTGGCCTGTGTTAGCAGTAGCAACTGTAGTATGTGGCACACACACACACACACACACACGCATGCACACCTAAAGTCAATCATCACAAAACACAAAAGTAATGATGCTGAACTATGCAAGTGGCCTTTGTCTCTCCTTCACGTTGTGTGAGAGTGGCTGTGTTAAGCCATACAATTGGCTCTTCTATTCCTATTTACAGGATCTATTGTTTTTGTCCTTTGATGAGCTTAACTTCAACTCAGTTACAAATGTGCGAATTCTATAAAAAGCTAACCATGATAAGATATAAATAGAACAAGGAGATTAAATGTTATATGTGTCTGCTTCTTATTTTGAGCTTAAGAAAATTCAACTTTAATAAAGGAAAATACCTGTTGAAATTTTATACAAACAATTCCGTAAATATTTGGCATTTCTTTGCTTAGAGAAATGTTTAAATAAATAATACCGAACAGAATTTGTATATGTATTGCCAATTAGCAATGTTGTTTAATCAATATCATTTTATTTAACTAACTATATTTTGGAAAGAATTTACTAATATTAAAGTATTTTAATATTAATAAACTATTTGTGAATTAGTGATTTTAGCCATAATTTATTAGTTAAACGAGCAGCACTAGAATGATAAGGATTAATAATGATTTGCTTACTGATTAAGTTTATTTATTACAAATCTCATACTTATGGTTTTGACAAATTACTTAAGTTTACCCCATTCCATATATGTATGTTCTTAAGTTTCTTTTCAGCTTATATATACATACATATATTTAATGCGCATTCGCACTCGTTTTTCTTTAAAACTCATTTTCATTTTTTGAATACACATTTGCATTCGACTGTCGCCCCAAAAGTGTGCTTTGTGTAATTGTTTTTTGTGGTTACTCTGATATCAGCGAAACCAGCAATTAGCGTTATTAAATTGCGTGAAATATAAAACTGCAAAATTCACAAATGGCGCACTTTAAATTGAAATGTTTTCTTTCTTTTTTTTTGTTGTGCATTTTGGAGTCTTTGCCTGAGTACATAAAGAGCTGAATAATGTTCAAGATGAATACTGCTGCTACCAGTTTTTGTTTTGGCGCGTTTCATAAAGTAATGCTAAGGTTCTCATTAATTAACTAACTGAAGCAGACACTTTTAATGCAGCGCTCGTCGAAACAGTTTTGATAAACGCACGCCCTCAGAATTAATGAAATGGCAGCTTGACCTTTGCCACGGATAAACACTCAAAGTGCGAATACTGTATCAGTATAAGTATTCGTATTCGTATTCGTATTCGTATTCTTATCGGTATTGGTATTAGTATTGGTATTGGGAGTGCTCTTTGTCTGCTCTTTGCTAAAATTAATTTATCATTACATGTCTCTTTTCATTTCCGTTTTCGCTGTTCACATTTATTTTGCTGCTTTATGGCAGCTTTTTTGTTTGGCCCTACAATAGATTGTTTATGGCACCCAGAGCGATGCTTGATAATTGATGGCACTTAGGATTTTGATTAAAATCAAGTCAAAACATTTGTTAACATTTGCTGACTGCTCATCAGTTAGATGGGGTTTATAAATATATTCACTTCTGGGTCGGCTGAACATTTAAAACCTTGGCAAATGCGATCCTTTTATGTTGCAAATTATGTTGCTCTTATTCTATACTCTTTCTCATATCAATATTGTTTAACCATTCAATATGTTTTTCAAAAAGAAAAGATGTTCCAAAACTCATTGATTTTGAAATTTAGAAAAACTTTGTCAAAATCGCTTTTCTTTAGTCGTTCTCTCTCAAATTGTTATTATATTTTATTGCAGTTTCAATATGTTGATCAATGTTACCAACATAAACCTTTTATATGTATGGCAAAATGAATAAAGAGGTCAAGACAGGCTCAAACGTAATGGCTTGGCTTTAATAAGGAATGTGTGCACAATTTGAAATGGTCAAGCTTGACTAGGCCAAATGTCAGCTCATAACGCAAATTGCATGAGCCAAATTGAATTTGCCGCATAATTCATGGATGATGAAGCCGCTGGCGTTTATTCGTACACTTAATGAGTGTGCTGCTCCAGCTCCCGCTCTCACTCCCGCTCTCACTCCCGCTCTCACTCCCGCTCTCACTCCCGCTCCCACTGCCTACTGCTTGACCCCCTCCGCCACCTGGCATGTAAGCTGTCATGTAATTTAATACCAGCTGCCGACACCCAACCAATTAACTGTGGGCCATTCGTGCCACAAATGGACTCCAGCCGTCTGCCAATGGAATGGGTGACAAATTACAAAATGAAAATGATATATGCCTGTGTATATCTGTGTTTGGGGGCGGCACAGGAGGCGTGGCAGGAAGACGAAAAGCCTCTGTCATTCAGCAAGCGAGCATCGGGCACAATTTATGACTAGAAATTCAAACTGTTGCTCTTGATGAAGCTGGAGGAGCATCGTATGAGCACTGGATGCCGTGGAGGCACTGCGACCATCAAAGAGAGATGTCAACAAAACTAGAGTGGCAAAGACTGAAAAGCGTTTGTCTCGAATTATGCAAATTGGCGGCTTTTGCGCTTTGACGCGTTCATCCAGCGAATCTGCTCAAAATATATATGTACGACGATAAAAAAAACCACGACTAGAATTTGAATTAATGAGCAACAGAAGCACATTGGCAAGGGAAAATTGTCCGCATATTAGCAATTTGCAGTAGGACAAAGGACTTTAAGCCCGCCTAAAAGTAGGCAACCATCTGGCAGAGGTTGTCTAGAGGGTATCAGACTCGCTCTCAGCGGGATGCTCTTCACTTGTCACATGCACGGCTCCATCAAAATCGATCCAATATGTCTGTACTCAAAGACATAGTCCAGTTTTTTTTTTTTAGAAATGTACTCTTCGAGGAAAATGTACTGCTGAAATGCTGCATGACTTGAAAGTCGATACACTGACAAAATAAGGAAGTCCCGGCCAACGTCAATGCCTTATTTGACTGCTATTTAGAATCATTCTAATCTTACATTTATTGCTCAATACTTGATCTTACACTTAGCAAACTAAAATGAAAATCGAAAAAATATTAATGATCGATAATAATACAAGTCAAAAAAAGATACACATATTAAATATTATATTATATATTTTTAGATTCTATTAAATACTCACCGAAATCATTTCAGAGAACACTGTCAGGGCTACCCATTTTTGTTCAGTTTATATAGTGCCAAAGTCGGTCATTTAACATATCCATCAAACTAAAGTTATGATCCTGGTTTCATTGTGCCATCGCAAAGCTTTTCGATTTATTTTTAATCCCGTACCAACGCGTAAATACATATCTCTGGCATTTTATGGATAGTGTGTGTGTGTGTGTGTGTGTGTGTGGGTGGGTGTTTTAACAACAACAATAACGAGAGCTGTCATTGGCCGGCTTTATGTCGGAAAATACCATTACTCAAGTGCATAAATCAACCGCCAGGGTCCTCATTTACATGCAAAGAGAGTCGAACAAATGAAGAGCGGAAAGAGAAAAAAATTAAAGAAAATAAAATAGCAAAAAATCTACAACAAATGGGCGCTTTTAGTGCACAATTAGCCCGTGTAACGACAGTGCCGAGAATTTTGAGCAGTTTCAACAGCAAATTGTGTAAAATTCCTTGACATTAATACAATTCACACTCAGTCGGCATTTTAACTAAATAAAGCTGAAGCGATGATAGCAATTTGCCCCACATGTCTTTGAATGGGAGACAGAGAGAATGAGGAAAGAATGAGGTATTGTTTGCTATAAAATAATACAATTCTGGCAGTTGTTGCCCAGATGAAAGTTTGGGTCCCAAAAATAATGAGCACTAATTGTTCATAAGAAGCTTGCTGGATGTGCAAAGTGAGCGGGGCGGGAAACTCTACCGAAATTCTGCTTGTTGCCCCCAAGCTGATCGGAATTTTACATTTTATGTCTGCCGCACACAACGCACAACTTTCGTCGGTTTTTATTGCATTTTTATGCGGAAAAATCTCTGAACAAAATTACATTCTTGTAGATGAATGTTTTATGGTAACACTATCGCCTCATGCCAAAATATTCTCGCAATTTTTGCGTAGACAGTCTATATGCGGTGCGAGCAATTTTAAAGCATACTTTCAGGCATTTGCAAATAATGCTTTTGTCGTTATTTAAATTACAGATATAATGGCCACGTTTTCCACTTTATGTCGCACATTGCTTGACATCGGTGCGCAAATCTTTTTTTAAATCCACTCGCAGGCTGCGAAATCAGATTATAGCCGAAAAGCTAAAGATAAACCATGCTCTCCATTTAGCCACAAGCCGACAGCTGAAATGCAAACAAATACGTTCTATAAATGGAACTATGTTTTCAAATGGCTCAATAGCCACTTTAAAGTGTACTTTGAATACTTATACGCAAATTGAAGTGCTTGTAATTAAGTGAATTCGCAATTGACTGTCTCAGATGTGATTAAGTAAGCTTTAGGGTCTATCTGTGGCTTGAAGAGCGCATCTGAGTGTTATAAAATCATCTGCTAAAAACATTTAAGTGCAATTCCCATTTTAAAGTTAAGGGACAACATAGCTAACTTTGAGGAGCTGCAGCTGAGATTGAGATCATATGTAAGTAAATATTAAGCACTAGTGTTCTCTACTAAAATATACAAATTTAATCTTAACATAATTTATATTTATTCCTAAAAACTCATTTGTCTTTACAAAGCCTCCCATTTGTTTTGAAGAAACTCTCACTTGTTCTGGCCATATTCAATTACGTATGGCAAAATAAATGCTCAGTCACAAATCTTTGTGTGTCTGCACCCCGCTAAAAGGCAGGAAGCAGGAAGATATAGCTTTCAAACATTTTTCATGGAGTATCTCGGCTCACAAACATTTGCAATAAGAACAACGATTGTAAAATGCTGGTGAGTCCGTGGGCAATTTATTACCAAATATTTTTGGCGAATGGTTTTTGTTCGGAAGAGCTAATGACTTAACTGCATTTATTAGGAAACGCACAAAGCCACAATGGTTGACAGATAAGATTCGCAGTCGTGAACATGAAATGTGTGCGGACTGTTTGCGTTGAGATAAAAGTTGCGTGTGCCCCAAAAAATACATGCGACAGATTTTAAGTGAACTGTTTGATAAATTGCATTGATTTATCAAATCAACTCACACATGTGAGCATGTGTTGATATGTGTGTGTGACGAGTGTGTGCGAGTGTGTGGCGAGTGTGTGTGTGTGTGTATGTATCTGTGCAGACACTCGATGGGAGTCCATAAATACGTTGGCATCCAGATGGTCGCCAGATAAGCAAACGAGAAGCTTTTCCCGCACAGCAAGTATGTCATAAATCAAAGCACTTTTTTTTTTTGGTTTTGGCGTGGAGCGATTTAAGCTCGTTATTGATACAGGCTAACAGGTTTGTTTGTTGGCCCTAATGGTGCTGCTACCAAAAATAGACAAGTCTGTCTGTCTAACAGAATTATGGTACAAATTATTTATCACATTAAATCGTCAAGCGAAAATATTTGTATACCTTTGCAGGGGATATTTTCATTTTGTGGTTTATTATGAATAATCTTCTGATTCCATAGAGTATATATATATTTATATATATATATCCAGTTTAAATTGTGTTAAAGGTATGGGAATTACAGGTCGAAAGAGAGAGAAAGAGTTTTTATGATACTATAACTTTCACAAATGTTAATTACATTTGGCCACTAATTAATATGGCAGTTATGGAGCAATAGTTGGGTTTTTAAATATATATATGTATATATATAAAATCAAATCTATATTATTTAAGGGTTGATAATCTTCGGTGTGCCGTTCTTAGTTGTTAAATACTGTTTATTTACAAGTTAATAATTTTGGATTACTAAATATTATAGTCACAAGACTTTTATTTATTATACATAATTAAAAAATGAATTTATTTATTATATATATAGTCCGTTCTGTAAGGGTATGTAATCTCCAGTGTGCTCTTATATGCGTTTTTCCTATTCAGTTATGAAGCTGAAGCTTATGCTTTATGTAATTTGAATGTCGCGCAATTTGTAAAATTCAATTAGCTAAGCGAATCACAAACACATTATATCCATAAGCAGTACATATATATATATAATCATGTATGGGTGTATGGGTTGACAGCCTTCAAGAGCTGGCCAAGCATTGTGTTAACAAACTAATTACGAGAACGGCAAACAATGCGACAACAACGTTGACATTTTACTGCTCAACAAATAACTTTATCAAAGGTTCCATCATGTCACAGACGAACAGTCACTTTCTACTTTGGCCAAGTTGATTGAAATTTGAAACAATGCAGATTGACTTCGAGTGCTCCTCATACCAAGCACTTAATTAGCCAGGATTCAAAATCAAAGGCGATAACTTTGCACCATTTAAATCACTTCCAGCTTTACATTTCACATTCATCCATCCAATTTACATTTGTTTACATTTGTAATTCTGTTGCAAGGCTTTACATTTCAATTAGTTGCCACTTTTCCGAAAACTTCATTTAACTGCCATTTCAAAAGATAAACCCAAATATATATAGAGAGAGAGAGAAGCCTCGTAACTGAAATTGAGAAGTCTGAGTAAATTTGCGCCAAAAGGGAAATGTGCTGGCTTTTAGTATAAAGTGTGTGAGTGGATCTTTAAGTGTCATTTGTATGTCAAGCAAAGTTATTTTAAGATATATTTAATAATTAACAAGGCAATTCGAGGAAATACATTTCAAAGAGAAATATTATAGCACTTAGACGGATACTTAAGTTGATATTAATATTCTGAGTAATTGGCAATAGTAGCAAAAAGTTGTTAAGCAAAAATGCCGCGAATTTGGCCAATTTTAATATTGTAATATCTAGAGTTCAGCAGATGGTATCCATTAGTCAAGAGCACACCCAGACTTAATATTCAATTGCTGTCCATTTTTGATGCCTGTTGTTAATGGCCTCTAATTAAATGTGATGGTCCTTAATAGTAATTTTATGCAGCCCAAGAAATAGGCAAACAGTGCGCTCACTGTCATAAATTCATTAAAAATCAATTTTTATCATCAAGTGCACAGCGTGGATATATTTATGATACTTAAAGAAGTGAAATCTACAACAAATTGCCATCAAACTTGAAGCTCTGCATTTTGGCAAAACTTTGACTTCATTGTTGCTTCAGTACTTTACAGCTTTTTACCTGACTGGAACTCAACTTAATTAGCTGTGCGCCATTACTTTCCACATTGACGAGTAGACAAAAGCAGCAAGTCATGGGGCAATCCAACAATATTCCCCAAAGACACACCCACTCTTTTCGATTTCTGGATATCCTCTTAAAAATGTTAAATCTGAACTTTGAAAAATGTAAATAAACTGTCAATTAAACATTTTAATTTAATTTTAAATTTAAAATAAAACTAATAAAGTAAAGTATTTAACAAAGAATAACTGGTCTATAAATATATCAATGATTAAAAAGCCCGCTCTTTTCGAAATAAGTTGAGTTTTGACGAAGTTATGGCATTTTGAAGTTTCGACCTATGCCCATACACCGATATATCGATTTTCGGGCTATAATTTTTACTTGTCTTCCGACCTCAAATTTCGTTTTCAACTTTAAATGTACGATTGATTTAGGGGCAAAACTATGATCAAAAAGCCCTCGCTTTTTAAAATCAGTTGAGTTTTGACGAAGTTATGGCATTTTGAAGTTTCGACCTATGCCCGTACACCGATATATCGATTTTCGGGCTATAATTTTTACTTGTCTTCCGACCTCAAATTTCGTTTTCAACTTTAAATGTACGATTGATTTAGGGGCAAAACTATGATCAAAAAGCCCTCGCTTTTTAAAATCAGTTGAGTTTTGACGAAGTTATGGCATTTTGAAGTTTCGACCTATGCCCATATGCCCATATTCAGATTTTCGGGCTATAATTTTTACTTGTCTTCCGACCTCAAATTTCGTTTTCAACTTTAAATGTACGATTGATTTAGGGGCAAAACTATGATCAAAAAGCCCTCGCTTTTTAAAATCAGTTGAGTTTTGACGAAGTTATGGCATTTTGAAGTTTCGACCTATGCCCATATGCCCATATTCAGATTTTCGGGCTATAATTTTTACTTGTCTTCCGACCTCAAATTTCGTTTTCAACTTTAAATGTACGATTGATTTAGGGGCAAAACTATGATCAAAAAGCCCTCGCTTTTTAAAATCAGTGGAGTTTTGACGAAGTTATGGCATTTTGAAGTTTCGACCTATGCCCATATGCCCATATTCAGATTTTCGGGCTATAATTTTTACTTGTCTTCCGACCTCAAATTTCGTTTTCAACTTTAAATGTACGATTGATTTAGGGGCAAAACTATGATCAAAAAGCCCTCGCTTTTTAAAATCAGTTGAGTTTTGACGAAGTTATGGCATTTTGAAGTTTCGACCTATGCCCATATGCCCATATTCAGATTTTCGGGCTATAATTTTTACTTGTCTTCCGACCTCAAATTTCGTTTTCAACTTTAAATGTACGATTGATTTAGGGGCAAAACTATGATCAAAAAGCCCTCGCTTTTTAAAATCAGTGGAGTTTTGACGAAGTTATGGCATTTTGAAGTTTCGACCTATGCCCATATGCCCATATATCGTTTTTCGGGCTATAATTTTTACTTGTCTTCCGACCTCAAATTTCGTTTTCAACTTTAAATGTACGATTGATTTAGGGGCAAAACCATGATCAAAAAGCCCTCGCTTATTCAAATCAGTTGAGTTTTGACGAAGTTATGGCTTTTTGAACTAAACTAAATTATTGGTTTTACTTTTTCACTCTTGACAGCATTTTAGCTTGACGAACTATTAATAGAAATAAGTGCTCGAAAAGTATTATTTTTATTTAGTGCAATTGAGTGACTTTTAATTAAAGCATAAGCTGCGAAATTAATATAAATTATGCTTGATATGAGCTTTTGTAAGCTAATTGCAAATGGGTTTCACGCAGGCTTCAAGTTACAGAGTTATGGCTCATCCAACTTGATGTCCTTATACCACACAGCTTCCGTTGGCCCAGACATTTTACAGGAGTGCACTGGCGAGGATACTGTCATTACATTTCCAGCCATTAACCACACACACACACACTCGCACACACCCAGCCACACACAGAGTGTGTCATAAAATGTTAGTGACGCCATGGCCAAATTCGTTCTCCACTTCAGCGGTTTCTCTTTCTCTGCGACTTTCACTTATGTAAGGTGTAAGTGACAAAAGACAGCCAAAGGACGCTCGGAAATTGAAATCTGTACCTGGCCTTGGCTCGGACTTCTCTTGTCATATAAAAATATGAATGGTGCCATTCGCTGTTCACCATCTGACGTATTCACTTTTCGCCCAGGTAACAATGGACACATTTATTGTCTTACTTTCTCCAGACTGCATACACGTCTGCCATCCAAATATTATGATATTATGAAAATAAACATGGCATCTTTTGAGTTGTTAATGAATTGCATAAATTAAGCTTAAAAACATTGTATGCATCAGCTGAGATATTCATTATGCTAATAAGTTTTCAAATGCTAAATTAAAATAGATGAATTTGGAATGGGAACTGATGTCTGCTCCTTACTGCAGATTGTGTCTTGTTTAATTATTTTTTTCTTCTTTGTCAGCAAGCTCAATGCACAATTTAACATTTTCAAAATTTAGCTTTTCATGCTTACCAAATCCAATTACAATTTGTTCAAATGAATAAACAACATCAACAATACAATTATTTCAATTTGTTATATTTGCAGCTTACAGAAAACGAAAAAAAACGTAAATATTTTTGCAATATTTATCGCTGTGAATTTGTATCAAAATGTATGCGAACATTGTTCTGGGCGAATAAGGAAAAAACATTAAAAAATGCATCAGGAAACCAGTAAAGCGGAAATTAAATTAATAGTTTGCGCTTGAGCCGTTTTTGATATCAAAAAAAAAAATAAAAATTAAATAAAGAACAGCAAACGTCGGCAAATAAGCATAAATATTTCGAAATGATGACGGGTTTACTGAGTGATATAAGCAGCATTATGGTCGAATCAGAGTCAACTCTGTCGCCGCTGAATGCAACGCGAGCAATCTTTGAGCTGGCCATGACGACAACCAGCGAGACAATGTTCTTTGATGATAATGGCAGCATGTCCTCCACCGAGACACCTTATGTTCCCTACGCCCGACGACCGGAGACCTATATTGTTCCGATTCTGTTCGCCATCATTTTTGTGGTGGGCGTGCTCGGCAATGGGACACTGATTGTTGTCTTCCTGAGCGTGCGACAGATGCGAAATGTGCCAAACACGTAAGTATTTTTCAAAGTTTCCGTTTCATTTGCATAATAAGTTGGAAATTTACATATCCTTGTAGAAAGGAGTCGAATCCCAGTCATCTACATTTTACAATACTCTATTATTACTTGGGATAGCTTGTTAGGCATACAAGTTTTTTTTTTGTAGAAGTAATCATCTGCCGAACGATTCTTCCCATGAAGACTATATGTTTTAGTAAACGGTTCTTTTATGATTTTTTCCAGAAATAAATAGCATATCAATCTGAAACCATGTTTTCAATACATTATTTCCATTTAAAAGTGTTCTTTTGGTAGCTCCGATATCTGATTATAGGGTACAACGTAGTCGAAAAAATGTGTTTTCTTTCTACAAAATTTTGGCATATTTAAATTGCGGTTAATTATGCGTGGCAGGTGTGCAAAGTGTGTGTGTGGTTAATTATGTGAGAGCCAAAAGTCAAGTGTCAGGTGGCCCAGCCAAAAAGGTAATTAAACTCGAAAAGAATACCTGTTAAATGGTGTGGTTTTCTCTTAGCTGGAAATTACTAAAAACATATAAACACACACAAACACTGACAAATATATCAAATTTGGAGTATTAACTATTGATGCTGTTGAAAATGTTAATATAAATTGTGGCACATTTAGGCCAAGTAACTGGAAAAGCAGCTTAGTGCATTGTAATATATCAACAATATTGTTGGTAAGCCATATGGATTAGGGACATTCTCGCAGTGTACTGACATGTGTGACTTTGATGTGCTTTAAGCATATAAAATCGCAAGATTTATGCTTTAAGTGAAACTTGGTCATGAAGCTGCATATTGAATAGCGATTTATTTTCAGTTTATTACTTTTGTGGCAGTAAAAGCGAAGCATTCAATACTTAAATCGCAACTAAGTGGATACTATACTCAATTTTAAGTACCTTTTAGATCGGAAATTCATGGAAATACATTTAAATTATTATTTTATGCCTGTGCATTGGATTATAATTGAACCGACTTCAAAGACTTTGACATATATGTATGACTATACTAGGCAAATATTACTTTTGAAAATCCCATCCACATATTCACGTTTAAAGCCGTTAACTGTTGCCTATTAGATAACCAACATATCTACGACTACTTTCTCAAAACACTCGACCATCTTTCTTGCTGGCAATTTTGACGTCAAGCCAATAGAAACACTGCTAAAAGAACTGAATTACCAGCTAATATATTGAGTTTAAATTATTATACTTCGCTGAGCATTTATTGAAGCGAAATAATTTGCCAAATACAAAGCAAAGCAAGTAAGAATGTTGTGGCCAATTGAGTTCAACTACGAGATACCAAAAACTCAACTGTTCAGTATATGCCGAGTGTCTCTTTTTTGAACAGTTTGGCGCACTCAATTGTAAATATGGATGGAAGTGCACTCATCTCATTTCTTTTTACTCACAATAATATAATCTTATGCATATGTACATATGTACATACATATTTATAGAAATTGGGGCGTGGCAAATACATTGTGTCCCCTTCTCACAGGGCATATCCATGTACGTAATTTGATTCTTATGCAACCATGAAGAAAAATTCAAATTTTATTCAAAATGTGGCAATTGTCTTTAAAATATTGGCTTTTATTGCTATCATTAATCGATCTGTATCAATATTCAGCAAACGACGGCAAGAAAATAAAAGAAAGTTGATATTTTTTAGTGCCTAGTTCCCATATTCTCAGAGATCAACTGATAAAGAATATATATATCTTATGGCGTGGTATATGCTTCCCTCTGCCTGCTGCATAATTTGGCATCATTACTATCATCCATTTTTAATGGGTTCGGGTTACAGAAACCAGCTAACGTAATAAGCCAACTAATACGGATCAGATTGGCGAATACTATATATTTTTATATGCACAATGTACGCTGGCAGAAGCCAAGCAGAAATGTCAACTGATCGCATTAAACTGAAATTACATGGCCATGGCCAGGACACCGAATCTCATCGCATTCATAGAAGGGGAAGCACAAGCACTTAACTTGACTCTCGGTGGCAGATGTTTATCTGTATCGGATGGTGCCGTAGCAATGCAATTTGTAGTTGCACAAACAAAATGCCACATACAGCATACTTATCACTGTCAGTGACGTGGCACAAAAGCAAAAGCAATAACTATATGGGATCTCATTCTGAATAACAAATGCAATTCATTTTGCAGCTGTCGCTGATGATGGACATACAATTAACTGCACTGAGCAAAATATAATTATTATTATTAAAGATTAGTATTTTATTATTTGGCAGATACCAACATTTTTCAATGTTTACGAATTCATTTAATTTAATTTGAAAAAAATCTTTTGGGCGGACGAGCGAACATTTTTATGGCATTTTTTGTGCGATAGATGGAAGTCTTACCACTTTTACAGCTGGCATAGTCATTAAATAAAACACTTTTATAGCCACAAGTAATACGTTTTAAAGTCAAAAGGTTATTTCATATGTAGTAACGCGGAAGAAGCCGGATACGTTTTATTTTACGGGTTAAAAACATTTTCAAATTATGACGACATCATAAAATTTACATTTTGTCCTTTATTCTCGATGTAAATGGATAACTTAAACTATTCATATCTCAAAATGATTGAGTCAACAAGTCTTTTGTTGGATTAACATTTTGCATACAAATTTAAGATATTTAAGAAATAAGTTATAAAGATTTTTGTATACCAATGAAATTACAAAAGCTCGTGAAATATTTCTAATAAAGTGTCGTATAAATCAATTTTATCAACGCAAGTCGACAAAATTTGAATTTCTTCACGGCCAAGATGACAAGGACCCGCAAATTTGCCCAAAAGTTTAACAACATAAATCAAAAAAAAAAAAAATGGAATGTAGCACGTGTGAGAGAAGAAAAGAAAACACTTGTGGCAAAAGAGAAAAATATATAAAATATATATAAAATATATATAAAATCGCCCAAGTTGAAGTGTCATCTGGTTTTGCTAAAGAGTAGTCATGCAACAAATGCTCAAGTTGTGGCAGCTTAAAGTTTGTTCATTCAGTTTTATCCTGCAGATTTAAATTTATGTCCTTTCAATTTACATATTCACATTGCTGGCAGTTATATACTATCCTTGGCGCTGGCGGATCTGCTGGTTATAATTACAACTGTGCCGCTGGTTTCCACAGTCTATACGTTCGAGTATTGGCCCTGGGGCAGTCTCCTGTGCAGTCTCTCTGAGTTTATGAAGGATGTGTCCATTGGCGTCTCGGTTTTCACACTGACGGCTCTGTCCAGTGATCGCTACTTCGCCATTGTCGATCCGTTGCGCAAATTCCATGCACATGGTAAGAAACATTTGCATATTTAAATCATTTATCTTAAACTACTTCAACAACTTCCCCCAGGTGGAGGACGGCGGGCCACTCGGATGACCTTGGCCATAGCTGTTTCCATTTGGCTGTTGGCCATTATCTGCGGTCTGCCAGCGCTAATTGGTAGCAATTTAAAGGTAGTCCCTTAAATGGAATATATTTCACCTGTTTGCTTATTATTCGTGTAATTATTAGCCACTTGGCATCAATATGGAGAAATCAATTGTCATCTGCTATCCGTATCCAGAAGCTTGGGGCATTAACTATGCCAAGCTGATGGTACTGCTGCACTTTTTGGTCTACTACGCCATACCTCTAGTGGTAATAGCAGCATTCTATGTCCTGATTGCGTTACATCTGATGTACTCGGCCAATGTGCCGGGGGAGATGCAGGGTGCGGTGAGACAGGTGAGTTAATTATCGATTGAAATGATGCTTCGAGTTTCCTGTGCATGTGATTGATGGATAAGAATGATGGTTGATGTGGATTGTTTGCAACAAAATTGATGATGATTGAACGCAGGAGGACGAGAAGATGTGATAAATATGTGCGTGATTTGAAACACAGGAATTAAAAGGAGCTAGTCATGCTTAGTCAAAGACAATAAATACTCAAATTCACATTGGATCTTTATTCAAATTGAACATTAAACCAGAGTAACTGAAAATTGCATTTCTTGTCAAAGGCTGATCGAATTTACGATTCAATTGAAAGTGAAAGCAATAAATTGAATCAAATTTACGTTAGCAATAAATTGAACATTTCGACTTCAGTCTGGCCATCATTAAATATGCAGCAACATGCTGAATCTATAAGGGAAATTCTCATATTTTCACCAATATTTTCGACCCAAATGAAAAATTGTATCCAACAGATTTACTGTTATTGTTATTGTTATGCTGTCTGTTTTTTTTTTGTGTTTATGTTTTTTTCTCAGGTTCGGGCGCGTCGCAAAGTTGCCGTAACGGTGTTGGCATTTGTTCTCATCTTTGGTATTTGCTTTCTGCCCTATCACGTCTTCTATCTCTGGTTCTACTACTGGTAAGTGTTGACTTTTATCCATTACAACAGCAGCAGCAAGGGAAGCAGCAGCAGCAACAGCAGCAGCAGCAGTGATGTGCGACATGGGATTTATGAATATGTGGATGGGCTCCGGATCCGGATCCGGCTGCCCATCGATGCCCACTTTGTCATCCAGATAAATGTGTCTGCTGTGAGTAATGCGGACACCATTTTGTCCTGGTCAATCAATTTCCAACAAGTCGCTGTCGCTGGCTTCTGTCTCCATTACGTTAACACACATATGTGTTACGTGCACTCAGAAAAAAAATATATAAGCTACAGCTTAGCAAATCGCCACAAAAATTAATTTGAATACATTTTTTTTGTTATATTGATTTGAGGAGGAAATAGCAATATTAATATGAAAAAACAGTTCAAATTATTTGATATTTGTTCTGCATTGTTTCGGAATAATTCAAAAATATTTTCATTCCTATACTTATATATATGTATATATACTTATACTGTAGTTTTAGTTTTTTTTAAAGGTTTTTTATACTTTTAAAATTCAGAAAATTAATTTGCGACTTTTCTAACTCTTTTCATAATACAAGTGTATTTGAATTTAAATTCTATATCAGCTTAGAATCTGAAGGCGATTTTCTAAGCTCTTCGTCTTCGTTTGCTGTTTTGGAATTTACATAGATATTTTTGTTTCCACTTACAGGCCGAATGCACAGGATGATTATAACATGTTCTGGCATGTCCTGCGTATAGTTGGCTTTTGCATGTCCTTTGCCAACAGCTGTGCCAATCCGGTGGCGCTCTACTTTGTGAGCGGAGCGTTTCGCAAGCATTTCAATAGGTATTTGTTCATTCACATCAATGCAGCAGAATAGCGGCATGGTAGCGATAATCGATAACCGATTACCGATAACAATGTAAATAACTGTTTAACTGAAATTTGTAACTTACAACTTACGAATAACCAAACGTAGCACTAACTAAAAAACATTTCAAATCATCAAATGCATTTCGCTCTGACACAAATCAAACTCACATTTCCCACTCAGAAGTTGCAATTGTTGCAAGAAACTTGAGCTGATTTTTGATTGCGGTTCTGATGGAATTTTGTCTGCTTGGCTTGTTTTGTTGCATGACGCTCAATTGGGCTTTGGGGAGAAACTTTAGATGCGAGAAATGTATGCCACTCCAACGAATTTGTCAGAAAGAAGCCACGAAATAAGCATGAAAACTTGAAGTCATCTCAACAATACGAAAACATAAATGGAAACTTTCAAAACATTCTTCACATGATAAATGAAACAATCGAAATAGTTTTGAGGATGCAATTTCACAATTTAAATTCACAACAAATGTATTTGGCCAACCATTTTCTGCTTGAATAGAAAACACAATTTGTTAGCTAAAAAATGCAATCAAAAATCGAGCAATGATGCACACACACAATGATAACAATTATAACAAAATTTATTTTATGCATGAAGTATGTTTACCGTTTGAATTGAACTGCATCAATCTCCATCCTAATCTAAATCTCGATCCCATGCAGGTATCTATTTTGTCGTGGTGTGAGTGGACGGCGCAAGAAGCGCAACAACGACACGTTCTGCATGCATCGGGATACATCGCTGACCAGCACCGCCTCGAAGCGTTATCAGTCGCGGCACTCCTGCTATCAGAGCACAAATACACAGCGCAGGTGAGTGTGGAGGGCGTTGCCAGGTGTATACAACTGGGAGAGTCTTATGCCGTCAATCCTGCATCCCATCTAGCTGTCGATTGCAGGAGACAACCATAACGGCCCTGCCCAATGGCGCCACTAATGGAGCACCCATCACGGCCGTCTCTCACAATGATGTGTCTGGCTATGAATTTGCGCCGCTGGGCGAGTTTGGTCCTTTGAAGGCATCGCAGCTGGCGCAGCGTCAACAGGAGTCGTTGTTAAACTAAGCACAGGTCAAGCCTCCAAACGGAGATTACAGGTCAAGTCAAGTACCAGCAGCAGCATAATTTAATATATTCTGAAACTGTAATTCACTTAAATATTTAACACAAGTAAAGTAAAATTGTCAAATTTTGTTGTTGAAATCACTTTCAAATTCTAATCCACAAACGAACTTCGAATTGAAGCCGAAACTTATCAATTTAAGCATTCACCTTAAAATTGCTTTTGTGCGAGTTGAAAAACTTGGAAGATAAAACTTGTAAAATGCTATTTATGAAATCACTTTCACTTACAACTCGAAATATCGAACAAAAACCAAAACCTAACAATTTAAGCAACCACCTCAAAAATTGTTGGGCGAATTGCACGTTGAAAGAAAGTTGATGGAAAGTTGATGATGTTTTTGTTCTTGAGCTTGTATATATATTAAAAATTATGTTAATGTGCTTCTCACTTCTAGTCATAGGCCACATTTAAGCCACAGTTAAGTATTGCAGCCGTTACACGGCTTTAAGCTAACCAAATAACACAATTTAATTAAATTTACAAATTTACAAATAAGATTTATGGCAAGGAGATTTAAGCGAAGGACGTGCTTGACAAGCACTCAAAGGAGCGGAGCACACGTAAAACAAACGAAGCAAATCAATTCCAAATTCATTTGTCCTTGCACAAATACATAAATCAAACAAACACAAATTTAATATACAGTTTTGTGTAAATATATATGTATGTACATCTATGTATTGTCCAATGTCCAATGTCCAATGTCCAATGATTTTAGTGTCGATTGTTGCAATAAATTTAAAATTTGTGTGCAATAAACTTTCAAATCATTTATTCATTTCAAAAGCTGAAAATCTGAGTGATGGTTCCTTTACTATGGAAAATTAGCTTATTATTATTATTATTATCTAGGCGTATTTTATTTTATTATTATTTATTTAGGTGTCAATCGGAAACATGACCGCAAATTCGACACCAGGAAATAGGTGTGTCCAAAAGGATACTGCTTTTGGGACCGGTTTGAACCGATCCTTTGATAAGGATGAGGTAGATTAATTGGTTAGCTTGCGGCCACACACAAAAAAAAAGGCAAAAGGGTGTAAGCTTTTAAGCCGTGTTTACCACGATTTCCGGCCAAGTAGCCTTTAACTCAAATGGAACGCATCTATTTAATTTCCTTTATTCTGCCGTGGGGCAGTCACACAAATGAAATTGCGGCAACATTAACAACACCCAGGAAACAAGGAACAAGGAACAGCGTTGACAACAAGGGAGAGGAATCAACTGAAACCGCAGTTGTCATTGCAGAGGAGAAGGAGACGTTTTTGAATAAATTTCAAAATATATATGTATTTATCTATTCTTACCAAGACAAAGCTTGCAAACAGGTTACTTTAAATTAACAGTTAACAGAGGATCTAAATTTCCGCTTGCCAAGTAAAGCTGTTCTCTCTTGACGCTTATTAAAAATAAAGAAAGAAAACCCGCTTTGCGATTCCCTCTAGCGCTTGGAGTGGAAGCTGAAACTGAAAATGAGGATGACAATGATGATGCTGATGATGATGCTGATGCTTCAGCTGCCACGTCAAGTTGTCATCTGAGGCAACTTGGTGAGTGTTTATTCATGGCTTTATTATCTGTCAAAAAGGTACATTTGGCATTGCTGATTTGCGGTTGTCATTTCAACGTTTGGAATATCAATTTGCGCATTTTTCGACAATTTAAATATGCAATCAAATATCACACAAGGTTACAATGTTACCAATTACTGGCTATAAACTATGTAAACGCATTTTAACTAGCCTTGACGCATTAACTGGGCTTGAGTTTGCAGTACTAGAAAATGTAAGTTTCTTATTAAAGCCAGAAAATGTAACTTTTTGTATACAAAACAATTGAAAACAATTTTAATTTTTCGTTTTCCATTGAGAGATTCCTTTGTGTCGGCAATTTGCACAGGTAATTCGATAACCCTTGAACCATAAAATACCTGTATTTTATTGTGGCTGTAACCGTTGCTATTCAGCCGGATTTACATCGAAATACAACAAATTGCAATTTAAAGGCATATTTGAGGTGACACATGGAGCTCGGAATCAGAGCCGTGGCTGCTCTTGCTTCAATTTCCGGCGGATTGAGTTGTGATAAGAACATAAGCGAAAGTCCTCAACAACTATGTTCTAAGTGAAGTGGCTTCTTAAGGTGTGAATTAAGTGTATTTGCCATGAAAATAAAATACTTGTTTGGGCATTAACTTATTCATTTCTTATTTAAACGGCCATTAAAACATTCATTTGAGAGACGACACTTAAAAACCGCAATAACACCAACAATAAGAAAGCCATAATGAATGGATATAATAACAATACACACACAAACAAATAAACCATATACACCTACACACACACACGCACACACACACACGCACACACATACACACTCCCACACTTACACACACGCATGTGGCGCAATAATAATAATGGCAAAGGCATATAAAACATATGGGAGCAAAAGTAGTAGAGGGGGATGAAGGGAAGCTGTGTGTGTTTGGGAGGCTGTGTGCGTTGGGATGTGGGTGTTTATTGTGGCAAATAAATAAAACGATTCGAGACACAAATGTAAATACTGCAGCAACACAAAAGGAACTCAAGGTGCAAAGTTTGGGGGCAATTTACGGTTGGTGGGGGCAAGCAATACAATGAGGGGATCCCTGATAATCGTAAATTGCGGAAAAGAACAACACGCAAAGCAGTGAGAATGAAGTTTAATCTAGTACACACAATCAGTGTCACACACACTCGCACACCCACTAACCCACACACGCACGAATAAACTTATACACTTACACGCATTAACGGCATAAAAATTGACACTCAATAAGCATGAGGGCACTTATGGGGCAACCAAAACACACACGAGGGCTTACTTTTGCCTCGATGACTACACTCGGAAAAATATATGACCTAGTACTTATCGCACTCAAATTTGCAATTATTCGTGTTTTCCAGATGTAATTTCCAACTTAAATCTAAAAAAAGTTCGAAACATATAATAATAAATAAAATTTTAAATATAAATAAGATAAATCAGAAATTCCAGATTAACAATAAAAACATCTTGAAAAATTAATATGAATAATAAAAATTAAGAATAAATAACAAAAGGACAATTAAAATAATAGTGAACGACTTTAAATTTTCAGAATTAAATGTTACTTTGCCAACTTTTAAATTATTAAAAAATGTATACAACATTTTTTATGAAATCCTTTCAAAAAAATTTATATAAATCAGAAAATTGTTCTAATTCTTAAAACATATTTGAATTTGAAGACGATATTTTTCTGAGTGCAGTGTACATTTTTTTTTTGCTTAATATGGGCACGTCGCCTGAATGAGGCGCCACACCCCCCGCTGGTGTCGTCTGCTGCCGGCACTGACAGCCCCGATCCGAAAGCTGTCGCCAGGACAACGTATGCTGCTGCCAGCTTGCTATGCATTTTAAATATATAAATACCTATCAGGGAGTTATGGAGACAATACGAAATCATGGGAATGTCACTTTTCTCAAGCATGTGCCTGGCATTCGAGTGTGAACATGTACTTTAAATATATACTCTTGATAAATGTAAATTTACCAACTTGGAGGTGATACTTTTGGAAACTATAAGTGCTATAAAAGGCTGGTCAATTCGATATAAGGGGCGGTCGTCTCTACAATAAAAAAAATATTGAGTTCCCAGCCCAGCAAAGACGTAAGCAAAGTATATATATATATAGCTCTGATCTATAAGAATTTCTTATTATTATTTGGATAAGCATTGGCATTTTATCCAATATTCATCATTCATTTGATCAATTATATTTCAACGTTATTTGAAGTGATTTAAGCCCGCGTCACGTATACCCGTATCTCACATTTATTTCAATTAAACTCAAGCCGATTAACTGGCTAATAAATAATGCCCCATTTAAAGCAGTTCAACAAGCACGCACAAGTCAAAAATTATCACCTGCCGACTTGGCAAATACTCTGCTCAAACTATACCCCTTTCGTCACGCCCAACCAATCTCAGCCTCAGAGGGAGACCCCCTCACAGCATCCACAGCATCCCGGCAGACACCCGCTCACTTTATTATAAGCCTGGGGCTGGGAGGCGCACAATCTAACAATTTATACGGTTCACACTCGAGTTCGAGTCTACTTTAGGCATTTACAAGTTTATTGCGAAGACAAGTCAAGTGGTCAAGTCCTACGTCTGCCAGTGCTGGCAATCCTGGCCGAAATCACACTTTGCCCGCACTCCTCTTGTTGGTGGGCAGCAATCACAGAGGGCGGTCCCACGACGGGTGGCTTATGTGGCTTGGGGGTGGTGGTGGGGGGTATGTAACTGCTTGCATGAAAAGGGTATAAAATACAGTATCCAGACACTATGCGATGCTAAGGCCAGCAGTAAGTACAAGTTTCAAGATTTAGCATACGACTCATTATGGAAAGGAGATCTTATATTTCAAATTTAAAGTCGCTAGCTCTAAAATGTCTGGAATGGACAGACAGACTAACATCTAGATCTAATCAGTTTTTAAAACTGATCAAATATATATATATATATATGTATAGATATATATATATATAGATACTTCATAGAGTCGCAAGACTGTTACATATGTACTTTTGCATCAATCTTACACATTTTCGATGAGTTTAGGTTTTCTCGCGAGGATTCTCCTCTCTTCTCTCATCCCAATGGCAGTATTTATTTAAGAAAAAATGTTGTTTGCATAGCAAGCAACCCAAAACTAATCAAGAATAGATACATATATACCACAGACTTCTTCACTGTACGAAGTCAAGCGAATACAATTTTGAAACAGCATATAAAAATAGACAGTGCGACCCGCATCAAGCAAGCAAATATGTGGCAAATGGCGGGTCCTTTGAGGAGGCAACATGCTCACAAAACACTAAGGCAACACTGCAACACTAAGCAATAGAAAAGACACAAGACCAAGATTGCCACATTATTTGTAGTTGCCTTGAGTGTAAAACAAATGCAGAGCCCTTAAGCAGATTTTCAATGTTTCGATTTATTCATTCGTGCCGAGAGAAAGTTCGCAAGGAAAGTTCAACTTGGCAAACATGTGTAAACCACAAAAGAAGTGACTAGGCATTTTGGGCTGTGGTCAAGCTTAAGTTAAAGCCAACAGCTCAAGGCATTTAACATAAAGTGACCAAAGAACAAATATTTATTTTTCATTCAAAAAATTGCCATTAATCGGCTTTTGGAATTTTAAATTCAAACATAACATATGCTCCATTTATTAAATATATAATTCAAGCCACATAACCAGTTTTGCTGAGTCTCAGTTTCTTGGCATTTAGGCAATTTGCAATCAATTTAACTAAGTACAGGCGTAGACTTTCATGTTGGACATTTCTAATTTAATGGCATAAGAGACGCCACTCCTAACTCCCCCGATCTTAGCCTCTTCCTAAAAACGCCTTCCAGTTGTATCAGCTGCAATTCAAAATGATTGAATGTCTCGTTGGCTACGAGTAATTTGATTGAAGAGGATTTTCTTCTTACCATTTCCCCATTTCCCCGTTTCCCCATTTCCCCATTTCCCATTTCCATATTCACTTTACCCTTTCGCGCCAAAGCACACAGCAAACAAATAAAATGAGCCTAAAACCGAAAGCAGAAACTTTATCTTAACAGCTAATTTTTCTTATATTTTCTTTGTTCTATGGGGCCCAAGCAAAGGTCGCCAGTTGAGCGCCCCAAACTTTGTGGGTGTCTCAATTTTACAGGGGCGCTAACCAAAGTCCTCGGATTAGAAATTAATTAAACAAGTGTCCGACTTTTTGGTCATGTCCAAATTGTTAAGTCATGTAAAACGTGCCAATTGCTGTTAGCTGGGGAGCTTTTAAGCCAAAATGCTATTTGCAAAGGCAACTGGGTCCTCGACCTTGAGTCTATGGTCTTAATTAAATCTTAGAGTAAATTTTTAATGATTAAGTACAGTTTGGGGCTTGACTTGTTTATTATCAATTGGTTTGAATCGGAGCAGGAACTGTACCGGAATACGCCCCAGGTTCGGCAACGAATTTCTGTTTAAATAATATTACTCATATAAAATTTATCATCATAACCATTGCATTTTTCACTTGGACAACCAAAGCCACAAATTTTCTTAAATCTTTCCACTTTATCGACATTTATTTGGTGTCCCTTAAGCGCTGTATGTTATTAAGCCATCATCCGATTCACTAAGCCCAAATGTCACATGAATGCCACATTCGTGACAAGGCACAAAAGTTACTTACATTAATACTTACTTACACTCAGAAAAAATTTGACCTACAATTTTGAAAATTTCCGTAAACCGTGTTTTTTGTTTTTAGAAATAATTTCTAAATATACATAGATAAATTTAGAAAAATTTGGGAAATCTTAAAATATAAATAATATAATAAAAGTTATCAAGAAACTATTGAAAGAGTTCTGTACTAAAAAACACTCTGGAAATTAGATATTATGATGATGATTGATGACAACAAGTTTGTCTTTTCCAGGCAATTTTTTTCTGAGTGTATTAGTTGTTGCCCCGACAAAATTATTAATGATAAATGTCTCGGATCAAATTTGTCAGCATTCTCAACTCAATGGAGCTTCAACAGATTCCATCTACATGGAATTGGGTGCTGACTGCAACTGTCAAATGATTCAGCCCAACCCATTTACTGACTCTTGCCAATGCGAATGGGGATTGGAGTGTGATGTGGTTGTGGGTGGGTTAATGTGTGGTTGGGTGGAGTTTCAAGTTTACAGCTCAACTTTGCGTTGTCCTCGCGTTGAGTTGAGTTTGTATTGGTTGTAGTTTTGCCTTTCCACTCGACTGCATGCAAAATAATGACAAATTATTTTGGTCTAAGACACCCCCGTCCCCAAAAAGTCGGACAAGTCGGCGTTGAGTACGTGCTTCTGGATTTCGTTTGTCGGAACCGGATGACGGATTTTGTGTTGTGGTTAATTTTCTTGACAACTTTCGTTCTGGTCCTGTGGCATTTGAATTATGTGTGTCCTTTTTCGAGGGGCGCACATGTGCTGGGTGGCAAGCACGTTGTATGGACATGTTAACACCGCATTCAAATATGCATTAATTTAAACAAAGCTGATTTTATTCATAGTTTGCGGCCAACAGTGTGTTCAAGCAGATTATCTCATCGACAATTTACAAATATGTTGGGCTAAAATAAATGCAAAAAGCTGTGCAAAAACTCTAATAGAATATGGCAGTTACTAAGTAGATAAATTCGGAACTTTCACAATAAATTGTGTTCTCATTATTTATGTAATGTATTTTATTTTATTTTATTTGGAATTTCTAATTTAATATATTAATATATACTTCATAAGTGCACAAGATTTAACTGTGGCAAATAAGATGAATTCGAGTATTACACAAAACTTAGCTTGTAGTTTACTTATTAAAAATAAAATATAAACATAATTTAAGCGTTGACTTTCTTGAACTTCAAAACTTTCAAGATTATGCAGCGAAAATATGTGAAAACATCTCTTTTGACAAGCTCCACTGCATCCACGGCGTGCACTTAAACAAAAAAGATAGTAATCAAATATAAAAAACTAGAAATAAAATCTTTACGAATACGAAAAAAATTCGACGAATTTTTGATTTTATTTTTATTTATCAGAAATATTTTCTATTAAAAGAAATATAATTTTAACAAGTAGACATGGAATCCCTTAACTATAGTAAAATGTTTGTACATTTAAAATCTTTAGTATTTGAAAAAAATCTAATCTTTATAGTTCTGTACATATTTAAAAAAAACATGCTGGAAATTAAAAAAAGAAATAATTTCAGATAAAACTGGAAATACTAAAATGAAACAACCTTGGCACCATGAGTATGGCGAGTTTTAGTTTTTCTGAGTGTTGCAACCATGTGTTTAAACCATATGTCAGAGAGTAGTAGAGAACTTTAGCTGCCAAAAATATAAACACGCTAACACATACAGAGACACACACACTCAAAGTAAAATAAATTATTTTTCCTTGCAAAACGTAATACAATATGCATTATCTTCGCGCGGTTAAGCAAATACAAAAGATGGGAGAAAACAAAAGGGAGAAGAATGTGCAGGAAGATAAAAATGAAAGCTGACACAACAAATGTCAAAAGCAAAGGTTTTCTTCTTTCTTCTTCTTTCTTGTTTGTGTTTTTTTTTTCTCCTCGATTTAAGCTGAATGAATCGTCCCAAAACTGTCAGATTCAGTTGCCTGCAGATGGATTAAAATATCGAAACAGCGAAGCTTAAACGGACAAGTGAGTGCAAAAGGGCTAACTCACACACACACACACACACACACACACACACACACACACACACACACACACACACACACACACACAGACACAACTGACAAAGAAAAAGAGTTATTTGCTACACGGGGCAATACAATCGCCTAGAAAATTTAAAAAATCCACCTGAACACTAGAAAATTTTTCTTGTTTGTTGAAATAAATTTTGAATAAACTAAACAAAATATTGTTAAAATTGTAAAGATTCTTTTCTATATTTTTCAAGTCATTTTTTAATTGTTTATATCAATCAGAAGTTTTTTTTGTTTTAAATATAATTTCAGGGCGATGTTTTTTTCCAGAGTGTATGTGTATATATTTAGGGATATGGATAAAAAGGGTTGTCTGATTATTGCATACGGTTGGGCTACAGGTGGACATTGCTGTCCCTTAACGTGAACGTGTGTGCAACACACAAACAGATCCTTTTTGTTGCAGTTGCATGTCATTTGCATATCTCGCATGCGCTGTTCTGGATCGCAGCACCCAGACGCTTATGTCACTGCTATGCAACAATATAACACTGTACACATATGTACATATGTACATATGTGCGGCATGAGGCATGCAGCGGCGATAGCCAAAAGCAAATCGCTAACGACCCTTTGGCCCTTTCCCCAAATCACGTAATTTATTGGACTGCGCAAATATTTGATTTTCGAGTGAGTGGCCACAAAATCCTATTGACATTTGAAAATGGATACAGATTATGCGTAACTTTTAAGCTAAACTCATTTGTGGGTTGGCGAGCTGTGCCACGTTGCCACCTTAACGTGCATCAACTAATCAACTTGGTGCAGATTAGTAACAAAATAAATTAGGAAGTTTCAATTAAAAAATGTTCGTAGGGATCCTTAAATTATACCGCTTTAAGATTGTGAGCCAACCATTCAAACACACACTATTTAAACTGAATATATATGTTTCTTAAGTACCTGAATTTCGTATGCCAAATTCAAACAATTTGCCACACATAAAATAAATGCCATTTTCAGAGCTTGCCGAAGTTGCCGCTTCGGTTGGTGTCTCGGCTAGTTGTGACGGCAGTGCACATCGGTAAGTGTGGAGTGGCTTCGTTAAGTTCGTTAACTCTGCAAAACAAGTTCGATGAGTTTTTTTGGCTGGATACCCTATAGCTAGTTATATTAGTCGATATTCAGCAACATAATTAAAATCTCGAAGCTCTGAAGACGAATACCGATGTGATTGGAAAAGGAGTGAAGTATAGCAACAAATCATAAGCAATAAATAACCTAAGAAATATTATGCATTTGTGGTTGAGCTTAACTAATTCATGTTAACTTTTTATGTTTGTCTAATTGGGTTTTAATGGGTTTTCCAAAATCTATGCAAGCATTTTGCATTTGATATCTTATAAATCATGAAAGTATTTCTCATTTACATTTACTTTCATTATAATTTTATTTTATTGTATCCACTGGCTTAAGTTGAAATTAAATAAATAAAATAATTCAAAATGCACATATAATCTATCTTTATTATTATGACACCTTTATGTTGGAATGTCGCACTGCTTACAAAACACTTGACAACCCTAACCACACAATAATATCACTTCGCCTGTCTTTTGGCTTAATGTGCCTTTAAAGCAGCCACGCGCACCAAGTCAAAACTCTCTTTTCCTAACTTTAACGCACTCTCTCTCTCTCTCTCTCGATCGCTCTCGAACCGCCTCTCTTTTTGTTTTGGACTCTCATACTATGTGCTCTGCTCTGCACTTGTCTGAGCTTAAAACGTGTTTTTAGCTGCTTTGCAAACCATTCTTCAGTTTTCAGTTTGTCAGTTCAATTCGAAACGCGTCTCAGTTTGGTTATTGTCCACGGTTCGACGACGGCTGCAACTCTTGCTCAGCCAGGCAGGCCAAGTGCAATTTTTTCGCGCAGTGTTTGTGAGTGTGCGATTGTGCATGTGTGTCAGTGTGAGGTGTGTGTTGTGGAGTGGAGCAAGTGCGTCCGACTTTGCGATCGGATCGATTCGTTCGTCGAACGGTTTCCATTTGCAGACCGCGATTCAGATTCGTTACTCGGTTTTCAGCTGACGAATTTTTTGCTTGTCATTTGCTTTATGTATGCAAATCGCGTTATTTTGCATTACGGTTTTTGTTGATCCACCGCGTCACAAAAAAGTGACCAACTAATCGCACAACACCCCCCCCCCCCCCCCGCTCCTGTTGTTGTTGTTGTCGTTATTGTTGATTTCGAATTTGTTGTTGCGCTTTTTACTTGGGTTTTTTTGTTGGAAAATTTCACTTTGCATTCAAATCAAGTTTGTGTGTTTTCCTTTCGTTGATTTTGGTCACACTGTGCCTATTACTACTGCACCACCAACTACTGCCATTTTTGGCTCACTGCACTCGTTATAAGCCAGGCCAAGCCAATTAATGGCCCATTCATAGGCATATTGTGCTTCTTAGATGTAATGCGTTTAATTAGCATAAAGTTTTACTGCGCCTCCGTCAATTGAAGTCTTACGACCTCCACAATTAGAAACCGTCAAGAATAAGCACTTAAAAGAACAAAACATATTAATTAAAAATAATAATTAAAAGCTGACAGCCGACTAATAAGTGAAGGTCGCCAGCAAATGGCTGTTAAACTCTTTTCTAAGTCTTTGAAATTCGGAAAGAGTATTCAGTTACTCTCTCTTTCTCTCCCTCTCTCTCTCTCTCTCACACACTCAATGTCTCTTCTTGGAAACTAGTTTGGCACTTTCTGTTAATTAGTCTAACTAATGGCAAATATGGCAAATTCCATTTTCAAAATAGAAATGACAACAGCAACACAAAACCAAAAAAAAATTGCAATCCAAAAATCGCATAAATAATTATAAAATACTCATGGCCAAAAAATGAGATGAACAAACAAATATTCGCAGTATATATTATCAAATGAATATACAGATGACATTGCTCAAGGTGAATGTTGCCAATATATTTTGACAGAATCTACAAATTAATGGCCACATTTTTTTGTCAGTGTTTGAAAGTACATTTAAATAAACTAAATTAATTCAATAACAATAATTATATTGCATTAAATGCATAAGCCAGAATTTGTATAAATTAAAAAAATATATATTTGTTTTCTTAATTGTTTGCGGCTGTTTAAAACTAATTTAAATAATTAAATAAATGAGGTTAACAAGCAAAAACAACAATTGCCCAAAATCGTTATTTGTAAAAATACATAAATAATTGTTATACAAACCCTCAAACACAATTCAATATTTATCATATCCAAAGTAACCTTGACCTTTTCAACGAGAACAATTAAATCATAATATTTTTAACAACATTTTAACGGTAACTGAATCTAAGGTGTGCGCGATACTTATTTCAAGAGTTTTGTTTTAATCCAAAAAAAAAAAAACCAGTTTAACCAGTGGACAATTTTTTTTGGTACTTTGGCTAAATGCGCTCTAACGCCTAAGTGAAAAAAGCAATAAAAACAAAAACAAAATGCAAAAACTGAGCAACCAAATAAATTGCTAATAATTTACAAATTGAAAGCTAAACACTTCGCTAAAAACAAAAATTACAAGCAAAGCCGCAAATTTTATAAACAAAAGGCTTTTGGGATATTACTTAAGCCCCCCAAAAGCAAAAACAACAGCAAAAATGTCGATGTCGACTTCGACGCCACTGCGCAGCCTCAGCATCGTCTTCATCGTCTTTTGCTGTGTCAGCAGCGGCAGCATCGCACAAGGTGAGTGAGTTTAACATATGGTTTCCATTGTACACCCCGCCATCGGGTATTCCCATTTTGTTGAGTGCTTTGTGACGCATCTCCCCATTGAGCAAGTCATATATATTTAGAAAATCAAAAAATAGTTCATATTTGGCTTTTTTATTTATCGCGATATTTTGAAAGAGTATTTTATTTGTAAGGGTATTTTATTTTCGTTCCTTATTATTCTTTTTTTATTACCATTTTATTTATGTGGAATACCAAACAAATTTTTGTGGTACATTGTTTTGTATTTATTGTGGCTGTTATCATAGGGTATATAGTGTGGTTTCAATAAAAAAAAAAGTTATAAGCAGAATAAAACATCTGTCTCTGATTCAGATTGAGTTCATGCTAATTAATGTTGGCTTCTTGTTTTCGGCCGCTTTTGCAGCCGGAACTAAGTCGAGGTCTGAGGTCTGGCAGCACTGAAGAGCCTCCCATGTTGATTTGACACAAGAAAATCGTGTTTAAATATTAAGAAGCAAACAACTTTTATCAGATATGTCACGAATGATATAAACGGAAAGAAAATGGCTAATAATAAAGCCAAAGAAAAATAAAACACGTACTTCCGCACAGCAAGCCAAACTGCCTAAAGTTTTTTTTTTGTACCAGCAACAAAGAAAACAAAATCTTAGGTTAAACAAAAAAAACACGACAAAAGTAAGAAAAAAAATTGCCTGCACCTGTAAATACATATATATGCACAATGTACATATGTGTGCGTGTGGCCATGTTTTTATTTACCCTTTTGCGAGTTACCGTTCATATTTTTGTTTTTGCACTTTTTTCATCAAGCTTTTACGATTGTTGTTATAAGATGACTTCGTTTTTTAAGTGTGTTATAATGTCAATGTGTCAATAAAAACTGTAGTCACCCTTGTGTGTGTGTGTAAGGTGTATTACAAATATGTATTTTGTTGTTTGCTGCGCAGATGTTAACTTAACGGTTAACGGTGCGCGAAAGGAAAAAACATCGAAATTTTTATTCCAGCCACCTTAAAAAAACAATCGATAGTTTCAACTCGATCACACTTTGATGTTTCTACGTTTCGTTACGCAAATACGTTTGTACTTTTTTGATTAATTTTGTGTCGGTTGACTTTAGTTGAGATTAAATAAATAAGTAAAACAATTTTGCATTTGGTTTACATAATTATGTATATAAATCATTATTATCCGCAGATAGATAGATATTATCATATCTATATTTTTATATTCCTAATTTTGACAAAAGAGCTAAGCGAGTATGTTAATTTAAGCACAGCGAAATTAGCAAGAAAAAAAAAAGAAAAAGGCCACTACCTAATTAAATCAAAAAAATTACGCAACACCAAAGCTGAAGATGAAATAATCTTTCTACTATGTTTAGTAAATTCAAAATTAAAATTCAATACCGAAACAAAAATCCAAAGAGCGTAGAAAACCTAGACAAACAAATGATTTTGTGCTTTGGATAGCATGTCAAACAAAAACTACGCTAATAAAATTAACTTACTAATGAAGAGCTGATGATCGTAACGCAGAAAAATTCAAAAGGTACATATTTGAAATCAAGAAATACGACTTTTGGAAATCTACATTCATTTCAAATACGTTTATATATAGAGACATTGTGTCGCGTGTGTAAAAATAAATAAAAACTAGTTTCTGATCGCATTTATTTGCCGACAACTATGCAAATTAAACACCAAATATATACACACATAATATGATATGTAGAAAGAGAGTAAGAGAGGGAGAGAGAGATATGGTTTATTTTGTAATAACGAAAACGAAAGTGAATCTCGCTCATGTGCTGACTTTGAAAACCCTTCAGCTTACCCTCATCGCACATTTCACTTTTCTTTAGCTAGTTGTTAATTTGATCGAATTAAAGTATTGCATGCATGCATGTGTACATGCGATAGACAGAGATGCCGCTACTGATATGCTCTATCAAAATGATAGAAAGTGAAAGAAATGGGCAAAACGTAACAGGTTCACTGAGTCGCTGTCTTTTTTCTTTTATTTTTATTTTTGCTTCAAACTGTCACACATGCGATTGTTTTTATTATTTGTCTTTTCTTTTTTTTTTTTTGTTAATAAACGAGACTAGTACTCGTCCAAACGTGACTTTGCTCTCATTCACCAACATTTCCGAATACAAACAAGTATTTTTGAGTGTGTTTTGCAAGTGTGTCTGTCGTCTTCATGAATTTGAGTAATTAGTGTCGATTTTTCTTTTGGAAATTGACTGTTGACAATGATGAGAAAAATTAACGATGACATTCAACTCGATATTCGCATTATTGCAGGAGAAAAGCTGAATTTGCATAAACAGCCTTCCACAATGGACATGCAATTTTAACAAAAAAACAAAATGAACTTTCTTTAAATGTGTCTTATTATAAGTATACAATTAGCATTAAAATATATATATATAATATATAATAATATTTGTTTGAATTGGAAAATAGCCCAAATTTCAGTCTTTGATCCTCGCTTTTTATTTGCATTTCCAAAACCACAATCAGATCTTGCACAATAGTGAAAAACATTAAAAAAAAAAACCAACAACAATTGCTCCAAAAATCCATTTGTAATTAGCCAACTAACTATTACTAATGCTGATGCTGATGTTGGCTGTGTGAACAGCGTTTCCCAACATTGTAACATTATGAAGCAACGGACTGTCTTTTTGCCAGTGCCCAAATTGAATAAAAAATTATAAAGAAAATAGATTGCTCTATTGAAAGATACCCTTTTTGTTGATTTGGTGTAATGAGCAACACAAATAAATGCCAACTGAAACAATAAAAACTAGTTGGCTTAAATTTAGTTAATCGATAAGCCCCTTAATAAGTTCGATCCACAAGAAACAGAATATATCGCTTAACTGATATCGATAGTTTGCTCAACCGACAAAACTCTGGCAGCACTTCAGTCATCTTCCTTTCCTATTGCCCTTTCTTCTCAAGAACGTGAAAAAAAGTTTCGACGTCGCTTTTGAAAGATTTGTTTCTTCTGTTCGAATCGCGCTAAACAGATATTATTATTCTCAACAATTATACAATTTTGCTGTTAAGTCGCCCTGATCGGTGGTAAGGAGAAAAATAATGATATATAAGACACATATACAATGTTTTGTCCGATTCGCAGTCGATGCTAAATTCTTTCACGCTTTGCTTTCTTTGCTGACCAAAAAGTAATGGCAGAGCCAAATTACAACGACGCCAAAAAGAAGGGAGTAAAACGTCAGCCCACCTATCCCACGACATCTAATGCCAATACGAAGAAAAACCGCCAAATGCGTGTAGTTGAGGAAATTATGCAGAAACGCTTCAATAACGGCATTAATCAATTTTTGGTCAGATGGAGGGGCTGCTCAAAGTCGGAGTGGTCGTGGGAGCGTCCCGAGGACTTGGGCAAGGATGCAGCCAAAAAGATAGCACTATTTGAAGCCAAATGTTTGGCCACCAGAAACAATGCGGTGAGTCATATCGCAGAAGTTAACCTGAGTAGTGCAAGCAGCAGCGACGGTGACGACGTGAAGCAGCAGCAGCAGTGTGTAAAAAGCGTAAAGGATACCAAAGGCACTTCATCCTATGCCTCGGATGCGAGGAGCCAGCAAGTGAGTAGTTGGTGTAGTTTTTAGTCAGTCAATCTCAGATTGCTACACTCTAAACAGGGATTTGGGCAGCAGACTTGCAATGGACTTGTGACGTCTCTGCAAAAACAGCGCCAAACAGGTATTCTAACAAAAGCGAGTCAACCGTTGTCGCCACCAAAATCATCGCCACCAAAATCAACGCTATCGAGCTCCAGTTCAAGTTCCGGCAGCGCCAGCAATGCCAGCAGCGACAGCAATGCCAGCAGCGACAGCAGCCCAGGCTCTCCGAAACGTAGCAGCATCCGCAAGCCGACTGGCAGATGGGATGACAATCTGAACACTAAAATGAGTCCGAGCGGCCTCGAACTTGGACTCGATCTGAAGAAGATCTTAAGGTCGCACAAAATCGGTGGTGAAACGTTTCTGGTGGTCGAATGGAAGAACAAGAAAGAGCTAGATCTGGTGAAGCTCAAAGATATCACTGATCTCTATCCGAACGTTATTCTCTCGTATTTTACGAATCTCGAAAAGGATTCTAGATAAATATGGTAAGTCGGAGTCGCAGTGGGAGTTGAAGTCGAAGACTGTCTTTGCCACACTGCTGCTGCTGACGTTTTTTTTTTAAGTGTTGGCCCTGTGCCCATAACCTTAAACACGCGCTTCCGTTTTTTGTGGCGCACAACAGCTTCATAACTTTACAGTTCGACGCTCGCATTGCCATGAGCCACGAAAATTTGTTGTTAGCCGGTTGTCTTTTGTTTGTTTGGTTTTTTGTTACAAATTGAATTTTCCGCCAAAAAGCGCTTACACCCGCTCTGTGAGCTTTGCTGCCAAACTTCTGTCAATATATCAATATGTTCATTTACCTAGCTGTGTTTGGCTTCTTCGATTGTGCAGCAACAGGGACAACAGCATCAGCAGCTTCTTGTGGCAGCATCTTGGGGCAGCTTCATAAATCACATTGATAGCAACGCGCGTCCAGCCACAAATGACAAATTGCCACAGTGCCCAGAGAACACTTAGCACGTTGCATGTTCCTACGCTTGACACCATAGATATGGCGATTTGCATGGCAACATTTTTTCTGAGTGTATATAAGGTAGACAATCGATTCAAAATGTTTATATTCTTACACAATTAGTTAACTAATTTATTTATGTCAAGATGAACAAAATTCAAATTTATTGTTTATGGTTCGGTGACCTCATTTTCCCACAAACAAATTGTAATTACACAT
This sequence comes from Drosophila nr. perissopoda 5 BK-2023a, assembly GCA_035044105.1. Taxonomy (NCBI): domain Eukaryota; kingdom Metazoa; phylum Arthropoda; class Insecta; order Diptera; family Drosophilidae; genus Drosophila; species Drosophila nr. perissopoda 5 BK-2023a. The sequence continues at coordinate 1,497,020 of JAWNMK010000267.1, forward strand.
ACACATATTTTTTATAGTTATATACTCCAATATAATCCGAATCTCGTTCCGAATATTGGTACAGTGTTTTATATTAAGACTAGAAAATATTAATTCTAGTGCATTTTGGACAGACCTGAGGACAAATCTCGACGGATTTTGAATATATAGTCGAAGTATATGTACAAAAAAAAAAACCACTTCACATTTAAATCGGTTCTACTATTTAAAGATCTTATGATCTGTATCTGCTTTGCAACTATAAATTATATTAATATAAAGTATTTTATTATTATATTTATTCACAAGATTGTTACCAATTTAACAAGGCAGCGTATTTGGCTTTCGTCTAGCTAGAAGCGATTCTTATGAATTTTGCTTCCACTAAATTAGATTCTGAAGATCAACGTGGCAAGTTATGTGGCTCAGTGTCGGTTTCAGTCTGAGGTTGAGGCTCTCTCTTCGTCTTTGTCTTCGTTTCGCCTGTTGGCTGATTGTAAGTTGTTTTGCCTGCTTATCGCTGGCATCGCTGCCGACAGCTAGCAACAACAACAACACACATTCGCACACACACATTCGCAGTGATGACAATCGTCGCGACGCCTTCGCTTTGAACTCGTCGGCTTGGCGGGAATTTGGCTTATACCATTTTCTATCCGTGACATGTTCGTTTTGGCCAGACGAACCGAACGGTGGGCGTTCAGTTCATTCAACTGTGCATATCGATATACCCTACCCCTTGCCCCCACCTTACCCTGCACGCCGCCGCACCCTCCACCCGGCTGCTGATTGGTGACCTTCTGTGGACCAAGCCAAAGAGACACACCTAATCGGCACATGCTGCCGACTGGCAGCTCTTGTGGAGTGACTGGCTGGACAATTTGACTTGGCTAATGTGTCCATTTGTTGCTGTTGTGCAATTTCAATGCCATTGGCCAGCTTTTGCTCTTAGCTGATTGCATTTGTTGAGCAATTCGTCAAGTTTCTTGTGAATTCGAAAAAAGCCACAATCATTAGCAGACTTTCAGTTTTAACTCCAGCCTTTTTTTTGTACAAATTTGTGACGGCCCTGTGTTGAAACCATTAGGCGTAAGATATATTTATAGTCTTGCAGAAGTATATATATATATATATATATATCACTAGACGAGTCCTTATAGAGAAATCCGTCTGTTTCTATGCAAACTAGTCCTTGTTTCATTTGCAGCTGTATTGATGAAACTCAGCATATATTATGTTTAAGGAACGATCTCACTATTTGTACATGCCTATCCTTATCGAGACCAAATTACTATATCATATGGCTACCATAGCAACAATTGGTCAAGCATTGAATTTTTATACAAATCAACAAGATAGTTTAAATAAATCGTATAGTTTTCATAGGAACAATCAGCAGGTTTTCAATCTCATACAGCGTATGAGATAGCCGTTTTGCCAAGATTTTTGGCTTGTCAGTTAAGTGAAGATAAAATTGGTAAATTTGTAACAATTACGCGTCAAGTTGAGACCTCTGTAAACAATTCAAATATGTTTGGTCAGCTCAGCGCTCAGCTTGATGTTTATGCGCAGTTTTAATTTTCAATTTCAAGGAACTCTTCAAAATTACTAATTGAAGTTAAATTAATTGAGGGCAGACGGAAAATAAATTTTTGGGTTAAAAATCCATGTGCCAAAAGTAGTAAAAAGTTAATTTAACTTGTAAGTTTTCAGGGTCAACAATAAAAAATTAAATAATATCCATAATATGCGTCATTCTGAGTAAAGTTGAGATATTTAACACGTTTCGAATTGCTGCCACAAGCATTCCAGTCCGCTTTAGACTTGTCTTCGATCTGCAAATGAAAAAATCATTTTTGCAATTATGAATAACCGTTTTTTATAATATCTTTTTTTTTGTTAGCCCAGCAATTGACGGGTTTGTGTGTTGACTTTAATTCTTGGCAGTAATTTAATCAATTTGGTTTTGTAAGGCGCGCTTGTTGCTCAGATATCTATCTGTATATCGTTGGTGCTCTGTCATTATTTGATATTATTATTGCCATGCAGTTCGCTGCTCGAGTCGACTTGGCTTTTGCCAGTCTCGGCCCATTTGATTTATGTGCTGGCTCAACTATAATTTAGCCGCGTTGAACAAGTTTTTCATGTTCATGCTGCTGCAGCTCATATGCATATAAGGTGCCCAGACCGGGAAACAAAAATGGTATTATTAAACAGACAATTTCATTAACATTTTACTTAATAATTTATAATCATAATTATACCTTGAACTTATTGAAAATAGCGCCAAGGGCAACTCACCTTATTATTTTGAAAAATCTTATTCTAATGACCAGTGTCTTTCTTTTCCTAATTCAAGGTTCGATTTTTCTAACATTTTTGAATATAAATTACCAAATTCCTTCATTTTATTGTGAAGTAAACGCAGAACTTTTACAATAGCATTTTTGTTGCTTAATATTTATTAAATATTTATCTTTGTGCTTATTCAAAACTTATTCTTATGGGGGTTTCCAACACCTTAGCTTATTAATAAATTCCCCAACAATTAAAATTGCACTTCCATTGAAATAATTATTAATTTCCTGTTCAAAAACCGCGAAATTTTGACAATTTTCAAACCACTTGTATTTTGAAATTGTTGTCTACAATTTTGTTTGTTTTTTGTATTTTGGCAATAATTTGCATTTAAATTTTAGCTGGCATTTCCCTTGATTTCTTGTTGTTGTTGTCAGTGTCGTTTCAGGTATTATTACAACAACAACAACAACAACAAACACATCAGTGATAATTTTTCGCTCTCTTGACCATTTTTGGTAGTTGATGTAATTACGCCCAAGACGGCGACGCCGTCAAGTGCCCTCATTTATGACGCTTTGCATACAACAACAAAAACCAAAGTAGCAGCAGCAAAATGTAGTTGTTGTTGTAGTTGTTGTAGTTGTTGTAGTTATTGTAGTTGTAGTTGCTGTTGTAATGCAATTTGTTTAACGCTTCGTTTATTACCAAAAACAGCAACGCATTCGAGACGCTCGTCGTCATCGTTGTTGCTGTAGATCCATTGGTCGCGTAGGTTGGCAGTTTACTGAATGCAATACAGTTAACAGCTAGAAGAAAAAAAACTTAACATAGCAAAATTCTAAATACCCTTTCAAAATTGTAAGTTGACAAATAATTGATTTGGAATTGATATAATCTGAGCCTTATTATTATAACTGGAATATCTGCACTGCGAACTGCTAGTTCTATTGGGCCCCACAATCTTAGCCACATCCCTCCATCTCATAGGCTGTTATACAGTTATTTATATTTAGTTATCACTTTATTAATTAATGTATTAAACTCTTTTTGAAGCCTGCCTTAAGCATTTGCTAGTCACAGAGAATTAATTAATGTTAGAAGTTAATTTATTATATCAACTGAATTATGTATATATACAAATTGGAGCACTAATGACTAAATCAGACCTTCAGCTTCATTTGTATTATATTTAATGAGTCTGTTAAAATTAGCATAATTATGCTGTATGTGCTAATTTATTTATTTATTTATTATATATTTTCTATATTTTTTTATATTAATCTTTAGTTGCTTATTATTATTTCAATTAACCCAAATACAAGAGCTCAACGTGCATAGAAAGAGTATTTGCAAGTCTTGCAACGAATGCTGCAAATGCAAAATTCATATGCACATATACTCATCTCTCTCACTCTGTCGCTCTGTCACTCTGTCACTCTGCTCTCTCTTTCGTGCCTGTCCGCCTTTGGCAATCTGTGATAGCAACACCAAACAACTTGCTCAGCAAAGATCTGTTGCTCTTGCAGCATGTAAAATTGGCTTGAGGTGTGGTGTGGTTTATAATAATTATTATTATTATTATTATTATTATTTTTGGACAACTTAATATATTTATTCAAGTGCAATTAATGTGCCAGTATTTGTTTATTAGAGTTTATTGTTATTGTTGCCTGTTTGTCAGTTTGCCTGCGGGTTGCAGGTTATTGGACCAGCAATTACTTGGCCCGCGTTATGGGTTTCACTTATTGGGTGAGCACTGTGGCCAATGCATTTCGTAGTGGCTTCATATCTGTACTTCGTGCGCTCTGTTTGCTGTTGATTCAACTCGGGCCAATTAAGCTGATTGCCACAGATTTCTTTAACCTCATTAGATGGATTTTGTGGAGTTAACCAACCTGTTGGTGGCAAATGCTACAATCATTAAATGGGTTATTCCCTAGCTGGGTTGGTAATTTGTATTCATTAACTGGGCCAAGTGATGTGTATGTGAGTGAGTGTGTGTGTGCATCAAAGTTTCCTGCCTTAATTGGTTGGCCAAAAGATGACTAACAAAACAAAAACGTTTTCAAATTAACCTTGACCGTCTCTAGCCTGAGAACTAAATGACGACTGTTGACTTGGAGCTTCTTCCTCGATGAGATAGACCCATATAATAATAGCCGACCATAATGATATAACAATGCCCGGCAACAATAAAACTGCTCTTTTCTCCATCTGTTTATCTGTTCCGTTTCTTGTGGCAAGTGGCAATTAAAATCATAAAGCGACCTTGCATTGTTCTCATTTTGTGACGTCTTAGAATCTGGAAATCTGGGTTACTTCTGCTCAGTTCAACAATCTATGTTTACATGGATAACTCTTTGATTGTTGTTACCCTAGGCATCATTTGTATTTGTTCTTTTTTTTCTGATTTTTGATTTTTTGCATAATTTTAATTTTGTACTTTGTTTTTCTGTTTTATTTTCAGGTATGTACAAGACACGCCACACATAAATAAGAATTCGCAACATTAATCAAAAGCCAACAGACAGACAGACAAAATCATCTAAAGCCGAGTGGAGGTTAACTTTTTGCTGATATCTTTGGCGGCGCTCATAAAGACTTAAAGACAACAAATAAAGAGCTAAGACAGTCAATTAAGAGGAGCCCCTGCTAACAATATTAACAAATTACATTTAATTTTTAACGGAACACACATATGTATATATATATATATATAGAGAGAGAGAGAAACATACACTGAACACACTAAACGACAATAATATACAGCGACAAAAAACTTAATGCACAAATGTCATGCGAATTCTTAACGAAAATATATAAATATATATATAATATTAATAAATCGACTAACCACACATCATTTCTGATACAATGTCTTTATGTTGATGCTTGAGAAGCATACAAAATAATTTCAACTAATTATAAGTAATTATTTGGACTTTGAAGAAGACAAAGTTATACAAAAATCTACTTATTAAGTGAGATATTATTTGAAATATCATATTGGCTGAATTTTCATTTTCATTTGTAACACATTAATTTTCATTTCTATTCAATCAGTTTGCTGAAAATTGTGTCAAATTTAATTTGTTGAATTTCTTATTACATTTTAATGCGAAAATTTGTTTGAAATTTATTCGTAAATGTCACATTTACTCGATTTGTAATTCAAATTTTGCAGTTCAGCCAACGATTTTTGCCGATTCGATTCGATTCGAGTTGTTGACATTTTTGTTTGACTTTTGGAAATATTTTCGATCGCCCCCAACCAAATACCGTTGAAAAATGCTATTAATCGTATAGATAAACAATTTTCTTGTTGCTGCTTGTGCTTTTCGGGGTGTGTTGCATGCGACCCCATTGATAAAATACGTTTTGTATGGTAATTTGCAAAGCGTTGCATTCTTCTTGTGGGTGCCTTTGATTCACTTTCGTACAACAAGTGGGCGCGCATTCGATGTATGTATGTGTTGCATGTATACATACATATATATTCAAATATGCATTTGCATGCCAAAAGTCTGAGTCAAAATATGGGTAAGAAACAAAAAATATTTGCTTGAGCCAGAAACGCAAAGTGCCAATTTTTGAGAACCCACAATTCTTAATGATATCTTTTTAGGTCATGTTGTTTGCGCTTGGAATAAGTCTGATTAAATTCCATACATAATATTCTTGATAAAGTATATTATTCCCAATTTGAAGGATAACAAGAATCCTTACAACTCCTTTCCATTATTATTTTTAAGTTTTAAGTTTCTTTTTGTAACCTTTGCTTAAAAAGCTGTTCTTTCTTTATATTTTCAAGATTTTCAAATATTTATATTTTTCATTTGATTTAAATTGAGATTATTCTTGTATAATTTAACTATAAATTAAATATTTTTAATATGTTATTTTTGTATTTAATGCGTATATATATAAATATATAAAATTAACAAAATGACAAATTATATGTTATAAATAACTTATAAATGATGTTGTATCAATATTTTATTTCCCTGAAAACTGAAAGTATCGGATTATACCTAATATATAAGCATAGTCTTTTCAGATAAAGCTCCTCTGCAATTACTACATAATTAGCTAAGCCCATTTCAGGCATTTGACGTTTTCTTTGTAATACTTTTCATGGTGTTTTCCAAATGGCTTTCTGCGCCTACAACTTCCGCTACGGCTAACAACAAGCTAACTATAATGTAGTGTTACCAAGTTTGGCGCTACCAATTTCAGTATGCAAACCATTTGGCATTTGGCGTTTGTTTGCCATGACTCATGAGACAGACGACAATTGACAGTTGTCTATCTCACTCTGGTTGGGCAGTAAGCCCACTGCCACGCCCACCCAGGTGCCACACTGCACTGGGTGCATTGAACGCATTTACTTTTGCATCGCTTCTCTTTGCGCTGCGTTGCACGATTTTCCCAACACACTCATTTTTCGCTTTTTCCTTTTAATTGACGTTTCTTGTGTTTTGATCGGGCTTTTCCTCCATCGCTCCTCGTGTTCGTCTCTGTTTTGTTTCGCTTTGTTGCTTCGTGTGTTTTCTGCACTCCGTTTCACTGTCGCCTCCACAAACTTGTTGCAACTGTGCCACACAGTTCGCTGTCCAATGTCCACTGTGGTTGTTGTTGTTTGACTCCGACTCGTGCCGAGATTGCAGTGATTTGTATGGCTTCCAAACTGGGCCCTAACTCCGCCCTGCCCAGCCCCGCCTAGTCACGCCTTGTCTGTCGAGCAGAACGTGGTGAAAAACTTTGATTTCATTTTGACAAATGGCCGGGCCATAACTTACGATTTGGGCAAAAAGAAAGCGTTAACATCCAAAACGGAAATGCTGCTGAGCCATGGGCCAGGCCCAAACTCAGCTACCATTACCTGCCAATTGAGCGAAAGTAAATTTGAAACGGCAAATATAATTTGTGGATCGTGGTAATCGAAAAATGTAAAACCATGGCTAATATATCTTTGGCTAGAATCTAATCAATCCATTTAATTCACAGTTTTCTTTTAATATTAACTGCATTTTACTCAACGCTCTACAAATAATATTTGTCCATTTCTGACTTCAACACGTTCAAAACATTAACCTTTCTAAATATAAAGTTTGATCAATTCCATTTGCCGCTCTAGCGATTCGGGCAACTAAATTGGCCCATTACAATAAATTCAACCGGATTCCTCTCGGCCTGTTATGATAATTTAACAGGGGCAATAAAACAATTCCCACAAAACAGGCAGCAGCTTCTGACTTTGGGGTTGCGATAACCAAACAAACATCACACAATAAAAATGCCAAAAAATATATGTATATAAAAAACCAACTGCAACTGATATCCTCGAAATGACAATGATGTGATTCATGTTAGCCAGCAGTGACTCACAGCCAATGTATCGATTGTATTGGCCATGTCCAATGAATGGGACACCACCCGTCGAGTACTCTTGTACACTCGCAAAAAATATCGACCTGATTCCCTTTTCTTAATGCAATGCTAAATTTCTCTACAATTTTTTAAAACATATATAATAAATAAATGGTTTATATATGCATTCCTGCATTTGGTATTTTATTTTGCCACATATGAAAACATTTTAGAAAGTTTCAAAATTCCTAAAAAAAAAGCAGTTTAAATCGATTTGAAATTGCTTCTTTTTGATAACCAAATTTGATTACTTGTTTCAGAAATAATCTTATACTCTAATTTCTGAATCTTAATCTTAATCTTAAATGAATTTATAATTTGTCTAAATATCAGTTCGAATTTTTTCTGAGTGAATTTAGTCTTGTATTTGACTCGTTGCATGTGGCAGAGTCGAGTTGGAGCCGGTGACATAACAGGCACAAATATTTTGAAAACAAAAGAGTCTTGAGAGTTGTTGGTTGGCCAGGTGTGTGCAATGAGTGAGCCAACTGTTATGGGCCCTGCGCAGTCGGAGTGAACTTTCCGCGTTACCCCGGCCCAAAGGCAATCGAGTGTGGCCAAATTGATTACAGCTGCTCAAAATCCTTGACCCATAAATGCCAGTTGAGCAGTTTTTCGTTCGTACGCTTTTGCTGTCTTGCCGTTTCCGTTTTGTTGCAAAGTGCAAAAGTGGCAAACATAAAAGTTACAAATTATTTCTTTTTCAACGCCATTAATGCGTTTCCTTCTTCTTCTTTTCGAAAATTATATACCTAAAATACGGCTTAGCATTTTTTACCCAGGAACGCCACATTGCAAAGTTGTTTTTCCATCCAATTTCAAGGTAAATTTGCGGTCTGAGGTTGTTTTCTTGGGTGACTTTGGTCATAGCCCTCTTTATTGTCACTTGCCACTTGTGGCTGCCGTCAAATTGCACTCATCAAATTACGCAAGTGACAATTGCTAAAATCAAGACATTAATCACTTGAAAGTTGTTGAAAATTATGTTAATTTACATTCAATGCAACCGTGCATCCCTACATATGTTAAGTCCCTCATTAATGCGTACAATTATGTTAAGTAACAGAATTATGTTAAGCAACTGATTTTAGTCCCGAATAAACTTTGCTTGAGTACACAACGACGGTGGTACTTGGGATTTATTATCTTATCCAGGCAATCCCTGACGCGGGGAAACTTCGCTCCAACAAAAGTGAATCCCTGGAGTTATTTGAAACAGATGTGAATCAGAATATATATGTTGTATTTGAGTATTTTGTATAAGATTAGCGCAGCTGAAAAATGAGTATAAAAAAACATTCTTTGTTATAAAATAAATATGAACTTTCTTTTTGATTAAACTTGCAAATGATTAAGAACATTGGTTATTCCAAATTTCATTCAAATTAAATATTCTTCAAATCGCACAAATTGGGAATTTTTGGTTAATCTTTTGCTAAGTGATTCACTTCCTCCAAGCATGACTCTTAATTATTCTCTGTATAAAAGAAACCAGTCGAAAAAACAATTTTTTTTTTATTTCTTTTACGTTTTTAATGAAGTTGAAATTTAGTTTTAAGAAGACTTCTTTCACCAAACTTCGCCTACATAAACATGCTTAAGAATTAAATCTTTGAAGATTTTGAAATAAATCAAAACAAAGGCAAATTCGTAAAATAAATTTGCGAGAACAAAACAATCAATTTGATTAACAATCTTTGGTTTAGTTTTGTTGCCTGTGTTTTTTTGATTGTCGGCTTGCTGAGCTTTGCTTGTGATTTATTGTGTGAAGAATAAGGTTCTCTCTATACATCTATCCATCTATCTATCTATCCATCTACCTATCTATCTATCTATTCTGATGGCGTTCTTGGTTACTCGTTTCGAACATTTGCATATTCGACGCTGTAGGGCGTCATTTAAAGGGTGGGTGTGTTGACCACTTTAGAATGGGCGTGTCTCCATCATGGAAGCCATAGTCGATGAATGGCTGCCCTAAGTGGTTTGGCACTCTGATCCACACCTGAGTGCCTGAAATTGGCTTCATTCTCAAGCAGTTCAATGCCCCACTGACTGAATGGCAGGCAAATGGGAAGAGTGTGATTTGAAAGCAAACACACTTGAATAACCATCGAATCGCTACCTCATCTCAGAATGATTCCTCGAATCTGCGATTGCATATTAAATGTGAATCAATTGAGGCACCACTCAAGGCCTCACAGACACTGCAAACTGCAAATTCATTGTTGCCACGTCTGCGAATAAGATATGAAGAGGTGCAAGCTCCTTCTCCACCATATATCTTGACATTTTTATTAAAAATGTTCGCGAACAAAGGGCACATATTTTATGCATGCCGCTCGTTAAGCCCAAGACCAAGTTAACAAAACTGGCCAAGCCAAATTACGACTGCAAAATGCATTTTGTTGTTGGTGATGTTGTTGCTCTTGTTGTAGGCATCATTTCCTGATTAAATATCGCATTGTTGCCTTAATAACAACAGCGACAAAGGGGCAACTGGACAGCTAAAATGCTCCCGGCAGGAGTTTCACATATGCACACATATATATGCACAGCTATATGTATTATATGTATATATATATATATGTATATGAAACAGCACTTTCAAGGAAAACCACATTTAATGCCAGTTTCGAGCTGCACTTTCTCAACGTTAACATTATGAAAGAGACACGGCCTCTGCGAGGCAAACTCGTAAAACATTTTTCTCGACATTAGCGTATTTATCAAGATTTTGAATACATTGTCATTTTTGTGGTATTCAATCAAACTATAAATCTGATGTGCAATATTATTATTATTGTATGTATAAATATGTATATGTATTATCACAACAATGTTAAGCATAAGTAATGGGAAATAATTAATTTGGGCAAAGTTATTACAATCTAATAATGGGATTCCTATTGGGATACATGCTGAAGAGCATAGCGTATGCAATGTGAGATCCGCTCCAGACTTATAAAGAACATTCTTTGTTGTCAGAGAAGTAAATGAAGTATTTTACACTGAACCGATTAAAAGTTGTTGATCAACTACCCCCGTTTCGACACATTTCAATAGATACTATTGGATTGGAAAGACACACTCGCAAAGATATAGTCTTCCAATCCATCATATATACCATATCCAAACAGACTATTGACCAACACAGATCTTGTCAATTAAAGCGTATTTTCATATAAATATATATATTTTCTAAAAGGCAATCAGCATGTTTGGTATGTATTTGAAAGCTGTGTATCTGCTAGTCGAGCATTCTCGACTTTTGCATTCTAACTAATTAATGTTTGTCAATTTTCTGTCGAGGAAATGACAGTATATTCAAATGAGCTTGGCTTACAAACCGAATAGTTTCATAATTAATAAATTAGTCAACATCAGTAAATTACACAATTTGAGGGGCAGAAATGGCAAAAAAAAAAAATGAACTGCGATCCCTGCTGCCATTTGTGGCATTTGCCATGTGGATTCGCTTGCCACTTGTATTTCAACAGCAACAGCGACAGCGACACCGCCAGCAACTCCACAACAGCATCCAAGTAGTCTTACAGTTGTACAGTCTGCAGTTACGCCATTTGAAGTACTCGCACTCTAGAGTGGCAGCCCAGACAGCAAACAGTTCTATTACTTAATATGCAACGCTAATGCGAACAATGCCAGCACGGACTTGTCGACAAGAGGGTGGGGGGGGTATGGTGGGGTGGGCTGAACGTGGAGCAGTCACTAGCTGAGGCTCTCCATTCACTCAGGCCAAGCGTGCCTCACAACACACAATGTACAACTGAGCCTCCAGATTGGAACTGCTGGTGTCTTTGGTCTTGGGTCTTGGGGTTTTCAATCAACGCTTTGGCCACGACTTCCAAGACCTGGTTTAGAAAGGCGAGAGACAACGTGCAACGTGCGGCTCTAAATAGGAAAGCACATTAAAGTGCTTGTGCCACGTTGTGTACTCCACTCCGTAACGCTGGTTCGACGTGGGCGTCGCTTAGCTGTTTTCTCACACCTAAACATCAGCTGCGTGCTTTAGTTCGTTTTTTATTTTTAGTTTTATTTGTATTTTTTTGTTAGCCATCTTTGATACACAACATTTTGAACCACTTTAAGTTCTTGCGGCGGCACTTTTTGTGTGGTTCTAGACGTGGCTGAGTTTTTTAGAAGTGGTTTGTTATTTCTAATGAGCTCAGTTTGTTCGCCGCTGCCTGAATGGTAATTTGAGTTGGCCAGCGAGCCAAACCAGCTGGAAGAAACCAGGGATTGTGATGTCTTGGAATTGGAGCAGAAGTAAATGTCGAGTGATTTGTAGTCGACTCTGATGTCTTGAGGCGGTTGAGGTTAGTCTGTTCAACAGTTTGAATAAAGATATGCTGCTCAGATTTTGAGGGAATATATATCTTCCATCAGATTAAAATAGTTGTTAATTGGATGTTGTGCAAGTTAAGTGGGTTGGCGATATAAATATATTTAACTATTTTTGTGTTGTTTTTAGATGTTTGGCATGATAAGCCTAGCAACTGTGCTTATAGCTATTGTTTGGAGCCAGATTTGTATTAAAAAACATACAACTTAAATTCAAAGTTTGCTTCCAATTGATAATGATATATTTTGCTCCAGTGAAGCGCAAAATAATTCATAGTTACTCCGCTGAAACCACAGTTTAATAAAAATATGACAAATTATGGTTTTTTATAAATTGGGAATGATAAGTTAAGCAACTATTTATTATTTGTTAGGATTATAATCATTTGAGGACTCCTTATAGAGGTACTTTGGAGCCACAGTTTTATTAAAAACAGACAAATTAAATACAGAATTCATAATAATTATAGTTTTCTGCTTAAATTGATAAACATTGAAACAAACTTGATAAAACTCAATCAGAACTGCAATGATTGTTTTTGGTGTAGAGCCGTCATCTCACTAGTATTTTGGGTGCAAGCCCCTAGCTGAGAGAGTCTCGGTCTGCTCTGCTTATTGCTGGACAAACTTCTAAAATGTGTTCTGGAGTCTCGTTCCCGTAATCCCGTAGATTATTATCCTGTCCAGCCTATTCGAATTGCCATACCATTTCCGAGACAAACTTGTATGTTCATGAGTGTATCCTCTTTCGAGGTTGAAGAAAGCCCACCTTTTCGCTTAGCTGGAAAATATGATTATATTTTGTTCACATTCATTTAAATACAAATCCTATTAAATTTAGCATTTTACTTCAATTTCAGCTTGAAATTATAAACCATGATTTAAATAGGATTTAGTTCAAGCCTTAAAATGATCAAAAAATATATTATGCATTTCAAAGTTTCTATTCTTTGCTGTAATAGACAATTATTGGCCACAATTTATTGCTACATGATCCGGCCAAGCCCAGTTCGAGCAATCCAAACTCAGTCGCAACCACAGCAACCACATTTTCCGTCTCAATTCGAGTTCGACTTGAACATTTTGTTTTGCGCCAGTTTGCGAATGAGCTAAAAACTCGTTTGCATTTGCGCTCGTAATTTACTTTTAATATTTGCAATATAATTTTGATGTTGCCAGTGCCTTTATTAGAGCAGCGAGTAGAGCACGCTTTGCAAATTACATAAACCGAGCACAAAATAAGCGAAAGAAACAAGCCAAACAACATCAACAAGTATCTACATGCTGCAAACTTAATAAAAGACAGAAACTCAAAGACGACGCAGATGGAAAAATAACAAAGGAAAACAAAGTGCGAAGCACAAATCAAACATCAAATAGTTGATAGAATATTGATGATGGTACTGATGATCCATAATGATCCAAGTCGGCCTTTCACCCCGCTAAAAGTCTGCAGCTCTCTGACCCAGCACGAGCCCAAAACAAAGGGACCAAGTTCCAACTTCTCGCCAACTTGGCCACAAAAGTCGTGAGTCGACAAAAGGGAAGGGAGGGGAATGGAAGGGAGACCACTGTGGACTTTGCCACCCGCACGCGTTGGGCAAAGTTTGTTATTGAACCAGTTTTCCTATTTTTTATTTTGGTCAAACATTGCGGGAGTGGTAATCGAAAACCGGCTAAAGAATTTCCAACTAAGAAGTTTTTCATGCTCGTTTCCCATTTGGCTTGCATCGAGTATCTTTGTCCTTATATGCCTGTCTAAAACGGGCTGCCACTTTGGATTATTGCCCAAGAGTTTTGTGGTTTCTCGCATTTGTGCCTTGAGTGCTCCCAAATGGGTTGCATTTGTCCACAAACTGTACATTTTCTAATATTGCTGTTTAGCTGATTTTATTTCTTTATTTATGTCGTGTTTACCCAATTTTTGGGTTGTAAAAAATACAAATTTACAAATAAATGTGATTTATTATGATTATTATTTTGTAAAATGCAATTTTTTTCCACTACTATATCGTCAGCGAAAATCAATAAAAATATCCGTTCTCCGAGTTATATTCAAAGTTATGCAATGTTTTTTTTTATATATATTTATTCTTAAAACCTGAAAATATCTTATTTTGTTACACTTGGAGATTTATTCCTACTCCTATATCCAAAAATGATTCAATGGTCGTTTCATTATCTGTGTCCTATATCAAGGGGCTATTCGAGATATTTTGTCAAAGTGTTGCTCAACTGAAAGCTTAATAAAAACTACCCATTTGATTTTATATGTTTTTGCCTGTTTATCTGATCTGGGTTAGCTTAATTGCCGCTTTACCCAAAATCTCAGATAACATTTTGGTTACTCTGATTTCCACTCAAACTTAAGTTGAAACTATATATATATATATATTTACTTACCTTTGCCGCAGCTGCCCATGAAATTAATTTCACGTTAACCCCGTTCAACCTGACCAACCTCTTTGGGCATGGTGCTCTTGTCCTCTTCTCCCATCGATGAGTTTCGAATTTCAACAGGCCTCATTTGGAACTACTCGAATTACAATCTCCATCTCTCTTTATCTGTCGCCATCTCTCTCTCTCTCTCTCTCTCTTTCTGTCTGAGAAATGAAAATCATTCAATCGAGGAGCGAGCCACAATTTCACTTTTGTTGGCCTGCCTTTCTTTTTCCAAAATTCATTCACAAAGACAAAAAAAAGTAGCTCCCAACTGACCCTCAAAAAGCGTTATGCAATCCACCCAAAACGCCCCATTATGCCACGCCCCGTTGTGGACGCTGTTGCTTTTATGTTTTTGTTTTTGCTGTTGCCGCATCTGCAACACGAATTTAGGTTTAAATGGCTTACAAATTTATGCGCTTTTCAATTTATTTGTTGCCTCTTTTTTCGTGTAGTTTCTGTTATTATGTCAAGCTGAATTTTAAACGCTTGAATTTAAGTCAGCTTTATACCTTTTTCCCCATCTGAGTTATTTGTGGCTCGAATTAAATACTTTGCGTTTTTGTGGGAACTTGTAGCGGGCCACGAGACTTCAGGAAATGGTTGTAAAACAAACTTGCCCCACTGGAATGCGGTCTACTGCTATAAATGTGACAGTTGTTGAAAGCATTTGACAAAATACCAGATTAGTTGTAGCTGGTCAGGTAACACACCCTCGAGTAAGAGTCAAGTGTCAGTTTCTTGTAATTGGCCTCAGCACTATTAAGGCAACAAGCACAATAATAATTGGCCAAGCCACCGATCCGCACGACTCACGAAACAGGTTCTCTGCACTTTTTAGAATGTTGCTCGAAATCGCTGCGGTTTCTTGTGCGGGTGTTAGCCGCGTTCCATTTCCAGGTAACAATTGTTTAGCGTTGTCCTTGACGGAAAATGATTGATTAGCCTTTCTCGACTCTGGTCGATAGCAGTTATTGCCACAAGCCGGATATTGCGGCAATGTCGGAAACTGTGCACGAAAAAATAACCAAATCGATCATTATTATGAATACTATGAGCATTTCGGTTTTTTTCAAACATTTCAAACTAGTTTATAATCGCATTTTCTTTTTTTTTTCCTACATTACATTTTCTTATTTGCATAAGTCGCGCAACGGTGGCAAAACTGCAGCCGACTAAACTCGACTTGTCGCCCAAGTCAACATTATTTGGTCAATAGGCGAGCAACTATTTGAAGCGGTTAATATTGCATTCGCTGCATTTTACAAGAGGTTGGCAAATTAGTATTTATGGTTCAGTTTAAAGACAACTCTGTCGATCTCACATGGGGTCAGTGACCTGACTTGTGCTTAACTACTACCACCAAGAAATTGTCTGTGGTTACTTTGATTAATGGACACTGTTCCCCCATTCCCCCACTCCCCCATTTTCAGTTGAATATGTAAAATAAAACAATTTTGCCAGAGCCTAAGGCGATTTCAGATAATGTTATTCAGCGTCTTTCCTCCAGAAAAGTTCTGCTTGTATTTATTAATTATATTTTTGAAAGAGTATTGAAAAAATTTAGCCACATTTTTGAACTGGGACTACGTTTCCCCATAGCTTTGGAAAAACATAAGCAAAAGTTTCACAAACATTTTTCAGCCTTGTTTGCATATCAGTAAAGTTGTTTTAGCAACTGCTACCTGAGCAGTGTTTGTGTGAAATTGTACGGGCAAAGCCGAGCTGTTCCCGAAATCTGCACTTGCCACATATTTGCGCTATGGGCGGTTAGTAGTTTGAGCATGTGTTAACCTACAAGTATAAGTTGTAGTTGCTCCCAACCCTCCGCCACCACTCGACAGCCGCACTGTTTGGCCAAGTCAAACAATAGACAAAACAGCGGGCAAACCAAACAGCAAACAGCTGGCGATTTGCCATGCAACACTTTTTTCGTTGTTGTTTTTGTATTTTGTATTTTTTTGTTTTGTTATTATTTTGCTTTTGTTTTGAGTGCTCACGCTATGCGCCTGCTTCGCTCTGGCGTTTACTTTGTGTAACAAGTTTGCATATGTGATTAGCAAACAGCACAGCGTGTATTAGTAAATATAATTATAACACACGAACACTCAAAGCACAAATACAACATACAACATACTATAAAAAGAAAACGAAAGATGGTGTAAAAATGGTTTGTTGTTGCGAGTGACGAAGAAGAATGATGCAAGAAGTGCGCACCTCGAAATTCTACAATGAATCGAAAGACTGAGACGACAAACTTGATGCAATGAAACAAAAGATTTGGGCGACAAACTGAGCACAAAGCGTGGGCAGCATTAACTTTAACGATGCACGCAAAAACAATGTATTTGTATTTTGTCATCAGATCGGCTTACATCAGCAACTTCCGTGGGCGCTCACACGGCCATCGTTGTGTTGTTCGAGAATCCATTGAGCAAACAACAGACAAACAATAACAACAATAACAACAATAATACATTTCAGCTGACTCACTTTTCTCTCTTTACCATTCTTCTGCCACACTTGACATTGACCTTCGATGGCGCATGATTATTTTCTAATTAGAAGCTGCCTGGGGGCAGCTCAACTCATTGTGTCCACCACTTTGTAGCAGACCCTGTTTGTCTACTGGTAATCTAAAGATCGCTGCGACTCTGTCGCTATCTCGACTTTATTGTTCTCTTTTGATTTTTTTACTGTGGTATTGGATTGCTTTTGTGGGTTCTGTCACCCCATGGAAGTCCATTAAAAGTCATAAGTAAATTAAATGAAATTATCTATTTATTTCTCTGACAACAACATAAAAACATATCAAGAATATGTGAAAACTGGGCGTGTTATGATGTCAACCAAGTCAGTTTTGCCTGGGTAAGCAGTAAAATATACTATATACATATATGGTCATAAAGCTGTGAGCACAGACTGTAATTTAAGAACAAGAGTCATAACTTTGATTGGCCTGGTTGTGTTTGAGCCATGAATAGGGGAGGAAGGGGCATTGTTGGTGTTGGCACGCGTGTGCGTTTTTGGTTTAGATTTTTATCGGAATTTTAAACTAAACTCGTGTTTTAAACTTTAAATACAGTTCTTAACATTAATTTATTTACTCATGTTATTTAATGTGAACTAAAAAGATAAAACTTTAAAATTAAAGTTACAAATTGAAATAAATTAAAAATAATAATAAAAAAATGTATATAATAAATCATTTATATGAACTCAAAACTGTCCACAATTTTTAAACAAGTATTTAAAAAATGTAAAATGGAAATTGAAGTTACAAATCAAATAAAATAAAATAAAAAAAAAGCAAATAAAATTCAAATTGAATAATTAAACTAATAAATAATAAATCATTAACCGTGGTTTAATTTATTTTGTTTTTAGAAATCAGTCAAGATGTGACTGGAAAACTATTTTACGTGCTTTTAAATCAGCCAACATAAACAACAGATCAGACGACCTTCAATCAAGAAGAAGAAGAAGAAGCCGCCGCCGTTACCAACTTTTGCAAGTGGTCGACACAGAAACTTGATTAAAGCTGGGAAAACTTAAAGTTCAACTTGTTTCATAGCTGATATTGCTGCTGTTGCTTCTTCTTTATTGCTGCTGCTGTTGCAGATATCTTGTTGTTGTTGTTGTTGTTATTGCACTTCTGAATGACTTTTCGCTATAGTGTCTTGACATTTCGCACAAACAAACCGAAAGAAAAACACAATAAATAAGCCCGCAACTAAAAAACACAAATGAAGAAAACGCTGGCGCTGCCTTTGTTTTGCAACTGATTGTTGCAGCAACATTGTGGCCATTGAAAATGCATGAATGGGAATGCGAATGCGTATGCGAATTCAGGACGCATTATTGCTGCCATAATTAGGCGTACAGCAAGTCAGTCAGTGTTTGTTCCAGAAGCCAAACAATTTCTTGCATGCCCAGCAACAAATTTCAGATACGAAATCAGCTGCAGCAGCCAGTTGGAAATTCTTCTTGAGCCGCACTAACGGTAAATGTCAAAATGCCAGCACAGTGGTTTCAAAACAGTTGAGTTTGCCCGTTAAATGTCAATCAGTATTTATATTGATTCGCAAAAACTTAATTCAATTTTAAAAATGCTTACAATGTGTGAATTTGATTTATTTCAACTTTAATAATATCAATTTTTGACCACTGTACAATAAAAGGCGTCGCTGCCGTTGTCGCTGTCCATTTTCAACGTTCGACATGCGACAAACTTAAAATGGTTTGAGTTTGGCTCATTGTTTGGATCTCGTTTTTTTTTGCTGTGGGCCAAATGTCAAACGCTTTGCAGACAGTTTGAGAGGCACTTGACTAAAGGCCGCCGCGGCAAAGTTGAAACAAATGCAAAAAAACCAATAATCAGGCATTGAAAGCCATTGTTTGGGTGGCTCCATGGAAGCTAAATATGTATGTAGATATTTGAGGCCTTTGTCAGTTCTATTTTAAGGTAAGCACAAACGATTTAGGATCTGGTTTATTGCATAAATTCACCGTAAACCAAATTATAAGAATCTATTTAAATGTTTTTTCCTTTTTTGGAGGCTTTTTTTACAACACACATTATTATGATTAGTAAATCGTTTAGTTTTTTAATAAATGCACTGGTTCTCAAAAATTCTTAACATTGTCAGGCCTTTGCTCGAAATCGCTCATCTAAAATTCAAAAAGCATCTTGGCTTCCATTCCAATAAATTCCAATGGATCGATAGGCTTAAGATGTGCTTATGCGATAGTTGGGCGAAGGCTGTTGTACAAATTTTGCGTTCAGTCTGACCAGAAAAAGAAATAGGCAAATATAAAATGATATTCACGTTCTTAATGGTTTTCCAATAGTGTGTCAAGTGTGCGGAGAATATTAAAAAATGTCATGAATTTACATAGGTAACTGTACACAAGAGTAAAATGATGTCTTTGGCAAAATTGAAATACGCTTAAATAATACATACGATATAGTTTACGTGTCTAAAATAAAATGTATTCACTCTCGTGCGATCTGCAATGCTCACTTATGTAATGGAGCAATAGTGCAGAGTCAACGGCAGATGAGAATGAACGATTTGATCTACCTTCAGCGGATTAGAGTTAGCAGGCTGGAAATCTACACAGCAACTCTTGCCCAAGCGCTGAAGGCTACCTGCAAATGTTATGATAAATGCTAAACAAAATGCTTAAATAAATTGCTCGACGCGATTTTGAACCCCGATTCGCACGCACGCAGCGCGCAAACTGAGCAACAACTCAACGCTCAGCGCTAGCACAGAAATCGCTAGACGTTTGCCCAAAAGTCGAGTGCTCATTTTGGTTCTATATGCTTTGTGTCAAGCAGTTGAAAAGCAGTCGACGGCAAGCAGTGCAGTTTTGTTGAATACAATTTAAAGTTGATATATGCATATTCTGGCAGCAGTTTTCATCAATTAATCAATTTGAAGTTATCGCCTATTCGGTTTCGGCAACACTCAGCACAAAACGGGTTCCACACATTACCTCCTCCCCGATCCGCAATTATATGCATATGTCGAAAACAAGGTGTGAAACTCAAAGTAACGTCAGTTTCAGTGCAACATCGAACCCCTCCTTGCCCCAAGCAAACGTAGGCGTTGCCCCCACTCGACTCTGGGCGCCTCGCGTCTGTCTGTCGTCGGACTGCATAAATTCGCCTGATAAAATTTTCAACACTCTGACTTTTTGTTTGAAATGTTGCGCCTGTATGATATTTCAATTTTCAATTAGTGGCAATCGTTTTTTTTTCTTTTTTTTTTTTTTGTTTCTTTTGCGTGGTTAAAAATCCATTTTTTGTTCACTTATGGTTTAATGTTTCTATTTTTTATATTTTTTTGAGGCTAGACATTGTGGGTCACAGAGGGCGAATAAAGTGACGCATGCAAGATTGCAGCTGGAAGCTATTTTCCGTTTTTTGTTGTCAGCTTTGGGTGCCCACGCTTTTTATGAACATGTGTGTATTGCATGCATTTTTATGTGTAATTATGCTGAGCCAGAAAATTACACTGTTGTCATAGTCAACCATTTTTAAATTTGCAATTGTTGACAGCTGGCATCGCGAAATAATGTTAATAAAAGCCGGCATTTTGTTACACATTTATTGTGCGCAAAAGAAATGGGACATCTGAAATATGAAAGATCAGAAAACAGCAAGTCGACTTGCCTATACTCTACAAATTTCTCAACTTTCACTTATTCATCCCAAGTCTTGTTTATTTTGGTGCGATTGGGTTTGTTTTTCCACGTTTACCAAAATCCATGCATCAAATGTTGAATTAAATAAATTTAATTAGCATAAATATTGAATTTTATTTTTAATACAATTTGTTATTAATTTTTTTCGATTTTTTCTTATCGTCTGATATTAAGGGATATTATATATAGTCTTGCAAAATAATATTAAGTTTTTGAACCTGTCGCGTTTTGCTTTAAGGTCAAAGCAGTGCAAACACATCGGCAAAGCAGTGCTGGCCATATTCGCCATTTATTTTTTATATTTATGAAAAACGCGCAAATCTTAAGTCTGTCAGCCCGTGACAAATTTGGGCCCCAAGCGGTGTGGCTTTATTTATTTATTTATTACAATTTATTGACAATTAGGCACAATGATTTCGTGTTTGAGCGATTTTCATGGCTAGCTGAAGCCCGACGGCAGTGCCGAAAGGTGTCAACAAAACAATAAACAAAAATATGAATAAAGCCAACAAGTGTTGAAATTGCAGCTGATGAGTTTTGATTAATTATTGCTTGGTGCGTGGTACACTATTAACTGGCGACCTTCTTTATGCGTTTCAGATGCCTCCGGCTATTATTTTCCATCACAAAATCGCTTCGTGCCATCATCCGGCTCTTTTCCCCGTCAGCAGCAGTCCCTTAATGGCTTCCGAGGGAGCAGCAGCAACAGCGGCTTCTCC
Source organism: Drosophila nr. perissopoda 5 BK-2023a (assembly GCA_035044105.1). NCBI lineage: Eukaryota > Metazoa > Arthropoda > Insecta > Diptera > Drosophilidae > Drosophila > Drosophila nr. perissopoda 5 BK-2023a. The sequence goes on from JAWNMK010000267.1 coordinate 1,518,463, forward strand.
GCGTCCCCCGGCTCCTACCAGGAGCAGCTTCTGTTCATAGCCAACGAGAACAGCAACAGCAACACCAAACAGACGCCAAGTGCAGCCAACTCTCCGTATGGAACTCCATTTGGGGCCAGTCCACAATTTGCGGTAAGTTTTCAAACTCTCAATTAACTCTGGACCAGCACAGCTCAAAAATCCAAATTGAAATTCAATGTTTTTGGCCAGTGCATTACATTTCCATATTGCCAGCCAAGGCGGGCGGAGGGGAGATGGAAATTGGTAACAGACAACCTGTGCAGACCATGCTGACTGTGCTGCAGGCCACTAAGTAACTTGTTGGCTGTGTCTTAGTCGAAATTGGAGTTGGAATATGAAGCACAAGTCCGAGTCCGCATTCGAATCCAAGTCAGAGTCTCGTGGCACGCAAAGTTGTGGCAATCAACGCCAAAAAACGAAATCAAATCAAATAAAAATTCATAAATTACAACACATGCCACATGCCACATGCCTCACGTATATGAAATTTGATTAAGCCCACTTGCAATAAAAGGCAAAGACGAGAATTGCGAATTGCGGCTAGAAATGGGAGCGTGAAAAGTGAGCTTTTTACAACTGCTAATTAACGTATTTAAATAACATGAAAAACAAGTTGATATTATGCAAACAATAACTGCATAGATAATGGTCTAAAAACACTTCCTGCATTTCCCAGACATAAATATACATATCGATATTGCACTTGGAAATTAATAATTAAAAATACTTCTGAAATATGCAGGGATATTGTGCACATATCTTCAGACATCGCTCTCCATAAACATTCGAAAGAAACTGTTTCCTGCAAAGAGTATATATATATATATACATATATATATACATATATATGTTTAGCATTGGATTAGTACACATTTCCTCAATGGGTTTCTGGCACTGAAATCGTTTCCATCTCATGCTCACGATAAGTGTGTTACAGTCCCGATCCAGGAAGCAAAAACTGTAATTTTCATTTACAAAGGAATTCATAAAAATCGACCCACACACAACGATTGTGGTGCTCCACGTTTCTCCATTTCGTGGTGCTCAAATGTGTGTGGTGCATCATCCTCGGCAGCGACGCACGCCTCACGCAATGCTTGAAAACGCAAATCGAATTACACACCAAACAATGAAATAAATACGTGTACAATAGCAACCACCGGCAACCACTGGCAACCACTGGCCACTGGTCACTGGTCACTGGTCAGAGCTGGCAGCATTTTCAAATCCATTTTTTCCACTTACTTTCACTTTGCCCGAGGCAAACAAAAGCCGAACCAAAAATTGGTGAAGAAAAAAAATAAACGTCTTCTGCATATCAAGCAGCGATTATTCCAGAGTCCCAAATACATTGTCGGTTGTTTCTAATTGAAAAACTGAATAATCTGAGTAGTATTGATTATTAACAGTTTGCCATCATGAGCACGCAGTTAGCTGTACTCCCGGTTTGACCCTAATTGAAACAGCATGTCAGAGCCTGAAGTGCGGAAGGGAAATTGGAATGGGAATGGGAATGGGAATGGAAATGGAAATGGGAATGGAAATGGTGTTGAGGGAGTTAAGACGTTGGCCAGTTAGTGCCTTGCAGTTTGTCAGCAGCCCAGCAAGAGGTCTTGGCCCCTCCATTGTGTTGGCCTGGTCGACTGCTGTGGACTGCAGCAGCCAGCTCTTCACACTTTCAACCGGCCTTTCGGCCAAGTCTGCAGTGCATTGGCCTGTTTGGCTGGCATTGTCTGTTGTTGGCCATCGCTGGACACTGATTTGCCTAATGGCATTGACTTCATTATGGTTGCGAGTGGTGCCAGTGGAAAACTCCATTAACTCTTCAGGACAGTTGCTGTTGGCCCAAGATGACGTCTGCTGTTTGTCAGCAGCTATTTATAAACATACTACTCACTGTTTGAACTCCATCTTCTTTATAAGCTTGGGCAGGTAATAAATCACGGGAGCTTCAAAACTTGCTAATTGTAAAATCTACGAGGTGAAAATGTTGTTCCCAATGTTGTAAAAAAGTAAGAAGAGATTAATCTTCTGAGATTATTGACTGTTCTTTATTCATAGATAATTTGTTGGTTTTGAAATTTTGCCATAAAGCAATTTATTTATTATATTTTAATGTTGCTAAAAAAAATATATTTAAATTAATATGTTGGCGCAGTAAAATACAAAAAAGACAAAAGGAAATTAAATTAAAATATTTTAATAACAAAATTTAACTTGTACTAAATAAATAAATAAGTACATCAAAATAAGTACATTAAAATAATTCTGGCGGTATTTAATTGAGAAACAGATAATCAAATCGAATCAAACCAACAAAATTAACAAAATAAAAATAAAAATTGAAATATTTCTCATTTTTATTTAGTTTATATACAGATGTGAAAACTTAGCTGATTCGTAGTCCCATTTCAAATTTGTTAGGCTTCAGTGAAAGCATCCGAAATAAATAAAAAAAAAATGCAACAATACACTCTTTATACGAATAGCTACTGTAAACATAAGTATACGGATGATGCACATTACAAATGACTGGATTGGAGATTTATAAAGATGATTGCAATATGCCATTGTCATTTTTTTGGTAGCGCTACTCTGCTCTGCTCTGCTCTGCTCTGCTTTGGTCTGCTCCGCTTGAAGTGAAAGCCAATGCCAATGCCAAAAAGATGTGTATAATAATGCGTCTGTTATGCGTTCTGTCGCTTCTTTCATTCATTGCGATCTATTCGAAGTGTTTGAGCAGCTCTTTCATAAAGTTGTGTTGTGTTGTGTTATGACTTCCATATTGACAAACGACTTAAGTGCTGCTGTTTGATAACTTGACCGACGCTTTCTTCGTACACCGGGTTGAAAAGCCGCCTCATTAAGGCCCGCCGAGTGGGGTTATTGGCCTCCCACTCGATTTGTCAGTGCGCAGTGAAATTGTTGGGAATTCAGTCTGTTTTAATGCAGTCGCAGGCATTGGCTTGGTTATAGCTGCCAGTTGGTATTAATGACTGTTAATCAGACTAAGACTTGTTGGTAACTGAGACGAATGCATTTCTCTCTAATTGTTGGGAGAAAATATTTGAATCCAATTAATTGCATTGTACTTTTTGTCTAAGGGAGAGTATTCTCTGATGCATAAACAACGACGTCAAGAAGCGGAAACAACAAAAAAAAACTGCAAGGAAAATTCGCCTTTTAGTAGCAAAACTTGCGTTTTGTATGCAATTTGCTTAACAGAGCAAAACTACAGCGCAGCAAACAGTCAGCACTTTCAAAAAATCCAAAATCCATAAACCAAGCAAACAACAAAATATATATGTATATATAGAAATAAACAAATAAACAAAAATATCGAACAATAATAATAATAATGTGTAATAACAAGTACTTGCTGCCAATAGGCAACTGACAGCGATTTCTGTAATTAGCGGCCACTCGAATTCCGATATAACTATATAACGACCTTGATATACTTCAATCAAGCATTTTTTGATAGATTTCCATTGTGGTTATTGCTGTTGCTGTTGTTGTTGTTGTTGTTTTTTTTTATTGCTTTCGATTTTGATTTTGATTTCGATTTCGATTTGGTTTGAATACAATTGTTGTGTAGTTTCTAGAGCTCGAAAATCCTAAAGCGCTTTGGCATTGCATGCAACACGTGGAGTGAAGGCCCCTCCAATTGAGTATTTACGTGTCTCCACTTCTCTGCCAGGTGCTCGCTGCTTCCATTGGTAACCCTTACCATGACTCCAACTGCATTATTTGGACATGCAACTGATCTTAAGTACTGGGTTGTCAACTTATCTTGATATCGGTTGAGCTCCACTTTGATTATTCTGTCACTTCAAAAGACACAAATATGAAATTCTGTTCGTCTGATAATGTCCGCTGTCAAGTTTGTTTCTGCTTCACAAATAATATTTCGAAAATGTTGTAAATATTCAACTTGATTTTTTTTAATTGAAAATGTATTATTTTTTAGGGCTTAAAACTCGTCCATCAATCCTAAATTCTTCACGAATGCAATAATCCTTGTCCCGTTGAGAGCTCCTCCAAGTTGAAAAGATGTTTCCAACTTTTCCTGACTTGGGGTATACAATCTACTATGATGTGCTTTTGCGGATGCTTTCTCATTATCACAAAATTGACTATACCTAGTACTTAAGAGACTTTTAAGCTTAAGATAAACAGCTCTACATAAAACATAAATTAAGAAGTGAATTTTCCCAGCTTGTAGAAAACTTATTTTGAACATATTCAGAAATGTATTCAGAAAAAATATATACAATGTTGTTTAGTTTACCTGCATTTTTTTTTTAAATCAAATTATAATTGATCATTAATTTAATATCAATAAATTATAGATTTTGGCTGTTGACCATTCAACAAACTGCATAACTAATTAACTAACTTGGCTTTAACAACAGCAACAAGCTAATTTTGGTTATTTGCTTTTTCTCTTTGATTGCTTCCCACAGAAACCGAATCGCCAGACGGACTATTACGATATCTCGCCACGCCCCTTTGGTGTGCCCGTCAGTGGCGGAGTAGGAGGAGGTGGAGTAGCAGGAGGTGGCGCAACATCCCAGTCAGTGTCCGCAACTTCATCGAATGGATTTACACGCTCCAAGGCAATACGCAACGGCAGTGGAAGCGGTGGCAGCAATAGCTTGGGGAACAGCCTGAACGGCTTCCAGCCGCAGACGCAGCGCGTCAATGTGCCACACCAGCAGACGCAGTTTCTTTCGCACTTCAACGAGGTAAGGAAATAGTATGTGATGGCAATCAATTGCCACCGGCAAGCGGGTGTGTTACAGATACAGATACAGATACAGTTACATATAGTCAAACAGATACAGATACTTGTGGGGCGCCCAAAAAGTAAAAGCAACAGCAAAGGAATAGAAATAACAACAAGCCAAACTATTTGGCATTGCATAACATTTAACAAAACAATTGGCCATGCTCTGAATTAGCCAGCATCTCTCTACCCCTCTCTCTCTCTCTCTCAGTCTCTCCCTCTCTGTTCTCCTCTCTGTGTCTCACCTACGTGCCTCTAAATTGTAACGGCAAATGTTTTGCCAGCAGCCAATTCAACCCAATCCCAGAACCAGTTGCAAGCCACATATTTCTATTCAACCAAAAAACCACCACAAGCAACTGAAAACAAGATAGAAAAAAACACAATTTATATATATATATATATATATATATATATATATGTATATCAAATGAAATAATTTTTACCTTTCACCAGATCACATTTTGAAACTAAAATAGAGCTCGCAGACAAATTGGAGCAGTTTGTTTATCTACCTCTAAATTGATGGCGGCAATATTTCAACAACCTAAAAATATTGCAGCATTATGCAATTTCTTCAACATTTATTTAACATATATTTTTAGGACTTGTTTGTCTAGTATCTAATATTTACTTTAAACGTAAATCAAATAATATTGATTGAAATGTCCGACAAGCTGCAGAGTGGTTTTCTCTTGGGGCACTTATCTCACATTGTTTTGCTCGCCTCTCACTCTTTCTCTCCCTTTATCTGTCTCCCTCTCTCTCTTTCGCCTCCCACTCTAACGCTTGGCATCCAAATCATTTGGTTTTCAAATTTTATTTGAAGTTAATTGCGGCAATTTGTTACTTAATTTGAGCGAAAGTGTTCCCATGATAAATCACGGCTCAAGCACATAAATCTACTTACGACCCACATTGACAGTAAGTTAATTTTTAACATGTGGGCAATTACAATTATGTAACTGTTAAATATCAGTCATAGAATTAAAAATTGGTCCACGATAAATAAATAAATGAATAAATCTTTGAATACAAAGTTAACTACAAATAAACTTGGCATAGGCCTGAGTTACCTTAGGTATTCACTTACACAGAGCAGCCACATCGTTGTAACATCATCGCAAACTGCTCTCTCAAGAAGCTGCAACCTTTGGCACCTTCTTTAGCTACACAAGTTGCAAGTGGGGGGCTTCACAGCAATCTGCAATGACCCAAATATCAGCATGCAACACTCAATCTTGCGGCTTTCAATAGCTGAGCACGCTGCTTCTGCGTCACGTTTGCAACCTGTGCACATCGTTTGGAAGAGTCAGCAACAATCCAACGGTATATATATATACATACTATATAGTCGAGTTGGAATCACAGAGCAGTTGCCTTCACATAAAAATTAAATAAATACAAGGCACAATAAAAGAGCTGCCAAAATGGAGCGGTTGTCTTCGAAATTTGCACAAAACGCTTTAGACAAATTTGAGAATCACTTCAGTTGGTGAATGAATATGAGGCAGTCAGGCAGGCGGAGGAGCTGTGGCTGAGAAGATTTCGCACGCAAAACAATTGACAGGCGAACCGCAGAGATTGCGATTTTGTGACTATATGTGTGTGTGTGCGAGTGTGTGTGCGAGTGTGTGTGTATTGTGTGTGTGTAGGAGGGGGTCGTACTGTGTTGAAACTGTAACAGTTTCCCATGACGACGATAACATGTGACCACAAAATCCAATGCTGTGAATGGGGCGCTGCACAGCTGTCGGTTGGCAATAGCCAAAGCCATAATACAGATACATATATCTATATAAGCAGATATATGGTTAACCCACTGATTACAGCCTATTTACACAGTTCAACTGCCCCAATTCGAACAGGCAAATCAAACACAATTGAGGGGCAATTCACATTTACAGATCAAATTCAAATTGGATACAGCTTGAATACCTTATTAAAAATTTCAATTGTTGTTACAGAAAATGATTTACAAATTTAATTTACCACAATTTGATGAGTTCATGATGAGATCATTGACTTCATGCTGCTTCGTTTGAAAGTTGGCTTCGTCTTGCCTAGTTTTCTTTACGTTATGTGGATCCCTTAGAGATTAAACAGCAGTTCCACTTTACAAGACGATGCCTTCATTTGCCTTTTAAGCATTTCGAATTCAAAGCTATTTTCGGCGTTGCCACTCAGAGTCAATGTCTCTTCTCCTCTTAATATTAATTTATTTATATATTTAGTGGTTAAACTATAATAATAATTACTTACATGTTTTTCCTCTCCCTCCCTCACTCTCTCTGTCTCTGTCTCTATCAATCTCTTCCATTCCTACTTCTCTCTTATGCAGAACGACAAGCGATTGACCTCGAGCAACGCTGGATTGCGACCCTTTGGCAATGGGGGCGGCTTCTCACCGAGTGCGCTTCGTACTCGCACCCAAGCACCGCCCGCTTTAGCCGCAGAGGCAGATGCCACGCCCCAATCGGCGGCAACACCCTATCGTGTGCGCAATCGCTTCCACCCTTCAACGTCAGCCGCTTTGTCCTCGACCCCAACATCGACCACAACTGGCAGCAGTGCGGAGGTGAGCAGCAAGCGTTATAATCGCTTTGGCAGCAATCGTGGTGCTGCTAAAACCACCAGCACCACAAGCAGCAACAGCGCCAGCTCAACCACACAGAATACTCCGGCGGAGCGTCCGAGCTTTGGACGCAAGCCCAATCCGCGACGTCCTGTGTTCATTAGTCGGGAGATTAATGAGCCTGTGAGTGTTGTTAGCAAGCGCCCCTTCAACTATAACAGTGCCAGGCTGAAGCTGACACGACCCACATCCATTACTACCAGCACCACAGAGGGTGTGGATCAGAAGCAGAGTGACGACCAATACGAGCAGGAGTCGCAAGAGCAAGAGCAAGACCAGCAACAGCAACAGGAGCAGGAGCAGGAGCAGAATCACAGTGGAGAACATGAGGAGTCATCGAGTCTGGAGAAATTGCCGTTGCAGGAGGAGACAATTACACCAGTTAGTGTCAGCAAAGCGGAGCTGAACAACAGTCAGGAGCACACTTCGACTGCAGATGCATCCGATGATGATCAGGTAGTGGAAACGACAAGCAATGAGGACAGGTCCAGCACCAGCACTAGCAGCACAGAGGAGAGCCAAACAGATTCCTCGGAGGTACATGACTTCAATGAGGAGACCACGCTACCAAATCCCGGACACGAATACGAATACGTTGAGGAGGAGGAGAAGGCGACAACTGCGATACCCAATGACAAAGACTCGACGGAGGAGGAGCAAACGGAACTGGATGCCATCACAACTGAGCAGCCAGCTGATGAAACTGTTAGCACCACAACGCCTAGCAGCACAGAAGCCAAACCCGCAGTGCCCGAAACTCAGAAGGAGGACTCCATCAAGAAGGAAGACTCCATTAAGCAGGAGGACGAGTCCGAGTACGACGACGAGGAAGGTGAAGAAGGTGAGCATAAATATGAAAATAGTGGAAGAAAATTATACATAAATATATATATCACTTTTTAGGTGGTGAGGAATATGAATACGATGATGAGGAGGAAGGTGAGGCAGCTGAAGGCGGCGAGGAGGGAAGCAAAGCTGAGAATGATGCCACTGCCGAGACCGAGGTGGAGACCACGCACAGCAAAGAAAGGGAACACGAAGATGGGCGTGAGATAATCTCTGTGGTGACAACGAAGAGCGTTGTCAACGGTTCCACAGCATATCCGTCACCCGTTACACCCAGCAGCTTGGGCACAACTCTTGCGGACAACAAACCAGCTCCGCTGTTGCTCAAAGAAAGGGAAGAGGCTGATGTGGCCGATGACGTTGTCAACACAACGGCACTGCCAACCGAGGATGATAGCGCTGGCGTACCCAATGTGACCGAAAGCTATGTGGTAGTGGCCTCAATACAAACCAGTCGGAGCATCAATGGTGCCAGGTTCTTGCCCTTCCCAGCTATCGAGCAGGAGGAGACGAAGCAAACGCTGTCCGAGCTGGAGCGCAAGGTGCACTCTAAGCAACAGCAAAAGCAGGCCGATCTCAACGAGAGCAGCGAAGAGCCCAACACAACTACGCCAACATCATCAACGTCCTCGTCTAGCACCACAGAGAGACCATTGACAGCGCAAGGTGTTTCCACGGAGAGCATCATCGATAAGCTGGATCGCGTGCAGTCGGAGTTATCGAGTGGAGTGCTCTCGGGCAAGTATCCCATCATTAGTCAAATGGATGCTGCCTCGACACCCGCAACGCCGATGACAACCGGTGGCAGATTTGCGCCACACATACGCAAGTTCCAACCGCGTACCACCGCCTCGCCTAGCACGACGAGCAGTGGCGGCAAGCTGCGGGTGCAGCACTTCGATGAGAGTGAAATGGATGAGTTGGCCAGCCTACTCCCAGTGGGCTTCAAGCCTAAATCGAGCTACAAGAATCGCAAAATCACCACAACAACAACAACGGAGGCACCCCTCAACAAGAAGCCAGGTCGCAACTCAACAATTAGTCGTTCCTTTAAGAATGGTGTGGTCAGCGTGCAGGATGTGGGCTTGGCCGGCCTCCTGCCCAAGGGCTATAAACCACCCAGGACGACAACAACAAGAACATCATCGACTAAAACGACTTCCAATGTGCTTGAGAGCCTGTTCAGCGATGTTAAGTTTGATGATACCCTCGCTGCGCTACTGCCCAAGGATTACAATTTGAATGCCTCAACGTCGAAGCCAGCTATCAGCATAGTCGACGATATTTCCAAGTTCTTGCCACCAGGATTCAGCCCCTCATCCCCAAAAGCCACAACAACAGGAACAACGCAAAGATCCCCTGCAGTTGCTGTGCCCTTCGATGATTTGAGCAAGTTTCTGCCACCTGGTTATAAGGCAGCAAAGAAACAAGATGTGCCAAAGATTACACCACTTAAAGTGGATGACATAAGCAGCCTTCTCCCACCCGGCTTCAAGCTGAATGGCACCCTCGAGAAGCCAAAGCTAACCGTTGCCACTGAAGATGATGAGTTGCTTGCCTCGCTGCTGCCACCGGGCTATAAATCAAAATCATTCTTGCATCCCGCCTCCACATCGACAACGACAAGCAAGCCTAAGCCAAGTCCCAGCAGCACCGAGGCGCCCTCTAAGGAGAGCACCACCAGTGGATTCGGTCTAAAGGTCGTCTTTCCCAAGGGCTTCCACAAGCGCATTAGCGCCCATAGACTGACTACGCCACACCCATCGCCAGATGGTGATTCGCATGATGGTTCGCAGTCTGGCGGGGAACCACCGGTGGTGATTAAGAAGGGTCCGCCGACGCGTGCAACCACAGAGTTTACGGGCTGGCCGACACCACCGACGACACCGCTTTCGATAGAAAAGTTGAACGCCCAAACCATTAACTTTGAGGATTTACTGACAGCAGCGGGCACCAGTAGCACCACAACAACAACAACATCAACAACAACGACGACCACGACCACTCCACGACCCACCAAGCCCGGACATTGCACCGCTGACTGTGACTTGGAGGCCACCATCAAGATTATCGATGGAGTGGCCTGGAAACCGGAGCTGCTAGATCACAACACGCTCGAGTGGAAGAATCTGGCCCACGAGCTAGAAGCTCAGGTAAGAGTGAATTGTTTTATCCAAGTCTTCTCACTGAGCCTTTGTGTCCTTTTGTCCAGCTCAATGATGTCTACTCGAATGCCGCTCAACTGAAGAAGTGGTACAAGAAGGTGCGCATCGATAGCTTCAGTCAAGGCAGCGTTTTAGTTGATTATTACGTGGAGCTGGCGAACATCACCGAGGATGTGGATACGCTAGAGATTAAGCAGCTGTTTCACGATGCGCTAAGCAAGCCCGCAACACACGTGCTGCCCGACAAGGATGCGCAGGAGAATGAAACGGATAGCGGCATATCGGGTCCACAGGAGGAGCAACTAGTCAAGGCCAGCTATCAAATGGGCAAATTCATAATAGATCCAGTGGCCACCGAATTCAGTGGTGAGTAGGGATACAGTCTGCTCTTTAAAATGATTTCCACATCTCTTCTTATTCTCTCTGCATAGTCATTGCCAAAAATATGCATACCAATGTGGAGTCCGCCGCGGATGATCTGCCCATTCCACAATGGGCAATTGTGGTTATTGTTATCGGTGTTGGATCGCTAGTCTTTGTCATTATCTTTGGCGTTACAGTGGTAAGTGCTCGCTGGGTAACCCCTTTTAGCAGTATGTAAAATTATCCTTATTGCAGCTGCTCAATCGTCAGAAGCGCGCCAAGAAGACACCAATTCCACTGACGAATGATATGCTTAACGAGCTGAAAGTAAACCACATGGGTGGTGCGGATAACTATGGAGTGGATGACTTCTACAACATTGATGATCCCTGGAACGATACCAAACAGCCCATTAAGCCAAAGGTCCGTTACAGGGATTGTTAGAACACATATGTTTATATTTGAGATGGGATCTGTTTAAGAATTAAATATTTCCAATGTAATATTCATATTATAATTGAATTCTCTCTCTAATCTCGCAGCGTTTCACAAATTCCATGCATGGCAGTAATAGCTCCAATATCTACGATAGCTGGAGATCCACTCGTCATCCACATAGTAGCAACGCCGACTATTTCTACGATCAGCAGCCGACATACTCCCAGAAGGGTGACTCCCTGAAGCGCCCTCAACTTCATCATCAGCACCAGCATCAACATCACCAGCAGCAGCAACAGCAGCAACAATATCCGGCCCATCAGCAGGGCTATGGCCATCAATATCCGGATGCCTTTGCCGATGCGCATCAGATGTATAGCTATAACAATCATGCGAGTCGAACGCGGTATTCACGCGATTACGATCCGGACTTTTAGTTAGTCCCCTCCCAAATCTAATAATATCCTCGACTAACCATGCTCTAGCTTTAGATATTTACGACATATCTGGTGTTGTAAATGAATAGCTTAAAGTTTATACATGTGAGTAAATTATAATGCTGCTCAGTAACACATATATGTATGTATGTATGTATATGTATGTATTAAATATAAGGCAGGTATCGTACTATTTATAAAAGACACACAATAGATAAAAATCAACACGACTTTTATGTAACTAACAGAGCTTTCCTCACGTGTTCTACCTGTCCCTTTTAAATATTTATAATCGATGTCTACTAAATCTATTAAAAAAAACTTGTTCTACATACTGACATATGTATATGGAAATAAGGAGTGCGCATGTGGACTCCCAAGAAGTAAATAGTCATGCACATTTAGTTAATGCTAGTTTGTAATTAAATAGTAAACGTATTGTATTAATTTAATTTCTGGCGGCTTAATATATTGCTATATACACATGTCTTTATTTAGGCAATGATAATAAAAACAAAAATTAAATTTCTTAATATGTATTAACTATGAATAAATTAAATAATTTCATGTGAGCGTAATCTTTTCCGATTCTAATGCACAATGTCCTACCGAAGGCAGTGAGGATTTTACAGAATTAATGCTTTTTTTACTTAACCTAAAAGTATGCTTTATACCAATGTCTTTCAACATTTCTCGATAAGCTTAAAAGTATACTAAATTTTAGTAAAAAGATAATTCTTGCCGAAACCCGGGATTGAACCGGGGACCTTTAGATCTTCAGTCTAACGCTCTCCCAACTGAGCTATTTCGGCACATGCATTAACGGGGACCAACGCGCCATACGATGTCAGCGGCTGTTTCATGAAACTCAAAGATGGTTTCTGTCTTTGCTAAAAATAAATTATGCGACACTGATGAGGAATTGTTTTGGCGACGAAATTAATTGACATTTATTTATAAATTTCATTTGAATTCCTTTATTAAAAAATACCAAAGATAAAAAAAATATATAAACGATTGCCGAAACCCGGGATTGAACCGGGGACCTTTAGATCTTCAGTCTAACGCTCTCCCAACTGAGCTATTTCGGCACATGCACGATATGTGTCCAATGCAGTAATTGAAAAACCAGGCATTGCTTCAGCAAAAATATGCAAAAGGATATATCATTGCCGAAACCCGGGATTGAACCGGGGACCTTTAGATCTTCAGTCTAACGCTCTCCCAACTGAGCTATTTCGGCACATGCAAATCCGCTATTTAAAATCCGATTTTTATCCCTGGGGCTTTAGAACTTTATAATCCTATTGGCAGCTAGGTTCACTAATAATAACTATATATATATATATATATACATATGTATATTTATTTAAATTATTTTTATACAATTGTTCCTCAAATAAAATAAATGAAAGCTTTTAATATTGTTTACATCATTCTTTATTAATTCTTATCGACGATTAAGCAGGATATCTGCTAGATATCTTACAGCTGCTGTAAAAAGCGCCGTAAATTCAATTGGATTTCACACCCTAGAGCTCTCTAAAGCTAAAAAGTTAACGTTCGTTTTGTGTTGTGTCTGTTGGGCTGCTACACGCTAATGCTTACTTTAAATGTTTTCGCAATCTCATAAAATCAATACAATTCGAGCGTTCTTATTTTAGCTACTAATTGTTACAATTTAATTCAAAGACAGTTAAAAATTTTTACTAATATCACTTTCTAGAAATTTGTCCAATTCGTTTCGTGTGCCAATTACGACATACTACGTCCCTATATGTATATTTTTATGTAATTTGTTCCTCAAAATTTTACTTATTTTTTTTCTAAAAAATAATATTTGTTTCGAGCCAGCTACTAATAAATGAAATAATATTCTCGAAAGTAATTTAAATAATTTTCATTTATTTAAAAATTTAAAAAATAACTAATTATAATAATTGAGTAATTTTTCAAGTGTTTATGTTGTTGGTTCTTTTTTGTTGGGAGGGGCGAATGGGTGGACTTTGTGTGAACAATAAATTTTCTTACATGCCCTAAGAATATGCATGAGCGTGTTTGTAAAAGTGGTGTGGGTGTGTGTGAGTGTGTGTGTGTTTAAGGACAATTTTAACAATAATTAAAAACTTATCATTGAGTTCGATTCCTTTATAAATGTACAAAATATAATTAGTAAACATAAAAATGCATTAAGAACTAAACAAAAGCACTAAATTGCCGGTCCAATGCCTACAATTATAAAATTTGTTATTGTGGTTGTTGTTGGTTGGTTTTTTGTTGCTGTTACGCCTAATTACATAACTATGATATATAAATGTATAATGTATATGTATTCATGTATGCATATGTATGTATATGGGTTGTAATAATATTTAAAACTACAATTCATAACACGACGTAAACAAACAAAGGCCAAGGGGTCGACAGCAAAGTACAAGTATAAGTAGATATACGTGTAAATGTTCGCTTGAGTGTATATGCACTTGGTAACTATGTATAAGAGCTGTTGCCATCAAGCAACACATAAATATGTATGCAATAAGTCTGTATATATGTATAAGGTTTAATCATTACAATTTTTTGTTTTTATTTTTAATTTTTAACTGCAAAAGGCGCAGCAAAACACTAAATAGCATTGCGGGGCATTTTTCAACAGACAAATTCCAATGCAAATTTTTTTTAACGGGCTCAAAAGCCAACTTAATTTTGATTTCAAATCGCTTTCATATATGTGTACTTCTATGTGATATAATGCATATGATGAGTGTGTGTGTGTAAGAATGCAGGGGTGTGTGTGTGTGTTGTGTGTTTATTGTTGTTGTGTGCGTCTGTTGCGTTTGTTGTATTCCACTATTCCACAGCGAAACCACAGGTCTCCTCGACGGCTTGCGTCAGTTTGTCGCAGAGCAGCTGATAGTTCTCATAGGGCGGCAAGTCAATGCGATTGAAGCAGGTGTGCGCCTTGGGCAGATTCTGGGTGGGCACATCTACGGTCAGGTGTATGGTAAATAGGCGCGGACCCACCGCCCCCGTTGAACCCTGCAGTGCACGGAATCCTTGCAGCGGCACCCGAGACGAACCCGTCACAAATTGCAGCAAACGTGCTCGCATCTCGAAGCTGTACGATTCAACCACCTGTAAAAATGAATCATAATTAAAAACATTGCTTTGGGTAGAGCCGAGGAGATCACTGCGAACCTGCCAGAACCAAAGGACTTGTGGCGTTTCATTGGTGCAGTGCTTCATTCGCGTATTGTTGCGCCAGTCGTTCACATCGATGCTAGAAATGCCGCCAATAACCAACTCCAGTTCGCGCTCATCAAAGGGCCGCAACAAATGACTGGGTATCAGTTCACAGAAGCCTGTGAGGATTAAAGATTAGTCACAATCAGTTGAGAAGGAGTAGAGATAAAGTTGAGATGGTTACGAACCCTTTTGCAGTGCCAGAAACTGCTGTTCGATGCCACGCATAAAACGGTAGTTGACATAGAGCTTGACATACTCGCGCTTGTTCTCCTCGGTGACTGCAATGGATGCACCACCGGGCTTCAGCTCGTGCACCACCAGTGCGCCAAAGCTATTGTTCTCCACACTGAACGTGGACTCAAAGAAGCCACTGATGTTGCTTTCGCTGCAAGATTATCATAATTAAATTAGGTGAATTTGATTTAATGGCGACTTCACTTACAGCATCCATGTGAGGCTGCGATGTAGCTCCGGATCGACGCCTTCAATGTCGCCCAGTGTGATGGGTTTGTTCAAAAGTTGTTTGTAGAACGGCGTGGTGAATCCACCATCGAGGCAATGACCATGGAAAACGGCAATGCCCAGTGTGCGGCCAACGAAATGAAAGTAGGACAAATGATCGGGATTAACGCTCGAATCGGGATTGATTTGGAGCGTATAGTGATCGTCGCGACTGTATTGGAATAGGCCGTACTGTGGATTGAGCATCTCGCGGGAGAGCAGATGGAGCCATTCACGGGCAACGCCACCGTAATCCAAGCCCTCCTCACCCTTGAACTTGACCATGAGCCGCTTGCGCATGTCCTTGGCGCGCATCTTCATAATCAGTCTGTAGCTCTCCTCGAAGATCTCGCTGCGCGACACCTCCAGCCGACAGTGGCCCGACTGTGGCTGCAGTGTCTGCAGTTCCGAGCGCAGTGCCTTCATCTTGCCCACCAAATCCCGCCGATACTTGGGCAACAGATCGGCACCCTCGAGCAGACCCTGCGGCAGATCCGGCACCACAATGTGCGGCGTTGTCCGGCGATGCGGCGTTGTCGTTGTGCTTCCGGAGGAATTGGGTGTCGCCGCTGGAGTTGCCGCAGTTGGCGTTGGAGCAACTGCTGCGGTTGATGCTGGGACAGCTACTGCGGCTGCTGCTGTTGCTGCTGCTGATGTTGTATTTGGTGGTGTCGCTGGTGGGCCACTTCCATTGCATATCCTCTGGAGTATGCTGCCACTGAGACGCGGATCGGTGAACTGCGTGGTGCGATTATTGTGATCGACAAAGTAAACACGGCCCGAGGCCGTTTTACGCTGCTCCCAGCCGCTGGGCAGCGATCCAATCTCGTCCAGCGTCAGATGCTGCGTGTCCAGGTCGCGTGGTATGCGCGGATCATGCCATGTCGACACACCCGTCAGTATGTGATAGAAATACACCTGACCCTGCTGCGTCGTTCGCATCTCATAGCCAGGCGGCAGATCCAAAAATGGACGTGCCGCCTGATTCGCCGCTGCTAGCGCGGCGCACCCGTAACGCACGCCACCAGGAGGAGCACCTGCTGCCGCCGCAGATCGTGTGCCGCGTGAGGAGCGCCTGCGCGCCGCCGCCTCATCGACAGCCTGACGCGAACTGCGACGCTGGGATCGCTGCGCCGGCGTCGTTGATGTCGTCGTCGTCGTCGGCGTTGATCTGCCCACTGCTGGCTGCTGTTGGCTGTTGGCATTCGGACTGTGCACATTGCCATTGCCATTGACCATGCTGCCGCTGCTGCTGTTCGTTGTGGGCGTGGCTGGCGTTGAGGGCGTCGGCGTTGTCACGTTTGTCGCTGATGTGGGACTGTGCCGGGGCGGCGTTGTTGCCGGCGTCGTCGCCGTTGCTGTTATTGTTGTGGCACTATCCTCTGCAGACACCCAACCATTGTTGGCAGGCTGCGCTAATCCATTTCCATTCACATAGTTTTGCTGCTGTTGGCCCGTGGGCGATGTGGGCGTCTCAATGGGCGCATGTCCATTGATTGGTGTTTGATGCTTTGGCGTTTTCACATGATGATTGTCGTTGTTGCTGTTGTGCAGGCGACCAGTCGCCGTCGTTGTTGCTGCTGTTGTTGTTGCTGTTGTCGCACTGCTACTGTTGTTGCTGCTGCTACTGCTGCTGTTGTTGGGCGTGGCCGGCTCTAGGGCGGTACTGCCCGACCGACTGGGTGTGGACTTTTTACCTGGAGTCGATGTCGATGTCGTCGTCGTTGTCGTCACTCCTGCTGTTCCCGTGGTGGGACTGGTGTTCTCCTTGCCGCCGACGCTCGAGAGTATTTCCGTGGAATGGCGTCGCTCGTCGGACGCCTCGCGCGACATCTGACGATTGACACCATGGCCGTTCAGCAAATTTGTGCAGGTCGTGGAACGTGTTGGGCCAGCTGGAGTCTGCCTATCCACATTGTTGCCATTGTGTTGGCGCTGCTGCGGTGATTTTGTTGCCGCTGTGGCTCTTGGTCGATCCCATTGCGTCGATTTGGTTGCATGGTTCACGTAGTAGATGCGCCCGTTCCCCGTGCGTCGCTCCTCCCAGCCATCGGGAAGACAGTCGGGCACCGGCGGCTCCTCCTCGGATGGACCGCGCACATCGCCGCTGGGTCCCACAATTGCCAGAGGATTGCCGCTGCAGGGTCCATCTTTGGGCACCAGCGAAATGATGATCTGGCCACGCACCAACTCATCGTCGTCGGGCGAGTGTTTGCCCAGATCCAAGCGTTGAACTGCAATAAGCAAATTGTGATTAGATTCGAGTAAAATACAGTTACTCCGGTTGATTTTCACTTACAGCCCGTGCCCTTGAGGCTCTGTATGGTCACGGCGGGAATGCGCACACAGCCGAGAAAGCCGCCGCCTTTGTGTATCTTGCGCTGATTGAAAACCGTGATTGTTATCGAATCGCCTCGACCCAGAAATAGATCGTAGTGAGCATTCCATTTGGGATCCAGCGAGGATTTGCTTATCTCCGTATTATAGGTTTGACCGGTGCCATCCACCTGAACCCTAGCAAAGGGATCCGGTAACCCTAAATGCATGCAATAATCATAATAATTGTATTAAAATTACTCATTTTATATGTAATAGGATTGCATGACATAAATTGAGGCAAAGTGGCCTAAACAAATGGCCCACACTATTCAGCCACAATCTGAATGCTAGTTTCAAATCGAATCTACTTCAATGCACAACAATAAAAAAGTAATCAATTGATTCTCTGTCTATTTCCGTTAGAATGTTTTGCTTGTTGCTGCTGTTTTTTCTGCTAACGCATTCAATGTTGCCCACTTGCGGCCATGGACCAAATCGACATCCTGGCTTTCCCAATCGCCTTAACTTCGACATCAGAGCATTGCCTACACGCTGCATGCAACAACAGCAGCCGAAGCAGCAGCCACAGGAAATCTCAACAGCAACAAAAACGAGCGATATTGAAACAACAAACAGCATCAGCCAGGTTATCGCAACACAGCGCAGCTCGACTAATCAGAATCCAACAACAACTCGCCAACTGATAGTGAATCCCTTCGGTTGGTAGATCCCACAAAAAGTGGGGGAATCACACGCTGGCCCATATATAAACGGGTCCCAGTGACACAGACAACACCACTCATAAGACAACAACCGTCATGGCATCCACACGCTTCAGCTTCAGCTTCAGCAGCTTCTTCACTTGGTTCTTCCTGGCAATGATGGCAATCTCGTGCATCGCTTCTACAGTGGCCAGTCCTTTTGACGGACGTCGCGTGAATGGCCGCCCGCAGCCAAGTGGCACTTTTCCCAAGATTCCAGGAACACCGCCTTTCAATCCGTATGGCTAAGAGAGAAACGCACAATTCACCGGAGAAGCCGCAACGCACTCAATTAGTTTAATTCTTCAAATGGGGGCAACAAATTCCTATTAAATCTGAATCTGAACAGCGCTTTAATCATAATTGTTTTCACTCGACTGACCCCAAAACATAAATGGGGGCCAAGCGGCGTTAGTATTAGTAAAAAAAAAAACAAATATAAAAATAAATGGACTCGTGACGGCGTCTCAGGTCGCATTTTACTGATTGACAAGATGACCAAGTATCGCTGAATCTGAAAATTATTCACAACAACTGTGCAACTCGTACACTTACTTTTGCAACTCAGTGTGTGCACATTTACTATCAGCTATCAAGGCCATTTTAGGCTCCTTCTACCTTCTACAGTTTGGACAATTTAGCCAGTTTGGCCAGTTTGGCTGTCACTTGTCACTTGACAAGCATATTGTTTCATTACCAGTATCGGTACTCCAATTGCATCTCCACCTGTACAAAAAGAACCTCGAGGTGTATCTCTCTCTCTCTCTTTTTGGGTGTATGTGTGTTTGTGTGAGAGTAATTTGAGCTCTGCACAACACAACGACAACGACAACAAAACAGCAGCTGTTGATTGATTTCATGCTCCAAAGAACACAAAAGCAAAACGGGAAAAAGTAAAAGGAAATATCAGTAAGAAAGCGAACGGGCAAACTAAAATAAATAGTCGACTAGTTGTATGCTCTTCATAAAATATGAAATCAAGAAAAATCCTGAAAATCCTGATGCAATGTCCATTTAATATAGCTCACTAATGTGGGACAAATAATTTCTCAAAATTATATTTTCGATTTTATAAGTGAAAAAGTATGATTTTTATCTAAATTCTTTAAGCTAAAAAAAGGTAGTTTACATATTGGCATTTGATTCAGTAAGATTAGATTATGAGTAAGGTAATTCTTAATCAAGACGACATTCCAACTAACAAATAATTATTATTTAAGTGACCTTCTTTTCAGATAAGAGATTGATAAGTCAACACCATCATTTTATAATTTCTATACATTTTTTCATATTTATTTTGGGGCTTTTTCTCTTATCTTGTGAAACCTTTCAAAGGGGAAAATAACAATTCCAATTTCTACCTCTTAAGTGAATTAAATTCTATTTTCATCATTATATTAATTTAAACTGACAAAACTAAAGCAAAAAAAAACCTTTCAAAAGGAATTTTACGGGTCACTTCAAGGTCAAAATGCAGATATTGACGTTAGGACTGACATGTTGACTGACTTCCATATTGGCCGACTGGCGACTGTCCGACTGCGGACAGCGGACAGCAGACAGAAAGACAGACTGAATGACTGAATGACTGTCGACCACATGTCGTTCAACCCCAATTGGCTTAATGGCTGCATTGGCACAATTTTGTGGCTCGCGCTGGAGGAGGAATACGGAATACGGAATAATATGCGCTGGTGGGGAAATTAACGATTGGCTGCACTTTCTCTTTGGCAACAGCGGAAGTCAGTGTTGCATGAAGCTCCAAATTGCCGCACAAACACATACACACACACTCACACATGCACACACAAACGAGTGCTTGTTGTGCCTCTTTTTTATTGCGAAAAAAAAGAAGAAAACCAAAGAGTATTGAGTAAGTTACGAGGATTGACCGGCAGCAGCAGCCGCTTTGTTGTTGCATGCCTCGCGCTCTCGTATACGCTCCTCCATCAGCGGTCGAAAGTGACGAATTAGTCCCTGTGGCGGCCATGCGGCACCATCGCCCAGGGCACAAATGGTATGCCCCTCGATCTGCTTGGTTAGCTCCCACAACATGTCAATCTCCCCGACCTGCGCCTGACCGGTGACAAAGCGCTGCATAATCAGATGCACCCAGTGGAGGCCCTCGCGGCACGGGGTGCACTGGCCGCAGCTCTCATGCTTGTAGAACGCACTGAGGCGTGCAATGGCACGGATAATGTCGGTCTGCTTGCTCATCACAATGATGGCGCCGGTGCCGAGGGAGGAGCGCACCTCCATCAGTCCGGTGTAGTCGTGGACGGCCTTCTCCGCATCCGCCTTGGGGATGCATGGAGTCGACGAGCCGCCGGGTATGATGGCCAACAGATTATCCCAGCCGCCAGTAACACCGCCCGCATGTCGCTCGATGATCTCACGGGTGGGCATCGATAGCTCCTCCTCGACGGTGCAGGGTCGCTCCACATGCCCCGAAATGTTAAAGAGCTTCGTACCCGAATTTCCAGTGCGTCCAAAACTGGCAAACCATTTGCCGCCGCGACGACAAATTGTGGGTGCCACAGCCACTGTCTCCACATTGGTTACCGTTGTGGGGCAACCGAACACTCCAATGTCCGCGGGAAATGGGGGCTTAGAGCGCGGTTTGCCGGCCTTGCCCTCTATGGATTCGATTAGGGAGGTCTCCTCGCCACAAACATAGGCGCCAGCGCCGCGTTGCACATACAAATCGAAATCGAAGCCGGAGCCGCAGGCATTCTTGCCAAGGTAGCCAGTCTTGTAGGCCTCCAGAATGGCGTACTGCAGATTGCAGGTCTCGTTGTAGAATTCGCCACGCACATAGATGATGCCAGTGTTGGCGCCCATTGCGCATCCGGCTATTAGACAACCCTCGACCAGCTTATGCGGATCGTGTCGGAGGATTTCCCGATCCTTGCATGTGCCGGGCTCACCCTCATCGGCATTCACGACCACAAACTTGGGTCGCCCATCCGGTGGCTTACTCATAAACGACCATTTGAGACCGCTCGGAAAACCAGCCCCACCGCGTCCACGCAGACCGGATGTCTTAATCTCATTGATGATCCAGAGTGAGCCCTTTTCGATGATCTCTTTGGTCTTGTACCAGTCACCACGTTTCATTGCCTCCTTCAGGCGCCAGTCGTGGCGTCCGTAGAGATTCGTGAATATTCTATCCACATCCGAAAGTGGACCAAATTTGGTCTTCGTTTGTGGTGGCGGAGTGCCCGGCGGAGGGCCCTTTGGTGGAGGTGGTGGACCTGGTGGTTTTCCAGCTCCTGCTGAGGAGGGCGGCTTATTTGCAGGTGGTGCCTTTTGAGGAGGTTGTGCAGCTCCACCAGAGGATGGAGGCTTATTTGCTGGTGGCTTTGAAGGAGATGGAATGTTGCTTTCATCACGAAGTTTGACCGAATCACAAGAACCAGAAGTTGACTTGGTTTTGTCAGAGTCTCCAGACTTTGCAGTTGACCATCCGGATGTGCAAAAATGTTTGACAAATCCCAAGGGCGGCGTTGGCTTTGCAGTTCCGGGCGAGCCTGGTGCAGACTTATTCCCAGTTGACCTTTGTCCATCGCCTGAGTTATTTTTGCCCTCGTCTTCCTTGATTGTCTGCTCATTTTGCTTATTTTTCAGAATGCCGAGAACGGGCAACCTTTTGATTTTGTCCGCTTGTTCCTTGGCTTTCCTTAGCACTTCTTCTACTTGGCTATCCTCGGTTTCTGCCAAACGCTCGTTGAGTGGAAATTTTGTAGTGCTTTCGTATGTGGTCTTTAGCGGAAATTTTGTGAGCTCTTTCAGCTTAACAATGGTTTCCACCTTATGGGTTTCCTTCGCGATTTGATGAGTCTCCTGTCGCTCCCTAATCATTGCGCGCATCTTGTGCTTTATGTTCTCACTGATTTCGGGCCCCGACAATGTATGGATCAACTGTATTGGAAAGCAACAGTCGGCCTTATCAACCGGGTGCTTCGCTTTAGACTTGGCAGTTTCCTTTTTAGTATCGCCAGCGACGTCATCATTATCAGAACTGCCGCTCTTTCCCTTGGTGCACATAATGCGGACTTGGATCATCTGTGCGGGCAGCTTCATCAGCAATGAAACATTTCCCAATCTTGAGTCATTACCAGCTATTAATCCTGCTTTCAGTTCATATCCCACAAATGGTAACTTTCCAACATATTTGTTCTTACTGCGCATTACGAGAAGTTCCGGTTGTCGTTTTTGTTTTCCACCAACATTTCCTGACGGTTTTTTACTATTTGCCAAAAACTTTAATGCCAGGGTTTTATTGCAATTCAATGGAAATTGCTTACGCAGCAGTAATGTTATCATTGTTTTCAAATGGAAAAAAAAGCCCAAATTCTATTTAAATTCTATGTCTGAGTTTCTAGACCTATATTGCTTGTGATAGCAAAAGCATGGGTTTAGGACAAGAAATATATATGTATATATATATAGATATATATATATAAATGTATCTGTGCGTTAAAGTCTGAACTGATTTTCTTAGAGGTAAATTTGGGAACGTTTTGACAATTATATATAGGAAGCATGTAATATATATTAAAAAAAAGAACAAAAAAATTTAATTCAACTGTGAAAAACTATATTTTTTCCGTCGTTAGTTAGTCATAACACATGTTAGATCATAAATCCCTGGCCTATAATATCTATTTATATATCGCTCAAGTTCTTTCCGATAGTACTACCCAAGTCCTCATAAAAACACACACACACAAACAAACACACCCAAACACATTTTTACCGGGTTTCTGACGACTTTTTTTCACCAATGTACAAATCTAATCAGCGCCAACGATAAATATATATTTATATATATATATATATATATATATGTATATATTATAGCCGGTAACTTTTTCCCATCAATATATTTGCATGACGGCACAGAAACCTCCTAACCTATGACAAAAAAAAAAAATGTGATCTAAGTGCGTTAAAGTGCGAGATCTTTTTACCATGAGAAGATGGCAATCGAGTACAAACACACACACACACACACACACACACACACACACACACTCGTGTCGGGCTTAGTTGAAGCGATTTGGCTACTTGGCATAACGCTGTTAATTACACATTAGCATTTATGTGCCACTTAAAATGGCACAGAAATCGACACAGTTCTTCTTTGGACCCAACCACCCCTAACCCCTCCCTCTTACGTAGCAGGCGAACACCTGTCGAATTATTTGGACTGCGCTGGCTGCAAGCCTCTATCTGACGCATATAGATTCAAATACACACATACGTATATACAGATATAGATACGTAGTAGTGTTTAATTAAAGACGGCATTAGGCAATGCGGACGCCGCCCCGCGTGATTAAGTGCAGCGATGTGTAAAAAATGAATGAGAGAAATACAAAAATAATACATAACAATAAATAAAGCACGCACACTCATACAGATTGGCCTACGCTGTTATAGTTGAGTGTGTGTGTGTTTGTGTGTGTGTGAAAGAGATGGAAGTGCAAAAGCCACAATGAAAGTAAATTACTAATAATCACTTTAGTTGTCTGTAAATAAAAAATGATAGCAAAAGAAGACAAAAACAAACAAAAAGCACTTGGCGGCATGGCAACTGTAATTTGTGGATATGGGGATACAAATTCAACCACCCCCAACTGCACCCCCCCTTATAACGATCCCTCGTGCGTGTAATTTGGAAAAACGAAAAAAATGAAAGTAGACAAAAGGAAACGCGAAATTTACATAGAAACGCAGCACGTAGCACGTTCAAAACATTCAAAACGTACCAAAAGAAAACATTCGTGGCCATATTTTGATTTGATACATACAAAAAAGTTGGGCGCCCAATTTGTATGCAAATCCATTATTTTCTTAAAATAAATTTGTTCTCATAAAAAGCAGAAGTACTTACGAAACAAATCCTTGCGCGCCAAATTTCTCGCACACAATACTACGAAAGAAAAAATGTATTGAAAAATAATTTGGAAGGAATTATGTGTAAATATTTAGCAGAACTTACGCGTTATTCGAATTTTGTGTTGTCCATTGCGACGTGGATAATCCAGTTTATTCATAATTTCAGACTTTAGATTTTGGTTATTTTGTAGTTGTTTTATTTATGTATATAAAAATATAGTTAAACTATTTGTTATTTTTTTATAAAACAATTGGTCTGTCTGACACTTGTCTTGCTGATCATTTTTGGGCATTAAAATGCTGTTGTTTTTATTGCTGGCAGCATGTATAAAAATGTAAGCGAAGTCGAAGAAGGAGGTAGAGAGAGAGATAGTAAAAAAAATATATCTCAAATTTTCTTAGTGTTGATGTTGTCGTTGTTGTTATTGCCGCAGCAGCAGCTGCTGCCGCTCTTGTTGTAGCCTTGAGAATTTATGTTGATTTTACTGCAGTTGCTTTTGCAGTTCTGTGTCATTGTTTGCACAGTGAAATATTTATAATTCATATGTTGTTGTTACTGTTGCTGTTGTTGTAGTTGGCTAGTTGCGGTGGCGCTGCGAACAAGTGCAAACTGCAAGAGAAGGCGACAAAACTGATTATTTATGAGTTTCATAATTGAATTTATACGAATTGTTTTTTATTAACACACACAGTCACACACATTTTGATAACTAAAACGTTCGTTAAGATAAGCATTTGCATATGTGTGTGCGAGTGTGCGTGGGTGTGTGGGTGGTTATCTGAGCTATGAAAATGAATGGAGTGCGTATTAGTATTAGTAAGTGTAGAAGAGGGCGTGCAAGCTGCCGGCGAACGACGATGACCGAGACGTAGTCGAAAACACACGACAAAAAGGGGGAAGGAAGCGAAAAAAACTGCTTTGGCAGGTAGCACAAAACACAACTCACCCGAAACTGTTTTGCTTGTTTTTGTTGTTTTTGATGCTGCTGCTGCTTTGGCTGTTGCCTTAAAACCATATCACACGCACATGTCGCACACACAAACACACACACATTGAGACGGACGCATGTTGCAAGCACTTTTATTATTTCATAAATTGTGTTAAATTATAGATATACATACTATGTATGTTTGCATACGTATTTATTTGAGCAGTCGCTTAATTAACTTTAATATGCTTCCTGCGTTTGTATGGGTGCAAGCTATGTGTGTGTGCGTGTGTGTGTCTGCTGCTGCTGGTGTGCCACAGAATTTGCAATAATGTTAAGGCCCTGCCCGCCACACACACTTGTTAGTTATTATAAAATTTGCATGCACATGTGTGTGCATATATATATAAACATATGTATATACAGTTGTCGATTTAGAACTGTGCACTACGCACTTGAAGGCAACAACAATTTGCAACAGAAATATTCTTTCGTTTTTTTTTACGCACTGCTCTCGTTTTTTAATACTTACAGAGAAAGAGAGACGGCGAGAGAGCAAATGAAATATGAACGACAACCGACAACGACGGATGAAGCACGTTAGCTGCTGCACGCACAGCTCTATTTTGCAACAGTTTATTGGAGTTACAGCTAGTTTAACTACATAATTTCGCGTGATTTGTATATGCTGCTGTGCACAGGCTTTAATTTTGTTTATAAACTATTTAATGGTAATATCGCGCAGAAATCAGTTCTTGTTCAACGAGAAACGCCATTTTTATGGATGGATCCGAATGCACAGTGTTGTGAAGCGCACCTTTCCACACTGCTGACCAAAATAGTATTTTTTGACGCTGCACAGCACTGAATACAAATTTGGCGCTGTTTTGCGTTTTTTGGTGTTTTATAGTTTTTTTTTTATTTGTGAAAAATAATGTCAATTACGCTCGATTTCGATGTTAAGCAACTGGCTAACAAACGGCAAGTGGAGCTACACTATTTGCCGGCGAAAATCAATGGCGACGGCGAGTGCGCCAATGTCGATAAATATTTCAACAATTATACGCGCGAAGCGTCCGACTACGGAAAAGGCGTGCTGACAAATGCTCTCCGGGGATATCCACTGCTGGGCAAGCGAGAGGCAGTCCCCGAGGGATACAGAGGTGTCGTCCTGCAGGAGACGGATCCACATCAGGCACAGCGCCAACTGCGGCTCACTGGTACCTTCGAGGAATTCACATATTGGAATTACGACAAAGTGCCCTCCAAAGGCGATGGCTATCAACAGACAATCACCATGCTGCAAGTAGCCGAGGCGGTAAGTTGAAAGTATATATTTATATAAATATATGTGCATGTATTACATTAATCCATCCCCACAGTTGGCCGCACCCATTGATGAAAGGGAGCTGGAGGAGGAATTAAAGAGGCAGCAGCAGACGAAGAAGGAGAATCTTTAGGATTTTAGATTGGTGCGCTTACAGCGTTTATAGTATATCGTATAGTATTCCAAAAGCTAATCAAATGTCTTTTACAATTCGTACACTTTAGAATTACAATTTTTGTATAAAAGATTCAAATATAAATACGTATATATATGTGGATGTTCATGTTGATGTGGATGTTCATGTTACGGTTATGTGGAGTAGTTGCAGCCATTTTCTATAGCAGCCTTATTCATCCGCATCCTCGAAGCGCTCGTCATCGTCCTCCAGGCTCAGTTTCTGCATGCCACCCACTTCGCCGCCATTGCGACCGAGCATGAGATCCTCCATGGGATCGCTATGCTCCGAATCCATACCGCGAAGATCCTCCATGGGATCGCTATGCTCCGAATCCATACCGCGAAGATCCTCCATGGGATCGCTATGGTCCGAGTTGCTGTCCGCCGAATCAGGATGCAATGCCTGGCACGTGGTCATCGCATTGTACATGGTATCCACAATGTGAATATCGTCAGGCAGCAGCCAGCACTCGGTCACCTCGTCCAATTGCTGATCGACAGCATCCTCAAAGTAATCATCGTCATCATCGTCCTCCTCATCGCGCGCATCACTTCCATTACCCTCATCCACATCGTTGTTAGCAGCAGCTGCAGCAGCAGCAGCATTATTATTATGAGGCTCATCGCCGGCGCCATTCTGCCCATTGACTTCGAGGCTTCTGCCCATATAGACTCCCTCCCACTCCACTTTGCGATCGAGCATGAAGTAAATGCACTTTCTCGGATTCGATGAGATGCCGTGCAGGCTCACCTGCTTCCATTCAATCGAGATGCCTTCGGCCAGATCCATTGGCTGCCAGGACAGCGTGCTAAGCAACAGGAATAAAACAGTCAAAGGAACAACAATTATACAAAAATTTCTCAAGCATTGCCGGACGAGTTTTGCGCTTACTTTTGTGAAATATATATTCTGCCCTGTCCGACGACTTTATCGCCAAGCTTGAGCTTGATATTATTGGCGGTATATAGGAGACCGTGCTCGGGTGGGCTAATCGGCATAATCAGTACCATTTTAATTGAGGATTGTGCAAAAAATACACGATAATAAACAAATTTCCAGACCGTCTGGCAGCAGTAAACTCAATCAGAGTGTTGGATAACGATAAACACTAATTGTGTCCTATTTGCAAACCTGTGCAAAAAATACCAACACTACTGCAATCTATTAGGTTTACTCCTATGAACAAAAATACAAACTACTAAACATTTGATATTGCTCAACACCATGCACTTATTATTTTCACAGCATGTAGCAACTCTGTAATTTCAATTCACAGCGGTTGGCACTGCGAGCGTCTTGCTTTTTTTTTTTTGTTATTTGTCGACAATTAATTTACTCAGCAAAGCAGCTAGGAAGCTATGGAATGTGAACCTTATGTCAAGTAGTGTGTATAACTGACAAGTTCTTTGGAATACATGCCTTAAATTCAATATAGCTAAAAGCTACTTTGTCGATATTGTTGTCGTTGTTGTTGCTGTTTTAACTACGACAGCTGCCAAAATACATATATATATATATATATATATAAATATATATATACACTTTAAAGAGACGGCCAACAATGGACATGGAATACGTGAACATCAATGAATTTAATGACCTCGAGCTGGCGACACGCATGCGCACCTGCAACTATGAGAAATACAAGTCTCTCGTTCGTATGCATCTCTCATTTGAGCTCGAATTGAACACCGATGAGTAAGTTTAATTGTCTTTCTCTTTGTGTTTGTATTTCTTTAGCTGACCGTGTTTGTGTGTGTGCTTGTGTGTTAATTGCAGATTCGATTTAGCCTGCCACGAA
The DNA here is from genome assembly GCA_035044105.1 of Drosophila nr. perissopoda 5 BK-2023a. NCBI lineage: Eukaryota > Metazoa > Arthropoda > Insecta > Diptera > Drosophilidae > Drosophila > Drosophila nr. perissopoda 5 BK-2023a. Next base: position 1,547,123 of record JAWNMK010000267.1, read on the forward strand.
ATTGTGTACGAGGACAAGGGAAAATTGAAGAAGTGGAACAGGCTCTCGAAGAAGCACAGATTGGGACATGTTGGCAACGCCGCCAGTGTAGCCAATGTTGCCGGCTGTGCCTCGGGCAACGGCAGCAAATCGGTTGGCAACAGTCCCACAGAGAGCCTGCAGCAGCAAATCGATGCCGGTTTCCAAATGCATTTGCTGGAGCTCAAGCAGTTCCTCATGCTGGAGAAGAGTAAGTGGCCAAGCTGTCTAGCATGTTAAGGAAGGTAGTTGTAAACAATAAGCATCATCCCCACCAGATCTCAATCAGGAGGGACTTTTTCGCAAAGGCGGCTCCGCTTCGCGTCAAAACGAGCTGCGTCTGCACATCCAGCAAGACAAACCGTTGGAGCTGGAGCAGGCCGGCTTCTCGGCACACGATTGCGCCACCGTTTTCAAGAGCTTTCTCGCTGAGCTGCCCGAGCCACTGCTGACGGATGCACACTATCCGGCCCATTTGCAGATAGCGCCGCTTTGCCAAGTGCTGCTCGCGGATCAGTCGCAGGCCAACTTGGAACGACAGCAGCATCTGCTGAACTCGATGCAGTTGCTGCTGCTGCTGCTGCCCGAGGAGCAGCGTGAGTTGCTGCAGCACATTATGGAAATGCTGCACGCTGTGGCGCTGCACGAGGCCACCAATAAGATGAGTGCAGAGAATTTGGCCACATTGTTCACACCGCATTTGATCTGTCCGCGCAACATGCCGCCCGAGGTGCTGCACTATACGGCCAAGCGAATGTGCAGCATTGTGGCATATATGATTGTGCACAGCCTGGACATCTTTGCCGTGCCAGCCAAGCTGGCCACCGATATACGTGCGTACTTTCTTGAACGCAAACGCAAGAAAACCATGTCACCGGAGCAAACGCTCGACGAATCCATCTCGGACATCTCGACCGTCAACACGGTGTACACTTTTGTAGATCGCGCCGCTACAGCAGCGGCAACCACATCCAACAACACAGACACGGAGTTGGCCCAACTGTACGCCCACATTCAAAGTCTGCCAGAGTCCTCAAAGAAACGGCGTCTCATTAAGCAGTTTAACAAACAAAATGGGCAGGGTAAGATAATAATCACATATTGGAGAGAAGCAAATTTAAGTGTGCATTTTGTTGTTTTAGGCACTCCATTGCAGTTGGTCGTCATGAATCGACTGAAGAACAATGAGGCGACGCGCAGCGCCAAATCCCTTGGTGACTCCATAAAGAAGCACATATTTCACAAGAGTCTCATGTCGCGTACTCCAAAACGGGCACCTGCCCTCCAAAGTATGCACGGCTCCGAGGTGGGTGGCGGTCGTGATTTTTGTATGCTTCTCATAACACTTGCAGAGGATTACAGAATATATATATATTTATGGAAATCGGTTTTAGAACTGTTTAGCGTATAGAATCTGTGTGAGCTGGTCCGTGGGTCTGTCTAAATAATTCTGGAAAACAAATCAATAATTTATTTATTTTAATCAAAAATATTTGTTTGGCTTCAATTGTGGATTCAAGAAAAAGTTGAAAACAGTTCTGAAAGTTAAGAGATATCAGTTTAATCAAATCATAAAAAAATCGTAAATTGATCTCGTAAATTTGTTGAGATAATATTATTAAAGCTTATTAAGCTTATCTTAATAGTTAAAGCTTATAGTCAGCCTTATACAAGATTCCCCAAAATCTGATTTTGCTTGATAGACTGAAATCGTAAATTTCGTTTATATATAAAAATCTGCAAGAGTATTAATAAGTCGTCTATCAACTAACCGCATGTTGTTTGTGTCCCTTTGCGCAGACGCCAAATCTTTCGCATGTGAAGGCGCCCAAGTTGCGCGTGCTATTCCAAAGTCCGACGCCAGCGATGCCACTGCCCATATCCATAGTCCCCTCATCATCATCGTCATCATCATCAGCAGCAGCATCATCATTAGTCGGCGGCACTAACACACTGCACACGCTTCACAAGTCCATTTCATCCGCATCGTTGAAGATTGAATCATCGTCGGATGGCAGCAGTTGTGGGGCCAACGGCAGCCACTCAGCGCCCGTCAGTCGCCAGCAATCGCATGAGCTGTCCACTGGGCCAGCTGGTGGGCCCGAGCTGGACGAGATCGATGCCGGCGATCGATGCTGTGTGACGCCGGCGAAGATTATTTCGGCGGTGGCGCAGCAGCTGATTAGTGTGGCGGCTGACAAGAAGAGCGTGGTGTGGAATGATCGCCGTCTGCTGGATATCGAGGAGTACTCGAATCCCTGCACGCCCGTCCACCAGTCCTCGCGCTACAAGTCCGAGCCTAATCTGTGTAGTTTGCGGCCACAGGTGCACGACGACGACAACGACAATGATTACGATGAGGATGCCGCACTGAAGCCCATTGCAGAGGTCTCAACAACAACAGCGGCCTACAGTGGCATGGGCAAATCCCTGACCCGCAAGCTGATGAAGGGTGTCAGCATGGGCAATCTACGGTTTCCATTCAGCACGCCGGAGACAACAAAGCGCTTGGTGCGCAGCGTTTCGGCCACGCTCAAGCGTCGTCCCAGCTCTAACGAGGATGCCAAGCACTTGCCGGCAGCAGATGCTCCCCTGCTGGAGGATGTCGACGATAGTGATCTGGAACAGCAAGAGGATGATAATGAAGATGATGATGATGACGACACATTGTCCGAGGTAAACGGCAGCTCCAATGAACTGCCTGGCATGACCGTGGACATTAGCTACCATCAGCAGCTGCTGCAAAGCAGTGTTTACCGCAATCTGGATCTGATAACAAGCACGCCAGCACTGCGAATGGGTCGACGCTCCATGTCGCCGATAACCAAGTCCACACAACGCATGCCCAAGGCAATGCAGGTAAGTGGCGCATGTCTTCTACAGTCCAGCATGTTAATCTTGAATCCCAAAAGAAATAACAGCAGCTAAATGATTTGAGTTTGTTTTCAGGAATCCATTATGACACCACGCTCCCGCAAGCCCGTAATGATGCTCACTGCTCTAAACAATGGCGATCAGAAGCAGCAGAATCGTAGCTTTGGCGAACAGCAGCCGGATGATCTGTCGGCTTCCAAGCAGCTGGAGCCACCGGTGCTGCATAGCGAGGATGCCACCTCACTGGGTGGCTATGCGGAAATCTTGAGGCGTCAGCAGAGCTTTGCCAACCAACGGCAACGAACGAGCAGCAGTAGCAATAGCAACAGCAATAGCAATGAGCTGGAAATGGAACCCTCACTGGGAGGCAAGCCACCCAATGCTCTCTCCAGCGATTTCAAGTGAGTTGACACAGTTAATCAAATTGTCCAGGCTTGATAATAATTTGAAGCACTTTCCCCACAAAAGGGAGTATTTGCTAACGCGCAGTGTATTGACCGCTAGTCCGGCGGATTTGTCATTTGCGAGTCGCTCGGATGACTTTGGTGGCGCCAACACCACACAGGATATTGAGGATTTTGATGAGTCCGAGCTGAGTCCCAGCCTGCTCTACTGCTTGGACGGCAATGAGCCGGCGATTGCCTCGCCACTGGGCTGCTTCAATAACGGTCGCAAACGCTCGGCGGACACACCTTTCAAGGCTGCCCGTGGGACAAATGATGATGCCGCAGGCAACAAGGAAAACATATCTAGCGGAGATGCCGATGAGCATTTGCACACCAAGAAATTGCTGATTACTTCTCATGAGGAGTATCCGGGCGAAACGGCGCTTTGAGCACATCCTTACAACATTTAACGTTAAAACCGTTGCACGGCTTTAAGAAAATTGTCTTATTATCAAACACATTGCTTCCGTGAAATTGTTTTCGAAAAAAACAAACAAGCTGCCAGAAATGGCAGCATTTTAAATATAAGTTTAACGCATTCGCGTTTTTTTTTCAAAAAATAATTATGTAGCTTACAACTTACATTATAAATGCTTGACTCAAAAAATTAAACAATTACATAACAATAAAACTATTTTATTAACTTTACAGTTGATGTTTTATTTGCGTATGATAAATTTGCTCGTTTTAAATCATGAAATCGCCTTCGAATTATTAACCTGCTAACATAAGGGTTAACTTAAACGACTGATTCGAGTAATCAAATATCGATATGTTATCGCTTTAACTCTTAGATAACACTGTCATTTCTGCTATATTGCTCTTACACAACACCAGACAACAGCTGATTTTTGTTGACAGCCTCTTGAAACGCGAATGACAACAAATTTATAATCAAACAAATAAAACAATAGAAATCTGTTAAAATTTGTTAAGTTTAAAATCAAAGACGAGCAGCATGGGCACATGGGTACTGGAGGTGGCTAAAATGGGCATGTACATGGCATTCCCCGTGACACTATTCCACTTCTTCAACCAGCCGGAATATTTTGAGGAATGGGTGACCAAAAAGAAGCGCGAACTTTATCCGCCGGAAAGCAAGAGCCACCACGAGGAACTGCAGCGAGCCATACGTGAGCACCACCAGAAGCACGATGCCCAAATGATGCGTGCCATGGAGGAGGCGCAACGCAACAAGTAAATCTGAGTGCAGTCTTTTTTTGATATCAGCTTTTATTATATAAGACAAGTGGGCATTAAGTGTGGAAAAATGTCGTTAATTGTTTTTGTAAGAACACTTTGTAATTGCGACATGACCAAAGTACTTCTGGTTGTGTAAATAAAAAAAAAATGATGTGCGTTAATTTTACATTTTTAATTTAGTAGGAACTGAGGACTTGGAGTGTTTGATAGCAGGCCTTGTATGACGCTAATGATGATCACATAGACCAACTGCAGTAGTTCACTGCGTGGCAAAACAATCCACTTATCAATGAAGCACCAGATAGTGAACCCCCCACCATCCTCTTTAGTACTCTTTCAGAAGTGCCACAAGTTGTGGCGACGACTCACCTCCAATTCCATTGAGTGCCAGTGTTGGCAATGACCGACAGTTGACCGTTATTCTGCGAATATGGACGCTTCTGGATTACGTGATCGGCTTTAGATTAGATCCATTCGCAAGAGATTTGCTTAGAGACCCCAAATGTGTTTCAGTAGCTGCTGCTTTTATCTAATTTTCACACGGCATTAGCAGTAGCAACAAACCCCAGCTGTATAATGTTTATATACACAGATAGTTTTTATACCCATCGTAGGCAGTATTTAGATTTTGTCGCGGGGTGTGAATAATCAATGATTGAGAGTTGGGTTCCTGAATAAAAAAAAATATTTATATTATTTACAAAAAATAATTAACATTGGCTTCCATATAAGGTTGGCTATTTTTTTTTAATTAATGAAATTTAAATTTTAATCTGAACTTCTAATCTTTAGTAAATAGTTTTTATATGTGGGATATCGTATGTTTAGTAATGCATTAGTATAGTTTGAATGCTAATTATGGGGGTAATTTGGGTTTTAACTGCTTTATTCACACCACTGCTTCAGCCTGCACTTGATTTATCAATTTGCGCGACGTCGACTTCGCAGTCGTCAGCCAGCTATTTGGCAATGCGATTCACAAGCCGAGCAACGCTTGTCCATCCGTATTCAGTTTGATTTAAACACTCACACGGAACAGAACAGAAAAGAAGAGAACGAAAATGGCGCAGGCAAAGGTTCTGCCACAATATATAGCCGGTTTATCGGCGGCGTTTGGAGCCTTTTGTATGGGCGCCAGCATGGGATGGTCGGCTCCTGCCGAGAAAATGCTGACGGAGGACGAAGCCTATGGGTTTCCAGTGTCCGGGGATCAGTTTGGCTGGATCTCCTCTTTGTTGACATTGGGCGCTACGGTTGTGTGCATTCCAATGGGATTCATCATTGACATATTTGGACGTAGGCCGACAATGTTGGCATTAATACCTCCTTACATGGTTGGTTGGATTCTGATGATCTTTGCAAACGGCGTGACAATGCTATACTTTGGGCGGTTTATTCTTGGAGTCTGTGGAGGAGCGTTCTGTGTGGCTGCCTCGATGTACAGCACGGAGATCTCGACAATTGATACTCGTGGCAAATTGGGCAGCTTCTTTCAGCTGAACACCGTCTCGGGACTGCTCTATGGATCCATAGTTGGTGGCTACACTCCACTCCTGACCACCAATATATTGTGTGCGATACTGCCCCTGATCTTTGCTCTGGTCCACTTCTTCATGCCAGAGTCACCGGTTTATTTTGCCATGAAGGGACGACGGGATGATGCAACCAAGTCGCTGATCTGGCTACGTGGCAAGGACTGCGATATCAGCGAAGAGCTCAATGAAATGATGGAGGCGAGCAACAAGGGAGCTGATGAACCCAAGGATAACATTTTCAAGGCACTGCGACGGCCGATAACGCTCAAGGGAATCGGCATCGCTGTGATTCTGCAGGCTCTGCAGCAGTGGACGGGCATTAATGCCATCATGTTCTACTCAACATCCATTTTTGAAGAGGTGGGCGCCGGGTTATCAGGACGTCTCTGCACGGTCCTTATTGGGGTTACACAGGTGGTGATGACGCTGATTGCGGCGTTGATCATCGATAAGGCTGGTAGACGTATCCTGTTGCTCATCTCCGCCATCTTTATGGCCATCACCACCTGCCTAATGGGCGTCTATTTCCAAATGCAGGCCAGCGATCCGGATTCAGTGACATCCATCGGCTGGTTGCCCATTACTAGCATCCTGCTGTTCATTGTGTTCTTCTCGATAGGCTTCGGACCCGTGCCCTGGCTGATTATGGCCGAGCTATTCACCGAGGATGTGAAGAGTGTCGCCGGCTCCCTTGCGGGCACCAGCAACTGGTTCTCGGCATTCCTGGTCACAAAACTCTTCCCGATCCTAAAGAACTCCATTGGATCGGCGCCAACATTTTGGATATTTACGGGCATCGCTGTTGTCGCCTTCGTTTACTCGTTGTTCTGTGTGCCGGAGACGAAGGGCAAAACGCTCCCGGAGATTCAGTTGATGTTGGCCGGAGGCAAGAAAGGCAAAGAAGCTGAGACGAGCAGCGATCAAAAGATTTGAAGGCCCAAGAAAAAGTTTTAAGCTTATAAATATAACTGTATATGTTTTTTTTATATCTAAATCTAGTTTTAACACTTTATTCTCTATGAATAATATTGTGCATAACTGTAATGTAAACTAGTGAAAAGTTAATATTATTAAAAATATATTAAATATTATCAAAATATAATGGAAGTTGTTAATTGCATTTATCGGGCGTATCAAAATTATTCAAAACTAAAACAAATAGTCGCATCTATAGTAGTTGAAATTTTCCCAGTTGAAACTCTATCCTAATGGAGATTAGATACCATTCAAAAATGCCTAAGAATCTGTAGAGCATCTACCGCCTGCGAGGATCTGTTGAATCTCTTCCAGGCTTCTACCTTTCGTCTCGGGCACACCTATCAAAATGTACACAAAACCAAAAAGGCTAACGCCAGAGAATATCCATAATGTTGCTGCTGGTCCGATAGTAGTGTTCATCACAGGGAAAAGCTTGGTGATCATAAATGCGGACAACCAGTTGCTGGTGCCCGCAATGGAGCCGGCGACACTCTTCACATCCTCGGAGAATACTTCGGTCATCATCAGCCAGAGGACGGGTCCAAGGCCAACGGCACTGGCCACTATAAAGATGCCCATTTACCGATTTTCAGGCTTGAATTTTTACTTATGCTCCGACCTGAAATCTCGTTTTTAACTTTAAATGTACGATTGATCTAGGGTCAAAACTATGATTAAAAAGCCCTCACTTTTTAAAATCAGATGAGTTTTGACGAAGTTATGGCATTTTGAAGTTTCGACCTATGCCCATATTACTTATGCTCCGACCTGAAATCTCGTTTTTAACTTTAAATGTACGATTGATCTAGGGTCAAAACTATGATTAAAAAGCCCTCACTTTTTAAAATCAGATGAGTTTTGACGAAGTTATGGCATTTTGAAGTTTCGACCTATGCCCATATGCCCATTTACCGATTTTCAGGCTTGAATTTTTACTTATGCTCCGACCTGAAATCTCGTTTTTAACTTTAAATGTACGATTGATCTAGGGTCAAAACTATGATTAAAAAGCCCTCACTTTTTAAAATCAGATGAGTTTTGACGAAGTTATGGCATTTTGAAGTTTCGACCTATGCCCATATGCCCATTTACCGATTTTCAGGCTTGAATTTTTACTTATGCTCCGACCTGAAATCTCGTTTTTAACTTTAAATGTACGATTGATCTAGGGTCAAAACTATGATTAAAAAGCCCTCACTTTTTAAAATCAGATGAGTTTTGACGAAGTTATGGCATTTTGAAGTTTCGACCTATGCCCATATGCCCATTTACCGATTTTCAGGCTTGAATTTTTACTTATGCTCCGACCTGATGAACTCGTTTTTTTTACTTGTGCTCCGACCTGAAATCTCGTTTTTAACTTTAAATGTACGATTGATCTAGGGTCAAAACTATGATTAAAAAGCCCTCACTTTTTAAAATCAGATGAGTTTTGACGAAGTTATGGCATTTTGAAGTTTCGACCTATGCCCATATGCCCATTTACTGATTTTCAGGCTTGAATTTTTACTTATGCTCCGACCTGAAATCTCGTTTTTAACTTTAAATGTACGATTGATCTAGGGTCAAAACTATGATTAAAAAGCCCTCACTTTTTAAAATCAGATGAGTTTTGACGAAGTTATGGCATTTTGAAGTTTCGACCTATGCCCATATGCCCATTTACCGATTTTCAGGCTTGAATTTTTACTTATGCTCCGACCTGAAATCTCGTTTTTAACTTTAAATGTACGATTGATCTAGGGTCAAAACTATGATTAAAAAGCCCTCACTTTTTAAAATCAGATGAGTTTTGACGAAGTTATGGCATTTTGAAGTTTCGACCTATGCCCATATGCCCATTTACCGATTTTCAGGCTTGAATTTTTACTTATGCTCCGACCTGAAATCTCGTTTTTAACTTTAAATGTACGATTGATCTAGGGTCTCGTTTTTAACTTTAAATGTACGATTGATCTAGGGTCAAAACTATGATTAAAAAGCCCTCACTTTTTAAAATCAGATGAGTTTTGACGAAGTTATGGCATTTTGAAGTTTCGACCTATGCCCATATGCCCATTTACCGATTTTCAGGCTTGAATTTTTACTTATGCTCCGACCTGAAATCTCGTTTTTAACTTTAAATGTACGATTGATCTAGGGTCAAAACTATGATTAAAAAGCCCTCACTTTTTAAAATCAGATGAGTTTTGACGAAGTTATGGCATTTTGAAGTTTCGACCTATGCCCATATGCCCATTTACCGATTTTCAGGCTTGAATTTTTACTTATGCTCCGACCTGAAATCTCGTTTTTAACTTTAAATGTACGATTGATCTAGGGTCAAAACTATGATTAAAAAGCCCTCACTTTTTAAAATCAGATGAGTTTTGACGAAGTTATGGCATTTTGAAGTTTCGACCTATGCCCATATGCCCATTTACCGATTTTCAGGCTTGAATTTTTACTTATGCTCCGACCTGAAATCTCGTTTTTAACTTTAAATGTACGATTGATCTAGGGTCAAAACTATGATTAAAAAGCCCTCACTTTTTAAAATCAGATGAGTTTTGACGAAGTTATGGCATTTTGAAGTTTCGACCTATGCCCATATGCCCATTTACCGATTTTCAGGCTTGAATTTTTACTTATGCTCCGACCTGAAATCTCGTTTTTAACTTTAAATGTACGATTGATCTAGGGTCAAAACTATGATTAAAAAGCCCTCACTTTTTAAAATCAGATGAGTTTTGACGAAGTTATGGCATTTTGAAGTTTCGACCTATGCCCATATGCCCATTTACCGATTTTCAGGCTTGAATTTTTACTTATGCTCCGACCTGAAATCTCGTTTTTAACTTTAAATGTACGATTGATCTAGGGTCAAAACTATGATTAAAAAGCCCTCACTTTTTAAAATCAGATGAGTTTTGACGAAGTTATGGCATTTTGAAGTTTCGACCTATGCCCATATGCCCATTTACCGATTTTCAGGCTTGAATTTTTACTTATGACTCCGACCTAGAAATACTACGTTATTGCCCATTTACCGATTTTCAGGCTTGAATTTTTACTTATGCTCCGACCTGAAATCTCGTTTTTAACTTTAAATGTACGATTGATCTAGGGTCAAAACTATGATTAAAAAGCCCTCACTTTTTAAAATCAGATGAGTTTTGACGAAGTTATGGCATTTTGAAGTTTCGACCTATGCCCATATGCCCATTTACCGATTTTCAGGCTTGAATTTTTACTTATGCTCCGACCTGAAATCTCGTTTTTAACTTTAAATGTACGATTGATCTAGGGTCAAAACTATGATTAAAAAGCCCTCACTTTTTAAAATCAGATGAGTTTTGACGAAGTTATGGCATTTTGAAGTTTCGACCTATGCCCATATGCCCATTTACCGATTTTCAGGCTTGAATTTTTACTTATGCTCCGACCTGAAATCTCGTTTTTAACTTTAAATGTACGATTGATCTAGGGTCAAAACTATGATTAAAAAGCCCTCACTTTTTAAAATCAGATGAGTTTTGACGAAGTTATGGCATTTTGAAGTTTCGACCTATGCCCATATGCCCATTTACCGATTTTCAGGCTGGGTCAAAACTATGATTAAAAAGCCCTCACTTTTTAAAATCAGATGAGTTTTGACGAAGTTATGGCATTTTGAAGTTTCGACCTATGCCCATATGCCCATTTACCGATTTTCAGGCTTGAATTTTTACTTATGCTCCGACCTGAAATCTCGTTTTTAACTTTAAATGTACGATTGATCTAGGGTCAAAACTATGATTAAAAAGCCCTCACTTTTTAAAATCAGATGAGTTTTGACGAAGTTATGGCATTTTGAAGTTTCGACCTATGCCCATATGCCCATTTACCGATTTTCAGGCTTGAATTTTTACTTATGCTCCGACCTGAAATCTCGTTTTTAACTTTAAATGTACGATTGATCTAGGGTCAAAACTATGATTAAAAAGCCCTCACTTTTTAAAATCAGATGAGTTTTGACGAAGTTATGGCATTTTGAAGTTTCGACCTATGCCGGGGAATAAAACAGGATAACATTAATGCCCGACCATTGCTGCACAACTTGTAGAATCACTGCGATGCTGAGTCCTTTGAGAGTTTTGGGACGTAACAGTGCCCAGAAAATGTTCACCTTGGGCTTATAAGACTCCCCGGTAATGAGTTCAAGCTCATCGCTGATATCGCAGTCGTTGTAAATAAATGTGCATTGAAGATTATTCAGTTAGTTGCCGATAGCATTGAAAATGTGCAGAATATTAAATACACTTGATGCAATTCTTTCACTTTTTGTTATAAGACATTAAATATTAACAAAATACAACTTTTAACAATGAAAAAGACTGATCTGCATTAATAACATTATTCATTTAATATGGTTTGTGTAATGCGTTAAAGATGCCCCTGAAATGCATTGATAAATCCAACTGTCGCTGTGAAAATTAGATAGTGTAAGTAGTAAATTGTCTGATTAGTCTATATACACTTGTACAATTAAGGGTCAACAACAAGGAAATCGGCTGGGAATATTTAATCGAAAGATGGTTGATAAGACTATCAGCAAAGTTGTAGATACGTCGATTAACATCTACGTATAAGAAATGTTGGTTTGCCGATCTATTAACAATTTAATACCGTAAAAATGCAACAGTTTCCTGAATTTTGTACAATTTCCAAGTGTTTTATTAATTATGTTTTTGCTTTTCTGTGTGTCGTGTGTGTGTGTGTGTGTGTGTCGTGTGTGTGTGTTTTATATAATACGAATTTAAATATATATGCATTTACTTAGGATCTAACGAATATTAATAAACAGCATTCGAACGCTGCTGTTTATATTCTTCTTCATGGTTCCATTATTATTTCTTTCTTTCTTTTTTTTAATAAATTGTATTATTTGCACTGAGAATGTTAACATATTTCTAAGTTAAGTCGAATTGAAAAATTGTACAAACTTTTTTGAACTGGACACAAAAAAGTTGCTAGAAATAAGCTTCTGTCGTTGCGCAAATAATCAATTAATGAATGTTTTTTTTTCGAATATTTTATTTTGATTTAAATGATTTTGAAATTGCTAAGGCGGCTCAGGCAATGCTCGCTGTATTAATTATGCAGTGAAAAGCAGAAACTTAATGTATGAATTATAATATCTCGTAATAAACATTTGAAATGCGTTTCGATATTGTGCCTTACAACTTTACATGCTATGGCAGTTTACTTGTTGGGAGTTCCTTTTGTATTTAGTATTTATCAAGCATTTATTATGGACCAAAGTGTCTGTCGATAAAACGTTTTGCTTTGTCATGCAGTTAAGCCGTTTATTTAAACTAAGCACATTTACTTACAATAAGTGATAAAAATGCTGAAATTTTTAAGTGTTTCGAATATCCTTGCCTAATTAAATTTCAAGACTCGCATTTTTTAAATTCTTGTTTCTGCTTTTCGGTGCATTTGTTGTTGTTGTATCCGTTCTTCATAATTTATTTTGTTGTACATATACAAATATATATGTGTATATATAGATATATAAACAGTTTTACGTACATAAAAATATATAATTATTTGTATAAAAAACTAATACAATGTTGCATGTATACATCTCTATTTTTTATTTGTATGTGTGTGTGAAATTGATTGCATTCATAGAGAGAAAAAAAAACAAATCAAACAATATAATCGTAATCGTAATTATTATTAAACACAAAACATCATACAAAGCATAAAATTTCAACACACACACACACACACACACTTAATCGCATGCAAAGAATATCAAAATGTTTTTGTTGCTTTTTATTGCGTTTTTATAAAAATATTGCATATATGTATACAAATTGTATGTATGAGTGTATGTGTGTGCGTGTGTGTGTGTGTGTCTGTTCATGTTTATCGAATAAATTAGCACAAATTTGACCAAAAACAAAATTACATTTTTCAACTAATGCGTAGTTTATCCTGCATGTGGCTTTATAATTGTTTAACTGTGAAATCTTGATTTCTTTTTCGTTTTTTTTTAATCTTGTTTTGTTTTGTTTTGTTTACTATGTAATGTATTTACGTAGTATATTTAAGCGCTTAGAGAACTATTAGATTTGCATTTTTGTATATAGAAGGGCGATCGATTTATCTTGATTTTCAATTGTATCTTATGATTGCAGATTTGATTATTATTTTAATTTTATTTTTTGTTTCTGTTTTGTTTTTGTTGTATATACTTGATTTAGACTCTATATATGATATATATGATTTTATTTATGGTTTTTTTGTCGCAACTTGAATCAAGTTTAGCTGCTCATTTGTTGCCGTGTAATGCCTCTCTCAAATGTTGTATTTGAATTATTTGTTGCTGCTTTGTTTTCGTCGTTATCCATTATCATTATCATTTCCATCATTATTATCATCTTCGTTTTGCTCTCTGTTCGTCCCCGCCCGCCTCTCGCCCGCTCTCTACTCGCTGCTTCGCTCTGCTCTGTTCTGCTTTCTGGTGGTGGTGGTTGTGGATTGTTAGATTGTTAGAATTTAGGCTTCGGCCTTCTTCTTCTCCTTCTTCTTCTTCAAGAACGATGGTGTGCGCAGGCCCTTCTTCTTCTTCTTGTCTTTCTTGGGTGAACCGTCCGTGGATACATCCTGGAACCGTAATAGAAATTTGCAATGAGAATATCGTTTGCCTTATTTTTTTGTACTCTTCAAAGGCTGCGATGCGGAATAAGAGCCGTTTGCACAATCTGCTTATATTTATTGAAAGGCAAACTTGGCAGGGTATCTCGTAGTCGAGCTCACTCTTAGTTCTTTTTTGTTTTTTTTTGTTACTTACCTCTTTACTGCTCTGTGAGAAGGTGCTTAGATGCGCCTCCGAATGATCGCCATTTTGTACGTTTTCACCTGTGGATTGGCCATAGAAAGTATTCGAATTAGTATTGCTGTATATGGGCGTGGTCATCTACATAGATAGATAGATATCATGTAACTCAAGGGACGCGCACAAAATCATAGATGTTGATGTGTGTTAACCTACACCTATTATTAGAGGAGGACGCACACACAAAAGAGTTATGTTATATATGAAAAACATGTAGGGTGTGAGTATATGTGAGTATATGCATATATGTATGTATCTAGTTAGTATGTAAATGTTTTTTAAGGCAAACAAACACAAGCATGCATGTATTAATCAGAAAGCATTAACTAATTACCAAGGCGACGACATGCTTTAAAGTTAAAACACAAAACATTTAAAAATGATAAGTGCCAAAAATGTTGTTACCTGTGTTTCGATTTCTTAACTTACATGGTGAGCGAATATATATGTACATATATATATAAATTGTGCGAATGAACAACATTTATTGTAACATATATAAACTTAATAAACCGACGCATCTTAATACTAAAAAAATGTAATTTTTTATAATAAAAAAGCAATGAAAACAGAAAAAGCACAATTCATGAATAAACTCTTTAACAAAAATTAATAATATTAATAATAATAATAATAATAATAATAGTAATAAACAATGTGGCCAAGTTGAGGTGCTTAAGTTTATGACAATAGTTGAGAGATTAAAAGAAACAATCCCAATCCCAATCCCAGTCTCTACTTGGCTCTGGTTGGCTTGACGACGCTTGACTTGATATCGTCGCGCATCTGGGAGATACGCGTGCGGCAGTCATAGATAATGGCACGATTGTGCAACTCGTGGGCTCGTATGATGCTGTTCAGCAGTTGCTGCAACTCCACTTCCAGATTGCGCAGCAATCGCTGTTGCGCCTCCGACTCGGTGTAGCTGTGGGTTGAGTCGCCGGACGTCAACTTGGACTGGGAATGGGTTGTTGGCGGCAGCTGGGAATCTGCAATTGCCACATAGCTATAGGTGTGGCACAATGCCGGCGCCGAGTTGGAACGTTGCAACAGCAGCGACGACGAGGGTGTTGGCGAGGCAAGTGGGGCACGTGGCAATTGCAGCTGCTGCTGCTGGTGTTCCGCCAAAAGCTGAGTGGTGCGCTGCTGCATGGCCAGCTGCTGGGATATATAGTGTATCTCATCATCGATGACCTTCTCCAGCTTGGAGCGGAACTCACGCTCATTTGCCTGCACCGTCTGCACACACTCCGTGTTCCGCAGCGACACATTGATGAGTATCTCAATGGAGGAGGTGGTCGTCTTCAGCTGCGACTCCGCCTCCGGCGAGCTGCTCAACGTGAGTCGAATATGCTTGCCCTGACTGTAAGCCTCTGCTTCCTGTGCTGTGGAGCCGGAGCAGGAGTCATTGCTGTTGGTATCACGACGCTTGCTGCTGCTACTCTTCTTGTTATTGTTGTTGTTGATGGAAGTCTTGTTGCTGCCACCACCACCCAAACCACTGTCGTCGCCATTCTGATACATGGCCTGCTCCGCTTCGGGCTTGTCAGTGCCATCCTTGGGCAGCGCATGATTGCTGGGCAGAAAACTGCGCAGCGTATAATTGCTGGGATAAAGACTGTCATCGTCGCGATCACAATTGGTATTGGTGATATTGAGCACGGAGCTAAATTGAGCCGTCAGCTCATCCAGCGAATCGTCGGCGCTCTGCGGACTGGAGCTGCTCCTCCTGCTGCAGCTGCTGCTTCTCGTTGCCGTTGTTGTTGTTGCCGCACTATTGTTGCGCTGCTTGCGCGGTGTACTTGGTTGCAACTGGATTTGCATCTCGGAGACATAAGATGGCGATGGCGATGCTGATGCATCCTGCTGTGCGATTGGCCTATTTTGCTTCCCACTCGCACTCGCACTGAGCACATTGAGCATTTTACGCTTGGCAAAGCTCAGATTGGTCAGATCAATAAAGGAGACGACCTTCTCCCGCTGCTCGGCGACCGTCTGCCAAATGCTCCGATTAGCGGGATGCAAGAGAATATTTGGCTCACTTGTCAGCGGACAATTAAAGCCGTAATGCGAAAAGGTGCGAAATGGTGCAGCTGATGATGATGCATTTAAGTCATTACTGCTGCTGCTGTTGTTGTTGTTGTTGATAACAGTTGGCTGATATATAAGAGCTGAATGCACAGCGGATCGGATAGGTGTGCTGTGCTGTGCCAGATGTGCCACAAAGCTATCCTCGCTTGTGGTGTGTGCATTGAGCAGCGGATAGTTGTGTTTATATGTGGCATCGATTTTATGGATTACATGCACCTGCACGCAGTGAAAGGGCTCAATGCAACGACTTGTTGTGTCATAGAGGAAAGCGTATTTGTGTGACAAACATGCCAGCATAGCTGAGATAAAAGAGGGTCATAAGTGAGTGTGTGTGTGTGTAGGTGTGTGTAAAACACATCACAGTTTTGGGTGTATAAATCAGACTTACATGTAACAATTCACAATCAAAAATTGGGGAAACTTTAAAAGTAAGCGTAACATTAACAGTTACAGCCACTGTTAACATTTGACATTTAACATTCAACATCTGTTGTTTAAGCTTACAAATTAGGCCCGACTGTTATTTAACATTGAAGGATTATCGCTTAACATTAAATATTTCTATTTATTTCCAAGTAAATTCAAATCATAATATATTTCACCATACAAATCACCAGCATTATTAACTAAATAATACATCTTTCATTATTACATATACAATTCACCATTAAATACTCCATGTAAATACTCCAGTTTTATTTGCTAAGATCTATTAATACAAATCCACAAAATATTTTCAAACTTTATTGTTTACTTTTTCATATATATGTTGCTGTTAGTGTATGTGTATGAGTGCAATTGAAAAACATGCTAATTATCAAGTTTACAAAAATAAGTGTTGTGTAATGGAAAATTTCACATTTTTCAAATGCAGTAAACGAATTTAAATGTGCTGACTTGGCAAAGTAAAATGGGCAAAATGGGCAAAATGGAAAAAATTAAAAATATATTTCAAAAATATGTTGAACAAGTTGAACATAAAAAGAAAAAGCTCCACTTTGTTTTCAAAACCAGTCAAAAATCGTCTGTGAAAGGTATTTGGTATTGCTATTTAGATTCATTTGAAAGACTGCTGCTCGTCGCCGTCTTTGGGTGCATCAGCAGCTGGTGGAGGCATATCTGTGGCGTCTCCTGTGTCTCCAGTGTCAACTTGCTGTTCGCTTGCCAGTTCTTGGTTTAATTCATTTTCTGCCTCAGCAATAATGTTCGGTGTAATCTCCGTATTTAATAAGTTACAGTGGTTGATATCATCTGCTGTAAGTCCGAGGGCGTTTAAAAAGTCCGGACTTTCGGCAAACAGTGGCAAATCAAACATAATCACTTCAAGTATATCGGTTAGCAGGCGTTCTTCTTCTTCTTCTTCATCATCATCATCATCATCATCATCATCATAATCATCATCATAATCATCATCATCATCATCATCATCATCGTCTTCGTCTATTCCCTCAATGGGTACATACTTGTCATCTCTGCCGCCAGACGGATCGAGCCAATTCGGTAGTTGGGAACAGCGAGGCACGGGTATCTCGTCCAAGGATTCATCGGCGCTGAGTGTTGACAATTCAATCGTATCGCCATCCGCCGCGGACCTATCTTTTGTGTCTTCCTTACCACCGTTCTTACGCTTCTTCTGCATTCTAGCTGCCGCCATCGATGTGCTTGGCTTGTCATCTTCCTCATCCTCATCCTCATTGTCATCCTCAATGTTGTCTTTTGTCTTGTGATATTTTGTTTCTAGTTTGAGCAGAGCCTCCGCATCCGTTGAACTGTCGCCGCTGTCGTAATAGAGATAAGCTTGCTTATTCTTCTGAGTGTCCAGATTGAAGGCACCACGCACCGAGCTCAGCGGAAAGCCAGATGAGTGGTCATCCTCGGTTTCCTCCTCCAACTCCTCTTCATCATATTCAAATTCTTCAGTTGCCTTTTTCAAACTTGATTCCCTGACTTCTCGAGTATCCACTTGTTCAGATGTGGCGGACTGTCCATCGGGAACATCTGCACCAGCCGTGTTTCTATCCACCACTTGCTCATCGTCAGCTGATGAGACCACATTCTGTGATTGCTTCTCATCAAGTCTATCATTGGAATCTGTCTCCATATCACCAGTTGTCTCGGTCTTGTTTGTTTGCCCATTTGGCTCATCAGCTTGCAACAACTGTTGATCAGCAGCAGTCGGTAAACGGGACTCGCAAGCTTCATTAGCTTCATTCTTATCATCCTGTTCGATGTCGCTTTCATCCATTGACTGATCTCCTTGGGATTCCATTGGAAAATCCGACATGTCATTATCACCGTCATACATGGGCTCCTCCTCCTTCAACTGCTGCTCCTGCAAAATATTCAAGTTAAAGGTGGTGCTGGAAAAGGTTCGTTGCTGCAACTGTGGCGCTGAGGACACATCCGTGAAGAAAGTGCTACTCGACATGGTCCGATTCAGTGCAGAGCGTAAGCTTCGACGCAATTTGAAAGTGTGCACTGTGGGTTTGAGCCGTTTGGCATAGGGCGGGCATGAAGTTTGGGGTGAAGGACTTGGACTGTTAGCTGATCTGCGCTTTTGTCCGACGTAGGCACGTGGCG
Organism: Drosophila nr. perissopoda 5 BK-2023a; assembly: GCA_035044105.1. Lineage (NCBI taxonomy): Eukaryota > Metazoa > Arthropoda > Insecta > Diptera > Drosophilidae > Drosophila > Drosophila nr. perissopoda 5 BK-2023a. Next base: position 1,565,716 of record JAWNMK010000267.1, read on the forward strand.
TCGTTGGCATCGAGACCCACAGACGAGCGCTGCTGTTGCGCTGCTCCGCATGGAATGTGCACACGGAGGAGGAGTCATCGCTGGCGTTGTTGTTGTTGTCCGCCTCAATCTGCACCTGAACCTGCTTAGATCGCTTCTTGCGCGAGCTACCCGGCGTTTTGGGGATGGAGGAACGCGGCTTGCTGGCATTGCGTATGTTCTCCTGGATGAAGTTGCGCTTCTTGCGCAGACAGCCGCGCACAACAGATGTGGACGAGGCGTTGATGGCGCTCTCTGAGTTGGGACGCGATGACGAATCATCTCGACTGCTGTTCAAGGAGCGCGACGTACGCGGCCCTGGGCGAGTAATGAGACGAGAGTGTGCCGACGAGGTCGAGGGTGCATCTATATCAATTCTGGAGTAGGCGCTCGGATGTGGATCGCTCTCAAACTGAAACAGATGCGGTGTCCGGGCTGCTCCGGGAGTCTTTAGGATGTGCGTGCATGTCACAAAAGTCTCCTCGACACCGCAGCCAATGCTCTGGAGTGCGCTCTGCGGCAGCTTGTTGCGTATGCTCTCATCGATCTTGGCAAAGATCGCTTCGCGTTCCTTTAGCTTGTCCGCCTCGATGAACTCGAGTATCTCGCGCTCGAGGGGCGAGAAATGAGAGCTAGATTCGGTCTGGGCCTCTTTGAGTACAACGACGGCAGCTTCTCCGCCCTCCTGGGAATCCTCTTCAACGTTCAGTTGAAGGTCTTGGGAATCCTCTTCAACGTTGATTTCATGCTCATCGATATCCTTTTCATCAAGGTGACTGGCTTCAACGGCATCTTTGAGTTTATTCCCATTGGGCAGAGGCGTTACTGGCTTCTCATCATCCCGCTTCTCCTCGTGATGGATCTCAGCTTGCGGTTCGCTATCCTCCTCCTCATCGCTACTGGAACTATAGGGTTGTGGCTCCGAAACAGGTGCCGCATCATCAGCATCTGATATGTTCTCCTCCTCGGACGACTCCTGTACGCTATTATTCTGGCCCATTTGTCCGACTGTTGCACTGTCCACCACTTGCCCAAGCGCCTCACCCACAACGCTCACACTCTGCACAAGCGAATCCAATGGTTCCGATGACTCCCTCAAGGTTTGGGCCAATCCAGCTACGCTATTATTCCCGCCCATTTGCTCAAGCCCGTCACCCATAGCGCCCAGACTCAGCGCAAACGAAACCAATATTTTCTGTAACATCCTGAAGGTTTGGACCAATCCAGCATTCTGCATTTGAGCATCTTGTTGCTTTGGCTGTGGTCCACAATCGTTGGACCTTAGAACACGTGCCTCCTGGGCATCCAGCGACATTGTCAACGTATGCTCCACAGTTGCTGGCGCCTCCTGTTCCATTTGCTCCTTGGCGCCAAAGAAGTGCACATGATCCTGCCAGAGCTCTTCGAACTCCAGCTTGCGGCGTTGACGCTCATTGCGCGACATTAACTGGCGTTCCTCCTCCACTTTAACCAGCTCCTGTTCCTGCTCCTGCTGCGAGTTGTTGGCATCTGGTTCCACGTTCGCAACTTGTAATTGGGTCATCTCGAGCGTAACGCGTCGCTCTACGAGCGGATTCTGTTCCTGCTGCGCATGCTTCTGCCAGTTGCCAAAGTTCCACACTTCCGTAATGTCAGTCCGGAATGTGTTCGTATCCGATTGCGGTGAACCGGTAGCATAGGGTGCTCTCATTGGTTGCGCACTGGTTGCACTGGCTCCAGGACTTGTGGGCGTCTGGATGCCAGGTAAACTAATGTAACTGGTTACGGCTTGTTCTCCAGGCACATAGTTGCCATTGGTGGACTCCTCGGAGTAGTTGAGAAGTTCAATTTGGTTAAGAAAATTGCCAAATGGCAGGGATCCCTTCGTTTGGGTGCTCACATGGCAAGGAATCGAGTTGGTCAAGGTGCGCTCGTGCTCCTTCTCTGCCTCCTCTTTAAGAGATGGCACAGGGCTGCTGGAACTGATCGGATCCTCGGGCTCATCCTCGGCACTGCGTCGCTGCAGTTCGGGCTTCAGTCGCAGCAGCTGCTCAAAGCAATAGTGACAGAGGAGCTCATAGCGCGGCGTCGAAAAGATCTCCTCATAGCTGAGGGCACGCTGCACGTTGGGACGATAGCGAATGCAGTTGGCTCCAGCCGGCAAATGCTTGTGCTCGGTGCGCACTGGGAATCGCGGTGAATTGAAGCCATTGTGCGACAGGGTGCGATAAGGCGGCAGAGGAAAAGAAATAGGAGTAGTAGAAGGTGGAGGTGGAGGAGTCATCGACTGTCCATTGGCCAAGACGAAGAGACGACGACGTGGCGATGATGAATCATTGGTGGTGGATACTATGCTGGATGTGGCCGTGGAACGGATTGTGCCGGCATCTCCATAATTAGGCATGTTGTTGTGGAGACCGTGAAGAAGCACCGAACAAATCTGCGGCTGACTGCAGCGACCCAAAGACGCAGCAGCATACGAATAAAGATGCCCACCTGCCAGATACTGTGCCAAGTCAGCAACATCGGATTCGGGGGAGGACAAGGTTTCGGGACGGGAACGGGGAAGGGGTCTGGGACAATAAACTGATATCAAATTGGATTGTTTGTCAAATGCAGCTTGCAAATCGCGACGACACTTGCTAGTCGAGGAGGAGTTGGAGGCTGGAACAACACTCGGAGGGCAGCACTGAATCTGGTTCTCCTTGTCCACCTCATCATGGATTGCATTATTGTTGCCGTTTTGCTTCTCAAGATGCGGCGACATCTGGACGCTATCTGCGCTAGTTGTTGCTTGAACTTGCAATTCTTTTGAAGTAGACCAGGCCAGGGGGCGGGGTGGTAAAGAAAGAAGTCAAAAGGGGGGCATTGATCAGTAAGTTTGGACACTACTCTGACAAACGAGACTTACACTCAACTCAACTCAAGTCTAAGGCCGGCAAATTGGAGTAAACAATTGAAACAATTGAAAACTGTATTAAATTGACACAATTGCGGCACTTACGACTTGGAACACGTTGATTTATAAGAGATACGTGGAGGAGTATGCTACTCCTAATACGTACGAGTATTAAATACCTACGATCTGTAATATACCTAAATCCGAAAGATCCGGCTAAGTGAGAGAGATAAATGTAAAATATTCAGATAATATACATATATCTAGTGTCATTTGATAAATTCAATAACCAAGTTGCCCGATCCAATAATCTAAATGAGCTAATTATGAATATTTCGCAAATGGGTTTCTCTTTTTTCAATTTTAGGTTAGGTTGAGGTGCATATTATGTAAATGTAAAATAAAAGTGATTTTGCTAGTTATCAACACATCAATGAAGAGGGGCATGGTTATACAACATATATATTATATATATGTATGTGTATATACAAAATGCAGCATTATGTCGTGCTATCATCCCAGGGTATTATTGAGCTACAATCGTATAAGTTGTATAGGTATAATTAGGGGTTAGCTATTTATGTATACAACAGCAAAGGGACTTTTGTTCGTTTACCTCGGCCAGTTGGTGGCTTGCGATTTGTTGCTGTATGAGAGCGTTCGCCGTTTATAAAACTAAGTGTGGCTAAAATAAGTATTGAAGAAATAAAGGTACATAAAAAAATTCGCTTGATTTGGATGCTTTTGATGTTATGTGGTTGAGCATCAAATAAACCTTGGAAAAAAATTTGCATTAAAGACGTAAACTTAAAATAAATATGTGTGTTTATGTTGGAGATACGCATACGAATAGCATACAAAATTGTATCAAGTAGCAGATATATTAGCAGTAGAGTGTTAAAAAGTATCGATACTTTACGATGCAATGTGTCAGTGTTAGAAAGTAATGTTAGCGCTTATAGGAAAATGGAAAGACAAACGGAAAAAGCAATTAAAAGAAAACAACTGCAGTTGTTCAAAAACGAAAAAACTAAATAACTATATGTGCACACAGAGCCACTTAAATGATGGAAGCTAACAGAACGCTTCGATTTATGTTAAAAACAATGGGCAAATAAAGAGCTAAGCTATTTGAATGCAGAATGATATTTAATAGCCAGATTCCACTCTCAAACATTAAGTAAACATCAAGTAAATGCTAAAAAATGTTGGGCATAAGTGGAATCGGGCTATAAGATTATTAGTTTGTTTAAGATGTCGTGAGAATATGCATTCTATAAGTACTTCAATTTCGATCACTTGTCTAAAAACTATGCGAGAGTATTATTGTTTTTGTGTTTTATTTTAATTTTTTTTTTTTTTGTTTACTACACACTAAACTTTCGGGCCGCACTCACCTCTAATACAAAATGTTTTGTACTAAACTGCACTTTTAATTTGTTTTTTTTATATTGAGAGTGTAGTTGTTATGTAAGAGAGCAGCAGCAGACACAGTTACACAGTTTTTTTTGTGGGTTTTTGGTAGTAGAAAATTTAAGTAGTAGTAGTAGTAGTAGTAGTTGTTGTTGTTGCTGTTTTCGCTGTTTGTTGTTGTGTTTTTGTTACCCTACACACAGTCTAAAAGTTGTTATATCTACATAGAGTTATAGTTACATTTTAGCTGCCAATTTATTTGTGCTTGTGTTTGGCTAGGAAGTTCCAAAGTATAAATATATATATATACAAAAAATAAACACGATTATAGGGTAGACAAAGTTACAAATTTTGTTTAACAATATGTCCAATTATTGTTTAAATAAAATGTGCACATTAAATCAAATACTAAATACAAAGACCAAAACTGCAGCTGTAGAGTGTTGAAAATCTTGGTAAGGGGTTAATAAAACGGGTTTTCAAAATAAACCCCATTTTGCAACTAGAAGTGGCTCTTGTTGGTAGTTGTAGTTGTTGTTGTTGTTGTGGTAAATTAATTGTTGTTTTCTTTAGTGGCTGATTTGTAAATAAAAATCACTTAATACACGCCGTACAACAGGTGACTCCTTAAATGGTGGACACAGTGGAACAACAGTTGCAGTAGCAGATGGACAGAGTTGAAATTGTGTTGGAAATTGCGGTAAATTATGCGACAGAAGAGTATTGTTATAGTAGAAAGAGATTGGAGATTGGAGATTTTTACAGGAAAGAGGTCGAAACTGTATCAAGGGCTACGAGTAGTTTTTTGTTGACTTTTGATTATAATTAATAGTTAGGTATTTGTGTGTGTGTGTGTAAGTGTGTGTGTTTGTTGAGTAGAGCCAAAAATAAAAGGAAAATAGCATAAGTAAATTTGTAGGTTAGGTTTCAAATAAGTATCGAAATAAGTAGAGTTGATTAATTTTAAATCATATGGTTAGATATTTGTCTACTTTAAAATATAATTTATGATATAAATAACAAGACGTAGTAAAAAATAAAACGTTTGAAAAGAAATCACAAAATAACAAAACGAAATGCAAAATAAATATAACAAAATGAAAAACTTGAACAAATTTCGTATCACAAATCAAATGATTTTTTTTGATCTAGACGTAATGGAGAAGGACATAACTAGGTGTGTGTGTGTAAATATATAAACTTTTAAATGTGGTTTGTAGGACATACAAACAATGGGAGAGAAATTGTGAATAGAGTTTTTGGACTTACCATCACTCAGCACAACCTCAGCCTGGCTGGGAATGGGCGCCTGCTGTGTTTGGATCTGTATGACTTGGTGTTCTGCAAAGGTCAAAGGTTGAACTCATTAAAACACACAGTTTCTATGGACGTCTAGTCTCGATGTGGATCTTACCCGTTTCTGGTTCACTCTGTGCGTGTTTTGCATGTGCATGTGCACCCGCCGCCTGCATCGAGTTGAGTGCCTCCGATTCCGAAAAGTCTGTATCGGTATCTATTTAGAAAAATTACAGAAATTGTTCAACAAAAGTATTTCGAATATGCTAATTGCATTTTGGTTGCTTACATTCGCCATGAATGCTCTTCTTTTTGCGCTCCACGGTGCGTTTGTATTCGTTGAGCTCATCGTCTGTCACATTGTCGAAGGGATTCTTGGCATAGGGCGCCTTGTAGACAGTCGCATTGTGTTGGAAGCCGCGCTGTATGATGCCCTTGGAGGCAGCACCCATTAGCACCACATGGTCACCGGTTTGGGAGACGGTTGCATCTTTGATGCGATTTGCCTCATCCCAGGTGACGCCCTCCAGTATATGCGATTGTGGGCCAGCTGAAATGACATCCGCACGACGATTGTCCTTGATCTGTAATTGGTCCAAATATTGAATATATTAAAATTGATTTGAAGTTTTGGATGATTTCAAGTACTGACTTGCTGTTGCAGCCGCTTAAACTCCTTGGTTGTGGTTCCAACTGGCACAAATTGCAATGGATCCTCGATCCGCACCGGCGTTGAGTGGGTGGGCGAACCTTCGGCTACCCACTTTTTATGGTTTTCGATTTTTCATATTTTGTTTTGTTTAAGGTACAAAAGGGGCAAGCAATTGATAGAAAGAAAGAGAAAGAAATTTGTTTTATTTAGATTTCAATGTTTTCAAATTGCAAAAAGTGCTTAAATCGAACAGCTTTGTTCTTAAATAGTCCAAACGTTAAATGTTCCCTTAAATTCCTTAGTTTGATTTCTACAATGTTTAAGATTGCATTTAATTGTTAAATATAGATTTTGAATACCTAAACCTAGATATATTTATTTGTACACAACTGCAGGCGAATGTCAATTGAATGCTTAATGTTTTTGAAATGCGAATGATGTGTATAATAAATGAAATATAACAAGCATAAATGACTTTGTGCCGTAACAAAATTAAATATTCAGGACAACTAAAAACATGCAAAGAAAAAGAAATTTGTGTTTTTTAACATATATACATTAATAAAATGAATGTGAAAACAAACAAATTGAAAACATGCCGTGTGTTCGATGAGTATTAATTAATTTACACAATCAAAATTATTTGTATTTAGCATTAATGCTGGCATTTAATATTTTGTAACAAATGTCTTTCTCTTTCTTTGCATTTAGTTTTTGTAAGGAAAATCATAATTGGAAATTCCCTAAAAAGGCACAAAATCATCTAAGCGATTTGGTTTCATATATATTTGTATATTTATTTGATTAATGCACAATTACAATTTATAAAGCATATTATATTATTTTGATTTAGCATTAGTGTCATTATGTTATTTTGTGGCGAATTTTTGCTGCATTTTGGTTACAAATAATCTGCATCAATGTAAAATTTGTAAAGTTCGCAGTTTTTTTGTTTTTTTTTACTCTTAAAACTTAAATGTTGAATCTTTAATTTGAAAGCAAGTTGAAAAGTTGAAGCAGAGGCAATAGAAACTAGTATAAAAAAATAAGAGCTGCAATTAATATTTCTATGGATGGCTGCTTGGAATGTTTCTGCGGGTGGGGATTGTTTAAAAGAATTTCCCTATTTGTAAATATTAGGATACACATCGGTCTTTCAATTAGTTAATGCGAACTGCAAACTATTTTCCCTCGATTTCCTTGAGGCTAACAACTTTTTGTGTTTGCTGCTGTTGTTGATGTTGTGTCGTTATATCTTCAAATGTTATGATCTCTACCTTTGTGATTTTCTTGGGATCTGGAGTGCCAGTCTCCAGTACCTCGACCTTCTGATAGACATTGGGCGAGTTCAACCAGCGACTGCGATCGCCACCCTTGCGTATATCGCCCTTCTTCCAGATGCTGCACAATGTATGGAATGGATGGAGATTAGGATATTACATTAGCTACTGTTATTAAGAAAAGAAAGTTGACTCATGCATACCCTTGTCTGAAGAGCTCCTCCTCTTCGAGCAGGTAGCCTAGCGAGGAGACAGCCGGTGGCAGTTCCACATCATTCTTCGGCTTTGGCGGATCCGATTTGATCAGTGGATGGCGGTATATGTAGCCAGTGCGATAGCCAGCATTGTCCAGCATACGCATCAGTGCCTCGAATTCGGCACCACCCACACGCCACTTTGGCGGACTGCCGATCTTGGGCGGTGCTGGGGCATCTTCTTTGCCAGCGGCAGCAGCGCCCCCTTCCTCCGTGGCAATGGCTGCGAATTTCTTTTCTAAATCCTCGGGCGGACGTCGCGATTGCTCGTAGATTAGTTTGCGCGATTCATCGGGTATGACCACCAGATTATCGATGCCGACGGGCAGTAGCTTCAGTTGGGTCTCGCACGCCTGCACGATGTGGCAGGCGGCAAAGAAAGCCTCCTCGATGGTCTCGCCGCAGCACAGAGCGCCATGGTTGGACAACAGCATGACCTTGGAATTGGGTCCCAGATTGCGTACGAGGCGATCGCGCTCCTCCTCATCGAAGAGGCCGGTGTAGGCGTGTGTGCTTACCTCGCCCAGCACGCAGGCATCCTTGGTGAGCGCCAGCAGGCCGGACTTCACCGAGGAGATCGCCACCACGGGACTGCAGCCAATGTAGATGGCGCAACGGATGTCGGGACGTGCGGCATGCACCACCGAATGCAACGCAAAGTCTGTAAGATGAAGTGAAAGATGAATCAGCTGATGTCCACTTGTAGTTTGGCAGCCAGTTAATACTTACGGCTCTTGTTCACCCCAAAATTGGTGGTGCCCTGCTCGACAATCTGGCCCTGCATGTCGACTTTGTTGAGGGACGAGGCTGTCACCTCGTGGTAGAGCAGTCCATATGGATTGACCAAAAAATACTCTTGATCGACCTTGAGGCGGGCCGTGATCTGTGCACCCAGACCCTGGGTCCAGCCGTACAGATCGAGCAGCCGGAATGTGGCAGCCAGTTTGCATCTGAGTATCTTCTCGCCCTTGGCATAGCCCATAGATTCCACGCCGCGTATATCATTGATGGGCACCATGCAGCTGCTGCTCTTGAATACGTTGCTCACGCGTGACACGGGCACGCCCACAATATCGGATAGCTGCTGCAATATGCCACTGGCACCAGCACCACCCTCGCGTGCCGAGTCCACAATGCGCTCGAGTTCCTCGCGAAACAGTTTCGAGCCCATAATCGCCTCCACACGTTTGCGTCGCTCCATTTCGCGCATGTCCTGCAAGTTCATGGGATAATGATTAGATAAATAATTTAAATATATATATATATATCTATATACCTGTTCAATGTCCGCGGGACGCGCTTTATTGTTGTCATCATCCTCGCCCGCGGTGGGATCTATGCCGTTCTGTGGCGGTTGCTCTACCTCAGTCATGTTTCTTCTTAGTTTGCTTTATTGTAATTTACTTGAAATGCTAAAAATAGATGCAAGCAAAGCATACACAAAAATAAACAATTTAAATAAATATCAAATTTATATTGCTTGTAAATTTATTTTCAAATTTCTTTTGCTTTCGTTCGGCTCAGCTGAAAATTATCAACTGACCTTAAAAAGTGCAAGCCAAAAACAATTTCTGGTTTACCGTTCTAGAAAAAGGGGGTGGCAACATAGAGAGAGACCGAGAGAGAGAACGGCAGAAAGCACTTGTGTGACGACGCCTGCATAAAAGTGCATGGCGAGGCGCAAAATTCAACCACCCAAAAATATAGCGAGAGCGGGAAAGAGATAACTATGCAAAAAGAGAGAGAGTGAGGGCGAGAGTGCAAAGCTTGAGAGAGCAGCAAAGGAGCCATATGTCTGTATTTGTGTGTGTGTTTGCACGCGTTGTGAATGGCAAAAAGAAAAAGAAAACAGCAAAAAGCACAACAGCTAAAGTTCTGAGAGCCGGTCCATTTCCTTCTTGCTCATTTCATTTCATTCTTTTTATTATTTGTACATGCATATATAAATATATGTATACATGAATATTGTATATTTGACAAACCCAACAAATTCCAATTCTAATTTTGGTAAAATTTGTGTGCTTTGACAGTTGCAAGGGAAAATATACATAATATGTATGTTTGCTCTTTTTTATTTATATTTTCTTTTTTGGGTGCGGAGTGTGAAAATAAAAATGGAAAAAATACTATTTTAAGATTACTTGCTTTTATTTTGTTGGCTTTTACGAATTTCAAATTGGATGCCTGAAAGCAAAATGAAGAAAGTGGCGGAGACAGAAATCAACAACAACAACAAAAACGACAACGACAACAACTAACTAAAACGTCAGACAAACGCATCTCAAGCGTAAAGAGCAACGCAAGCAACGGACGGACGGATAGAGAGACAGACGGATAGCAGGAGGGAGAGGGACGAGTGCAGCAGCCGCCACTTAAAACAAATAAACAACTATAATGTGGAAGAAGCGTAAAAAAATGCGCTGCTCGTTTAATTTTAGGCGTGGTGGTTTTTCATTTTTTCTTTTCTTTAATGCTATTAACCTTCAACAATTTGAATTGCGCTGCGCCTGTTATTTTTATCAATGTGCGTGCAAAATAATGCTTGCACATATATCAAAAATTAAATGATACAAATCGCTACATAAATATTTATTTATGTCAGATTATACAGTTATGGAGAAAAAATAATCGAAAGCGATAATGAACGCAGAGATTGCAAGTATCTGCAAACCTATCTATACAGATATTTACGACACCTATGCAGCATACTTAAATGAAATGCACAACTTCCCCAACAACTGACACTTAAATGCCAATTTAAAAAGAGGAAGCCACAATCGAAGCATTTTTTCTGCAACGCTGCCACTTTGTGTCGCAGCACAAAACAAGAAAGTGCGCGCACCTCTAACGGCGGCGGCTCTGCTTTGTAGTCAGCTTTTATAGCATTGTTTAAAAAAGTATTAAAGAAAAAAACAAACAGAAAAAAATAAACTGGGCTTGACAATTGACCATCGACATCATCGAGCATGCAAATGTGCATACTTAAAGTGCATTTAAGCCGTCAGTTTTTGTTTCTTGTTTTCTTTTGTTTTGCTCTTTTTTTAGCTGTCGCTGCTAATTATGACGTATGCGCTGCGCTAACTGCGCTTATGGCTGAGTGAACGCGTGCCGCACATTTTGAGTGACAGAAGGAGAAACAATAAATACAACAACAGCAAGCACTGCAAACAGAGCAAGCAAACAGAAAGCAGCAAACAGGCAAAAATGTGTGGCCAGGTAATTGAACTTTTGCTGTGTACGCGTCTCGCTCAGCTCATTTATAGTGCGTGGGCGACGACAACAGAAGAACATTTGCCTGGAAATCAAAGAGAATAAGTGGTGAAAATAAACGTTTCTCAAGTGCCCAGTCAGTCAGTGGGCGAGAGAGCTAGCAGCAATAAACTTAACGAGCCATCACAAGTACATCATGGATGCGTAGGTGTTATTGTTGTTGTTGTTGTTCCCGTCTGGCAACAGTGTTACCCCACAATATTTGTATTTGTGTGTGGGTGTGCGATTGATTAACCCACCACAAAACCCAAGTCCCTTTAAAATCAAGAACCATGCACTTTTTATGCCTACTTTAACTGAAAATAATAATAAAAATGTAAAAATCAAAAATACAGCTATTTGAATATTGAATATACCACAAGTAGGTAGAGTCGGAAAAGTGTTAGGAAGGAGGCGAAGCTGCTGCAGAGGTTGGTTAACAAATGCATTCTCTTTCCCAATCACCGCTCGCTCTTCAACGGATAAACCAACAAAACAAGAGATTGGTTTAATTGCAAGATTCTGATTATGGTAACACTGGTCGGGGAGTTGTATATATGGCTAATAGTGCCCAGGTCATCAACAAAATTAACGTTTGTTTGTTAAAGCCGCACACAGTTTGTTGACCTTCGCTGCATGTCTAATCGAATTTCAACAGCTCGAAAACAACAAGAAGAAGAAGTAAAAACGAATACACAAAACTAAATTAAGTTATCATGTGATCCGATCCGACAAGGTGATGTAATATTATCGAGCGCTGCTGCTGCGATGACAAATGTCGCTGCTGCTAATACTGTCGTCGCTGCTGTGGTTGTTTGTTGCATGCCTCCGCTCCGTGTTCTGTGTTTGACCTTTTGTGCACAGCACGGAAACGGCAATTAAATTTAGGCAAAGCTGACGCCAACATTCGTTATCTGTCTGCCTGTCTGTTGACATTATGCAATTATATCACTCACTTAAGCAACAGAGACACGCCCCTTATTTTAATGGAGATTCGCTTTTTTGTGTTGGCGCTAAAAAAAATGTTTGCCACAAACAAACCAACAAGTCGAGAGATGTAAACGCTTGTTAACTTGGCTTTAAAGGTGAAGAATCAAATTACGATTTTTTTTTTTTTAATTTTCATCAATTTTTTTTATGTTATGTTAATTAATTTTATATTATATTATTTTATTTTAATGCATATTATTTAATTGTTTTTTATTTATTATAATTATTACAAATCAGTCAAGAGATGCAGACGCTTATTAACTTGGCTTTAAAGTTAAATAATCAAATTATGCATTTCTTAAGCATTCAGTTGTTAAATTTGACACTCATAAAAACACACTTCAATTAACCCCAAAAGGGAGACGCCCTCTATTTAATGTTCACACATTGCGCCAGCGTTAATTAAATTTCTCAAGTATTACGCCCATTCTCATATGTCTTACGTAATAACGGACAACAGCAATAAGGTCAACATCATCATCACCATCAGTTTGTACATCATCAGTGAATGAATGAGCAAATGATTCCACATTCAGTTTTAATAATAATAATGCAACAAGTCCGTCACTCGGTCAGTCAACTGAAAGATCGTTCGGCTTAACTGGAGCAAATATATATATACGTAAATAGAAGTACAATGACAAATGGGAACATATTTCCGAATGACGCCGAGTGCAATAAACTGATCCGAGCTGAGAACGTCAAGTGTAAATAACGATAATTGGTAGTTGTAAGTGGGTTTTTTTTTTTTTTTTTGCCAAAGATTGAGCAAAAACATGAAATATTGTTCATTATTCATTCATTTAGATGGCTATGCAAATAAGACTGTGACTTGAATTTGGTTTACTTGAAGGCAAGATTAGTTTGGAAACGCGTAACGAGTACTAATAAATGTCCATACATTGTTACTTTACAAATACAAATATATATATATATAAATATATATAGAGTGTCGTATAACGTTGACGCTGTAGTCCACTTGGGAAAAATGTACAACGTAAAAATATATACATTTCGTTTTAATATGCGAAACGTTGTGCAGCAAAAATTGCAGTTGTATTTAAACAAAGTTTGCAGTAGTTTGCTTCGCCAATATTAAAAAATAGCGCTTTAATTTTTATGAAGAACGTAAATACGTTTATCAATACACGTGCAATTATTTTAATAATTATTTTAATTAAGTAAAAATAGCAGACAAGTTTTTTTTGTTCTATTCTGATTTGTGGAGCAACAAGCTAAGAACCCAAAACTGAGAATGCGAAGAATGTTGTTTGTTTTGCACAAAGAACGCTTTAGACTCGATTCTCTCACAAGCAGTCGTGGCCGAGTGGTTAAGGCGTCTGACTCGAAATCAGATTCCCTCTGGGAGCGTAGGTTCGAATCCTACCGGCTGCGAAACTTTTTTCGTATTTTATTTGTTTCAATGAGTCAAACATTGTATTAGTAATCATCAAGCACTTTTAAGAGGTGTTTTTATTTCATTTATTAGTAAGTATTTATTTTACTTTAATGTATCTTAGTACATTTTATATTATTATTATATTATTTTGTATTCTATCAAATCATTTCTATTTATTTTATTATTTTGTGTTATATTTATTGCTATATTTTGAATTTATTTTACTTTACGAATTTGATTTTTGTTCAAGCACTGCGCGAATCTTACAAATCTACTTCCCACGAGTTACTCAAAACAGCTGCTTGGTTTTTAGTCCAAGCGCATTCAGCTGTTTCCGTGGTGTAGCGGTTATCACATCTGCCTAACACGCAGAAGGCCCCCGGTTCGATCCCGGGCGGAAACAGAATAAGCATTTTTTTTTTGGAATTTCTATTTGTCAAAATTTAATATTAATATAAATAATTTACATTATTCACAATTAAATAGATTCAGCGTAATTTTAAAAATGGGCAGAAAACAATTTTTGTTAAGCCAAATCGTCTAAAACTAAAATGTCCATATAAAGTGAGCTACAGCAAAGGGTTTAGGTTTGAAAATGAAGCATACTGGGAAAGTTTCCATTGCGCAAATATATGTCTGACGGAAACGATAAACAGCTGAATTTTGTTAGTTGAATTATTAATAGCAATTCGTAATAGAAATATTTTTAAAATACGAATTTTGTCAGACTTCATATTAAAGATGCAGACAGGGTGTGTCTAGACAATTGGTCACAAAAACTGGCAGGCATTTGGAGGTCAAGCGTCCAACTGTTTCCGTGGTGTAGCGGTTATCACATCTGCCTAACACGCAGAAGGCCCCCGGTTCGATCCCGGGCGGAAACAGATGAAAATTTTTTTAGTTTTTAATGTCAGTTTTTATTTTTGGTATTTTTTCGATTTGAAGTTCGCCTAATATATGTGACATTATTCCCCACACAAACGTTTTGTAAATAGAATATACGCATTTTGCTACTTGTGATGTGAATATCTCAATATGTGTATGCATATAGAGATTATACAGCCCATTCACTGCCTGCTCCATATTCTCATCACATACATCTTATCTTGTGCTAATTTTGTTTGTTTTGCTAAACAGTTGAGTTGCTCGCTGTTCGCTGCTGCTGGTTTGCTTCTTTGTCCTTCTTCTTTCTTGTGGCAAGCGTCGGAGTCGCGTGTAAGTCGCGTGTCTTGAATTACAATATAAAAAAAACCTCACATAATCCAGAAGTTGCATGTCGGCAAAGATTGGCCGATCTCTGACAAATGCAATGATTTAAGTGAAATTTGTAACAGAAGCATGAGAGAATACAGACTGACAGACAGAGGACAGACAACAAACTTGGCGTGTGTCTTGTGTCTCGACAACAAACAGCGCAACTTGTTCACTGTTCGTCTGCTGCTTGTTTGTTTATTGTAAATTTGTTTTGGTTCATTGTTGCCTTACCCTCACTGCCTCCATGCCCCTCCTCCTCCTCCTCCTCCGTAGTTAGTGAGTCAAGTGCCCCAAATGATTATGCCATGGCCGGCTGGTAAATGTTTTATGTTGTCACCACTCGAAAACACTACAAATCTTGACTCACTTGGACAGCAGCCAATAATTATGTACAACATTTTAGATGAACAACAGTAGGCAGTAACGATAATGCCTATTGCGTATTGCTGAATTGAAATGAGACGATTCTCAAAACCAATTTTGTTTATAAATTTGATTTTGCCTAACAAAATTCAGCAAGTGAAAATTTCCCAATTTCTTACTGCCTTAAGTTTGTCGAAACTAAAAACGATTCTGATCACAGACCATTTTTTATCTATTTTTATTTATTTAATGTCCACTTACAGTCGAATTGGCCAACATTTCCTACATTCGAAACATTTCCATTATTAGTTTCAGCTGTCGTTAACGCCTGAGTGGGCAAAATGATTGCTTGATTTATATAAAACAGCTGATCGACTTTTTTTTTTATTTGCCTTTGCGAAATGAATATCAAAACAATTGATTCAAATGTAAGGCAGTCTCGGAAGAAAGTCAAATTAATAAGAGACAATTTTAAAAATTTAAAATGTATTTCATTTATTCAGCATTAAATTATACATCAATCAAACTTGAATTGTATTTGAAAACATTCATTATATGGAAATATTCGAGGTGAATTTCTAAAAATACGCAAAATTCTTTACGAATTTTAAATGTAAAAAATGTTTTCGCTTGTGGGAAAATGTTAGGAACATATACTTAACATACCGTAATCATACAAGAATGTATGAAATGTTGCCAGTTGAATCAGGCTATATAATACAAGAATTTCAATCGAAAAATACAAAATCTTCAATTAATTAAAATAAATAAAAATGCTATTTTATGCTTACTACAATTTATACAAAAATTAAAAAGGAATAAGTAAATTTTTCTGAAGACTGAACTTATTTTTTAATCACTTTTCCGCTGCTTATTATCAAATTTGCTGATCGTTTAACGCTCGACTGATTTTTTTGTTTTTGGTAAACCCATTAAAATAAAACGTTTCTTAATAGCGCTCGGAAAACGGAAGCCAGTCAATAAGTTTAATAAGTTGCAGAGTAGTTAAGCAAACTCCACTTAGAGCAACTGCAAATATTCGCCCAGCCAGAAGAGCCAGTGTTTAATTACGGTTGTTAAGGACATGCTGGCAGTGTTGTAAACCCTCCCAAGTACTCCCTCTTTTGCCATTGATTATCTGGGTCTTGAAAATGAACCGTTAACACGCATTTCTTTCCCTTTGACAGACACATGACACATGTGTGTCGCGTGTTGCCAGGCACCGTGGCAAGTTCAACGACTCGTAGCAAGTGGATGGATGAAGAGGACGAACGCAAGCGTAAGCAGCCCACTCCTCCTCCAACATTCTACTCATTCTACCCCCCCAGCAGGCAGGCAATGAAGCGCAGTTCCTAGTGCAAAATAAAATACCTGCTCCAGTCTTGGTTTTTATAAGTTTGTTTTTAGCCGGCATTCGTCAGAAATATGGTCGCCGGCTGCCATTATGAAATTTGTAGCCGGCGCCAAAGTCAAATCATAGAAATGTGGCGCCAGCTAAAAGAGATGGGGGGACAGAGAGGTGAGGTAGGAGCAAGTTTGTACACACGCAACACTCGTAAAAAAATATCCTTTGGGGGTATATTGTGCCGTTGTGTTTGGGTGTGTTTTGACTTAATGACAGGAAGTGATGACGTCATCAACAACCAACATTCACTGGAGGGTAAAATTTGTATTTGCCGGGAGGTTGGCCTTAAGTGCCAGCAGCGTTTGTTTGCAGGGGGTGTGTGTAGAAAGCGGGGGTGAATTGGGAGTTGTAATAAGGCATGATGTCATACTCAAGCAACAATATATGGGGTCGTTGACAGAGCCAGCCCAAAGCCATACAAATAAGCTTAAGGAGCGCTATGCAAATTGAAAAACGCTATTTAATACCAGAACAATTAGAATTAAAAGTATCAGGAAAA
This sequence comes from Drosophila nr. perissopoda 5 BK-2023a, assembly GCA_035044105.1. Taxonomy (NCBI): domain Eukaryota; kingdom Metazoa; phylum Arthropoda; class Insecta; order Diptera; family Drosophilidae; genus Drosophila; species Drosophila nr. perissopoda 5 BK-2023a. The sequence continues at coordinate 1,582,666 of JAWNMK010000267.1, forward strand.
AAAATTATATATAAATACAGTTGAGACAAACCGTTAGTTTTGCAATTTACTATATTGTTTAACGTTCCTGGGTAAAGTACAAAATATTAGCGAGATCACACCTCACACGCTTTATATACGTACTTCATAAAAATCTTCTTTTTTTCAGAATTATAAATGCACATTAAAAAAATTAAATTATTTATTTTAATTATGGTTTTAAGCTACTATTTTGCTTTCACACTTTTGTTCTTTTTAGAACGTTTTTATAAGTTCCTTAAGCTTGTGAGAGTGATGCAACTGTATACATTCAGGTGGTACAACCTAGATTTATTTACTTTCAGCTTTACATTTAAATTCTGATTATGGTAAACTCAACCATGCAGTGTGCTTTACGAAAGCCAACAAACCATAATAATAATAAAGCTCAGCAATTCTATTAATTATTGCGCAGAAGAAAAAACCCATAATAGAAATGTATGATAATAGTAACAATAATAATAAAAAATAAATAAGTTTGCCTAGTTCAATGACCCATTTATTTAACTACTTGTGGCCTGGATGGACATCGGGTCCAAATGCCCACAAGCGAGTCAAATTTCAAGTTGAACGCGAAAAAAAAAAACACATAAAAGCTTCAACATAATCTTTGCTTTTATATGCTCCCCGATAGCTTTCATTCAGCTGTATAAATTGGCTGTCAGCGCAAATTTTGTATTTTAAGTCAAATGTTTGAAATTTTTATGCAGAAATCAAATAAAAATAGATTAAATCGTTTTCCAGAACATATTGCCTCAAATAAGCAATAAATAGTTCGCTGGCCAAATGATATTTATTTTCAAATTGAGTTAAATCTTTTTGAAGAGAGCAAAGCAAACACATATTATTAAGAGCAAATTTCAATTGGATGCCGCGCTGAGTAAATTGAGAGAAAAAGGTCGAGCTTAATTGAATTAGAGGTGAAGTTATTCGTGACACAGAGAGAGAGAGAGAGAGAGAGAGAGAAGAGATATTGCACAAGAGACATGTATGGAAATTAACCATTAATGAAAGTGAAATGATTCCCAGGACAAGACGACATCATCGTCAAGCGGAACAAATATTTCGCTTGAATAAATTATAATGTTTGTAAACAGATTGAAATTCGTCGCAAAATTAACCCGGCAGCAACAATAATAGCTCAAACTTGTTTCTGACGAGTGACATCATTATTAGCCGACTATAATTGTGGCTTATTATGGTTTAAAAAAAAGTAAAAAATAAGAGTAGATGGAGATGGAGGAGAATAAGAATATATGTGGAATCGTCAGTTCCATTCGAGTGCCGCGCAAATCACAAAGACAAAGATGATATGTATCACTTTAAGCTTAATTATAGCAATTATAGCGCAAGACGCAAGTCACAAAAAGGTTCAAAGTTGAAAGAGAGCAACTTTAGGTGTGGTATAGAAAAAAAAAAAACCGAAATCCGAGTCTCTCTCATTCTCTCCTTGATCATGTGGTGCAAGACAAATGTCAACAAAAACGATAAGTCATAATCAGCTGTCAGAACATGCTAACGAGTAAAAAAAAGAGAGAGAGAGAGAGAGAGAGAGAATAGACCGTGCTATTCGAAGCCAAACATTTGCACAGTTTTTTGTTTGCTTTTTGGCTTCATGTTTATTTACTTGCCACTTGAGGGTCTGACGGACTGGCTGACTTATCGTTATCGATGAACGTTTACAACACTGGCAGAGACTCACCTTAAAACCGAAAAATTGTTGTGCCTTTAATACTCTTTCTCAGTGTGAGGATGGACTTTTCTTTTTCCCTTGTGGCCTGCAATTGGAAGGAGAGAGAAAGCAAAACACACATAAATAAGTGAGCATAAAATATAATACAAAAGTTCAATGAGCCAACCCCTCCAATAGAGAGGGGAAAATATTTGTAAAGTCCATTAACCATTTTTTATGACTCTTGCCGCCTTACGGCAACAAAATGCATTATTTTTATTTTCCATGCAAATACTGCTGTTGGCGCATTTTCAAGCAATAAAATCTAGACAAAAAAATAAGTAATACAGAGAAAATTATTGATGCCGGCAACGCGTCGACGCCAAATGATGTCATGCAAATATTTTTAGTTAGCAGAGAGCTTGTTTTATGTATACACACATACACATGTATTTGTGTATGTGTGTTTGAATGGGGTGGGGGCGCACAAGCATGAGTACGGAAGACGGACGGACGGACAGAAACAAGCAGCAAACACAAAATAATTCAGCTTATTATATTTATTATAGATATGTACAGACTATGCCCATTTCCCTTTACAGGTGATTCCACATTTTATTATTATTGTCGGCATAAAGCATTTTTTTTTATTGTTATTTTTGTCGTAATTCCATATAACACTTTCTACACATATTTGCATTTTAACTGTAAATATAATGAACTGATAATTTATGGATTTTTCTCTCTCTCTCTCTCTGTGCATTCATACAAAAAATAAATGTGGCCTCCTCCTCACTCGCTAAATGGTGTGGCAGCAAAAAAAAAAAAAGTGCAACATGATAATTTAAACTAATAATAATAATAATGCGTGTATGGCGTTAGTTGCAGGGAGCTGCTGCTGCTACTGGTGTTCATTTTCAATTTAATTTAGAAACGAGTTGCAACTTGTGGTCAAAACATGCAAACCAATCCATTATTCACACAAGCCACAAAAGCGTCTAAATGTCTGCAGCGAGTTGGCTAAAAAGTAGTTGGTTTAGTTTGGTTTATGTTTTTCTTGGTTTTTTGCTTTTGTTTTTCTTGGTTTCTCGCTCATGGTTTACACAAATTATTATGTAAGCAACATTTAAGCCAAGTTGTGAGTGAGTTGTAGCTTTCGTGTGCCTCACTTTTTTGCATTATGAATTAATTATTAATGCTGCAACACAAACACGTTATTTTGGCCAAGACTCATGCCTATTGTTATAACTCTTTATTGTTGCCTAAAACTCGTATAAAAACCGGATTTTTCTATTGACATTTACAACTCTTAGATTTTGGATATATGAAAATAAAATGGATAAATAATTTTGTAATGGTACAGAAATGTATACAAAAAAAAATAAAAAAAATTTGACTTAATTTCTTTTGTTGTGCACATTTTGCTGTCAATCCTAGACAAAACACTGCAATAATTACATATATTATTGTATTTGTTGGCAAATTACTTCAATTGCAAAACTAATTGTTTGCAATTACCGACAATTTTCCCACGCCCACCGCATGGACAACTAAACTAATGAAACCAAATTAACCTAAATATCCCAATTGAAATTTATTTCAGACACTCTGAGAATGAGGAGAATAAAACAGAAGAAGATAATAACAGTTCTTATGCACACTCTTTCATTCATTCGACGAGACAGATTCAATTGCTGCGCAGAAGTTTGTGCATAAAGGCTGAGCAAAGACGATAAAGAAAAACAATAACAGAGCTGCATCTGCATTTTCAGGCTTATTTTTTTCTGTTTCCATTTCTACATGGCAATCGTCCACATTTTTGTGTATTTCTTTCTCTGTCTGTCGCTCTCTTTCACTTCTCACCACAGTTGGAATTTATAATTAACAGCATTGTTTTGTCGTCTGCTGCATGAGCTTTTGCAAGCTGCTCTTTCTCTCCTCCCCTCTCCCTTTCTGTATCTATTCTCCTCTTATTCCGACAATATTTATTCTGTTTCTGTTTGTTGCAGCAGCCGAGGAGTTTGTTGACGTTTTTGTTGCATGTTGTCTGTTGCAACTGTACATTTGTCGTTGGTGTTTGTGTTGTTTTTTTTCTTTTTATTGATGAGCTGCAGCATCTCTTTTTAATCTCATGTGTGTGTGTGTGTGTGTGTGTGTTGTGTGCTTGTACATGTCCCTGCTGCTTGAAGCTTGGCACGTACTCTTCTTTATTTATGCATTTTGTCTGCCACCCCTCCTCCTCTTTTCTTTTCTTGTCGTCTGGTCTGTCTGAAGCGGCTCTTGTCAAATGCCTACGGCAAAGACGAGTTTACTTCTCTCCCTGTTTTTACCTCTATCTCTCTCTCGCTTTACTCTCGCCCCGCTGCTTGCTTTCCTGTTGTTTTTGACGTTTATTTTCCTCGCCTTACTTTTTTTTAGATAAATCGTTTGGTGTTAGTGTTAGAAAGGGCGGCAGGCCAACAGAGTTGCCAGATGTTGCGCGTTTGCAGCACCAAAAGAGAAAAGGTTCTATTAATCAAAACGTTCGTCACAATTATGCACTTAATCTGCTTACAAATGAAAAACGAAAAAAAAAGCCTAAATCAATCAATCACTGACGCGAAGTGACGTCAGTTAATGTAAAATTAGATAAGCACACAACACAGCGCTTGAGTAAACAAATTTCAATCAAGATACATTAGCCGCAGCACAGCTTCTCTTTTATACTTTTTTATACCGCTATATTCAGAAAAATGCATTTGATGCATTTTGTATTTGACAACCCAGAAAACGTTGAACGTTTTTTCTCATCAAGTGGAGACATGACTCATCTATTGAATTTTTCTTTTCATTTGAGTTGTTATTGTTACTCATATATATATATATATATATATATATATATATATATCACTTCAGTCGCAAAATGCAAAGTTAGCCAAGAATAACAAAAATCTAAATCCCAAACTAATGTTTCTCATTCAAACAAACATTTGTCGTTGGTTTTTTCTAGGTTGCCCGTCGCTATACAATTGTTTACAGTTTTAACTATGCACTTCCTCCTACATACACATTCACACACACATACAAATTAATCGTTCTGTCTCTTTTTCATCTCTTTCATTCAACACAATTTGATTTGTCACTTGTAGTTGTGTGGCAGCGAATGGCTTTGCATATTTTTGTTTTGTCTTTCGTTGTTCACTTTCCAGTGCCATTTTCACCCACCACAGCAAAGAGTTGCTTTTGTTTCGACCTGTTGCAGTATGTTTTGTGCAATCATAACCGCCTCTGAATTACACACCAATTCTCATCCGAACAACAGTGAATCATTTCTTTTATTTTTTTTTTTTTGCAATTGCAGTTTTTTTTTATTTGTCCATTTCAAAAGAGCAGAAAAAATAAAAGGGGGAGCAAACAATATAGAAAACATGAACACACACATGCATAATATTCGGGCGGTAAAGTGAGAAAGCAACAACAAAAAAGAGGCAGCATTGAAATAATTTATAAAACTCAACAAGAGTGTTTGTGTGTGTGTGTTTATGTGTGAGTAGGAAGCGCAAATTCGAATTAGCAACAAAAGGCAGCAAATTTCATTAAAAAAAAGGCGCATAATGACGTCATTCGGTCAATATAATACCTGACTTTTTATCAGGCGATTGAGAGCGCAGTATACACACACACACATACATACTCAGCCACACTCACAAACCTCGATTATAGTATTTGTTTTATCAATTTGCTTTGGGAAGTTAACATTAAACATACTCCTAGAAAAAGAAGAAGACACCGTCATCAAAATACTCTTCAAAATACGAAATTGTTTCTTATTGTTAATTTCAATATGCAAAAACAAACGTTACAAATATTAAAGTAATACCAATAAGCTCTCTTTCCTCCCTCTATTTGACTTGACTTATTCAGGTCAATAATAATAAGGTTCGCCATTAAACTGGAAAATTAGGTTAACTACTCTTCCACGCACACGCAAACACACACACGCACTCAAATGTACAATGTATTGGAAGACTCGCTTCTAACTGGACTACGAATGAGACGTAACGTAATAATTTCTGATAAGATTGTGGAAATAGCATAGACAAGAAGACGGGAAGCTTACACGTCATATTGCAAAAATATGATATGGCTACACTGGTTTAACACCATACAGCTAATTTATCGGTCAAACGATTAACGATTAATTCGCAAAGTAAAATAAATAAGGCCACCAAAAACTGAAATCTAGCATAAGAACCCCCCCCCCCCACACGCACACACACACACATACACACTATTCAATGCAGTTTCAAAACCAATTCTCGTGTCATTGTACAATAAACAAGTTTTGCGTTTTATTTACAAATCTGTTAATCACTTGTTTGTTGTTTTCTATAAACTAAAAAACAACTACAAATACATCAAACTAGGTTTTTCGCCAAATCCACCAATGCAAAAGCGAAACACAAAAAGCTGTAAAGAAAAACTCTGAAAAAGTGGGTCACACTCGAGACGAAACTTGTAAACAGATGCGACACAGAAGAAGCAGCATTCGCCATTTATCAGCCAATTGCATTAGACACGCGTGTGTGTATGTATAGTGATAAAGGCGGCATTTCAAATTGGAAACCTGTACGACGATGACATGTGTCAGACGCGAATAGAAAGCTAAACGCAATTGCAAAACATTCCTCTCTCTCTCTGATCCACCCACTCAACGTACGAATAAGAGACAAGGCTAGTTGTTCTTAATATGACGACTAGCCAAAGAAAATACAAAAACAAAATCTGTTGAGCGAATATTCAACGCAAAGCATAACACACAAAACAAGCACACACTCGCCGCCTCCTTCGGAATGTGCTTAACCAATCCCAAAAAAAATAACTTGTACGAAAAAAATTTGTTGGTGCGAGTTAAAAAATGGCGTCACCGGTCAAACGGCGCATCGGCAGCCACGCATAACAGTAAACAGTGTTTCAGTGCTGCCAGTGTTGCTGTCTGTCTACGCATTTTCTCTCTCCAAACATAAATGTACATAATACAATTAATAACACACACACACACATACACACAACTTTAAAAGAAATTAGTATATTTTTTATAGAGAGGTATACGATGATGGGCAGCACTCACAGTTTCTGCTTCTGCTTCCAACTTTGACGTAGTCCTCTTCTCGTTGTCTCTTTTTGCTTTTTCTTTCTTATTGCGTGCTGCTCTGCTGTTGCTGCTGGGACGTCGTTTAATACACAAACAACACACAAGTTCGTCGAAAAGGGGCAAAACACACGCGTTCCGTTCTTTTTTTTCGGCTGCTTTATGGTAAATAAAATTGGTGTACGGAGGGTGAGGGAGGTAAAATAGAATTTTTATGAAATTATTTTATTTATTTTCTTGATATATTCACTTTGATCGTGAATTGCACTTAAATAATTTTATCGCCTGCACTTTTTATTCTAACGGAGCTTTTTGTTAGTGTTGGGGGTCTTAATAACGGCACTTATTGCACATGGTACACGACGACGATGACGTTTGCTTCTGAAACAACAACACTTTAGACAATCAGAATCACCAAAGTGGTCAACTATATATGCATTTTTAATTAAACACCAGCATTTAACATTAATATTAATTCAATTCTCATATGAGTAACACGTACACGTCTGTCGTCCACAAGCGCACGTTAACAACAAAATGAAGAGCGCGAGTTTGCTCTGTGCTCAGCACAGACTGGAAGCGGCCGCAATGGCTAGTGTTGGTAAACGCCAAGTAGCGCGCTTAGCGAAGGTCGCCTATTTATTTATTTTTACAGACAATTATTTATTGAACATAACACACAAACATACCATATAAATCTATATATATTTTTTTTAAATTAACAAAACAATAGAAGTTGTCGCTTGATAAACAGGCAGCAAATAAATGCACTTTTCACTTTGTACAAGTGTGCGAGCGAGATAACTATAGAGACAATGGCGCGCTCTCTGGAAAATGACCGCAAAGCGGCCTGGAAATCGAATCATCCTGCAACGCCCAAATCAAAATATATATATATATATGGGAAGATATGTATGCTTGCGTGTGTGTATGTTAGTACCATCGAATGTGGTGAGCAAAGCATGCATGGAAAAACAGCTCCGCTCACGTAGCACAAGTGCAAAAGGAAATGACCAAAAGTCCTGACGCGCTGACCACAAAAAAAATAGAATGCGACACTTTTATGTATTCTGCTGCTGAGCGCACAAAAAACTATGTCAATTAAGTCAACCGCATATGTATATGTACGTGTATATGTACGTCGATTATGTCATATTATTTATTCGTACACACGCACATTCAATCACACACACGCGCAATTCACACTTTGGCGGCGTCTCCGTCACCGGCATGCCGTGAAAAAATCGATTAATCCGTTTCGACTGTTCTGCTTTTTTTAATGCGTTTAGTTCACGTACATTTTCAATGCGCTCTCTTGTAGTTATGGCTGCATAAGATATTTGTTTAAACTATTGTAGAATTCTAAACATTCGCTTACACTTTTTTAAATGCAAAATGACACTGAAAATCACAGCGCGACGTGCGTGCGTTTCGCTTCGGATTCGTTTCTGAGTGACAGTGTGACCGAACTTTGCGCCGCCGAAATGCACAAAAAATGCGCAAGCGGCCAATCGATAAATCAACTGGAAGTCTGTAAGTTGTGGCGTTAACTTTTATTTGGCGCCACTTTGAGAACCAATCTAGTAAAACAGCAAAAACATTTTTTAATTTTATAACAAATAAACATTTTAACATTCATAACAAAATACATATGATTTTAAAAGCAACTGAAAGACGCTTAAGGGTGTCTCCTCGCAAAAAAAAATAGCGAACGCTGTTATTAACATTTCAGAAACTGTTAAGTCTTTATTTATATTTCAATATTAAATTGTTTAATTACTGAATTATGGACGCAATGCCAAAGGAAATTACTTAATGGACTTTGTATAAACATAGTTACAAAATATTAGTTTCTTAAGCAAATACATGTTTTTCAAGTTAAGTCTAAAAGCACAACAAAGCTGCAATTAAAGCACTGAGCTGGAAACGTCCTCGATGATGTTGAAGGCACTCAAAATGTCTGATTCGCCCAGGAGACGATTGACGGCAATCCGTAGACTGGGACGCACCGGTTTCTGCTCCCGATTCTGTAGGTAGACGGCCTCCACAACGGCCACGCCCTTCTCAATGCACTGCAAGCGAAAAAGAAGATATTGACCACGGATCGGGAATATATATCTAGATATAGCCACCTTATCTGCCACCTGGGTGAGCAACTTGTGCTCCGCCTCGAAACTCTCGCGCTCCTGGGCCACATACAAATGCTTGATGGGCGATATTTTGTCGCCGCGCAGCTTCAGTTTGCTGAAGCGTTCAAATTGCTCCTGCACCCGCCTCGAGTTCTGCTGCAGTTGTTCAAAGATTTGCGGCTCGCGCTCGAAACGATCCAAGGCACAAATCGCAGCCTGGGTCAACATGGGCGGCAGCGATGCGGAGAATATGTAACCCAAGCCAGATAATCGCTGATGCTCAGCGATGAAATGGGAGCCAACGCAGAAGCCACCAATTGTGGCCATGGCGCCCTCCATGCCGGCAGAGATTAAGTCAATCTCGTCACTCTGCAGGCGAGGATTATTAACTAGTTATTAGTTTAAGGAGCGATTCTTGTGCTTACGTTGATCTTGTAGTGCTCGGTGAGGCCACGACCCGTCTGGCCCAGCGTGCCAAACGAGACGCTCTCGTCGAGGAACAGGCGCAGCTTGTATTTCTTGCGTAGCTCGACGAGCTCCGGCAGCGGACACAGCTCTCCGGTGTTCAGGTAGATGCCTTCGGCGACAAGAAAACGACGCGTTTTCAGCGCCTTCTTGGGATTCCTCAAGTCGCGCTGCTCCTGCTCGATAAGCAAGCGTTCCAGATCCTTGGCATCGTTGTGCTTGTAGAAGACGATGCTGCTGCGCGAGGCATCCAAACCCTTTTGTATGGCAAAGTTGACGGCTTCATCGCTGGCCGGGAATAAACACATTAGTCCCGAGCAGGCAATACTACTACCATGTGCCACTTACACAAAGATGAGATCGCCTCGCTTGGCATAGGCGGGTATGGCGCTGGCCACTGTCGAGAAGCCGTACGAGTAAACGATGGCCTCCTCGAGGCCCATGAAATTGGCCAAACGCTCCTCCAGATGCAGATGCAAATCCATGGTGCCATAGAAGCCACGCGGACCGCACGAGCCAACTCCATATTTGCGCAGTGTTTTGCACGCCTCCTCCAAGATCTCATCGTCCTCCAAGAAACCCAGATAGTTCTGCGAACCGAGATTCAGGCAATCGTTTCCATCGACCACGATGCGTTTGCCCACCTTCGATTGGACGAGGCGTGTGCGCAGCAGCGGATGATTGGGGTCCGTGTCGGGCACTAAGGGTTCCGGTTCATATTGCTCGACGAGATAATCCTGCTGCTCCTTGGACAGGTGGCGTCGTCGGCCGCCTCCTCGGCGATGCAACAGCAGCCAAATAACTGTAATCAACAGCAGAGTTTCCAAAACTAGCGCAAAAGTCGGTGTCTGCAATTGCAAATGTGACCGCATTTATTTGATTTTTTAACAATTATTTAACATTTTACTCACATTCCGAAATATGCTTCCGATTTCGTGGAACAATTGTATGCCAATCATTGTTGTGCCTCTGCCTCGATCCGCGCCTTGTGTGTGTGTGTTTGCCCAGCAAGAGCGAAAAATCAATTGAAAGGGTCACCTCGTCTGTCTGCACTGTTTTTGTATGCGTCACTCGCTCGTTTGTTTCTTATCGTAATAAATAATAATTGCGGCGACTACCCTCGAGTGGATAACAATTTTTGGAATGCTCTGAGTCACTTTAAATGTTGTGTGGTATTTTTTTCTTTTAGCTTTGCTCTTACGGGGGTGTGTAGCCAATCGATTTTTGTCTATCGGCAATACTGGGATAACAGCGTGGCTCGATCTTCGTTTAACAGCGCGCACTTATCGAAACCTTTACAGTTATATATGTTTGTTTGAATATAGATTTATTTTTTGTAATTTAATGGGTTTTAGTTCTGCTTTTGTTAATGTATAAAGCGGTAATAAAAAAAAAACAATAATGATAAACGTTAAACAAATTGTACTGTCCTTGACATATAACAATGTCAATGAAGTCAAATGTATATGTCTCTCGATTAATGCGTTTTGACTGTGCTCAATAGTGAAATTCTACATGTTTTTCAAGTTAAGTCTAAAAGCACAACAAAGCTGCAATTAAAGCACTGAGCTGGAAACGTCCTCGATGATGTTGAAGGCACTCAAAATGTCTGATTCGTCCAGGAGACGATTGACGGCAATCCGTAGACTGGGACGCACCGGTTTGTGCTCCCGATTCTGCAGGTAGACGGCCTCCACAACGGCCACGCCCTTCTCAATGCACTGCAAGCGAAAGAAGATATTGAGCACTGATCGGGAATATATATTTAGATATAGCCACCTTATCTGCCACCTGGGTGAGCAACTTGTGCTCCGCCTCGAAACTCTCGCGCTCCTGTGCCACATACAAATGCTTGATGGGCGATATTTTGTCGCCGCGCAGCTTCAGTTTGCTGAAGCGTTCAAATTGCTCCTGCACCCGCCTCGAGTTCTGCTGCAGTTGCTCAAAGATTTGCGGCTCGCGCTCGAAACGATCCAATGCACAAATCGCAGCCTGGGTCAACATGGGCGGCAGCGATGCGGAGAATATGTAACCCAAGCCAGATAATTGCTGATGCTCAGTGATGAAATGGGAGCCAACGCAGAAGCCACCAATTGTGGCCATGGCGCCCTCCATGCCGGCAGAGATTAAGTCAATCTCGTCACTCTGCAGGCGAGGATTATTAACTAGTTATTAGTTTAAGGAGCGATTCTTGTGCTTACGTTGATCTTGTAGTGCTCGGTGAGGCCACGACCCGTCTGGCCCAGCGTGCCAAACGAGACGCTCTCGTCGAGGAACAGGCGCAGCTTGTATTTCTTGCGTAGCTCGACGAGCTCCGGCAGCGGACACAGCTCTCCGGTGTTCAGGTAGATGCCTTCGGCGACAAGAAAACGACGCGTTTTCAGCGCCTTCTTGGGATTCCTCAAGTCGCGCTGCTCCTGCTCGATAAGCAAGCGTTCCAGATCCTTGGCATCGTTGTGCTTGAAGAAGATGATGCTGCTGCGCGAGGCATCCAAACCCTTTTGTATGGCAAAGCTGACGGCTTCATCGCTGGCCGGGAATAAACACATTAGTCCCGAGCAGGCAATACTACTACCATGTGCCACTTACACAAAGATGAGATCACTTGGCTTGGCATAGGCGGGTATGGCGCTGGCCACCGTCGAGAAGCCGTACGAGTAAACGATGGCCGCCTCGACGCCCATGAAATTGGCCAAACGCGCCTCCAGATGCAGATGCAAATCCATGGTGCCATAGAAGCCACGCGGACCGCACGAGCCAACTCCATATTTGCGCAGTGTTTTGCACGCCTCCTCCAAGATCTCATCATCCTCCAAGAAACCCAGATAGTTCTGCGAACCGAGATTCAGGCAATCGTTTCCATCGACCACGATGCGTTTGCCCACCTTCGATTGGACGAGGCGTGTGCGCAGCAGCGGATGATTGGGGTCCGTGTCGGGCACTAAGGGTTCCGGTTCATATTGCTCGACGAGATAATCCTGCTGCTCCTTGGACAGGGGGCGTCGTCGGCCGCCTCCTCGGCGATGCAACAGCAGCCAAATAACTGTAATCAACAGCAGAGTTTCCAAAACTAGCGCAAAAGTCGGTGTCTGCAATTGCAAATGTGACCGCATTTATTTGATTTTTTAACAATTATTTAACATTTTACTCACATTCCGAAATATGCTGCCGATTTCGTGGAACAATTGTATGCCAATCATTGTTGTGCCTCTGCCTCGATCCGCGCCTTGTGTGTGTGTGTTTGCCCAGCAAGAGCGAAAAATCAATTGAAAGGGTCACCTCGTCTGTCTGCACTGTTTTTGTATGCGTCACTCGCTCAATCGTTTCTTATCGTAATATATAATAATTGCGACAGCTTAGCCCTCGAGTGGATAACAATTGTTGGACTGCTCTGAATCTGATAACAATCACTCCAGCATGAGTCGCTTTAAGTGTGTGGTATTTTCTTTTAGCTGTGCTCTTACGGGGGCATTACTGCGATAACAGCGCTGTTCGATCATCTATTAACTGCGCGCACTTTTCGAAACTGATCTCATTTGAACGCTAGAATTTGAAATTGCTTATGGATAACTAAACTTTTATTGTTTGAGCTTTGTTTTGCTGCTACTTAAATGCAAGAAAGCAGAATGCAATCACTGGATTGTATGTCAATCTATTCATAATAGTTATCAAGTTGTTAATTTATGAAACAGAAATGCAACAATGAAGTCAATAAAAATACACTTTTACAATTATATGTGTTTGTTTGTATATAGATTTATTTTTGTTAAATATAATTTGTTTTACGTTTGTCTTCCAGCTTTTCGTTAATGTATAAAAAGATAATAAAAAACAATAATGATAAACGTTAAACAAATTGTACTGTCCTAGATATATATAATCCAGCCGAAATTAAGATTTTCCAACGTTCCTTTCGTGTTTTTTCTTCATTTTTTTTTTGTAATTTGTTTGTTAGAAGAACATGCCAGGAAACGAAAGGAAATTGGCATCGATATAAACAATTTGTAAACAAAATTTATAATGCACAATCAATGTAAGTTTGGTTGTTTTTTGAAATGTGGCCGAAACAAATGTTGTTGCACGAGAATTAAACATTTTAGTTTTTTTTTATACAATTTTTGCTTAAGATCAACAGTTTCTACATCATTTTGTTTGTTTGCCAGAAACTGTGCTGTGTTAAGGCTACATTTTGTTTTTTGTTTTGGACTTTCCAGACTGGCTTAAAAACTGGCTAAACTAAATTTTATGCACGCTTGTTTTTTGCTCTTTCTGTATTACATTTAAAAACTATCATTTAAAGTTGATTTGCTTTATCTTCTTGTGTGTGTAAAGTGTGTGTAAGGTGTGTGTGTGTGTGTGTGTAAAGTGTGTGTGTGTGTGTTTGTAAATCAAAATGAAATTGGTTTTTTGTTTTATTATTTCTTTGCGACGGCAAAAATATGGATGCCTCTCTTATTTCTTGTCGACGCCCGCATTGGACTGTGTAGAGTATGAATATTGAGACCAATAATGATTGGTGGCACCGCCATCATTATTGGCAGTGGCGCCCGCAGTCCCTGCCGCACTACCACCGCCACCACCGGCACTATTGGCCGCTGCTCCACCGCCTCCGCCGCCGGCCTGCTGCTGTTGCTAAAAGAGGGTTTTTTTTTTTTCGATTAGGAGGAGGATACCAATCATTGGTCGAGTCCCTTGGCTTACCTGCCACCAGGACATCCATTGCTGTTGCTGTTGTTGCGGATCAGCAGCGCCTTGTGACCAGGACTGTTGTGTTTGTTGCTGCTGTTGCTGTTGATGCTGCTGGTTGCCATAACCTGTGCATAGAATACGTTCAATCGTATTAAACCATAACCCACTTACACCAAAGACAACTCTTTAAGCTTATATAGCACTCGCTCCATTAACCGTTAACCAACCATCCATCATCTTCATCATATCATATCATACAAAAATAAATTGACTTTCACAATGTTAAGTTAGCATTTTATTAACAGAGCGAGTTTTTCCTATAAGTTAAACAGTTGCCGTTGGCGACACCACCAACATCATCATCATCATCTCATCATCATCTCCATCTTCATCTTCATGATCATCATCATCGGCGATAACGCTACCTACCCTGCATCTGATTGTAGTTCCAGTATTGTTGCTGTTGGCCAGCACTCTGCTGTTGTTGGTGTTGATGTTGATTTTGATGCTGGTATTGTTGTTGTTGCTGTGTTTGTTGCTGTGGTTGTTGCTGCCAGATGCTGGCCTGTTGATGCTGCTGCTGGGTCTGCTGCTGCTGCTGATGATGCTGGGCATAGGTGCTCCACTTGCCACTTAGCGACGACTGCAATTCAAGTATGACAAAATAAATATATATATATATGTATATATATATATTCTTCAGATCTGCTCACCTTTGCTCCGAGCTGCTGCTGGCCACCGCTCGACTGCTGCTGCTGTTTGTATTGCTGTTCGTACCCAGCTGGCGTCGAGTTATTGCCATATTTGGCCAGCGCTTGGACCGCTGAGCGCTCATAGCCACCGCGACTATCTTCTTTGGTGTCGCGGTGGCCATGCCGAAAATCCCGTTGTTGCTGGTGGCTGCCGCCGCCGGAGCGATAGCTGCTCTGGCTGTTGCCGCGATTGCGATCATTGTTGCTGCCGCCACCCAGCCGATTACGATCATTGCCGCCACGATCTCGATCGCGATAATCTCGCGAACTGCCGCCAGCGCCGCCATATCCACGATCATCATAGCCACTGCGTCGATTGTTCTGCATCCAATTCTGTTGGCCACCGGCGCCGGAGCTGCCACCACCACCACCACCGCTGCCATAGCCGCGATTCCGATTATCGTAGCCACGACTACCACCGCCGCCGCCGCCGCCTCCAGCTCCACCGCCATAGCCACGATCATCGTAGCCACTGCGGCGATTGTTTTGCATCCAGTTTTGTTGGCCACCAGCGCCGCCACCGCCTCCACCACCGCTGCCATAATTGCGATTGCGATTATCGTAGCCACGACTGCCGCCGCCACCTCCACTGCCACCGCTTGAGTAGCTGCTGCTGCCACCGCCGCCACGTCTCGAGTCACTCCAGCGACTCTCGTGTCGCTGACCACCCCCACCACCACCACCTCCGCCGCCACCACCACCACCACCACCGCCGCCGCCACCACCACCACCGTGATCACGACGCCTGTCGTCAAAGTAGCGATTGCGGGGCCGATCATCACGGCGATAAGTGTCGCGAGTGCCGCGCGATCTCTTGTCCCGGGATCTGTCCGCATCGATGGCCTTCTTGCCCTTCTCGTTGTACTTCTTGACCTCGGTCTTGGCCTCGTCGCCATTTAGCTCCGTGTAAATGATGTCATCAAACCAGCCAAACTCCAGCGAGGGCAGCGTGAAATTGGCTGCAAAAAGATTTGTGAAAACGTAATTTTAACATAAATGACATAAATCGCATTCTGCAACATTGGCAGCAAAAATGTATTTATCAATTTTACACAATACAAAGAGAGTAAGGTTGGGGGTTGGAGTGTGGTTGGGGGAGCTGGTGGTGGTGATGGTTGAAGGTTGGGGGAGGGGGGTATCTTTAGGTGAGGTGGTTGTTTAGCTGGCAACGTGTCGCAAGAAAATTGATGGCAAGTTGACAACGGACAAAATTCAATTTATAAATTTAAAAAATTAAATAATTACGAAAGTATTCGAAAAAAAAATCCATATTGTACAGAAAAATATATAAATATGCAGGCCCAATTAACGAAAGTAAATGGCTCAAATGAAATATGATAAATCTTTAAATCGGATCACAATTTTGAATTGCATTTTTTAAGACACGTTTCGCAGCTAAATGACATTTTTTTTTTTTTTCTAAGGGTAGTTTGATCAATAATGAAGTATAGAAATAAAATGAATTAAAAGATGCTTAAGAATTATAGTGTAAACAGTTACAAAATACATAAAGAGAATGCAGCTGCTTACAAACTAAATACATAAAGTTACATTATAAGCATTATACATAATATATATAAAATTCTTTTTTTTTTCTTTTCTTTTTTTTTTTGTTGTATGCACATATAATTTGCCGCTTTCGATATGGGTACATTATACAATAATTATTGTTTTTTTTTTTTTTTTGGTTTTAATTATTATTTTTGTTTTTTTTTTTTCGTTGCTGGTTGTGGTGGACAATATTTACCTCGTAAGTTATTTAATGTTGATTCTTTAACTGTAAAAGCATTTCCCTTTTCCTCATTAACGGCGATGCGACGTTTCAATTCATCTTCGCCGGGTATGCAAACAACCGCAATACGCTTGAAGTCGCTAAAACCTTTCATTTTACGTCGCTGGGCCGAGGCATACGCATTCGTCTACAAGAATTATACAGTTGTTGGTTGTTGGGTTGTTTTGTAGATTGATTGATTGATTGATTGGTTGATTGGTTGTTGTTTCATTTTGGTTGGTAGGTTGTTTAAATAGAAGATTGGTTTCGTTTTTGGTATTTGTTGGTTGCGTTGCGTTGCGTTGGTTGGTCAGAGCCTGAGAAACACGTTGATGATTGCCGTTTGCCGACGACGACGACGACGACGCATCGTTCAGAGAGCCCGCCGCTTACAAACTAACACATACCTGATTTATCAACATCATAGATACACACACACACACATATATATATATAGCTACATATACATATGGAGTATATTGGTATTAGCAACTCCGCCAGGGAGTTGTTGCGCATAGTCTACAAATATGCCAAATATGTGATAGGTCTGCTTCGGAATTATCGCAGAATGAAACAACAGTTGACTTAATCATTGTGCTTGTGTGTAGTAAGAGTAAACATATTGATACTAGATATAATATATAAGTTCAGCTGCCACAGCCTCCTGGCCCGGGTTTTTTTTTTTTTTTTTTTTTTAGAGAGATAGAGAGTAGGTAGTAGTAGTAGTAGTAGTAATAGTAGGTACTAATAACGAGAATATTTGTGATAAAGACGAACGATTTCGCCGCTTGAGTGTGTGTGTTTAATTTTTGGTTGTTGTTTGTATTAATTACTTACAGAGTGGCTTCCTTGCCGCACGCATCTCCATCTCCACATCCTTAATACATACATTTCATCTCTTCCTCTTCATCTCCATCTCCTCTCCACTCTCCTCCTCATCTCCTCAACTGTTTGTCAACTGTTGCCACCTAAAACTTAAGCTTAAGCAATACAAATGCAAATGCAAATACATATACAGATACAAATCGAAATCCAAATACATGTAGGACATACTTACAGGTCGCACACACTTATACAAAACTATATATCGGATCAACTTAGGACCTAACACATACCTGGTATACTCTTTCAATTGTTGGCGTTCTACGACGCTTGGGATTTCATTTCTCTTCTCATTTTCTCATTCACCCTCTTTCATATATATATTATTATATATGTGAGCAATAAAATGCATATTCAAATTTATACAAAAACAAAAACATAACGAAAAAAAAAATATATATGTAAACTGTAAACAGATCCTTTGCAGGACCTCTTTTTGGAGGTGTGACATACGTATTTTTGTTTGTCTATATCAAAACGTATATCATCATCAACGCATAATTCTCGTTTGCTTCGTGGATTTTTCTTTTCCATTTTAGTATTCGTTCGGTACTTTTGTGTGTTAAATGTATGAGTGTGTGTGTGTGTGTACGTGTGTAGTTGTGTGTGTATTGTTGAGCGTGTGTGTGTATTGGTCTATTGGTGTGTGTGTGGTCATGTGGTGTAAGGGTCATTTGCTTGATGTTTTACCTGATCGAGTATAAAATTGCGACGCCGCTTCATAGCAATATCTTCCAAAGCACCCAGGCTATTCAAGCAGATCTCGTACACCTTCTCCCAGCGGCCCTTGTGCACCGTTTTACGCGATTCGCCATCAATCTGCAAATGCAAATCGAGGATAAACCAAAATTAATGATACTCATCAACATATCCAAAAACAAATAGAGTATCTTTTAAGATGCAACAGTTACAAAGATTATAGTTATCGATATTGACTTTTAACTAAAATTGCTAATATTATTATATATGTATATTTTTAATATGATTCCAAATGCTTCAGCTATGTACAATAACAGAACAATAGCAGAAAACTGAATAACGGATCTTTTGCTTTGCTCTGTCAAAATAATGTCCATTCTGCTCTCTCTCTGTAATTGTAGCCATAACAGAAAGAAGAAGAGACCTGTAAGCAATCGCATATTCGCTCTGCTCTTTTGCTCCGCATAGCTGCTATCGAGCAATAATTTAAATTGCTCTTGCTGCTGCGAGTTGTAAATTCACAAAATAAATTCATTTATAGAAAAGCATTTTCAAATGCATAATACGATTCTGATATTATTCCGATATTACGCCTATGTATATAGATTAAACATTTCTCTGTCGGAAAATTGAGCAAATTGAAGGCATCGTTCAACTCACCGTCATTTTGGCTATTATGGAATCAGGCCCAATGATGTCGAAACGCTTTTCGCTGTTTTCCGACAGATGCTTTTGGGTCCAGTGCGTTTTGCCGGAGCCGGGCAGACCAACGAGGAGAATGACCTCGCACTCCTTGCGCGATGCAGCACGCTGCGGACCCGCAATTAGCTGCTCGGCGGGCACGAGAGCCACAAGAACATAGTCCGGCAGCAGGGCAACAGTTTCACGGGGCACAGGCACCACATCCTCGTACTCATCCTCAACGGCTTGTGCTTTTTCGGCTGTTGCCTTGTCTGCCTCTGAGTCGGTTTTGATGCGCTTGTTGGGCGATGGCCCATCCTCGTCTTCCTCCTCAGCGTTCGCTGGCGATTCACTATCTTTGACCGCCTCCTTGGGCGGCGCTTCTGGCTCGGCAGCAACAGTTTCTGAATCTTCTGTTTCGGTTTTCGGCGCTTCGCTTTGACTATCGCCATTGGCAACAGCTGCTGCAGGTTCAGCTGCTACGGGTTCAGCAGCTGCCTCAGCGGGAGCTTCAGCTGCTTCCTCAGCTACGAGATGAGAAATGTTTGCTTCAGTTATTTTTTGTTAAATATGATATAGTTATTTGTAGAACTCACCAGGTTCCATGGCCTCATCCTGTGCAGCCTCCGCAGACTCTGCAGGTTGTGCCTGCTCCGATTTGGCCTCTTCTTCGACAACAGAAATCTTTGCTACTTCGTCCTCAGAAGCATCTTCGGCTTTGGTCTCAGTTTTATCAGTGTCGCCCTCCTCGGTGGACTTCTCGGTGGCAGCCGTCTTAACTTCGTCATCCTTCTTCTCGGGCTCATCATCATCGGCGGTGGCCTCGTCGAGCACTTTCCACTTCTCGCCGCCATCGTTGTCATCATCCTTCTGTGGCGACTCGGCGCGTTGCTTGCGTCGCTTACGTGTCTTTCGCTCGGCATTCACCAGCAGCTCGTCCTCATTGCCAAAGTTCACCCTATATTCGTAGCCCTTGGTGAGAATGTGCGGAAAGAGTGCGCCCTCTTCCCCCAGTATGCTCTTATCGAACTCATGCGCAATGCCCAGATCCTCGCCATTCAGCGTATATTTAATGTTGCACGGCTCACTGTCCAGATCCAAATAGCAGCCAATCACATCATCCAGCTGATAGGCTTTGCCATAATCCCCAAACTCGCTATTGTTCGCTTTGCGGCCACTCTCGCAATAGCCATAGGAATGTTCAGCCTCGCCTAGCAGCAGCGAGGACTGTGGCGTTGAGAAGCCCACGCGAAAGCCCCGCACATGCGGCTCATCGCGAAAATGATGCGCATTCTCCTGCATCGATTCCTCCGATAGCTGCACCTCAAAGCACACCTTGCCCTGTCGCACACCATAGTTGGCCCTGGCGCCCGACCAAACCAGCGAATAGATATCCGAATCTAATGGCTTGGCCGATGCAAAACTGGTCGCGTCGATGCGCAGATGTAGATCCGAGTCAACTGTGTGGAATGGAAACAAAATGAGAAAACAAATTAGATGGCTGTATAGGCTGAATCACAAAAATATAATTAAATATTAATTAAGTTTTGACATTTGCAGTATATGTATATTTAAATATAAATTATTAATGAAAATATGGCATGCAGTAAATTGAACGTCGCGTGCCATATAATTCGATTTAAGGTCACATTATCCCAGCTGATATTAAATATGTATCATTATCAAATATATAATACAAATAATGGTATTACTATACTATAAATATGTACAATTTTATTCGGGAATACTTTGCAAGATACTTTTCGCTTATGACAGCTTCCAAATTATCGCCTTTAATAATTTTATTATTAAAAATAAAATAAATATATATTCAAGAAACTAAATCAGTTTCGTTTCATCTCGAAATATTAAAAAAAAAAATAATTATTGTTGACTGTACTTCATATTAATAATTAAATGTTTTTTAAATTTATATTTAAAATTTAATTTTAAATTTAAAATAATTTCATCTATTTTCTTTGTGTCAACTGACTTAAGTTGGCATTAAAAAATTAGATAAAATATTATATATGATAAGTAAATACTTACGCCAACTGAGTCCCATTTGCTTGTCCTCCATGGTGGGCTCATCCTCGGCCACTGTGCGCTCCTCGACCGTTGATCCGGCCTTCGAGTCACGCTTGGAGTCACCGCTGCGACGCTTGGGTGAACGCGAGCTGGTCCGTGAGTGGGTGTGACTGTGGGAGCGTTTTCGTCGCTCATTCGATTTATCCTTCTCCTGCTCCTTGTCCTTGTCCTCTTGCTTTTCTGTCTTGACAGCCTCCTCATCGACATCCATTTTGTCGCCACTGTTACCATTGGATTGGTGAGCTGTGACTTTCTCAGCATTAGCATCCCCATCATTCTCATTATCGTTCTCTGCTGCTGGCTGTTGCTCATCCGATTGTTCCATTTGCTCATTGGTGTCATTTGACTGCTCCTCCTCCTCTTGTTCCGTTGCCTGCATGGCTTGGCTTGGTTCATCAGCCATTGGCACATCTTCATCGTGATCTGCTTGCGTTGCAGCCGCAGCAGGCTCAACTGCGTCCAACTCCTCAATTTCATCTTCAGCTTCATCCTGTTTGGCTTGTTCTTCTTCCAGTTCTGGTTCTGGTTCTGGGTCTCGCTCGTGCTCCTCTTCATCTTTGACGTCTTCTTGCTCTGCTCCCGAAGTGTCCTCGGCTTCGTCCTCCACGACAGGCTCTGCAACGGGCTGTTCCTCCTCCTGCAGGGTTTCCAACTCCGGTTCGGTGGCAACCGGAGCCACAGCAACGGGCGACGGAGAGCGGGACATTGAGCGCGTTCGACGTTGTCGCCGGCTCGGTGTTTCGGGGGCGCCATCTAACGTTTGGGAGAAGAAAAGAGTTTATAAAAGTCGCATTTTTTTTTTGGTTATATAAGGCGCGTTTACAATATTCAGAGAGAAAAACACGCTGAGCCGACTTACATACACATACACACACACACACACAAACATTCATAAGAGTCGAAAAATATCACACGCATACACACATGGAGCAAGAAGCGCAATAATGCATACACACACGCACGCACTCATACTAGCTCACCTCCAATGCCTCCGCCGGCAGAATCTTCGACATGTGCCCGCAAGCGTTCAATGAGCACAGCTTTTACACCTTTGGTATCAAGACCGCGCGTCTGTAGTTCGTTACGCAGGTCCACCACTTTCATCTTTTGTAGCTCCGCCAAATCCATTTTTTCACTTCAATCTTGAATGGCGGTAGCAGCGCGTCACGCACAAAAATATACACACACACACTCACTCACTCAAGCGCACAACGACGACGGTGGCGGAAAGAAAACGTTTGAATTGAGTATGTTGAAAATGTGCGAAATGAGCGGCGTTTAATTTTTTGTATAAATTAAATTACTGCTATTTCGCAATTACAGCGAATCAGTTCAATTTTTCGCAATAGCATTCGCATATATTGCGAATAAATATGTGTTAAAACCTATACCGAGAACGCGTTGATGTGAAGTTGGCTGCGATTAACAATGCAGGGAATGCCTACTGTTACCGATACTTTATTAACATGCTGCAAAATATATTGGTACTGTGTGGCTATCGATAGTTTGCATATTAATGATAATATATAATGCAGTTAACACAAACGAAAGGGACACACATTGTAATAAAATTATGAGTGTAATTTGCTTGAGCGGTATTTTCAAACATTTTTATATCTTAATTTGGCGCCAACCCAAATTACTGTCTTTCAACCCCCATGAGGGGTTGCACCAATTTTCGCCCAAGTGGCAACATCATTTGTATGCATTTCGCTAGAATTATTTGATGTGGCAATGCATGCTCAAGTAGCCAATTTGCTACAGTGTATTTGAGGACTCCGTGGCGCAACGGTAGCGCGTCTGACTCCAGATCAGAAGGTTGCGTGTTCGATTCACGTCGGGGTCATGAGCTGTGGTCCTTTTTTTGGGTTTTTACTAAATTAACCATTAATGTTTTAAACTTTGTCCTGGCTGCAAACTTTAAATGACAAGTTTGGAGAAATTACATAATCCTAGCTGTCAAATCAGCCGCAATCCACAAAAATAATGCTAGACAATTTGTTAATAATTGACGTAAGAATGCAAGTGAATTGCAACTATGTATAAAGTCAATAATCGTGTTAACTGGAATGCAAGTGAATTGCAACTATGTATAAAGTCAATAATCGTGTTAACTGATCAGGAGATAGTCACATGTATACATAAACAACCATTTCTCATTTGAATTTTCAATTTAAATTTGTCAAAATGTCAGCTATAATTTAATCACTCTGAAGTATGATATAATTTATTGTCATTTTGAAATATTTAATTCTAGTCATTATTGCTTCACCCTTACTTAGTTTACTCGTTTACGTAGGAGCTTAAAAATCTTTTTATGCACGATTCATAAGTGTTTCTACAATTTTCCATTAGTTCTAGAAAATATAACTACGAAGACAATTTCTATGATACAGAAATGTTACACAATATGTTTCCAGAATTTTTTAGAAATGCCTTGCTATAATTTCTTGTGCCTCTGCGGCACCAAATAAGGCTCAAACGGGTCGCATTTATATATATGTATACTATATATAGATAAATACGCTTTATGTGAGCCTAATTTGCAAACTCGATCGATACGATCGCAACCTTAAAAGGCCATTGAAAAATCAACGGTATTTGTTTCCAAACCGCCCACACGAAAGCAAAATAAAAACTTTCAATTATATTTTTCTGGGGTTTTTTTTCACAATTGATTTTTTATTAAATGTAACAATAAATATCCATAAAAATACGATATGAAATAGTACAGAACTTAAGTTAATATCAATTTGCAAAAAACTCAAGAGAACATGAAATATAATGCAATTAGTTGGTGGTGCTTATGTTTAAGGAATGATCTGGTAGAACTTCCAGCAACGTTGTTAGTAGTGGCTTTCAAGCTTTCACTTTCTCACGACATTACTTTCTCAATGTTTGACCAATTTGAAGCGTTTCGCTTCGGCATAATCCCTTGGATCGGAGAAGTTGCGTTCGGGTTTGATGCGTATGTCGTTTGGATCGTTGACAAATTCACCACTCCATGTGGGATCCAATATAGTGGGACTTGTGTCGAAATCATAGTAATCCTGATCGTCGGAACGATTGCGTTCCGGCTTCATTCGTGTCTCGCCGCCCTTCACAAAAGTCCCATCCCAAGCGGTGGGTAAAACAATCGGTTCCGTATTATAGCCATAGAAATTATTGGTATTGGTCACATTCTGATTCTGGCGGCGAATCTTGGAGACATTGTTCACAGCGCCATCGGGATAAACAAATTTGCCATCCCAGCCCTCACACTTGATGGGAATGTAATCCTGTTTTTTACGCAGTGCCATTTTCTTTGATTATTATTGATTTGAGTTTCCGCTTAAAAGTTTCCACGATCCGCATTCGACGCGTTTCAAAATTCGATTGAGCTGTCGGAACGCTTGCGATATTCTAAAATATGATTTCACTAAGTCACTGCTGCCTCCAAGCCTTGGCATGTAAATTATTGTGGCTGTTGTTTTTTGTTTGGTGTTTTTTTTATTTTTTTTGCGTTACCCACACGTAATTTAAATCGATGACGTCAGTTAACTGAAACGCAGATCGCTTGTTTGTTTCATGATTTGTTTTCTTTCTCTAGCCGAAAACGGGTTCGCAGTCTCAGTTGTCAGTCGTCAGTCTCTCTCTCGGAGGTTACCTCCTCCACAGGTTTTTGTTTAGCAATGAAAATCGAAACAGTAATATTGCACTGATAAAAAATTAAACCTACTTGTCAAAACAGAACTAAGTAAAAAATGCAAAAATGAAAACCAGAAAAATTAATTGTTAATACCAAACCAAAGACCAAAGATCAAAAAGCAAAAGAAAGCAGGCAAAAGCAAAACATCTAATCGATTGTCACTTGGTGCCTCAATGCGAATATAATATTAATTTTTATTAAAAAGGGATAGCCTCAGAATGATATTTTCAATTTTCAAAATTCAAATTTTTGTTGCTCTCATTTTGGTTTTTGTATTCCACTGTGCGCAGTTTTATGTGAACATTTTTGGCAAGGTCTGAGCCATAGCCTTTGGCTTAACACTCTCCAAATTTGATTCCATAGTTATTTCTCTCTGAGTGTAATAGACGATTTTTGCGTTTGTGACGCTTTACCATAAAAGACGACAAATTAAACACCAAGTCTAACAGCTACCAGGCGAAGCTGTTCCGCAAAAGCTGTCTGTTCCAGCTGTCTTGGAGCCGAGTTGTCATTTAAATATGCCCATTATAATCGACGGCTCGATCTTGATTGCCAGCATTTATTTCTGTGATTCATTCGTCTCAGCTGGGCGATATGCATACCTATAATTATTTATGGCTCAATACAAACAGTATTACTGTCGATCATTTGTTTTGCCTTTTTTAGGCGTGTTGGTAAGATTTACTTGTGGGCTTGTTGTTTACATCAACAAGTTTCAAAAAATACGTTTCGGAAGCAACTGAAAACCAGAAACAACAGCTAGTTTAACTGCACCGCAAAGTGGGTAAAAATGAGTCTGTTTTCACGTAGCTATCGTAAATCTTATAGTTGTATTTTTAACATAAATTCCTGTTTGGAATATTGAAAGTAGTATTATTCTAGAGGCCACACTGTGATTGTTGGCATGGCATTGTTTTTTTTAAATCGGTTAATTTTTAACAAAGTTAAAATCATTAAAATACCTTTACTTTATATACACATTTAAATTACTTTACTTCAAATTTAAGGAACAATCCAGCGTGCTTCAATTTTAGAAAACGGAAACAAATCAAAAAAATCGAAGCGTTCGTCTGAAAATCGGAAAACGAAGCACGTCTGAATATAATTATATTCCATTTGTTCTTTAATTTAGGAACGCATTTAGCTGAGTTCTTATAATAAAAACATGAATTTATCTATATATATATATAAATAATGAATTATTAATGTGACCCAAATCAAAACCCATTAGTTGATGTGGGTCAACAGTCAAACGGAAACACAAAGGCCACCTGTGGATTTATGAACCACGAACCGAACGAACTGTAAATGTAAAAAAGCCTCCACCGCAAGGGCTTTTTCTTTTTGACACTCATTCATAGAGAAATAGAGAGACAGACAGAAAGAGAGAGAGAGAGAGAAGCACACGCGAGGAGTTCCTCGAATGCGTGACAGGCTTATGCACAAAGGTTCGTCCCTCGTTCGGCGCTGGCGCTGTGGGAACTCGACCACAAGCACCAGCAGCAACCGGGAGGCAACAGCAGCAGCAGCGGTTCCTATCCGCTATCCGCCGCTGCTCGTTAGAAGAAGCGATGGTCGGCAACAGTTTGAAAGTTTTTCATCGTAGTCGTCGTCGTCGTCGTTGTTGTCGGCTTGCCTCCCAAAGTTGCCTGCTGCCTTGCTGGTTGGCAACGTTTCGACGGCTTTACATTTGCTGTGCGCCTAGTTGAAAATCCAACTAATTGCTTATTTTAACCCCTTCAAAACTGGGCACACACACACAAATATGTATATATATATATATATATACAACATGCCCGGGCCGGGCTCCGGCTTTCGTGTTTATTAATTAACAACACAAAACCCCAAACCAACAAAGGCATCACACATACACACACCCATATATATATATATACATATACGTATACACACACACAGGCGCACGCACCCATACTGCTTTAAGCAAGTGTTGTCTCCGGCATTCATTAGTGTTCATTAGTGAAACAAAATGCTCATTTACTTAACTACTCCCGGTGCTCGTAACGAGGCCCACCTCTCTCTCGCTCTCACTCACTCTTTCTCCATGAAACGAGCAGCACTTTCGAGCACTGTGCAGCACTCACCTCCTCTACCACTCTCCCTTATGCCATTGCTGCCCGCACTCACTTATCGAGTCACTCTGGCTCCTGCTCTTGTTAGCAGTTGTTGTTGTTGCCCTGTCGCTCTCATGTTGCCAATTAAAATTCCATTTATGCCAAGTTAACTCACTTGGCTCGTTAATTGTTGTGGTTTTTTAATTGGACCCTTTTCGGTGCTGGTGGTGGTGCTGCTGCTGCTCGAAAATTGAATTGAATGGAATTGGACAACAAAAAGAACAATCGGATGAATGGCAAAAAACAAAAAAAAAGCTCAGGCACGGAGTGCAAACCACATCTCTCTGCCTCTGTCTCTCCTTTATGCACTGGAGCCCAAGCAATGAACGAACAATGAGCACCACACTAGGCACCGGCTTCAACCATGATGCAATGCTATTGAAGACAAACTCTTTCTCTCTACTTCTCACTCTTTCCCCTCTATTGCAATGTCCCATTAAGAGCGCTTATCTGCAGGGTTGCCAAACTACTGAAATGCTGTTGTTAGAGTATAAAAGGTACTTTAATCATAATTTTTAATATATATAATATTTTATTAATATTATGATTAGCTTCATGTTATCATAATATATAACTTTAGCCCTAATTTTAAAATATCTAAACTTTTAATTGTCTTAACTTTATTAACAGATTTAATTATATTAAATAGTTTTCAGACTTTATTTGTAACTAGCCATTTTTATTGCGTAACTTTCGCAACTTGTCAACCCTACGCCGTCTGCCGCTATTCAACTAATGAACGCAGCCAAAGCAGCGCAGCCCAGCAGTTGCCTGCCTACAAAAAAAGAACTAAAACAAAAGCCCAACAAAAACCCCTAATTAAAATGCATTTTCATTCGGGACGCCAGCGTTGGTTACCGCAGCGCCACATCCACTCCCTCCCTCACACAGTCTCGCTTGAAAGGGGGGCGAATCGGTTGTGTTCATTAGGTAGAAATGTGACCCCCGCAGTCGCTGCCACTGCGCCTTTTACACAGTCACATGAACCGTTATGCCATTGTACATACACACATGTATGTATGCTTGTGTGTGTGAATGGCTGCGGGCATATTTAATTACAAAAGCTGCTAATTAGGAAACGTACACACCCACGTTGGTTAATTTGTTTGCAAACCAATTAACTCGGCGCACAGTATCAGGCGCACAGAAAACCACAGCCAGCAGACAGGCAACGGCAGCAGCAGCAAAGGGAAAGGCAGAGGCAGCAGCAGCAGTAGCAGTAGCAGCGGCGGCGGCTGCTGCTGCTGCTGCGAAAGCAAAAGAAACGCGTCAGCGGCGACGGGAACGTCGCTACTGAAAATGCAGACAGAACTTTCCAATCAGCGTTGAGCGCTTGGCCAAGGCACACCACACACACATACAGGCAGACAGCCAGGCAAGCGGCCAGAAAAGTTATCTAGTGAGCCAGAGTGACTAAAACTGTTAACGAATGTGAACGAAGCCTGCCAACAACAAAAGCCACAAAAGATAAGCCCCAACAACTGTTCTGTGTTTTGGTGTGTTGGGGGTGGTGAGCAAAAATTGTGGGGTTGGCACGAAAAGTGCGCAACGGTTCCCAACTTAATGAACGAAATGAAAACGAAATTTTAATGAAAAAGTTTTGGGTGCGTTCGTGTGTGTATGTGTGTGTGTGTGTGTTGTGCCAGGGCTGATTCTTAATAAATGAGCTAAAGATGGCAAGAAAAAAAATCGTCGTCATCGTTGCTGCGCTGCGCTGTCGTCTTGCGTGCTAATGAGTAATAAATAAAAGTTTTGCTGCTGCCGCTGCTGCTGCTGCTGCTGTTCTGACAAGGCCTAGACAAGCAGCAGACGCGAATAGCAGGCGAACAGAGCAGCAGAAGCAGAACGTCGTCGACGACGAAAGACCGCAAGTGAATGGAGAGAGAAACAGAAAGTGGGGGAGGTGGACGGCTGCAGGAGAGAATGACAGAGCGAGAGACAGAGAAAGAGTGAGAGGGTTGGGGTGCGGGGAGTATACAGATTGGGTTCCGACTTTGCTTTTGCGTTAATTAGTTTTAAGCATTTTCATTATGCAACAGCATGTGGCATGTGGCAGCCAAACAGCTGTACATATTTCGGACAAAGAACACGTGGGCATATGTATACACACAAACATACATACATATGCATATAGTGGTATTCACGCTACCTGCCAACAGCTGTGTTTGTGTGTGTGTGTGTATGTGCTCTCAATGGTCACACTAATGAGTTTTGCATCTGTGCATTGAAATGCGGTAATGGAAACATTTTGATGAGTTTGCTCGTGAAGAGCAAAGAATTTAAATGCTTATGCAGTAATTATTATAATTATTTTAATTGCTTGTTTCTAAACACAGGCATACATGCTTGTGCAGGTTTTACAACACTAATCCTGCTTAGGGCATTGCAACTTCAATTGCATGGCAGAAGAGAAGAAGACACGAAAAGTAAGAGTAAAAATAAATGCGGAACCTGTTGCTTCGTGGTGTCTACAGTTGCACTGCGTTCTTTTGCATTTCACACTCGACAACTGCAGTCAGCAATGTGTGTTCTGATAAGGCAACAACTGATTAAATTGCACCACACACAAATACATAGAACCAAGCACACAAACACACACACTCACACAACATTCACAATCAGCACTGCCCGCTTGAGTGCCAATGTGCTGCAGTAGCCACCTCTACTCATTTGCTGGCTGCCCAAATCAGTTACAATAACAACAATGACAATAGCATCAACAGGCCTTATCAAAACAAATAGGAACTTGATGAAGCGCTCTCGAATCGCCGATACCCTGTGCTCTCATATTTAATTAAAAATTTAAAGTAAAAAATTTGTTTATAAAAATCAAAGATTTAATTAAAGATGAACAGTTAAGGTTAAGAAGTAATTATATAAAATATGCAATAAATGATGTGATAATCAAATATTAAAACACAAGTTCTTCTAGCAAAAAGATGTAGTATTTGAGCCAGGTCAGTTCTATAAAAGCTGATCAATAGCAGTTGTCTACTGCTAATGCTTACAGGGTATTAAATAGTAACAACGATAACAAGAAAAAATGTAATACATATATAGTGGCATCGGGGAGGTGGAAGGGGGACAACAACAACAACACAACTGTGCACGTGTGCGTATTATATTTTTGGGTTATCGTGGCTCGCATATATTTATTTAGAGACTCCGACCGGCAACCGCAGAACTCTTTACTCTTTTCCGTTTTGTTGCTGTTGGCTGCTGGGCGCCTGTTGCGCTGACAAATAATCGATCGCAAAGTATTTATTGATTTTTGATTGATGAGCGCAGAGCTACGAGAACAAATATTATAAGCAAAATAAATCGAGTGATTTATTTCAGCTCGTGTGTGGGGCTGCTCGCTTGGATTTTCCTCACACAAACAAAGCTCCCCACGATGCGGGCTTGTTGGGGCGGATTAGTTAGCTTTGACCATGCGGCTAGCAGCAATGTGAAGAGGCAAAGATCGTGCGCGCAAGACTGTTGCGCGGTGCTTCAGGTTGAAATTTGAATATTATTATCACGTTGCATTGGGGGGGCAGTAGCCAACTGTGACAAAGACAATAACAACAACAACAACAACACACGTCCAACTGATATTGATAAGCGTCAGCGCTTTTCGAGCTATACACATACATATTGTAAAGTATTTTACACAATCAGGCATTTATTTTTTTGTCAGTTTGTTTATTTATTCATACTTGATCTATAACAAAAAACCAGAAAAAAATTATGTAACTTGCTAAAAGATAAACACCTAAGAGCTAATAAGTGTTTTGTGGAAGTGCCAACTACCGAAAGGTTTTTAAGTGTTTTCGTATCTTTTTTTTGTGATTATAACTATGCCTTTTTTTTTTGTTTGTTTATATAAATTTGTTGTCAATTTGATTGGTGTGAAACTAACGCGTTATCAAAACCTATCAGCTACTTAAATATTTATTGTACTGCGTATATAAAAATCCAACACCCGAAAAGTATGCCACATATGTGTAAGTACAAATTGCGCCAAAAAGTATGCAGCGATCACTTTCGACTGCCCTTGCGCCGCAAATGATGTCGTGTTGTTGCCGCTGCCAAGGCCACCGCCGCCTGCGCTGCCGCCGTTAAACGTCCTTCGGCGCAGCGCGTGGGCCACTTCTAGGATTCGTATAGCAATCGTTGATAATGCGGCAACACCTCATGCATCGGCACATGCAAGCTGAACTCGAGTGCAACGAGCACTGCAAACTCCGAAGAGATGAGCTCCTTGCGATTCAAGCGAAACACACTCTCCGTCTTCTCAATGAGGCTCTTCAGCGAGTCTCCCTTGACATCGTTCATCTTGGCACTGAGCAGTAGACAGGCGCCGGCGCAAAGTTTCCGATTGCTCTTATTAATCAAATTGGCCAAAATTAGTTTCTCAAAGTAGACATAGGCCTGCGAGATGGTCACCAGGTCAATGCGCGTATCCAGCTTGTTAATGCGACGCATTTCCCTCTTGATGCTGTTAATGAAATTCAGAAATAAATTATTTATTTACAGTTTACAGTAGCTAATGCTAAAAGATTGTTCAAATTGATTTTGGTAGTTTCAGAGAAGTCTTTGAATTGTGTTCATTGCAATATAATTTCTATACACATATATTATAGTCATGGTACAAGCCATCGAGAGAGACTATACAAAATGTATAATAGAAATGTTCTGCTTTTGTTAAGAATAAAATTAGTTAAAGCTACTCAAGCTGAGGATTTTGTGAACTTCATATTTCATATTTTCTCAAACCAAAATAAGGTTAACAATCAGAGATGGAACATTTTGGATATGCTACCTTCTTAGCTTGCTCAATGTGAGCTGTATGCTTGGGAACTTCTCGCGAAACTTGTCATTGAGCTCCTTCTTCAGATCCGATGGACGCACATAGTCAATGACCGAGGTCATGTACGAGGTGAATGTCAACAGAGTGCGATGCTTGCCAGCAATCAGTTCGGGATCATCCAAGATACTAGCCGAATACTGCGGATACTGCGAAACAGAGATTGATAAGTGAGCTATAGCTATTTGTGGAGAGATTTACTTACTGGCAGACCACGTGCTACATCGCCACTTAGAATGATGCTCTCAATTTCCATGTCTAGCTTCAGATCGGGCGTTGGACTGGCTGCATTATTGCGATTCGTATTTTCGTATGTGAAGCACCTGTAAAAACATTAAATATAGTTAATAGTTGTACATACAATTTACCCCCAAAACGAGAGCAGAACGTGAGTGAAAGCCAAGTTAGTTGAAGCGTTTGCCAGTTTTCGAATGTGTGCAAATGTGAAGTGTGAATTTTGGTTAGTTGTAAATAAGTTAAAGTTGGATATACACATAAGCGCTGCAACACATCTGAGCTATGGGCGATCTAAGACATATATATATATATATATATATGGGTTAATTCCATAGCTGAGATCGTCGCAGGACATGGTTACTTATTAGCTGCTTCAAAAATTTACCATTTGCCTTGATGTTTGGTTATGGTTTTTGTGCTGAAACGAAGTAGTGCAAAGCGTTAAATGATTAGCAAAAATTTAATGGTACAAAATGCATCGAAACGTTTTGTGTAGTTTTTGTTGTTGTTGTTTTCATTAAATAATATCGTCTGTAGGATTAGGGTCTTGGGGCCAAAGTTTCCGCATACATATTATTATATAAATTTTTGCGTCGCTGTGTCAGCAACTTTTCGGAAATTAGGTAACAAAACCTGACGCGATAAAAATAAAGTCCAACAGAAATCACTCGAGCCCTTCCCTTGCCGATGACTCAGAACACCTCAGCAATACAAATAATTATCGTAATTTGTGCAGTCAGCGCTTTGTTGTTATTTTTGACCAGCACAGTTTTTGTTTAGCACGTAAACATTTAATATTTATACCTGATATTTGCCGAAAAAACACTGTCAAAATAAATCCCTGACATGCTGATTATTTGGTTGCCTGTTGAAGATTTATGTAAACAATTTTTTGATTGGCAATCGCTAAAAATTAATCGCAATTTGAACACATTGAGCATTTTGGGCTTTAGTTAATGTATTATAATGGAATTGACAGAGCAAATATTGATTACACAATATTGCAACACAATAATTTAGACTGTCTATAAATATTTGTTTTTGTTTTCTTCTGGTTATTGTTCAACTATGTCTATAGACCTATAGAGAATTGTATACTCTAATTTTTTGTATTATTTGTATTTGAATAAAGTGATAATTTGATTCCTGGAAAATTGGACTAGAGTTATTTGAACGGATATTGAATGCATGTCATCTATGGTTTACGGATGAGGCATGAGGTCTTTGGTATATAATATGGTATATATGTGAGTATATGTATGTATGTATGTATGGGGTAATGGGATATTATTCATGTGGTATGTTCCAATACAGAGTAAGGCAAATCTTGAAAGAGGCACCAACCTCGCAATGCCATGATTCCTCAGAGCTGCTGTGCTCGTTATCTCCATTTGGTTCTCGAAAATTGATGCATTCGTGGAGGCATTGCCATGCTTCTTGCGCTCCTTCTCATATTGACGCGATGGTATCAACAAATGACCATAGGATATATCCTGGATGGGGAGATTAAAATATTGCATTAGTTGTGGAAATACAAATAATGATTTGTTATCAACTAACCTGACCATTTTCGGCCTTTTGAATACCCATCAAATCAAATGGATCGAAGGGAGCATCGTTAATGGAGCTCAAGGGACGTGAGGTGGATGGATTCCGACGACGACGATCTTCCTTGCGGAACTCAGCACTACAAAGGATACGTTTATTAGATAAATACTGAAATACATTTATCAATATGCACTCACCGTCCATTCTTGCCCTTGTAGTAGGGCAACGCTGAGAATATCAAAAATGGCACCTTACGTGATACCAACACCATGCGCTCATCCCGCTGTCCCAGTCCCGGACCTGGACCACGACGACCATCGCTGATCTGCACGGATTTGCGAAAACTGCCGCCATAGTTGCTGGCAGGTGCTAAACTCTCCGTGCTGCTGTCATCCGTAATGTGGCTGGCACTCGAACCGCTGCGAATGTTGTAGTTGCGCTTGAGGCCACCAGTTCCAATGGCCGTTGGGACTGCTCCTCGCAGACCCGGCGCCGTATTCAAACGCGCTCGTCTCTCCGGCTGCAAACTCTGCTCGCTAGCGCCATTGCTAAAGGTGCTGCAAACAGAGGGGAAGAAGGCGGGAAGATTAGCATCGGGTATTTTTAATAACCTTGATTTTATTTTCGAATATGCATTGCGTTGAAGGAGACTTCTTCGACCCCATAACTTATATATATTCTTAATCAGCATCATTAGCTGAGTCGATACCTGCTGACAACTCAATTTTATTATAAAAATAATAAAAAAAAATCGAGCGAATATATATATATGTCCGAGGTTTTTAAATTTTTGCTTAATTAATAGAAGGTTCTTTGTAAGCAGCTGGTACCAGAATATTCCGCATTTGGTTACGCCTGACTGGAGCTTTTATATTCGATCAGTTCGTACCGGTATCGTACTGGAAAAATTAGGGTTCCAAGCGCCGTAAATAGGTTTGGAAAACTACCAGAACCTTTACGGGAATCTTTATAATTTACGTACCGGCATCGAATTCGAAACCCAAATTCGCTTCTGTTTAACAACCAGATTTGAACATTTTCTTGTCTCTTTCAGTGTATTATATTATTTGACACAAAAGTGCAATACCAAAGAAGAGATAGATAGATCTCTACAGTTTTTGATAATACGCTCTAAATCAACAAAAATAGTTTCAACTTAAATGAAGAATTTGTTATTTATAAAACTCAATGTCATCGATTTCAGGGGCAAATTCCACTGCAGCGCTCTCCCTCTCTCTGCTCTGTCTCCCTCTTTCTGTAAATAGACACGCAAACATACACACACACACACACACACACATGCGCGCACCCCAAACGAGGCGATCGATATTTTCACAGGCATGCAGCAAAGTGCAGTTCAAAGACGTTTACGATCAAAAGTCGTACTTTGAGTTCAGGTCTGGGTCTTTGTGTATTTTTCCAGAAAAAAAAACAGACACACACAAAAATCAAATGCAGCCTTTGAGCTATGATTGCTGCTTGCTGTGCGCCTGGCAAATTACCTTGGGATAATTGGTATAGGATCGAGGTTACAAGCGAGCTCTAAATGAAAAAAAAAACTAGCCCTCAAATCAAAATGAATTTCCATGAAAATGCCGTTTGCATTAATTAGTCGACTTTCTTGCGGTGTGGAGCCCGCATTCCATAATGCGTGTGATGAAGTGGCGCCAAGCTTGTCATAACCCGTTAATTAGTTGGAGTATTCCAATAGGCGAGCAGAGGTTAACAGCAAGCAAAACTGAACGGAGCAGAAGAAGACAACAAGAAGGGAAAAGGCCCAAAACCAAAAATTCCATAAGACACACACAGACACACACATATTTAAATGAAATGTAAACGCAGAGCAGCAAGCAAAAGAAGAAGACCCCTTAAAGGGCCACGCACTAGAAAATATGCGTTGCTTATGTTACGCATTGGCTCTCACTACAAATTGTGTGAGAGTGTTATGAGTGTGTGTGTGTGTGTTTGTGCGTGTGAGGAGCATAGCAAAACGGTTTTTGTCTGGTCAT
The DNA here is from genome assembly GCA_035044105.1 of Drosophila nr. perissopoda 5 BK-2023a. NCBI lineage: Eukaryota > Metazoa > Arthropoda > Insecta > Diptera > Drosophilidae > Drosophila > Drosophila nr. perissopoda 5 BK-2023a. Next base: position 1,618,106 of record JAWNMK010000267.1, read on the forward strand.
TAGAGATTAGAAGCGCAAGGGAAACAGAGAAAGAGAGATAGTGTGTGTGTTGGAATCTTAGGCGAATGCAGCGTCTACCTGCACACACATACACACACATACTCACATGCATTTACACATGTGCAGGTGGTTTGCGTGAGCATTTTTTGATAGTTTCCATTTTGAGCGCTTTGAACAACGGTTTGTTCGTCTGACTGACATCATCTGTGCGCCTGTGCAATGAGCAAACAATATTTAAATTTCAAACACTCAATTAGAAAAGAAGACAGGAAAAACTCTCAAAACCTTTATGAATATGCTAATTGGAATTATAACAATGATCAATCTCTAATTGATATATCATAAATAAAAATTAATATTTGGTTTATTTAGACAAGATATGAATTTTTAAACAATTTGCATAGGCGTAAATTTATTTTGACAATAAATCATTTATTTATCGTTTTAATTTAAGTCTCTTTTAGATCATATCTGTTTAGAGCAAATAAAGTATTTGGCTTTGAGTTTCTGCAAACAGTGGCAAAAAATAAGTGAATTAAACATATGAAGAGAGAGAGAGAGAGAGAGCGAGAGAGACAGAGATGATAACACCAAAAAGTAAATAAATTGTAATAAATTTGTGGATATCAAAATGTAAAATGGTCTAACAGTTATTGCATAGATTGCGAATACCAGAAAAAACCCAACCAGTCTTAGAACTTTTATATTTAAAAAAAAAGTATTGATACTTATTTATCGACTTTTTAAATGTTGCGAATAACCCCATGTTAACTGTAAAAACCCTTATTTATTTTTAGATCTTCTTTAAAGTGTTGCATGTTCCGTAGCAATTAAATGATTATATTATTATTGTCAATCATTCAATTCCACTGTGATCAGACAGCAAATCAACTAAAAATAATTTATTTCTGTCTTATCGCCGATGTTGACTTGCCTTTTATCAGCAAGTGTGAGTTCTTGACAAACAATTGTATGTTTGCATTGGTGTGTGTATATATATATATATATATGTATATATATAAACAATAAGTCTTTGATCAGCTTGTGGCTCGTGTGTCACGTGCTTAACTGAAACTTGATTAAAATTCAGCTGAGCAAAAAATAGATTTTCGTGCCATATTTGCAATAAAGTCTAATAAACAATACACTTAAAGATCTTTAAATAAATTATTTCTGGTTGGCCGGATCACAATCAAATTTTCTAGGCATATATAACTAAATAATGTGCCAAAGATCTATAAAAATGTTAAGCGCAAAGTTTTTAATTAACATATGGTATTTAATCTATACATTTTAGGTGTAATAAAAATCATTTTAACGCAGCACGAAAGGTGCACATAAATCGATTAGTAAATCACACGTGATTTCCGACAGATGCCCCCCTTAAGTTGTTTACTTGGCTTCATGGCACAACAAACCCACTCACACACACGCACAATCAAGCCCAATTGAAGGTTGTTAACGCAATCAGTGAAGAAGAATAGAGAACAACAATTTTTTTACAAGTGTTGTAAATGTAGGTAGATAAGGTCATAAATGAAAAAAAAAAATAAATGTGTACAAGGCGTAATTAAACAGTAATGAATGATAAGCTTCATAAAATGAGATAAATCCAAAATGGTCGCCATTTTGTGAGTTTGTACAATATTTACAAACATTAAACCGTTGTTGCGTTTTGCGTAAACAGTCATCAGCTGAGAACTATTAAAGCAATAACCGCAAGATAAACAAAATTACAGTCAAAATGCTCTAACTTGGACCACAATTGGATACAAAGAATCATTCGTAAATTGACTTATTGTGTAAACAACTTTTTTGTGTTTCGCAAAATTTTTAAACAAAATCAACAAATTGTTAGAAATTCAATAATATAACGATAAACCAAAGTCCAATGTTTTTTTTTAACCGCACGTGCCCAAATTTGTTCAAAAATTCCACAAATACTTTTGTTTGATTTCTAAATCGAAATACGAGTTATGTTAATCGATTTGTAAAGAATGATGCAGAAAAATTGACAAAGCGAAGTTTAGACTGTTACAGAAGCGACAACGTTTTGAGACCCAGTGGGGCCCGCCTGCAAATAATATTGTGACACATCCATCCATATTGTCGCTTATCAGTGAGAGTCACTTTTCAGCCAGTCGTTCCGGACAACATGCGAAGTATGTGCAGCAATCGAGTTCAAAGGGGTTTAAAGCGGTTCGATCGGGTTTGCCCCGCTGCTGGTGTGCGTTGTTTTGTTTTCGTTTTGTTTTCGTTTCGTTTCCTCCGTTTGGCTTTTATTTGCCAGCTAAAGCTACGCGCTAAGAGCGAATCGGCGACAATGAATCAATAACACAAAAGCAACTGTTTAATGACCATAGACCTCGCCCTCCCCCCCTTGTTGTACAAGAGTGTGAAGGCAAAAACTCATGAAGCTCTTGCTATTTCTGTACATTTGGGTTATGTCAGAGCTTTGTTAAAAAAAAGCCATGAAATATTATTTCAAAAATTTGCATAAAATGAGTTGCACATTCTTAAAACCAATATACCCCTTTACCAATCAACAAGGGTATATTGTTTGCATGCACTTTAAAATAACTTTACGGGTTGCATTCAACTAGTGCGCCACTGACACACATTTCGTTTTGCAACCCCTAAAATACCAGAAAAAGATTAGCAACACCCTGAATGCAAAACTTTTCAAGATGACCTTGATATTATGCAACAGGAAGTAGTAAAAAAAATAACTTAGAGATTAGGAATAATGTTGAGGAGTAAACACCACAAGAAGCGAACACAAAAACAACACAAACAAACACCAATCTAACCGGTTCATATTACGTCGACAACAAGAGAACACAAAAAAAACAAACAAAAAAAATAAATCAGCCTTTGCTCAAGGTTACCCAGTTTGCAAAGAAGATGCCAGCAAGGACCCAGGGCCAGTGAGGAAGGGAGGTGGTGCGACACTCAGTGGTATAAGAACTGTGCGTGTACAGGTTTTCGCTTGAGGGCAACCCTGACATTGACATTGAGCAGCAGCAGAGAGAGCCAAGCGTTGCCAGACAGTTGTGCGAGCTTTGCCGGCAGACGCAGTTGTCCTTGAAACGGAGCAAGAAGCGTGAAATTTGCCATTTGATTCATAAAAGCTGCCGAAAACCGCTTAAGAGGCATGACGCAATTTCTGCTGAGCTTTTCAATGGCGAGAGGGTGACGCAGGGAGGGAAAGAGGCTTGTTAGACTGAAAGCCGACCCATAATTATTTTGTTTACATTTTTCGGCAAGGTTTTGTTTTTTTTTCCCCTTAATTTCAAATCATATCCAATTTCAAAACAACTTTCAAAATGAAAAAAGGTCCAATAACAAGACAAGAACTTGCCCAAAGTAGTTTGGAATTTGTTTTGCATTTATGCTTTTTGCGTCGTAGATTTCTGCTGCAATTTTTCGATAAGCTAACACACACACACATAAGCATAAAATCATGTGAATGGATTGATGTTTTGCGCATGCTCAGCATTTGTTGTTGTTGTCGTTCTTCCTGTTTTCTTTTCGTTATTTATTTTTCCCAAGAAACACACAGTTTCCCTCCAGAGAACGCGATTTGCATTATCGAATCATATTTTCATAATGCTTACTGTTTGGGGAATGTTGCTGACACCGTCAAGCGGAAATAACAAAGTAATTGAAGACTTGTGGGTAAAATCGTCTAACATAATGCGACATGCTGAGCTCTGTTTATTGTTTGTATTTCTTGTTATGATTGTTTATTATGATGCGAGAATGGAAACACAGAAAGTGGAAACGTTCTGGAGTTTGGAGTTTACTTCATTTATTAGCAGAAGTTGACCAATTTATTGTTAAGTGGTGAAAATATGCCAAAGTAAAACAAGGGGAAAGCTTTCGCTCATTCAGTCAGTCAGTCAGTCAATCACTCAGTCAGTCAGTGAGGACAGCTTGTTTTATTTATGGTTTTAGACAAGTATATAACCATTGCAACACGCAAGTCACGGCTCTCAAGTGGGGAATAGGTTGTGCGTGTATTAACAGTAAAAGCCATCTTTTGTCTATAATCTAATCAGTTGTCATTAATTTAGTGTTTATATGAAGACCAACTGCCTGATAAGATATTTAATACGGGCCATAGCGTATTAGCAAATATATTTGCTTACGCATAAGCCAGATAGATAAGTGCCATATAGACGCAAATGAATGACTGATAAAAATGTTGAAAAGTCTGAAAGAATTGCTAAAATTAAAATGAAAATTAAGTAAACGGATAGCGATAGAAATGCTCTGTTAACTAAAATGTTAAATAACATTTGTGAACGTCGCGAGAAACTTAGAAAGAAAAAACAACCAATTAGAAAGGTAAACGACACAAGAGCTTCAGCAGGAAAGGAGACAACAACAATAGCAAACCAACGATGACAGGTGAGGCGCGAACGAGAAACAAGGTCAAACTTTGTCAAAGCGCAACAGCGGATTGCACAGTGTGCAACAATTGCAAACAATAGTTTAGAATGAATGTGTGTGCATACTTAAGTGCGTCTAGACACGTTAAACGGCCACTGAGCCAATGTGCTAACATTGAAGCGAAAGCTTCAATGCCTCGCGAGTTGGAGTGAGGGAGAGAGAGGGCGCAATGCAACTGCTTCGACTCTAGGTTCAAGGCAGTTTATCTTTGCGCTGTTTTGCAAGGCAATTTCTTAGTGTTTTCCGCACTTTCACGCAATACAGCTTTATTTATTGGGTTGTAAATAGAGTTAAACGTTGCTTGGAAGAAATCACAAAGAACAATTTAACAGATTGTTAACTTTTGACGGGCATCATTTAAAATGGGAATGGTACACAAACAGAATTTAAAAGCTTGAAAAATTGAATTTTTAAATATCGATAATTATATCATTTTGAAAGTCATACTACTGAAATAAGAATTATTCTTCACTAACAACAACTAAAAATAGCATCCCTAATAAGGAATACAAATTTACAATCTAAAGGCATAATTTGCACTTTTTTCAATTGCGCAATTTTTGCGTGGCCCTTTGACTGTAAAATAATGCTGGCGTGCACTTTGGTCAAGCCACCTGTCGTTAAGTGGCAAGCAGTTATTATTGGGGCAGCACCAGTTCGTGTCGATAGGGAAAAACAAAGCGTATTCAATAAACTATTCAGATTAATGACAGACCAGTTTGAGATGGGGCATCCACTGACAAAAGCGAGCCAACAAAAGCCTTAAATTAAAGTGGACACATGCAATTGTCATTTGTCAGTCGTTGAATAATTTGCGGGCTGCTTTTCAATGAGGCATTTATACAGGCCGTAATTGAACTGACGCACGACGCGTTGCCCATTGGGTTGGACGGCGCCGTGTATCCGAATCCGACTCTGAATCGGACTGCGACTACAATAATATATTTAGCGAGCTGTGAAAATGTGTGTGATGATTGTTGCACAATTGGGCAATGAGCGCCATGCCACACAGACGAATAAGATCAAGTGGCTCCCTCCCCATACAAAAAAACAAAAACACTTAATGCTCGAGAGACCGACTAGTTGATGCCCTGTAAACTGTAAATTTACGTATATGTCATTAATTTTTTAAAAAAATATTAATTACTCAGGATTAATATGTAAAAATATTAATTTATATTGGTATTAATTAATTATAATGAAAATTAAAAAAATTTATATTCATCCGGTGTTGTGTTGCCCTGGCATAAATATCAGATTTGAAACTTGAGGTTCTCATAAGCCATCCTGAACGTCCCAAAAGCTCTGTCAATAATCGATATTAATCGATATTTTACTACTTTATGCTAAAAATGAGCTAATCTGCCCGTTAAGCATAACTACACCTTTTCCCATTCAGAATGAGTGCAGGGTATACAACCTGCATATTTTGAGATGGGGAAACTGACATTAATTGAATTAGCCGCACAGCTGCTGGGAAGCGCCCAGCGACAGCAATATTTACAAACATAATTGCGATTCCACCTAAAAATCTTGGCTTGTTTACCGAGACTTCTGAGCAAATTGTGGCACCGGGTGTCAATTGGGCTGAACTTAAACCGAAATTGACATTGAGGAATGGCAAAAGCATCTATACATATTGTATATAATTACAAGAAATGGAGCATAGAATTGCTCGTTCCCATTAATTATAAATGATCTTTAGAAATAAATAAATGAACTAGATGTCGTCATTGAAATTCAATGTGCAACTTAAGACCTCGACTATTTGTACTAATCCAATAAATAGTGTAAGACATCAAAAGCGTCAACTAGAAATTTCTACAGTCGTCTTAAGCGAGCTGCTTGAGGTCCCGCAACCTTTATGTTACCTGTGGTAACAGGAAAGAGGCAGAAATAGCTAAAAGGGACGGGTGTCTTAGGTACGACACTGAATACAAACATTTGCAGAAAGGAGGCAAATTGCGGTCATCAAAATTGTATTAAAAATTAATGTTATTACTATGAAATGTAGTGGTACGATGTTGATAATTTTCGTCGTATCTCGATGATTTTTATATGTAGTATAATGATATTGTAGTAATCAAATAAAAACCTCGACTATTTGTACTACATATTCCAACAAATATTGTTCGACATCAAAACCGACAACTAGAAATTTCTACAGCAAGCGTAATCGAATTCCTAGAAAGTACCAGAGCCAAAGGGAAAAGGTCCTGTCGGCTTTTGGTTACCTGCGGTGACAGGAAAGAGGCAGAAATATCTATACAAATCGTAGGTACGCCATCATCTAAATAGTACTATACATTTAAAGAACCGATCGATTATATAATGTGTAGCCTGATAGTGATAAATCCTTGTCTATCTATTAGAAGCTACTCATAAAATTTATAACCCGACTATTTGTACTATATATATATATATATATATATATAAGCCAACTACTAGAAGGTACCAGAATGTGTACATATATACTTTATGGGATCAGAGAAGTATCCTTCGAGTAAATTAAGCACTTTGGATTGTCATAAATGGATAAAAAGGATTTCACTTACCGTTCTCTTAGTGGCAATAGCTTGATGCCAGCTCCGACGCAGCTGCCGCTGCCAAAATTGGACACTTTCAACGGTATTTTCATGCTGTCGGAATCGCTGCCACTTTCGGCACCAGAACCGCCGCTGCCGCCACGTTGCTGCTGCTGTTGCTGCTGCTTGCCAGGATGCTGCTGTTGCAGTTGCTGCTGGTGGCGGCCAGAGGAGTTGGGCCGCTTTATGTTGCGTCTGTCAGCCTGGCTGGGCAAACCGCTCACGTTCATCAGGTATTGACCCATATTTTCAGTTTCACTAAAACCATCACCATCGCTGCCACCGCCAACTGTTGCAGCGCTGCCGCACTCATCCATGCCGCCGCCACCGCCACACATCCCGATGCCGGCGCCGCTGTCCATGTGAACATCAGCGCTGCACAAAAGCAGCGCTGCTGCTGCGCTGCCAACGCCACATTTACCATTCTGCTGCTGCTGCTGATGTTGCTGTTGGTATTGTTGGTGTTGCTGCTGGTGTTGTTGTTGTGTTTGGCTGATGCGCTGCTGATGATTGCGTTGATAATGCTGATGATAGCCGCCGGCGCCGAGTCCCAACGCTGCCGTTGCGTTGCCTTTGTTATTGTTGTTGTTATTGTTGTAATGCTGCTGCGTACAGATGCTGCTGCCAAATGTTGCCCCAAATTTGGTGTCCCTGTGTGTGCCATCTAATGAGATATTCGATAGAAACGAGATCGCAGCCAATCTGCGCCTGTGTCTCGTCTTATTAAGCGTACTTGCCATTAGGCGCTTAAGACCCTTATCAACAGTAACAAATCGACTTAATCGAGACTGAATGTGTGTGTGTGAGTGAGAGAGAGAGCGAGCGCGAAATATATATATACAATATATATATATATATACTGTCTGTCTCTGGAATGTACCCAAAAAAGTTTTCAGCTCTTTTTGCTATCTATAATAATACTTTTTATATTGCACTGCCCACAAAACACGAAAAACACACGCGAAAGTTCTTTAAAATATTTTAATTGATTTTATTTATTTATATTTTTTATCTATTTTTATTTATTTTAATCAGTTTTTTTTTTTTGTTAACAGTTACAACTGTTTAGTCTCTAAATTCGAGGCCGAATTGAAAAACAAACTGCTTGAAAGCAACATTTTGGCACTTTTTTATAGTCTTTAAAATAAATTGAGTAAAAGAATTAATTGCAATATCTGCAATTAGTTATTGGTTAAAAAATACTGTGTCCATCCGGATTTACTGCAAATAAAAAAAGAAAACCAAAAGCGTTAAATCTAAAAATATATTAAGAAACGTTAAAAAACGTTTTTTTAAGAATGTCGCTAAATTAATTACTAATGATTATTCAAACAATGTAGTTCCATATGTACATTTTTTTTCAGCTTACAAAATGGAAATGATGTCATATCCCGTCTGAGATTTTAAATGACCATTCATTTATCGTATGTAAAAATTGGCTTTAGTTTTTCTTGCACATATGTACAAATATCCTCCGGGTCCTCTCGCCTTGCTAATTGCATTAAAAAGTCAATAAACTTGTTCTGCGAGAAGCTTTTCGCTGCAAGTTTTAATGCGGCCTGCAAAAGCTGCCCTCACCAAAAGCTGCAGTTGCATTTTGCCTTGTTGTGTTTTTTATGTGTTTTATGGCTGGGACAATAAACGGCCGGTTAGCATGAAATTTGTATTTTTGTTACCTGAGTTCAACACTTTGCTACCAGCAAAACAAATCAAAACAAATGGAAAATTTATGTGGACAAGCAGCTGACATAGCAACCACAACAACAACAACAAAATGCTAGTTGTTCTGTGATGTTTGTTGGTCTAATTGGATATATTAACTGGGAGCAGTTGGAAAGCCTCACGTGCGCTCCTTAGTGGAAAATCAATGAGCAATGGTAACAAGTGTGCGAGGATAAAGCAAAATTTCCACACACACATATATCATGGTATTTATGCATGATTCACACCCACGCAAATCAAATGACAACAAAAAAGAGAAGTGAAATGAAAATGAAATGATTTAACGGAAGAGACGTCAATTTCAACTTACCCACAAAATGCAAAAGTTTTTAGCTGATTTATGTTTATTTTTAAATATAATTAGAAATGTTTCAAGCGCGCCATTTTGAACTATTTTTAGCTTAATGATTTCGACACTATTTTTTATTTATTAACTGCAAGCAATTATAACACTCGGTCGGTTTTATTTTTTGTCTATTTTATATATGTTTTTGTTACTATGCGCAGACTTTGATTTCGCTTTGCGCTGCTGCTTCTTGGACTATCCGACACCCCGTCGTCGTCTTGGTTTATGCACCTTCTTCTGGCAACTGAACCGCTGCCTGTCAGCCGCTTTGCCTTCTGTTGTCGACGGCGCAGCTGCTGTCGTTGCGTAAATCGGGTCTAAAATTGCAATTGCAATTGCAATTGCTTTCGATACCTTTATGCACTGCCCCTTGACCTTGGCGATAAACAAAACACACTCAAACGCACACACACGTTTATAATTTATATTTATAAAACTCTTTTGCGAAAGCGTATTTTCGCACGAGCGTTTAGATTGATGCGGAAAAAACGACAGAAACATCAACGTCCCACAGAAAATCACAAAACTGCTGATAGTGTGACCAGACCATGCATGCCTAAAAAAAACCAGCAATTTGTTATGTATTTCTACAAATATAGACCCACCTCTAATTACAGGAACAGTGTGTACACATCATTCAATTTTCTTTTGCAAATTCTTGGCAACACTGAGCTCCACCCTCGCCGTTATTAGCAAATACGAACGAACGAACGAAAAAACGAAAGAAAACATGTAAATTAGTAGAAAAGTCGGCTAAAATTTCGTTTTTTTTTTCATCACACCCATTCAAACCCGCCACAACAACAAAAAACATGGAACACAACGAAATCTCAATGTGCATGGACGTCAAATTGGATACACATGACAAGCGCGCAATTGCGTTGCGCTACAAAACCTGGACAAGATGTTTGGTGAAAATTGAAGCGATTAAATGTGTGCCCTGCTTCCTGCGCCTCAGTTTCCAGAGCATTGTCGACGACAAGGACTTGTCCTCACCACAACAGCAGCAGCAGCAACAGAAACTGCTTAGCGTTTCAGTTAATGTGCCTGGATTGAATATCAGTTTGGCCACTTCACGCACCAAACAGCATTCGTATGGTTTATTTTGGACGCAGAATCGACGCGATTGCTTCATTTACTTTGCATTGGAAACGGAGACGTCGTGTCGCCGGCACATGAAGTGGATCAAGAAGTCCATCAAGAATCTGGAGTTGTACAGGCAGGTGTTTCTTGAGCAGCGTCGACTCAGTCGCGACACAAGGTGAGCAAAATTTTTAAATTTGTGATAGATTTGCTTGGAAACGAAATCAGAACAGAGTATAGAATAGTGTTGGTCAATTTACTAACGAGAGAACAGGGCTGTTCAACTTTTTTTAAATTTAAATTTAAATTAACTTGTGAAGCGAGTTCACTAATGGTAATCATTCGCAGCTCTCAAAAGGCACTCGGTCCCTTACCCAATTTGCCCGACTCCTTTTGCTTTGATCTGGACACGAGCAGTTTCTCCTTCTCGGCGCGCGTCTCACAGATCTATGAGGAAATCTTCGATGGCAGCCGCATCTCACGCGTCTCGGTTGCGTCTGGCATCTATGAGGAGATGAATCTGGCTGATTCGGTTGGTGCAACGCGTGCGATTTTGGAGACGCCACCGGCGGTACCGCCACTGCCGGCGCATCGTAAGCGAATCAACACGTTCGAGTGCCAGCCGGGTGACATTCCACGCTCCAGCACTAATCCCGAATCGGAGCTGGCCAAGAAGAAGAAGTACAAGAATATGTTGGACAACTTCTTCGGACAGAAGCGTCGCTCGGCAAGCGCAAGTGTGGAACAGGAGCAGGAGGAACAGGTGAAGCAATTGGTGCTCTATGAAAATGCACCCACTCCGGAGCCAAGTGCTCCGCTCGAGCGCACATCGAACATGAGCAATGCGCATCGTAATAGTTTCTCTAGTCCCGATCTGTCCCAGCTCAATTTTCTGGACACTTTTGGCGATGCACTCTCCAGCGATGAGCTGAACATCAGTCTCGAGGACTCGGCCATTGAGCACAATAATCCACGGCATATTCTGCTCGCCGAGCTTACACGTCGTCTAAGCCGAGCCGATTCGCTGGAGAGCCTGAATGTGTCGCATCAGTTGCCGCACAATTTTAACTTTTCCGCCTGCAACACATCAACCATAAATCTGATTGGAGCCAATGGTGCCGTCAGCCAAAACAATAACGTCCAGTTGCAGCAGCTACAGCAGCTGCAACGCAAGATGATGGTCGATGATCTCAATGGTTATTGTGTGATGGCGCCCATCATACAAAAGGTCAGTGGCTGCAACAATGCTCCCCCGGAGCAGAAGAAACCCACCACCAGCACCGCATCCACTTCGTCTGGTTATTCCACTGGTTCCTACAGCTCCTCCACGAGCAGCTGCAACACCGAAGATCCCACCAACAAAGCAGGAACTGCAACTGCTGCTCCTGCAGCTCCAGCTTCAGCTCCATCCCAAAATGATAGCGATATTTATGAATCGATGCGTGTCGATGTGAGCTCAATGAACAGCAACATTGCCCTTGCGGAGCATCTATATGAGAATCTACTGGCTGTGAAGGCATCCCAGGAGCTGGAACAGCAACCGCTTGGTCTATGCACCAGCACACCCACCGAATCTCCGCTGATGCCGGCGCTGCCGCCCAAACAGCAAACGCCGCACGCGGATCACCAGCAGCAGCAGCCGGACGAAGAGGATTACTATCAGACGCCCCGGAAGTCCATCATCAGTGTGGATGATAAAATACCCTCTTATTATCCAAATAGCTGTGACACTCTTAAATCTAAGCGACGCAGTCCCAGCAGCGCTGAAACAGCGTCAGGCATGCGCCAACTGGTCAGCGCTCGACTGCGACGCGAACGCAAGGAGAATCTGTATATATCATCGCCCCAACAGATTATCGAACATCGTCAAATGTCATCGTCGTCAACCGCAAACAATGCATCATCATCATCATCGTTAGCCAAGGCTAAAACGTTAACCAAGAAGACTGCCGCCCACAAGATCGCCGAGGGTGTCTATGCCGTCACCCATGCCCATGCCACTAACTCCACCGGCAACAAGCACAATAACAACAACAATACCAACAATAATAATAATATCGATTTAAAGCCATCGAATGCTGGCGACAAGGAGGAGCTGCTGCAGCTGGCCATGCTCCAAAATATTGATTTCAAATTCGATGATGGTCAAGTCGCACAGGCTGAGTCTTCGGGCAGCAAATGCAAGGCCAGCCAGCTGGAGGATGAGTATGAGCATTGCTTCCAGGCAGCCGAACGTGCCACACGTATGCTGCAGAAATATGCCACACTGGCCAAGTTCGGCCAAGTCTCGCCACGCAAACAGCAGCAGCGACAGGAGCCACTCAAACCAGCCATGACTCAATCTCAATCGCCCAACGCTCTGTTGCTGCAGCAGCAGGTGGCGCCTCCAGCTGGCAACAGCCTGAAGAAGTTTGCCTCGTTGCCGCGATTCAAGAAAATTGACTTTTCGCCGCTGAAGATGCGTCTGAATAATGTGCTCCAAAGGAATGCGACAGCAGCTCCACAATCGCCTCAGTAGCAATTAAATTAAATGTGCATTGTTGTTTGTTGTTAGCAAGTTAAACAATAATTATCCCAATAAGTTAATCGTTTAATGCCATAGTTTTATGCTTTGCATGGCTTCCTTTTTCCGTTTCCTTACAAGCTGTTTTTGCCTGTCAGCTAAAAACTCAAATGCAGCAATTAGTCCAAAAACAAATAACAATTTAAAGCCTTATATGTTCAACTTGATTTGCCATAATTATCTAAGTATATAGTACATGTATCATATCATATTGAAAGTGTATTCCATATCTGATAACTGATGTTGTGTCTGTTGGTTGTTCGTTTTTTCCTTGTGTGTCTATGCAACATGCAACATGCATTTTAACCATATATATATATATAAGCTACATATTCCAATTCAAAGTATGCTCAATTATCGTGAAAAATCAAGAAACGCTTTTTAATAATACATTTACACACAAATTATACAAAAGACAAAACTATTGTTGACGAATTTTACACGAAACTAAACTAATATTAGCTTATTTTAATTATTAAGGCAGCTTCTTATGAATCTTTGAGCTTCAGCGTTTCACTTAAATCAACTTAGAAATCTAAATTTGAAACAAGTTTGCAACAAAATGTTGTATGCAGCTTGGATGGCAATGCTTTAATCGACTTAAATGTATTTAATTGTGTATGCAAAGTAATTAAGTTAAATTAATGTTTTAAACTCTGTTGGCAAAATGCTTATAAATCTGTGAATCGCTTTTTTGGCTTTTGCAAAAAACCTGCCAACGCATAAGAACATATCAACAATAAATTGTAAAACTTAATTAGTTAGAGAATGGAAATCAATATTGTATATTCTTGCAGTATTATTCAAAAATAAGCTATAAAACACAGCAAACGTCCAAATTATATATATGAAAAAGCGTTTATTAAAGCATTTAAAAATGTTTAGCTTCTGCTGCAAGGGTATATATAAAAATATATATGTAAAACTATGGATATTTGAAAACAGCTTCTATTTTAGCGCAACCAAAGCTCAATTGTACCGTGACTATAGATATAAGCTTTATAATTATATATATATATACATATACTACGCATATGAAAGTCAATAATAACAATAAAATTAACCAATGCTTTGTTTATGTACAAAAAAAAAGCTTTGTAATTTTTTAAAACTGCTCTCAACTCGACTGCAGACTTGGGGACGTCTCTGTTGATGGGAAGGCATCCCATGAGCTGGAACAGCAACCGCTTGGTCTATGCACCAGCACACCCACCGAATCTCCGCTGATGCCGGCGCTGGCGTACATCGTCAAATTTTAAAATAAAGTTCCGGATGATTATGATGGCAATAAATAATTCATGAATAGTTCAATTTACATACGTTGATTTTGTCTTTGTGGAAGAAAATTTATTTCGCGCCAACTGCGAAAAGAATTTACAGCAACTGACTTATGGAATACAGAAATCGACGTAGCGATATTAATCGATGCCGTTAAAATTCAAACGTAATTCATCAACATAAATACTCAGATTGTAGGACACGAAAATTAAAAAACAGCTGATCTGTCCGATAAATACTCAAAGTGGCATACTGCTCAACTGCTCATTGTTCTCTTCTGTTTCAATGGTATATTGATCGATTAACGTTCGATTAATTAGCCTGATCAGTTTCAAGCAAGTTGCTCTGCTAAAATGTCGTACTTACCTACCGAAATTGCACTGGAAATGATGGGCTTCAAGTTTTACGATCCGGATGGCAACTTTCAATTGATCAACTTCCAAAACACATTGCCAACTGATGAGCATCCCGAGGAAGCTCCGCTAAAGGATTTTATCAATCAGCCTTCAACATCGAATTCCAAGAACAAAAACGGCCATACGTCGACTGCATTCACTAATATATGCACCCCGATATCTGATAACCTGCAGGCCACACCAGCTTGTGCATTGACCAAGGGACCCAAGAAGCTGCGTCCAAAGGCACAATCAAATCCGCAGCCAAAGTCGCAACCAAAGCCGAGACCAAAGTTGGGCCGATTCGCACCAGCACCAGCAACAATTGTATTGCCGAACAGATCTACCAATCTTGAACCGGTTCCTGATTGGTTCAAGGAACCAGCACTCATTGTGCCCCCAAAAAAGTCTACCAAACCCCGACGTTCGCCAAGCCCGACCTTGACTAAAGTCATCGAAAACGAAAAGAGGAATATTCGCAATGAACTGACACAGCGTTTGGACCAATCGATGGCGATGGGAATAGGGACTCCCAAGGAAGACGCACTTAACTCTGAGATTGGGAAGATAAAATAACATGCAATCGACTTAAAGGAGCTTCGCATGGAATTGGAGAAGCATTTAAAGCTCATCGATGGCTCCAGTTATGAGTCTTATTTAACCATATTTGATGGAGAATAGACTACGATAAAAATGTAATTAGATTAACACGAAAAAAAAAACCCATGCCCATCCCACTAACTTCTATGTATAAATTAGTCAAGTTAAGAAAGTTAATTAAAATATGTAATTATAAAAGATATAAAATTAAATTTTACTGTTTGCCGCCGAGACGACGTCGTTCATTGGCGCGAAAATCGCGTCGTTCTGCTTTCGATTTTCCGTTTATGGCGGTCGAGCGTATAATGAAATTCTCACAATATTGGGATTATAGGTGGCCACATCGGGTTCCTAGTCCCAATCCTCCTCACATTCAGCTGAAATACTCCCCGTAGTTTCTGCAGTCTGTTGTGGCCCTTTGCAAATCGCTGTCCCAGCGAATTCCGGGCATTCTTTCATGTGCAGACTCAACTCTTGGGGTTTGTAGAGATGATTCTCATAGGGACAGACCAGAAATTGTCTCGAGTTGCCCGAACTGCGGCTGCAGCGTTCCAATTGCTTTGTCAAACGGCCACGATGAAGTTTATGGGCCTTGTTATAGGGACATGTCATAAAATCATTAAACGAATCTGACGACGCCATTGTTCAAACTAGAAAATTCGATGTCTACACCCACAAACAAAAATCACAATGGCCGCTCAAATTACACCGGCAACAAGCACAATAACAATACCAACAATAGTAATATCGATTTAAAGCCATCGAATGCTGGCGACAAGAAGGAGCTGCTGCAGATGGCCATGCTCAAAAATATTGATTTCAAATTTGATGATGGTCAAGTCGCAGAGGCCGAGTCTCCGGGCAGCAAAAGCAAGACCAGCCAGCTGGAGGATGAGTATGAGCATTGCTTCCAGGCAGCCGAGCGTGCTGCAGAAATATGCACACACAATTGTACCGTGACTATAGATATAAACTTTATAATTATATATATATATACATATACTATGCATATGAAAGTCAATAACAATAAAATTAACCAATGCTTTGTTTATGTACAAAAAAAACTATTGTAATTTTTTAAAACTGCTCTCAACTCGACTGCAGACTTGGGGACGTCTCTGTTGATGGGAAGGCATCCCATGAGCTGGAACAGCAACCGCTTGGTCTATGCACCAGCACACCCACCGAATCTCCGCTGATGCCGGCGCTGGCGTACATCGTCAAATTTTAAAATAAAGTTCCGGATGATTATGATGGCAATAAATAATTCATGAATAGTTCAATTTACATACGTTGATTTTGTCTTTGTGGAAGAAAATTTATTTCGCGCCAACTGCGAAAAGAATTTACAGCAACTGACTTATGGAATACAGAAATCGACGTAGCGATATTAATCGATGCCGTTAAAATTCAAACGTAATTCATCAACATAAATACTCAGATTGTAGGACACGAAAATTAAAAAACAGCTGATCTGTCCGATAAATACTCAAAGTGGCATACTGCTCAACTGCTCATTGTTCTCTTCTGTTTCAATGGTATATTGATCGATTAACGTTCGATTAATTAGCCTGATCAGTTTCAAGCAAGTTGCTCTGCTAAAATGTCGTACTTACTTACCGAAATTGCACTGGAAATGATGGGCTTCAAGTTTTACGATCCGGATGGCGACTTTCAATTGATCAACTTCCAAAACACATTGCCAACTGATGAGCATCCCGAGGAAGCTCCGCTAAAGGATTTTATCAATCAGCCTTCAACATCGAATTCCAAGAACAAAAACGGGCATACGTCGACTGCATTCACTAATATATGCACCCCGATATCTGTTAACCTGCAGGCCACACCAGCTTGTGCATTGACCAAGGGACCCAAGAAGCTGCGTCCAAAGGCACAATCAAATCCGCAGCCAAAGTCGCAACCAAAGCCGAGACCAAAGTTGGGCCGATTCGCACCAGCACCAGCAACAATTGTATTGCCGAACAGATCTACCAATCTTGAACCGGTTCCTGATTGGTTCAAGGAACCAGCACTCATTGTGCCCCCAAAAAAGTCTACCAAACCCCGACGTTCGCCAAGCCCGACCTTGACTAAAGTCATCGAAAACGAAAAGAGGAATATTCGCAATGAACTGACACAGCGTTTGGACCAATCGATGGCGATGGGAATAGGGACTCCCAAGGAAGACGCACTTAACTCTGAGATTGGGAAGATAAAATAACATGCAATCGACTTAAAGGAGCTTCGCATGGAATTGGAGAAGCATTTAAAGCTCATCGATGGCGCCAGTTATGAGTCTTATTTAACCATATTTGATGGAGAATAGACTACGATAAAAATGTAATTAGATTAACACGAAAAAAAAAACCCATGCCCATCCCACTAACTTCTATGTATAAATTAGTCAAGTTAAGAAAGTTAATTAAAATATGTAATTATAAAAGATATAAAATTAAATTTTACTGTTTGCCGCCGAGACGACGTCGTTCATTGGCGCGAAAATCGCGTCGTTCTGCTTTCGATTTTCCGTTTATGGCGGTCGAGCGTATAATGAAATTCTCACAATATTGGGATTATAGGTGGCCACATCGGGTTCCTAGTCCCAATCCTCCTCACATTCAGCTGAAATACTCCCCGTAGTTTCTGCAGTCTGTTGTGGCCCTTTGCAAATCGCTGTCCCAGCGAATTCCGGGCATTCTTTCATGTGCAGACTCAACTCTTGGGGTTTGTAGAGATGATTCTCATTATAGGGACAGACCAGAAATTGTCTCGAGTTGCCCGAACTGCGGCTGCAGCGTTCCAATTGCTTTGTCAAACGGCCACGATGAAGTTTATGGGCCTTGTTATAGGGACATGTCATAAAATCATTAAACGAATCTGACGACGCCATTGTTCAAACTAGAAAATTCGATGTCTACACCCACAAACAAAAATCACAATGGCCGCTCAAATTACACCGGCAACAAGCACAATAACAATACCAACAATAGTAATATCGATTTAAAGCCATCGAATGCTGGCGACAAGAAGGAGCTGCTGCAGATGGCCATGCTCAAAAATATTGATTTCAAATTTGATGATGGTCAAGTCGCAGAGGCCGAGTCTCCGGGCAGCAAAAGCAAGACCAGCCAGCTGGAGGATGAGTATGAGCATTGCTTCCAGGCAGCCGAGCGTGCTGCAGAAATATGCACACACAATTGTACCGTGACTATAGATATAAACTTTATAATTATATATATATATACATATACTATGCATATGAAAGTCAATAACAATAAAATTAACCAATGCTTTGTTTATGTACAAAAAAAACTATTGTAATTTTTTAAAACTGCTCTCAACTCGACTGTAGACTTGTGGACGTCTCTGTTGATGGATAAACTCCTGTTCCACTCGCGTGCCCTTTGGCACCACGTAGAAGAGCAAAGCGCCACCGGATACAAAGAAGCCCTTCTCGTCGATAATCTCCCGCAGCGTGCTGTTGGGGTTCACCTTGTGAACACAGCCCGCCTTGTGATTCTCATAGTAGACATGCACCTTATCCGGAAGATAGTTTGACGTCTTATCATTGGGTAGCGGGTCTGCAAATAGCGTAATCAGGCAATCCATCATCGTTGCTGTCTCCGGCAATTGCTGCGAAAAATCGCTAAGCTCAAATTCCGGATAGGAAAAGGCAGCGGGCCAAATTAAAGTACTCTCATCTTCATCTAAATGCACGGGATAATCTTCCAGAGGTAAAAACTTGGGGCGCAACAGTTCGTCGCTTATATTTGTCCGCTTATTGATGGATTGATCCTCGAACTTAATGGCACGCTGCGCCAGAGCATCGCGCAGCTTGTGGAAACGCGCAAGACGACGCTTGGATTCGGCAGCCTCTTTGCGCTGGTTGCGTTCCGTGTCCAACTGTTAGAGATCATCATGAGTATTCTATGTGAAATGTGATATTTTGAGAGACTTACCTTTTTCATTTTGTTTTTGTGCAGCAACGCCTTGGCTTCCTTGTGATCGATGCCCACCTCGAGCAGCTCCTCGCACATCTGACTGCACACATCAAACTTGTCCAGCTCATAGGCACATTGAGCAGCTCGCCAGCGAGCCTTTTCATAATTCGGCTTGTAAAACAAGGCTCGCTGTGCATCACTCAACGCGGAACGATGATTTTTAATGAAGAAATGGGCAGCTGAGCGATTGTTGTAGAGCACAGCGAGCACATCGGGATTGTCGCACTTAGTTTTGATGCCCTCCGAATATGAATAGACAGCCATGCGGAATTTCTTGTGTTTCATGTAAAAGTTGCCATCCTCCTTGTAGTTGAGCGCAAGCTCTTCCAGTGTATTCTCCTCCGGATCGTATTTGAGCTTTTGCAAACCCTCAAACATGGGATGCACTTCGTCACCTGGCTGTGGTGCTCGCTTCATGAAGAACGGATGCTTGTCCATTTCCTCCTGCCAGCGATCTTCTGGCCATCCCTCCGTATAGCGTTTCTTCTCCAGTCCATCAATGAACTCATTAAGCTGAGCATCCAGTTGAGCTCCCAGCTCCAAACGTTCCTCATCTGTCCAGTTTTTCTTTGTCGCCAGGTTCTCCATTTGGGTAGAGAATTGCCAATGCTATAAAAGATACTTGTCACTTATGGCAGGTATCGAGACACATGCCAAAAGTAAGTGTGAAATTGTGGAATTCACTTAGGTGGCAACGCTAAAATTAATATTTTAATGTGATTGTAATAAGCGAAATGAAATGAATAATAATTTAATAAAAGTAGTAATATTTTCCAATCATTTATTTTTGTAGTAAATTATTATTATTATTAATATACAAATAGCAAAAATATTAATAACCAAATAGCGAAAGCAGATGCGACAGCATCCAATAGTCTGGCAACGCCCACGTCAACATAAATTCTGTTAATTTTTGGCGCGCAGCACATGAGATGAACTTGGAAAACATGGAAGTGGATGAAAATAATGAGCCGCAACTGTGAGTTTTATTTTTAATAACTATGATTCGAACTGAGTGACAAGTTTATTTTACAGTTATGTGCGAACAGTAGAAGATGTTAAGGCCATTGTCAAGCATGCCAAAATGGACGAGCGCCAGTTGACACAACTCACACAGGCTTTATATTATCCGAGCGCTAATGTGGTCAGCGATAATTTGCGGCTGTTGGAACTGGACGAGCATATGCTGCATCAGATACGCACCGGACAAACGCTACATTTCAAGGGTGGCTTGCACGAGAAGGTTGTGCTCTGCACGGATGAGCGAACATATGATGTGAAGGGTGCTGAGATCTCCAACAGTTTATTATTGGTGCCCGATTTGAAGTTTGGTTCAGCAACGAGCATCTCACCTTTGAAGAGTCCACGAACAGGGAATGCAAATACGTCGCTTGAGCGCAGTCTGAACGATAGTGCCGATGATGATTTGGAGGTGCTGCGCACGCTGGAGCAAAGGCAGGTGTTGTCTATATTCCACGATTACTATGAATGCCGCGAGATCCGACCACGTTATCGTAAGCTGGGCGAACTGCTGCAACTCACCCGGTATTCGGGGCCAGAGAACGAGTACTGCATTGAGCGCAAGTTGTTGTTTAGTTTCCAACAACTACTGGACACGATTCAGTGCAGCCGGGCACAGTTTGTCGAGGGACTCCATCAATATCGCGCTTTGGAGCTCGATGGACATATCCGTATCCTGGACTATGAGTATGAATATCGCATAATTAACCTGATGCTCGGGCTGCTTGCGGAAAACTCCTGGGCCCTGGATGAGGTGGATCGTTGCGAGACAATCTACGCCCTGCAAGGCATTGCGCCCGAACCCATAGTCTCGGGACTTTTTGATGTCTATGCGAAGCAAAGTGATCGTTGTCCTAGCAAATTCCGTTACCAGGAGTCGCTGGTGGCACGCATTGTGGCACAGAACATTTTGCAGCCTGGCTTGCGTTTTCGCAACGAAGAGTTCATGGGCACCTGGCAGGAGGCGCTGCCCGAGGGCATGAGCTGTAAGCTGGAATATCTGCGTGGCTTGGGCATCTTAGATAAGGAAGGCGCACAGCCTTGCATACGTTCCCTGGCGGAGGAGCAACTGCCTTCGAACATCAACGATCGCATGCGTGCCTTGTTTAAAACAAAGAGAAAGTGGACACTGGATGAAATGGAGCCGTATATTGAGTAAGTGGGATGCTGTCAAGATTGTCATAGATCTTTGCTAATAATTGTTCAATCCTTGCTGTAGCTGCTATACCACGCCCACACTGTCTGTATCGCAATTGCTGGCCAAGCACGCACGATCTCTTACAGAAAGTGGAACACGTTATTTTGTCTCCAAGCACTGAGATTGCAACAATAATAATAGTAATAGTAGTAATTATATATAATAGTACGGTAAATATATCAATATATTTATTTAAGCATTGCGTTTGCGTTTGTTGCGCTGCTTTTTGGCCAGCTTCATGTCCTCGATAGCGGCCTTCATGGTTTCCACAGCACTCTGCGGATTACTAGAGCCCATATCGGAGCCGGAGAGTAGCTGGCCCGTGCTCGTGGGGTATTTAAAGCTGAAACCTTTGGGGAATATGGGTTGGGCGAGCAATGCAGCCAGTTGTCCGCGCACCTGATCCACATAGAGGCGATTCCGTCGACGCTCAATGATAAACGGATCCTCATCCTGATCGCTGCCGCTGTAAGGAAAAGGAAGATTAGAGTGCAAGCCTCTTAGAAAACACCATTACTCACGACTCATCGTTGTAGCCATCGATAATCATGTCCATTTCCTCGGCATGCTTCTTCATCCAGCCCTCTTCGCTTTGTGTGCGACGCAGCTTCAATTCCTCCTTGTCCAGTTGGCGGGCGAGATTGACGCGCTCTCGCACAGCGCCTAGAAAACGCTCCGAGATGGGAAAGAGCGGCAGATCCTCAGCTGCAAGCAAGCGGTTTAAATTAAAATAATTGATTTTAATGGTTCTACTTGAAGTCACTCACTTCTCTCCAGCGTCTTGTGCAGACGCACATAACTTTTGACCTCGCCTGGTTCCATGAACATGACTGTTATGCCATGTTTATTGGCACGCGCAGTGCGTCCGGAACGATGCACATAATTCTCACTGGTGCGTGGCACCTGGTAGTGAATGACATGCTCCACATTCGGTATATCCAGGCCACGGGCAGCCACATCGGTGGCAATGAGCAAACCCATAGGACTGTCCCGGAAACGTTCCAGATTCTTTAGTCGTTGCTTCTGTACCATGTTGGCGTGCAGCGGCAACGGGTTGCACTCCAGCAGGCCAAAGAGCGTGGCCAGCCGCTTGACGCAGTCAATCGAATTGCAGAAGACAATGCTGCGACCAGGATGACGCTGCACAAAATAGTACAGATAGTAATCCTTCTCATCAATCGCACACAGCAGACGACTCTCGGTCAGAGTTTGGGCAGTTTCTGAAAGTTTGAAGCATATGTAATATGTAGGAGCTCCTTCGAGGTAGTGGTTGCTTACGTTGACTGCTGGTAATATCCACAATCTTTGGCTGCGATATGCCCAACTCCTCGATAAGACTCTCAATCTTTTGATCCACAGTCTGCTTGGTGAACTTGGGACGTTTGGCCAGATTGCGTTCTACAATAATGAAAGTAATTTTGTGGAAATCGTAGTAAATAATTCGTAAAGGGACGTAAAATGCTCCATCCCAATCAAAACTAAGGGTCAGGATTGGAATCTTATCCCAATTCCACGCATTAAGGTTTGTTCTTACTTTGCATATGCTCGGGTAGATCATGGATCAGCGTTAATGTGGCTGAGAAGACAAAATTCTGGCGCAGCTGTTTGCGCTCCTCATCCGCATTGAGAACCTTGAGCAGCATGCGCAGCTCCTCGAAGTGTCCCTTCTCCACCATGCGATCCGTTTCGTCAATACACAGGAAATTTACATGTTCGATTTTGTTCAGGTGCTGATTGCCCTGCGCATACAGTTCCCAGAGGCGACCTGGTGTCGCCACAACAATTTCGGGACACTGGCGCAGGACGCGCTCCTGCTTGGCAACAGAGAGACCACCGAAAATGGCTGCCACACGAATTCCAGTGTATTTGGCGGCGGCAACCAGATGATTCTTCACTTGGACAGCCAATTCGCGGGTGGGTGTGAGCACCAGAGCGTACAGAGGACGACGTCCCGAATTGCTGTGCTCCTCGGCATCACTCTCCTCCTCACTGGCACCCGACACATAATCTAGTTCCTCTGGCGGTGGCGTCAACTCGTGTTTGTCTTTGGTTGCAGGCGCCTCCTCCTCCACCGCCGCCTCAACTTTGTGCTGTGGTGCCCGCGTGCGTATACCGGATCCGTCATTGCGCTGCTTCAGCTCCATGATGCCGGAGAGGATGGGTATGCCAAAGGCGAGAGTTTTTCCGCTACCCGTTTCTGCAGCACCCAGTATATCCTTTTTGCCATGTATGGCCGCTGGCAAAGTCATCGCCTGGATCTGTGTGGGCGCATCGTAGCCCTGCTCGGCCAGAGCACGCATTATGGACGTAGGAACACCCATGCCCTGCCATTTGCTCATATCCTCCTGTGCGCTGCATGGCGCCAGTTCGGGCACCTCCTCATCGTCGTCATCTCCAGAGCTAGCACCGTTCTCCGGCTCAGCAACATCATCTTCAGGAGGCGGTGGGCGCAGCAGCTTAAATCTATTGGTAGCATATTCTTCGTTGGGTGTGTATTTGGATTGATTTATTGATTTTGTCGCTGTTTTAGATTCCACCTTCTTTTCCTTGCGTTGCTGCTTGCGCTTTTCGCGTTTCTCCTGCTGTTTCAGTATCCGCTGAGTGCGACGCTCTGCAAGGCGAGCTTTTTTCGAGGATTTGGCTGATGCATCTCCATCCTCAGATTCATCATCGCTCTCCTCCTCATCGCTAGACGATGCCTCTGAATCCTCTTCTGCTTTTCCTGGCTTACGCCTTTTGGTGCGTTCGTAGCTCGCCGGAGCAATCTGCTTTTGTTTAGATTTCACCAGTGCCGAATCGTAATCCTTCAGCACTTCCAATCCAATAAGCCCCTCGTAACTGCTAAAATCATCGGATATCACGTGGCCCTTCAGTTTCACCTTCTGCCAGGCTTTTGCTTTCAGCGCCTTTTTGTCCGCCACGTTGCTTGGTTTATTTTGCTTGCCATTTGTTGTGCTCTTGACTTTTGCATTTGCCATTTTCATAGAAATTGAATTTAATTCGGATTTGCCGCTGTTTGTCCCGCGTGTTGCGTTTGTTGTCGTTCGGCGTGACAGGGCTGTTATGCACCAGTGTTGTACAACTCGAAACGCAGATTCTGGCTGATGTAATGAAGCGCGAAAATTTAAACTTGACCACATGGAGGTATATGCTGTATTTTTTTCCCGTAATTATAATTATTATTAAGGTAATAAAGTTATTAAATATGTGAGTGGTTTCAATTAATTAAATTTTCTAGCGACTCTAGGTTATCATTGTTGTATTTCTAATACTATATATCAATTAAATTTATTATTATTTTTTTTTACAATTGTATTTGTAATAAATTTTTTTATAATTCCAGCTAAGGAATAAATTTATATTTGTGTGTTCAATGTAATTTTCTATATGGTAAATAATTCAAATTTATGTATGATAAATAGCACATAATCAAAATGAAGGATTGTCCACGGCTAAAAAGGTCGACTATGCATACATATCTTGCTACTATTATTTACCACATTAGAATAATAACTCTTATCATAAATCTTCACCAAAGGGCTATTATATATCAAAATAGTAACTCTTATCACAAATCTTCAAGACTGCGGGCAGTAAAGCACACAAAAAACTGATTGTTATAGAAAACACACATTTATTTATGGATTGAAGCAATTTTTCAACAGCGTAGTAGCAACTAAAAGCGCTTCAGGAATTCCTCGGCACAGGTGCGAGCTCGAGCATTGACCGCCAGTTTCATTTCGCTAATTTCCTTGTCGATCTCCTCCATGAAACTGATGACAAAGTCGACCAGTTTGTGCTTGTACATCTGCTCCGTGTGAAAGTTCGTGATCAGGAAGCTAATGTCATATCCCTCGATTGGTTTGCGTCGCAATATGATGAAGGATTCGGCGCGACGCATCATAAAGCGTGTGAACTTGTGACACAGGATACGCTCAATTTCATCCGCCTGTTTTACAGCGATACTAACGCGCACCGAATTAATGGACGGCTCAATCAGCACCTTTTCCCGCTCGTTGCGGGATACAACAATGGGCGTGAGCACCAGTTCTTTGCTGGAGCAAATTTCCACCTCCGGCTTGTTGTGGCGTTCGACAACTTGCGATGGGAAATCCTGCAGACACATTGCTGCGGTTAACGAATGCCGCACGGCAGTCAAATACGGTTTTAAGGTGGCGGCCATCGTTTATTTGCAAGTCTTAATGCTCTGTGTGTAATTTCAATGTTTTTTATATGCTCCTTTTTCTTTTATTATGAATCAGACGACAAGAGTATCGATGTTTTTCATCAAATTTTGTATGGGTATTCCGTCAATTCTAATTATAAATACCAAACAAATAAAATACTAAAGAATGCTAAGATTAATTTTAATATTTTGCTTTTAATTAACTTTATAATTAAAATGTTTAGGTATGCGTTATTGTTAAAATTTCTCAATCTAACTAATTTTTAATTGGCTGCATAAATGTAGGTTCATTTAAAGCAAATGAAAACAATAACAAATATTGTGTGTAATCGATTGATTGTTCATCAAATGCCTTCCGATAATATTTGTTCAACGTTTTCGATGCGATCTATCGAACGTCTTCGACCATTTATCGGGCAAAACAAGCAGCAGCAGCAGCAGCAGCAGCAGCAGCATAAAAAACTAACGCAATAAACATTTGTAACTAAATGACGCTGTAATCGTTGCCAATTCAGGCTACCAGGAAAGCAACAAGATGTGGCATGACGGCATCACGTTGCTCCTGCTCCTCCTGGCGGAAGCTGCGCACACATCGCCAAACAGTGAACATGTTCCTCCACTACCTCAAATTATAAGCAAAAACACAAACACAACAAATGAAACCCAAACTATCAACATTAACAAAGTGCCTACATCTGCCGGCTATATGTCGCTGCAGCAGACGCCAGCGAGTGTTTCCTTCATCAACTACAATCAGCAAAATGTTGTGGAGCTGAGGCACAATGTGGGAAATAAATTGCACAGTATACGCAATGTGGAAATGCTTGTCACAAAAATCCAGGTGAGTTGAATGACATCCTCAAAAAAACTCTACCCATGTTAATTCTTCTTAATCGCTTGCTTGCAGGAAATCTTCGACTCGATACATTTTGCAAGCTCGGTGACCACGCGACTGTCGTCGTCGGGGGGCAATGGAAACGAGAGCGTGCAGCAGGATCTGCAAGCGTTTAGCCAGCGTCTGGGACGCAAACTGGAAAGAGCCACGCATGTTGTTCTCGATTTGCGCGATCTGCTGCGTTTTAATTTAAGCAAGGAGCTCCTGCAGCAGCACAGCTACGACGAAGATGATGACGAAGAGCTGGAGAGTGAATTTGACTTTGAAATGGATGATGCAGAGGGCAGCAATCCCGCCACAAGTAGCAAGCACATGCATCTCTATTTGAACACACAAATCGAGAACTGCCAGCCGGACTATGAGAGCAATGTGGATGCAGTAGCCGTGGCTTCTGCCCACTACAATAAGCAGCAGATACAGATCCTAAACTATCTTAAGTCGGATGAGGCTTCACGTGCCACATTCCTCAATGAGAACAATGCACGTTCGCTGGCCGCCAATAGCTATATTGACGAAAAATTGACGCAGCTGAGGCAGCGCCTATGCACTACGCCCAGCGACGAGTCCAGCCATAGCAATCCCAATCCCAACAACAACAACAAAGCCAGCAGCAATGTTAGCCATTTTAAGCACATATTTTTCCTCTCCAGCAGCGATGCTGCTCCAGGCAGTGCTTACTTTCGACGGCTCTACGTGTCGGCCATTAAGCACAAGTTTGTGCTGCTGCTCATCGATGTGGGATCAGCGCTGAATGCGGAACTCTTTGAGATCACCAAGAACTTTGGTAAGTGTTTCGATCCCAAATGGAAAAGTTGAGGGAATGCAATAAGTCACTTTCATCAGGCTTATCGCGATTTTCTAAGTTTTGATGTGCTATTTATTATTTCATTAATTTTACTAAATTTTCTCTTCCACGCACTCAGTTCATGAGGTGCTGCTCTTGCTGGAGGACACCGATTATATATCCTTGGTGACCATATCCAGTGAGGCGGACTTTATGTTCCTGGATGCGTTTCCCGCAGACGCAGCACATGGCATCTATAGTGCAACGCGTGCCCACAAGGATGAGATACTCAGCTATGTGAATAATTTGAGTTTGGGTCGTGGCATGACCAATCATACGTTGGGCTTTGAGTACGCCTTCCAAATGCTGCATCGACTGCAGCAGTCGCGGCTAATAAACAGCTCCGAGCAACCCATTGAATTTGTCTATGTGACTCGGGGTCTGCTCACAAATCTCTCGGATGCAATGCACGTGCTGCGTGTCTTGGCCCAGGGACAGAGTCGTCTGCTCTCGCCCGTTATCATTAATACCTGTGCCGTGGTGCTCGACGAGAAGCGCATCATGTATGAGAAACAGTTCCTCAGCGATGTGGCCACCCAAAACTATACCAAGTTCGATATTGATGTGCGCACCTGGCTGCCACCTGGAGAAGAGACCCAATTGGCCGGTCGCTTCTTTGTGCTGAACAAGATGCATGCGGAGACGATACCGCGGGCGAGCAGTCGTGTCTTTGGCCAGCTTTTCGCAGAGCGTTTCCTCACCGACACCCTGGAGGTGCATCAGCCCGTTGTGGATGCGGAAAGTGGTGGCAAGTCAATGGCTTACGATTAAGTTTAGTGCATATTGAATTCAAAGAATTCTTGTAATTATTTTGTAGATGTCCTTGTGGCCATAACGCATGCTGTGCCTCCCTACGGCATCGTTGGCGTTAATTTGTATTTAGCTGATCTGCTGGAGGATCTGCTTAACTATCCGAATGCTTCACCGGCGGCCAAACAGGGTTTTAGCTATGCATTTCTATTGGATCGCAGCAGTGGCAACACTTTGGCACATCCGGCATTCCCAAGACCGCTCATCCAGCGTGAGACGGCATATCCCGTGAACATTGCGTATCTCGAGAATGCAACGGATTTCGTTAGCATACGGAAGCGTCTGCTGCATGAGGAGCGCGGAAATGCAAGCACGACCATCTATCTGGGACGTAAGCAGCAGCTGCTGCGCACCTATCACTGGCAATCCGTGCTGGGCATCTATGTGCTCTGCCTGGTGAGCACAGCCAGCATTAGCAACAATGCTGCTTACAATGTAACAACTCCGCTGCAGCGTGGCTACATTCGCAAGGATGCCGTTGTGAACTTCGACTCCATGGATTTGTTATACCATCGATTGGATCTGAAGCAGAATGGTGCGAGTGGAACGCCAACGACCTGCCGCTACTTTAGACAGTTGGCCACATTGGGTGAGTTGAGAGTTGAAGAGGAGAACTTTGAAGATTTTCTTGATTTCCCTTATCTTTCTTTGCAGATGCGCCCACTTTGTTTCTGAGTGCTGCCGCCTTTAATTCACCCTTTGCATTTATGCACAATAATCGACCAGACACGCAGCTGCGTCATGTGGAGTCCATTATGGCTTATCTGCGCGGTGCCAGCCCCCTGTTCGCTAATCCCGGCCTGGGTCCGCGCATACGCCATGAAGTTGGCGTCTTAAATCAGGCCATGCAACAGCTGCGACGTCGCCATGAGGAAACTGGAGGACCGCTGCGTGAACATATCATTAGACGCTATATAGCGAGTGTGAGTGGTGTGCTCCAAGTGTATCCGGGCTGTCTGTTGAGCAGCAGCTACGATGCCACTCGACGTACATGGTTCCGGCAGGCGATGGCACAGCCCGGACGCATTGTGAGCACGGCTCCGTATCTGGACGCCGGTGGAGCTGGCTACGTTGTGACCATAGCGCACACAATATTCGAGGGCAAGGCGGATGCGTTGCACTCCGCACAACAGGATCGTCCGGTGGCTGTTGTCGCACTAGATGTGCCCTATGCCTTCTACTATCGCCTGATCCTGGACAGCACCCAACTCTGTCAACTACCGCACATGAAGTGTCTGCTATTCGACCACGAGGGCTATTTACTGGCACATCCCAGCATGCTGCAGGTGTCGAGTCCCACACGCAATCCGCGTCGTCCGCACGAACATTTGACTCACAAGGAATCATATCTGGCCAATGACATGTTGAATCATGGTCAGCTGGTGCGCAAATTGGGCTGTGCCAGCTATCAGAATCGCACGCTGCAACGCTACTATGCCTTCAACACGTCGCTATCGAGCATTCTGGGCAATGTGGTGCACGGGGACCGAACCAAGTATGCCATCGCCCTGATCCGTGGCAGCAATCTATTTGCAGCGGTGCTCAACTCGAGCTGTGATGGCGGCACCTTCTGTCCGTGCAGCACTATCGATCGGGTATGCCTCAATTGCAAGCGCATGGATCAAACGGATTGCGAATGCCCCTGCGAGTGTCCAATGCTGACGAGTTCCGGTGACACGGATCCCGATGGATATGCAAATTATACACATCAATTTCCATATTGTGCACCGCCCAGCGAACATTTCCTCGCATTGCCGCCGACCAGCCAATTGTTGAGTGCCCTGCCCAGCTGTGCAGCGGCAACAGTGGCTGCCAACTGTGAGGTGTATGCCACGCAGCGGGAGTGTCTGGGGATTATGGGTTGCGAGTGGTGTCAACAGGATGTGGAGGACAATAGCTTTATTGCCGCCTTCTGTTCAAATCAGGCGGGCTGCTTTAATGGAGTGCTCGCTTCGCTGACGCCGTATGGTGAACTCGATGAACTGGAAATGCTGGCGGCGCATAATCCGCAGCGTGAGCAGCATGCGTATTCCGCATTCGGGCCACTTGGTGGTGCAATTGTTGTGCTCGCCATGGTGATTGGCTTTGCCATCTATTGCTATCGGCACAATCTGGACACACAGGCCCAGGAACAGTTCTATGTGGATTCGGTGCAGGAGGAGAATTATGGTTTGCCACTGTCCCGTTTCAATTTCGATGATTGCCAGACGCATGATGAGCCGCCCATGGGTGGCTATGACCATTCGGCGGCACAGCGTCAACTGATGCATGCCGCTGACATCTCACCATATCACATGTCCAGCGGGAGTAGCTACTATCGACGACCGCCAAACGGTGAATCGGATCATGGCTACAGCACGATGACGCCGCACGAGGATAGCTCCGACCAGCAGTGCTTTACGCTGGCCGAGCCGCTGCTGCTGCACGATAAGCGTCACAGTAAATCGGATACCATGTCCATATCGACATCCATATCGAGTCCCACAAATCGCCAGCAATCGTCCACTAATGCGACGCATCCATATTTAAGCAATCAGCCCGTATCCAAAACGGAGCGTTACAAGCAACAGCAGCAGCAGCTGTCACAAGCGACGCCATCGCCATGTCGTGGAGCAACTGCGTCTGCTGTTGTTTATGGACAGACAACGCTGCCGCTGGATGCGGCCGAGGAGCAGCGTTCCCATTATATCCTGGCGCCGGTCACGGTGCATCGGCATATGGAGACAGCCGAATCGTAGTCCCAGTTAGTTTGTTAAGTTTCCCCAATTAACGATTAAGACGTCCGCTTGTTTGCCAATTTTTGGGTTGTTTTGTAAATGGGATTCAGTTCAACTGTCCCCCCGTACGGTTTGAGTAGCACTGCAACAGTTTAGGCAGTGCCAAAAACCTACACACACCTACACACACACTACAAAATGCCAGCCAATTTATAAATATGTATTTGTAAATCGTTTATAAGTATTATCGTTATTTAACTCTGCCATTTTTTGTCCAGTCTACACGCGTAACTGTTGTGTAACTGTAATTTATTGCAAAAGAAAAGTATTATTATGCAGCTACTACTTCCAATATTTTTAGCATTTATATATATAAATATATATATATATATGTATATATATATACACATCTGTATGTTAAGACACTAAATCAACTAAACTGTACTTATTATCAAATGTGACAGAACAAACAAAATACGCCTCGGTACAGGCGAGTTTACAATTTTGTAATCGTTTTCTAACTCGCATAAAGTTACTAAACTAACGATTTTAGTAAATAAACACCATAACTTGTATGTTTCCAATAAAATGTTTAAATTTTACAAAAAAAAATACCAGCCTAGCCTTGATTTCTACTAGTTTTGTCAAATGTCTGCTCGATCAGCTGTCGGACGCGTTAATGAATTTATTTTTATATAAACTAAAATACTTAAAAAATAGATTTCGCTCTAGAGAGAAAATTTTGACCAGTTGCGTATTTATAAATAAAGAGAGTCTTCTGTGGGGTTGTCATCTGAAATGGGAAAAACATTTTTCCATATACATTTAAAGATATTGTTTTGTATATAACTATATATATTGATTTGATATCTTTGATTAGGGAGTTTAAATAATATAGAAGAAAATAGAGAATGTGAATAATGATATCGAATATTATCTTAAAAATCATTAAACATGAATTCCTAAAAAGAAAAATCCTTTTGCCATATTTAATTTAATTTCATAACGATCAATTTATAACCATCACACCAACAATTGATAACCGCTTATAACCGTTCAATTTTCAATACGTATGACAACCCTACGCCGACGTTGTTACCCCATCACTCGTATTGTAATTTGGACTGTTGCACTTGGTTTTCTGGTTTGGCGCAAGACGAACGTTGTTATTTGGGTTCTATTTTCCTAAAACCCAACAACGAAAACTTGCTACTTCATCTATAGCTTCTTTAGCTTCTTTTCTTCATTTCTCCTCGCATCGTGAAGTGAGTGTCTCTAACGCTATACAATGATATAAGTATATGAATATTGTTTTCGAAATATTTTTGAAAAGTGCTCACATTCAAAGCTATTACGCAATGCTAATGCAAAAAGAGGACAATTTGAGAATAAATACATACGAAAGTTATGTAAAAAAAAACGTGTTATGTGCAAGATCAATGCCAAATAGAAATTTGAAATTGATTTTCAAAATGTTTAAAAGTTGAAACAATTTTTATATATTTTTTAATGTGATTAAATTTAAAGTAGAGGCTTGTGTATATATTTATGTGGCTTATATGTGTATATAAATATTAAATTTGGTTACATCATGACTCATTAACCTCAACCTTGTCCTCGGATTCTATTTTATTGACAGCATCCTCTACTAAGTCAACATGTTCAAATCTTTGATTGAGGCCGCGCAGAACTCAACGTTCAAGTCGCCATTCAGCAGTGCCGACTGTCAGGCAGCTGCCCCGCCCGCTCTGCCCCTGCCCAGAAGCGATGAAGCCGTCTCGACCCGCACCCAGCTGAGCCCCAATCACAATTTCGCTGCTGCTGCCACTGCTCAGGGTGGTAAGTTTTTGGGATTGGAATTGGAGTCAACCTGGATTTCTGAACTTATAATATTTGTTTTTCTATTCTTTAGATTCCTGCGAGTTCGGCTCCAATCATTATTTCTTGCTGTGTGGCTTGGGTGGCATTATCTCGTGCGGCACCACGCACACCATGGTGGTGCCCCTTGATTTGGTCAAATGCCGTCTGCAGGTCGATCCGGCCAAGTATAAGAGTGTGTTCAATGGCTTCCGTGTCAGCTTGGCGGAGGAGGGTGTCCGTGGTCTGGCCAAGGGCTGGGCGCCCACCTTCATCGGTTACTCGATGCAGGGTCTGTGCAAGTTTGGTCTCTATGAGGTCTTCAAAGTCATGTACGGCAATGCCATCGGCGAGGAGAACGCTTTCCTCTATAGAACTGGTCTCTATTTGGCCGCTTCTGCATCGGCCGAATTCTTTGCGGATATTGCGCTGTCGCCCATGGAGGCAGCCAAGGTTAAAATACAGACGACGCCTGGATTCGCAAAGACGCTGCGTGAGGCGCTGCCCAAGATGACCGCACAGGAGGGCATCTCCGCCTTCTACAAGGGTCTGGTGCCACTGTGGATGCGACAGATCCCATACACCATGATGAAGTTCGCTTGCTTTGAGCGTACTCTGGAGCTGCTGTATAAGTATGTGGTGCCGAAGCCACGTGCTGATTGCACCAAGGGCGAGCAGCTTATTGTCACCTTTGCCGCCGGTTACATTGCTGGTGTCTTCTGTGCCATTGTCTCCCATCCCGCTGATACCGTTGTATCCAAGCTGAACCAGGCCAAGGGCGCCAGTGCTCTGGATGTGGCCAAGCAGTTGGGCTGGTCTGGTGAGTAAACAAGGAATCCTCAGTGTGATATTTATTTGCAAGACTAATCGTACTTGTTATAGGTCTGTGGGGCGGTCTGGTTCCTAGGATTGTCATGATTGGCACACTCACCGCCGCTCAATGGTTCATCTATGATGCTGTCAAGGTCTTCCTGCACATGCCACGCCCACCACCACCAGATATGCCCGAATCCCTGAAGAAGAAGCTGGGCTTGACTGGAGCGCAATAAGAAGGAACACACACACATGATGTAGCATGTTAACCGGCTAAATATATACAAATTTATATATACATACATTGAAAGTGCAATCACAATATTGAACGATTAAAACAAGATAAATAAAAATATACAAATAACTTAAAAATTAATTCAAGACGATATTTAAAAGGTAATTCTGGCAATAGAGGCTGATTTTAACTGACGATTGTGGAACGTTTTTAAAAATAACAATTCCTTAAGTTATAAAAAATATGTTATACATGGAGTTAAACTCAATCTTTACTTTTGCGCATGCATTTTTATGTATCTCAACCAATTCGATACTTTAAAATGCCCGCGCAATGTATTATCGGATAAATACTTATGTTTTCACGCAGGGCTGCGTAAAATGTTTTGAGCTGGTCACCCTGGCACAGAGTGCACATTGGCGCGCGTTTAAATGGGCACTTAAATGACTTTACTTAACATATGCAAATCATTTAATGTGTGTTAAACCAAATAAACATTAATCAAAGTCTATCAAAAATTAATCAAAAGTTTGATAATAATTAAGTTAGTTAAAGTCAACAAATTAAGTTTAACGAAGCCATAACAGTTCTCATGTCGCTACCAACTGCGATGAGAAATAGATTTTATAAGACCCTGATCAGACACACGTGAAAGATTTCAAGTACTTTAATTTCAACGAATTTTCTTCCGTAATAAATTTAGTTCGATTTGATTGATTTGCTTAGCGGAAATGTGAAATTAATTAATTCATTAAATTTATAGTTTTTTTTCTCAAACATGTGGGAAACACTTATTAAATGATTACCCCTATTCTTGAACTTGATTATTTGATTGTGGTCATTGTGTCTTAAAGTTCATGTCAACTATCGAACACTTTCAACAACTGGACAACTGATGTCACCAACTATACTGTGTGTGGTAGCAAAATATGTTTGAACCCTTGCCAATTATGTGCTCATCTATTTATCAAGGTCAAAATATTAGCAGGTATGCAAAATTTGTAGTGCTTTATTTTTTGTCGGATTACGTGACTATTGGATCCCAGATGCAACACAGATGTGTTGCCCGATGTGTGTCAGACGTGCCTGTCATACTGAATATTTGCCGAAGATTGTTTAATCATTTGATATAAAAGTGCGTGACTTTAAACATTTTGCACTGCAGTTGCAAATGCAACTTTGAACAAAATGCAACTAAAGGTGCGCTTTTGTTAGAAAAGAGTCAAAATTTTGTTTTAACATTTTCATTTTCGTTATTAGATTATATTTGTGATCACTTGCGCTGTTGCCATCCAGGCTGAGATTCCAGTGAGATCTGGATATGCTCCAGCTGGCTGGCGACCACAGGTTCCGTTTAATCTGCCCGGCGAGTTTGTGGTTCCAGTTGGCTCCAGCGTGGAGATTACAAGAGCACGGGTCGAGCATGCTGGCACCTTTAATGAGCCACAAGTCAATCCTAATTACTTGCCACCCAAATTCGATAATTCCAATCAGCAGCCAGTTGTTCAGCCTGTGTCCACAGTCAACCAAGGAGAAGTCCTAAATGGCGAGCAACAGACGACTCCGGCGGCACAATATGGGGCGCCTGACTTTAGAATCAACTATCCCGAAGAGGATGAATCTGCAGCATCATTGAATTTAAAGCAAAATATTAAGGAGGGTCGTTACTACATAGTCTCCAGCAATAATAAACTGCAGCGAGTTCTCTATCGAACTGCGGAGGATCAGACTGGAGATGGTTTCACGGCACAGCTGAGATACTCGCCTGTGGGTGAGCTGCACGATCCAGTCTACAAATATAACAGTATGGGGCAATTGGAGCGCGTGCTGAAGTGAAAATATAATTATATCTGGAGGTTTTCACCCCTTAACTAAGAAGATTTTTGATCCTTGCAAACAGCCTGTAAAACCGTTTTAAAATTTGTAAATATCAACTGTATCATCAATATAAATTAAAAACTTTTCGATTTTTCTTCCGAAAAACCTTCTCTTTTTTATTCATTACAATCAAACATTAACTTTTTTTTTTGAATTATCTGATTTATTTGGTTGATTGATTGATTTCCGATCGGCAAAGCACCTAACGTTTGTATTTAAAAGATGTTTCAAACTGTGTAATTATTTTTTGAAAAGTGAAATCAAGTGAGCTCCAAAAATTTGAAGGTAATATTTATGGAAATGGAACTAAGACTGTCAAATAATGTTAATTATATGATCCGAATGTAACGCGCAATTCTCACAATATTATCAAATTGTAGTTTCAAGATATGCTGCACAACTGAAAGCAGCTAAAACTGAGCTCCTTTCAATGTAAGAGAAGCAATAGAAACAACTAAAAGAGTGTTATTATCTTCTAGCTGCTAACGGTGATTGCATTATTTTAAATTTTCTCTTAAAAAAAGATATAGGTATAAAAAATAAACAGTTTGTTATTTTTTTACTTTGTTTTATACAAAAATGCTTCTTTATTCATTATCATTATTTTATACACAAAAAATCTTATTTGTTTCTTTTCGTACACATTATTTTCCATTCAAAGATTGTGCTTCAATGCATTTTTCATTTAGAATTCATATTAAAATTAAATACAATGCTTATGTATATGTATGTTTATGTATGAATGCGTGTGATGGTCACAAAATGTATGTATGTATTTATTGGCGTGTGTGTGTGTGTGTCTGTAACTGTGTGTGTGTAGACCGACACAAAATGAAGGCGCTTAACAAAACGAACGGCAAAAATACATAGATGGAAGATGAGGGAAAAACAAGGGCAAAGGCAAAGGCAGAGGCAAAGGCAGAGGCAAAGGATAATAACAGTAAAGAACTTTTGAAACGTGCCTGGCTATGGCAAAATGGCAACGTTTCACTAAGTGGAGTAGGGGACAGTGGAGAGAGTGGAAAGAGGGGAGAGGAGGAGATTCGCATGTAAGGAGCCAGTGCATTTCAAACTGTTGCAGCAGCAGATGCATTTTAATACTCAGCTCGCTCAGCGAATGTTAAAACAACGTTATATGTATGAATGTATATGTGTAGGTAGACAAGAATATAGTTACAGGGTCGACTTAAACTGGAAAACACTAGAAGGTAGCAACGCCTTCAGCATAACTACCCCGCCCCCCTTACTGATAACCATTGAATTTGCCCTGCTGCGCATTGCTATCGTAGCCACCATTGCCGCCATTGCGTCCATTGCCGTTGCCGTTGCCATTGCCATTGCCAACCTGCTCATAACGAATCGTTGGACGATAACCATTCTGATCGGCCTCGTATTCCACGATCTGTTTGCGGCCATCGGGCAGCAGAACGTAGTAGCGACCAACAGCCAAATCACCATCGCGGGACTCCATGTGACCAAAATCATTGCCTGACTCGTAATCCTGCACATCGTATTTGAAGTCGTATTTCGCCGGGCCGTATTGCTCCTCATCCCGCTGACCGTAGCCGCTGTTGCCGTTGCCTCCATAGCCACCGCTGCCGCCGCCGCCGCCGCCGCCATTCTGTCCCTTGAAGATTGCACCAGTCAAGGCAGGGGCGCCATATTGGCTCTGGGGCAGTGGAGCACCATAGCTGTTGCTGGGCGCAGAGCCACCACCATTGCCGCCACGCTGAGGAGGCAAATAGTTGTTCACCGGCGATTGGTAGCTTTGGGTGGGTGGCAGATAGTTGTTGGTGGGCGCCTGCGGAGATTGATTGGGCGGCAGATATTGATTCTGGGGCACTGGTGGCTCCGCTTGCGTCCATGCGGCCAGGCAGACGAGCAGCGCAATCGTTGTAAAGCACTGCAAAAATACAAGCGAATGAATAATTGAATTTAGTTTGTGAGTTATTCTCTTTTCCCAGCACAGAGCAGGCTAAATCATAGCCATCAAATTACAGTTATTTAGTATCTTTTTATTTCAAATTTGTTCAAATTTTGTGTTAGTCATGACGGACTCGGAGGAGACTGCCTGGATACACTGGTACTGCAAGCAGCGTGGTCACGAGTTTTTCTGCGAGGTTGACGAGGCTTACATACAGGATAAGTTTAATTTGAGCTTTCTCGACTCGAATTTTAGCAACTATCGGCGTGCTTTGGAAGTGATTCTGGATTTGGACACTGGCTCGGGGTCGAGTGCGCAACCCGAGGCAGAGGTGGAGCAGGCGGCAGAGAGGCTATTTGGTTTGATACACGCACGGTTTATATTGACCAATCGTGGCATTGACATGATGATGGAGAAGTATCAAAAGAGCATCTTTGGCGTCTGTCCGCGTGTCTATTGTCAACGGCAGCCGGTGCTGCCCGTTGGCTTGAGTGATAATCCTGGCGAGGATAAGGTGCGCATTTTTTGTCCCAAATGCAATGATGTCTATGTGCCGAAATCGACACGGCATTCGAACATCGATGGCGCCTTTTTCGGCACCGGTTTTCCACACATGCTCTTGATGGTTAAGCCGGAAGTGAGGCCGAAACGGTCCAAGCAAAAGTTTGTGGCAAGGTGGGTCTAACAAAATCGAAATGCTTAACTCTAGACTCTAACTGTAACCACTTCCCAGGCTATATGGCTTCAAGATCCATCCGTTGGCCTATAAACCGCCCCTTGAACCCTACTCCGCGTTATCTAAGGATCAGCAGCAACCAGATGCCGAATCTAACTAAATGTTTCGATCCCATGCGACCAAAATGATGATATGTATTGTGTTTTGCGTGTCTGAAAGAATCTCATTAAAATCGCATTCATAATTATCTATGCTGTTACTCTATTTGCACACAAATTTGCTTATGCTCATTGTTTATAACAATAATAATAGTAATGCTTTGTTGGGTTTTTGTGTTTTACCGTTTAGGTTCGGAATATGCAAATCTGACGGAAATTGGGTCGCCCCTTTTCGGCTGCAAAGTGAAGGGGCTCTTCTCAAGAGTGACTTGCACAAGTCGTAAGAAATCGGATTGTTAAGTATACGCCTAGTTAAGAGCATTATGACAGGCGGATTAAATGACTTGGCCAACAGACTTGCGTTTTACTTAGAGGGACATTGAGAATTGGAAGTGTTTACATATATACATATATATATATATATATATAAATAGTTTGAATTTGTTTCTTTACAAGACTTCTTTGCATTAATTGTGCAACTTGATTGCTGATTTCGTAGCGAGTGCAAGACCTTCAGTGACTTTCATGCTTCAGTGCCTTTGAAACACCATTAAGAAGAAGCAACATTTGTGTTTAGTGTTGCTTGTGTTGTCGTAGATCGTTTTTTATCGTCCCTTGCTAATCTTTTCTCTATATTTGGGCATGGTTTGAAAGTACAAGCTATTTAATATATTCATTGCAACACTCAAGAAATAACATAAATTCGATGCTGTTTTTTGTTTTTGGGCAACAAATGCCTTCAGCAGCTACTACTAGTTGTGTCTTTCATTTATTTTGGATAGTTTCGAAAACAGAAGCTGCCACAAAATTGATGGCAAAAAGATTATTGAAAAAAATTATTATGTATTTATTAATAACGCTTTATTCAAATGTGCAATTTGATGCGCATTAGCTGTGAATTTGTTTGATTAATCGTATTAATGAACTTGACTTTTGTGCCGTATTTTTTTTACCAAACAATTGATAAGTTTTTGAATTAAATTATTGATTAATTGATCTTGAAAAACGAGATCGAAGCTGAAGCAAATTTTTTGATGTAGGAAGAGTTGTGCTGAGAGTTGAATATGTTATTCAAGAAAACTAAAAAACATTTCAGATACTCAAAGATGAAACTGACTGCAAGTACTAAAATATACGAAAAAAAGGAGAAATTTCATATATATATATATGTATATGAATATAGTTGCTATATCTAAGCACATCCTTTTTGATGATTGTGCCCAACAATTGAGATTTGCGCACTTGTTGCTGCTGGTTCAAAATCATTTCTTAACAGGACACGATCACACCACTTTGCACTTTTGACAGTCCAACTTATGCTTTGCATATCGGAGATTAGATGATGAATATTTATTGTATACCTTCATTTTGAGTAGTCACTTGCTTGGGTTAAGTACAAAAACACACACGAAACTTTTACTGCAAACTCGGCACTAAGTAGTAGCTGAGGTTTTTTCTTAAATGAATATTTAAGATTGGTGTTCTTCTTGCGAAGATGGTTGACTTGATTGTGATACTGAAACAATTTCGTAGGCCAGTATTTATATTTGAAATGAGCAGTGCATTCGCTGTCGCAGTCGCAGTCGCAGTTGACGTCGACGTTGAGAGCAGCAGCAGCAGCAACAAAAAAAAAATAGCGCGCCAAATTTTCGTAGCTGTATTTTTGTTTTTTTTTCAATTTTTTTTTATTTTTGGGAAGTTTTGAAGAGCGCGCTTTGCTTCAAAGTAAAGTAGCAATGCAAAGCAACACACAAAAAAACATTACAAAATAATGCAAAGCAACAATAACGACAACAGCAACAGCAACAATAACAACAAGCCACAGCATCGAATGCTCTCCGCCGCTCTGAGCTCGTGAGCAGAGCAGAGAGGTACAGTAACAAAAAAATAGACGAAGCCGACGCTTTTAGTGTTATAGTAAACTAGTTACTTTTAAATTGAAGCGCCAAACATTTTTGACGACGTGAACGTTGCGAAGATGAGCGTCAAGCACATTCAACTAAATGAGCAGCAGCAACAGCAGCAGAAGCAGCAGCAGCAGCGCGGGAGTAATACGCTCCTGGGATGCATTTACCCAAGCCCCGATGTTGCTGTTGTTGTCATGTAATAGCGCAAAAAACAAAATAAACACTTATTCGTAATGGGATTAGTCATGCGGCTGGTGGAGCGAGTGCCTCACTGGCATACTGCCTGGCTGACTGCCTGCCACTTGGTTGCCAGCGCCACCACGCATCTTCATTGCTACGAGTCAGTCGTGTGGCAGTCGCCGCCGCAGCAGCAGCTGAAACGAAAGACTTAATGCTGGATTGCGATTGCAATTGCGATTTACAAATCGCGTCAAACAAAAAAAAAAAGTATGACTTAAGTTATTAAAAAAATTCTCATTTGATGCAATTTGACAAGAAATTAACTGTTTTTATGTTTAGTCTTTGTGTGCTGTGGGCGTGGGAATCTTTTGTTTAGGCCCTAATCTAGTGAGTCTCAGATCAGATGTTGAGGTTTCTAATGTGAACAGATTTCAGTATGTTGGGAATGCTCGAAAGAATGTTGTCTAACTAACCGGGCAAACTAGTAATCATATGCATATATTTATAATAATTAATAATGACTTTGACTGAACTATGTTGAAATATTGTTCAACATATGCAAGTTGTCTAAAGCAGCTGAAGAAATATAGTTTTTATTTACGATAAATAAGTCTGCCAAAACGAAATTTATTTGAAATTTGAAAATCGTTAAACACGCTCAAGTTATTTTAACAGCTTCTATCAATATTCAAATTTAAGAGATTTATTTTAAGCAGCTAAGAATTAATGTGTGAAGTTAAAGATTTATTCATAAGGTCTCATTATTTGGTTAGGAGGTGTGGAAATACCTTTTGAAGGTCATTATTTTGGCCAATTTCAAGCAATTTTCAAATTGAATAAAGCAAGAAACTTAACGAGCACTTCAAAAATTGTAACAAATTTAAATATATATATATTTTGATTGCGTTATTTATTCAATGTTGTGGGCGTAGCATTTATCACGATCTGCAAATACTTTAAATGCCGTTAAGTTGCAAATTGTTTTCGTTTTTCTTTTCTGGTTTTTTTTTTGCCATTATTTCATGCCAAATTGTGTGAATGCGTAAAACTCATTATTGACATTATGTGAAAAATGGTTTTTTCATTGTTGCATATTATGCTATAATTTTTGTTTTTTATTTTTCGCCACGAGTCAAGCCGACTTTCACATTTTAATGTTAAGGTCCATTTTAATGGTAACGAGTTAATAATTATAAAGCGAAAACTAGCGCACCTCCATGAATATTGGAAGTTTGATTGAAATGACGCGAATATCGGGCAGTTGAATAAAATTATTCATGTTGGCAGAACTAAAACATGTCGAATCTATTTGAAGGAAATCAATAGTATTTGAATAGCTCAAGGTCTGACCATTAAAGGCTTAGAAGCTCATTAAAACGTGAGCTGACCTAAAGAAATTGCAAGTAATATCATGACCTCAAAATGTGCCTAAAATGCTATAAACAAATGTTATATA
This sequence comes from Drosophila nr. perissopoda 5 BK-2023a, assembly GCA_035044105.1. Taxonomy (NCBI): domain Eukaryota; kingdom Metazoa; phylum Arthropoda; class Insecta; order Diptera; family Drosophilidae; genus Drosophila; species Drosophila nr. perissopoda 5 BK-2023a. The sequence goes on from JAWNMK010000267.1 coordinate 1,659,888, forward strand.
ATTAAAAAAAAAAAAAAATGAAATGGTTGGCAAAGCATGCCAAAAACTATAACGCTCAAGCGAGCAATAAAATTCATATTTAAAAGTATTAAAAACTAAACAATTAAGCTACAAACCAAAAATCATCTTCACATCAGGTTTGTGCAATCAAAAATTCATTTAATTTCCTGTATATTTTTGTTTGCCTAATAACGCATTTATCGGCTAATTTACATTGACCGTGCCCAGCGATAAAGACAAAAAAATCAAAAAAAAAAATCTTAATACTGACGGTGATGATGCGCCAAGTCCAATATTGTAATCTTTGTTTCAGTCTAGAGAGGCTGCCTTGAAATCTCCGTATATGTATGTGTGTTTGTGTTTGCTTTGTAACCTAGAACGATGACGAGTGGAACGTATAATTTAAATGAAACTACAATAATTTTGTTGGCTGCAATGTGCCCGCACAGATTCAGAGCTTGCCTCCGAGACGATGATGTAAATCAATTAAGAAGGCATTTCGATGTAAATTGCGCCGCACTTCAATTTCGATTTTTTGATTATGATTATGATGATTTCCAAGCAGCAGGCAGGTGCAGGGCGAGGGGGATACTGCGGTAGGGGGAGGGAGGCGCAGCTTATGCTGCATATTTTACAGACCTGTAGCATATTAGTCAAGGGCATTGTACAAGTCACAACAGGTAGAAGGCAACAGCTTCATTATAAGTGAGAACGTTCTGGTGGAAATTGCACGACTCAAAGATACCCTTTCATTTCATAAATGAGAAAAATACCCTTAAAAATATCCCTTTTAGTGCTCCATTCATTTTTGCCAAGTTTCAGCAAACAAATTGTAAGAATAATTTTAGTGTTATCTTTTCAGCCATTGTTTAACTCTTGAGCGTTGGAATTTTATTTCAACTTGATCTTCTTATGGCGTAAAAAACTTGCATGCCAAATTTAGAGACACGTGCTCAGTGCCGGAATGACAAAGCAACATTGTAATTGGTCAAGAGACTAGTTAAACCATTTTTTTTTGTTTGTTTCATGTAAACAAACAATGCAATTTGTTTTACAACAATACTTTATTTAAAAGTGGTTTTAGGGCGTTAACCAAATTACAATTATTACATTACTTTAATCAAGTAGAACTTATGTATATCAGGATAGTCTGCATTTAATAACTATATCTTCAACTTGAAATAGTACTGATTAATAATTGCGCGTTGGGACAGCACTTAACTTAAACATCGGCCCAAACTTGGCATACAAAAATGATGGCATAAACATGGTTCTGTGATGTGAGCCAACTGACAGCATTCTTCAAATTTAGTGCCAGTAGCTGTTTGCTGTTTGCCGTTTGCAGTTTGAAGGTCGCTGATGCCTTTTGGCAGAATCAGAGTAAAAGCTGCTCGACTTGAGTGCCTGGACCTCTGGCATTTGAAGATTGCCGACTGGCTGCAACATGTGCAACGAACGCTCTGCTTGCTGGCAGCCGACTCGTAAAACGCGTAAGTAATTACATGTTCTCCGGCATGGAGTGCCAAGTGCGCAATTGCGAAAATTAGTTGCTAAAGTGTTCGGCATTAATATTAAGAAACAAACAAAATGTGTGCATCAATTAAGCTTTGAAATAAACCAAAAACAATTTGAATTATCAGGTTTTGGGGTGCGCATCTAGTACACTCAAAAAACATGTGACACAATAGAACAAACAGAACAGATACAGTCGTGCTCCAAATTAAAAGGTGGAACTTAAATAAAAATGATAAAATTAAACAAAAAGAAATAAATAAAGCATATAATAAAATTTAAACAGAATATATGAGTTTTAAAAAATGATCTTTAGTAATTAAAAAAAAAAACTGCTTATGGTAAGCTTCATTTGGAAAACACATTTTTTTTGAGTGTCGTACTGACAGTTGATCGGCAATGATTGATGTGCCACCGAAAAAAAAAGAGTTTAAAAGCCATTGGTGTGACAATGGGCAACTCAATTGCCAAAAGCTGGGCCTTGCGACCACTAGAAGCATCTTAGATGCACATAGACAGATATTTGTGGCACAGCTACTCATAAAAATAGTTCCCACTAAACAGAAACCAACTAGTTGGCAACTCATTTGGCAAGCAAGGCAATGTTAGGCAGTCGTTGGGGCTAAATTGAAATGATAATGCCTTGGGTTGCCTTTTGTTGCAGTCTGCTGCCACATGTTGCGCAACATGAGGCTGTGTCAGAGACTGAGGAAGCCGCAACATTTTATGCAACATTAGAAGGTGCTGCTGTTGCTGTTGCTGTTGCCGTTGCTGCTGCTGTTTGTTGTTGCTGCTGTTGTGCGTGTTTCGGCCTCAGGAAGCCTAATTGAATTTCGCCTCGTGGCCAGCAATTTGTTTCAGCTGCAGTTCAATGAATTGTCCATTGTATTGGCCATGATGGCAACGTTCTTTACAGTTGCCACACAGATGCAAAACTCAACTCGGATTCGGATTCGGACTCGGACTCGCAGCTAATCCGCTTGGCCAAAACAATAACAAAACAAAAAAAAACACTAAAAAGAGCACTCACGTACTCAGACGCTCATCTGTGTTTGCGCTGGCAGCTTGACGCCACTTGTAAGAATAACTTGAACTGCCAAGCCGGAGCTAAGCTACGTACGTATACGTGTGTACACGTATGTGTGTGTACTTAGCACATCCTACTTGCCGCAATGCGTGGGGGTCATCATAAAATAGTCGAGTTTTTGATTGGCATTTTACGGCCTACCCACATTCACAGGCATACCTAACCACATCCAAAATAAATCAGCACATGCTCATGTATAAATAATTATTACGATACTTGCGTCATTGTGTCAGTAATATATATATTGATAAACACTTTGCTTGGCGCTCCATAGCGCAACCAAACAACTTCCGCCATGATCTTCATGCTGCCCAGACAAAAGATCAGCCAATTCGAAATACGAGCACTCGCATCACTTCCAATTCGAACTCGAACTCGAACTCAAACTCAAACTCACAACGAAACTCATGTTACTGTACTCACTCAAAAAGGTTATAATACTACTACATACATACATATAAATCACAACGACGACCTCATCCTTAGCACATTGACATTGAAAGCGACAGACGAACACATCGACACGGCATAGGCCAAACAAAAGTTTCGTTATCTACTTCTTCTTCAATTGAATTGAATTGAACTTCATCCATCCATCCATGCACAGTGGCGTGGCATAGTCTAAAATTGGATTCAAGTCGCGGCAGAGCGATGGTTGTATGTACATATATTATCATACATAATAATAATATGACTCTGAAGGAAACATCTCCGACTCCATAATATAGAATTCCGTTTCAACATTTAAATACAGTATTTGTGTAGACATAGTTATGCAATTGGAAAATCTCAAACACTCACCAAAAAGATTTATTTTTATGTCTTGCCCTACTGTGCAGAAGCCAGCTGAGTTGCTGGCTCGATTTCGTCTGCAACTGTTCACAAAACAATTACAAATTTGTAATTAACAGCAATAATTAAACGAAACAAAGAACGTATACATAAAAGTACATTTTTTTTTATGGGTCTTCGTGTAATGCAGCTTTATATATATGCTAAAATTGAAAGAGCCAAGATGCGCGGCATTGTTATTGTTGTTTTCATTTACATTGTTGTTGGCGAAGAAAAACACTTTCGATTTTTCCTCCGCATACCACGATGATGGCGCAAGACTTGTAGACAAGATTGTGTCTGCCACTGAGTCAGTGGGTCGTCGATCCGACTGTGGTCTAGAGTTGGGTTTAACTTGCGTCCAACTTTTACCTAATAGAACACGTCTCGCCATGCACATTAAAGAAAAAACCAAAAAACTCTTTGTGATATCATCGCAAACAATTCAAAATTCGTTTCATTTGCTTTTGATGACGATAGACTGGAGTACACTACACACACTAACACACACACTTTGCTACGGGTCTGGGGATCTTTGGCGAGGTTGTCATTATCACGAAAGCAATTTGCAGTTTCGATTCTTTGCCGACAAGTGACGATCAATCATTATCAGCTGGCGGTAGCAAATGTCAAGGCACGTCCTTTTCCGTTCATTCATTAATCCCAAGCAGTTACCTTTTACCCATAGAATGCCACAATCTCATACATCATACAACACATAATGATCTAGCAAATATTGAAAGTCCAAATTGTTGTCGTTTTAGACAAGTAAAAACACAAAAAAAAAAAATCACACAACCGAAATGCTGGGCAATGTTTTGAGTTAAAAATTTGTGTTTATACGATCATTATTATGCGGATAATGTTGTCGACATCACGATCATTAACTGTCTGAGTTTGTGCATCTTTTTAATGATAACACTTTTTTTTAGATCCTATATTTTATAAAGCTTATTAGTTATTGGGGAACTTTCCCCTTATGATCCTCTAGCTCTAGAAACTTCAAAATGTCATAACTTCGTCAAAACTCAACTGATTTGAATAAGCGAGGGCTTTTTGATCATAGTTTTGCCCCTAAATCAATCGTACATTTAAAGTTGAAAACGAAATTTGAGGTCCGAAGACAAGTAAAAATTATAGCCCGAAAATCGATATATCGGTGTATGGGCATAGGTTGAAACTTCAAAATGCCATAACTTCGTCAAAACTCAACTGATTTGAATAAGCGAGGGCTTTTTGATCATAGTTTTGCCCCTAAATCAATCGTACATTTAAAGTTGAAAACGAAATTTGAGGCCCGAAGACAAGTAAAAATTATAGCCCGAAAATCGATATATCGGTGTATGGGCATAGGTCGAAACTTCAAAATGCCCTAACTTCGTCAAAACTCAACTGATTTGAATAAGCGAGGGCTTTTTGATCATAGTTTTGACCCTAAATCAATCGTACATTTAAAGTTGAAAACGAAATTTGAGGTCGGAAGACAAGTAAAAATTATAGCCCGAAAATCGATATATCGGTGTATGGGCATAGGTCGAAACTTCAAAATGCCATAACTTCGTCGAAACTCAACTGATTTGAATAAGCGAGGGCTTTTTGATCATAGTTTTGACCCTAAATCAATCGTACATTTAAAGTTGAAAACGAAATTTGAGGTCGGAAGACAAGTAAAAATTATAGCCCGAAAATCGATATATCGGTGTATGGGCATAGGTCGAAACTTCAAAATGCCATAACTTCGTCAAAACTCAACTGATTTGAATAAGCGAGGGCTTTTTGATCATAGTTTTGACCCTAAATCAATCGTACATTTAAAGTTGAAAACGAAATTTGAGGTCCGAAGACAAGTAAAAATTATAGCCCGAAAATCGATATATCGGTGTATGGGCATAGGTCGAAACTTCAAAATGCCATAACTTCGTCAAAACTCAACTGATTTGAATAAGCGAGGGCTTTTTGATCATAGTTTTGACCCTAAATCAATCGTACATTTAAAGTTGAAAACGAAATTTGAGGTCCGAAGACAAGTAAAAATTATAGCCCGAAAATCGGTAAATGGGCATATGGGCATAGGTCGAAACTTCAAAATGCCATAACTTCGTCAAAACTCAACTTATCTTCAAAAGCGAGGGCTTTTTGATCATAGTTTTGACCCTAAATCAATCGTACATTTAAAGTTGAAAACGAAATTTGAGGTCGGAAGACAAGTAAAAATTGTAGCCTGAAAATCGGTAAATGGGCATATGGGCATAGGTCGAAACTTCAAAATGCCATAACTTCGTCAAAACTCAACTGATTTGAATAAGCGAGGGCTTTTTGATCATAGTATTGACCCTAAATCAATCGTACATTTAAAGTTGAAAACGAAATTTGAGGTCGGAAGACAAGTAAAAATTATAGCCCGAAAATCGATATATCGGTGTATGGGCATAGGTCGAAACTTCAAAATGCCATAACTTCGTCAAAACTCAACTGATTTGAATAAGCGAGGGCTTTTTGATCATAGTTTTCACCCTAAATCAATCGTACATTTAAAGTTGAAAACGAAATTTGAGGTCGGAAGACAAGTAAAAATTGTAGCCTGAAAATCGGTAAATGGGCATATGGGCATAGGTCGAAACTTCAAAATGCCATAACTTCGTCAAAACTCAACTGATTTTAAAAAGCGAGGGCTTTTTGATCATAGTATTGACCCTAAATCAATCGTACATTTAAAGTTGAAAACGAAATTTGAGGTCGGAAGACAAGTAAAAATTGTAGCCTGAAAATCGGTAAATGGGCATATGGGCATAGGTCGAAACTTCAAAATGCCATAACTTCGTCAAAACTCAACTGATTTTAAAAAGCGAGGGCTTTTTGATCATAGTTTTGCCCCTAAATCAATCGTACATTTAAAGTTGAAAACGAAATTTGAGGTCGGAAGACAAGTAAAAATTATAGCCCGAAAATCGATATATCGGTGTATGGGCATAGGTCGAAACTTCAAAATGCCATAACTTCGTCAAAACTCAACTGATTTGAATAAGCGAGGGCTTTTTGATCATAGTTTTCACCCTAAATCAATCGTACATTTAAAGTTGAAAACGAAATTTGAGGTCGGAAGACAAGTAAAAATTATAGCCCGAAAATCGATATATCGGTGTATGGGCATAGGTCGAAACTTCAAAATGCCTTAACTTCGTCAAAACTCAACTGATTTGAATAAGCGAGGGCTTTTTGATCATAGTATTGACCCTAAATCAATCGTACATTTAAAGTTGAAAACGAAATTTGAGGTCGGAAGACAAGTAAAAATTATAGCCCGAAAATCGATATATCGGTGTATGGGCATAGGTCGAAACTTCAAAATGCCATAGCTTCGTCAAAACTCAACTGATTTGAATAAGCGAGGGCTTTTTGATCATAGTTTTGACCCTAAATCAATCGTACATTTAAAGTTGAAAACGAAATTTGAGGTCGGAAGACAAGTAAAAATTGTAGCCTGAAAATCGGTAAATGGGCATATGGGCATAGGTCGAAACTTCAAAATGCCATAACTTCGTCAAAACTCAACTGATTTTAAAAAGCGAGGGCTTTTTGACCATAGTATTGACCCTAAATCAATCGTACATTTAAAGTTGAAAACGAAATTTGAGGTCGGAAGACAAGTAAAAATTATAGCCCGAAAATCGATATATCGGTGTATGGGCATAGGTCGAAACTTCAAAATGCCATAACTTCGTCAAAACTCAACTGATTTGAATAAGCGAGGGCTTTTTGATCATAGTATTGACCCTAAATCAATCGTACATTTAAAGTTGAAAACGAAATTTGAGGTCGGAAGACAAGTAAAAATTATAGCCCGAAAATCGATATATCGGTGTATGGGCATAGGTCGAAACTTCAAAATGCCATAACTTCGTCAAAACTCAACTGATTTGAATAAGCGGGGGCTTTTTGATCATAGTTTTGACCCTAAATCAATCGTACATTTAAAGTTGAAAACGAAATTTGAGGTCGGAAGACAAGTAAAAATTATAGCCCGAAAATCGATATATCGGTGTATGGGCATAGGTCGAAACTTCAAAATGCCATAACTTCGTCAAAACTCAACTGATTTGAATAAGCGAGGGCTTTTTGATCATAGTATTGACCCTAAATCAATCGTACATTTAAAGTTGAAAACGAAATTTGAGGTCGGAAGACAAGTAAAAATTATAGCCCGAAAATCGATATATCGGTGTATGGGCATAGGTCGAAACTTCAAAATGCCATAACTTCGTCAAAACTCAACTGATTTTAAAAAGCGAGGGCTTTTTGATCATAGTTTTGACCCTAAATCAATCGTACATTTAAAGTTGAAAACGAAATTTGAGGTCGGAAGACAAGTAAAAATTATAGCCCGAAAATCGATATATCGGTGTATGGGCATAGGTCGAAACTTCAAAATGCCATAACTTCGTCAAAACTCAACTGATTTTAAAAAGCGAGGGCTTTTTGATCATAGTTTTGCCCCTAAATCAATCGTACATTTAAAGTTGAAAACGAAATTTGAGGTCGGAAGACAAGTAAAAATTATAGCCCGAAAATCGATATATCGGTGTATGGGCATAGGTCGAAACTTCAAAATGCCATAACTTCGTCAAAACTCAACTGATTTGAATAAGCGAGGGCTTTTTGATCATAGTTTTGACCCTAAATCAATCGTACATTTAAAGCTGAAAACGAAATTTGAGGTCCGAAGACAAGTAAAAATTATAGCCCGAAAATCGATATATCGGTGTATGGGCATAGGTCGAAACTTCAAAATGCCATAACTTCGTCAAAACTCAACTGATTTGAATAAGCGAGGGCTTTTTGATCATAGTTTTGACCCTAAATCAATCGTACATTCAAAGTTGAAAACGAAATTTGAGGTCGGAAGACAAGTAAAAATTATAGCCCGAAAATCGATATATCGGTCGAAACTTCGAAATGCCATAACTTCGACAAAACTCAACTTATCTTCAAAAGCAAAGGCTTTTCGATCATAGTTTTGCCCCTAAACAAGTTTATACCTAACTCTGAATCTAATGTTTATACCTAAGTTAGCTAGATGACGTCTTAGCTGACAAAGTCCAAACTCAAACGACCGGTAAGTATTTTAAGTATGTTTTTCGCCATGGATATTACTTACTTAAACCGTTTCTTTTTATAGCTACCTAAAAGGTATTTGGTATGTCTTTCTTGTCTTTGTTGTATTGTTTGTTTTACTCTGGCACAATACGGTTCTATTGCTATTAGGGGCCTCTATGCCTGCTCCATGAACCCATCTTAAGGCATATAATATAAGCCATGATGAAATTCCCAGCAAGTATATATAATATTAAAAAGAATATTAGTAATAATAATAGATTTACTGTAAATGTGTTTTTTGGGCAGTGGATTAACGCTCCCAGTTTCTTTACTACCTTCTTTGAGCAATACCTATTTAACAGCTTTGTCGGCGCATAAACTCTTTGGAGATTGTTTGGCACTTGCTTTTCTTTTGTTTATTTTTTTGTGGTTTTTTTTATTGTTTAGTGGAGCAATAAGATGAAGTCAATTTGAAACGAATTGTTTGCACCGTCGGAGATCGTTCGCCCTCATAACAATTCAGCACATGGATGGCAATTGTTGTCGAACGTCAAATTAATTGTTTGACCTTAAGTGTCAGGCGCCAACTTGTTGGCAGAGGTACGGTCCAGCCAGATGTATCTGCCAGATACTTTAAACCGATTAGTTGTGGCTCCAATTTCATTTCAATTCATTTCATTTGCTCGCCATCATTACGCGATAACGGTTTACAGCTGCTGTTAACCTTGAAATCAGACTTACATTTGCATTTGCCAATATTGTTAATACTATGTAGTATTTGCTTGTAATAGGTTTTAATGTGCATTCCTTGGCTTTGCCAATGATGAAGGCCCAATTCGATATGTCATCACAAAATTACGATACCTTCGATACCTGGCTATCAGCTCATGAGACCCGAAGAGAGTGGCAGCATAATGAGTACATCAATTTAATGTTACAGGCCAACTTCTTTAACTTGACCAAAAACCAAAACACTCACTTTTTTCATCGTCCTTAAATTAGACTCATGCCAAGAAAACTGTACAGAGTCCTGGCAATGAACTACTCATTTTTTTTTTATTTTACTTTATTTTATATAATATTATATATTTGAATAATGGCAACCAAATATTAAAGAATTCGGGCTATAAACTGTTTTTCCCCTCTAATTTCTACGAGATGCATGAGCATGTTCAATATAGAGAAGTTCTACTGTATCTGTATTTGAAATGCGCAATTTGTTGCAGGTATTTTATTTGGGATTTTTTATAATATTTCTTACAGAAAATGAGATGGATTTTTGCGCCATAAATCAAACACATGCTTCCTTGAAGAGATGCCTTGGAAAGTGGGTGTTTGGGATTAAATATGTTGCAACGCACTGTTTGTTGTTGTTATTGTTGTTGTTTTTTGCCTTTGTTGTTTGTTGTTGCTGTTGTGTTTGGTCGCATCACGATTCACAAAATTTATGTTGTTTCTTCTGATGTAATAATAATCATGTGCTCAGACATTGGGTTTAGAGCTGCGGCAGGTGACAGGTGAAAAATTGTTACAATTTGATGGCAACGTTTCTGCTGCAGTGCTGCATGCAACGTGATGGCAACAGCGTGGTAGCGTCGCACCAGTTGCAAGGTGGGTTGCTTGACTCTGGGGGCTGTCCTACGAGTTATTTTTATGTGACACTAAACTGTGTTTTATTATTGTTAGACTGTGCTCTTTTAGAATGTGTTTCTTCCAAATAATTATAGAGTATGCTCGAATTAGCTGAACGAAGCATGATTTACAATCGTGTTGTTGTTGCTCCGGGCATTATTAGATTACATAGCTGTAAATCTAGTTCAAGGATTTCAATTAGGTTAGTTCGACGCGGATGAGTATACATTTTCTCATTCAAGATGAGAATGGCCAGAAAGACCACATTGTAGTCGAAATTATTATAATTATGGTTTTCTTTCTTCTCAGTTTTATGTTAATTTTCATAGAGTAATTCGTGAGCTGCGTGGTGTTATCGTTAACTAGAATTTTTATTGTAATATTGATATATGTACATCTAAAATTTAGCTTCCTGGTATTAGTAGAATTTGCCACAATTGAGTGCAAGATCATGTCATTTTATCGTAGCTTACCTCAGCTTGTTAGTTACACGCTCGACGGCATGCCACTTGATAGACTTAATGAGGTAAGTGATTTAGGTTTTTATCTTGGCCATAAATTAAGATTTGATGGTCAACTTAAATTCACATGACGACCAAGATGCTCTTTGATTCACTGAATCAAATTGGAATAATAAATTTATATTTGCTGCTGTTCATCTCTACAATTGGTGTGTACTACCTTGATGCATACTCCCAGAAATCCTAAAATTGTATCTAATTTATTTTACTTGAATTGAAATATTAAAATTGATTTTTAATTTAATTTGTACTCTTTGTACTGTTGTGTGTCGACTCATTCAATTTAATTCGATATGTTTATATGCAAATATGGCAATCTGTATGTGTATTCTTTCACTCGCTTCTCAACACGCTCAACTGTTAGCTGAAAAGGCGGCAAATTCTAGAGTCAAGGTTCAGGTTCGATTACTGCTTTTGAAGGTTTCGCGTGTCTGGTGTGAAAAACTCCATTAAAGCGGGACATTTGAACAGCACGTTGTGCATGCATGGCGAATGCAAATGCGAATGCAAATACGTATACCCGTCAGCAACTATGACGACCCTCACGAAAGCCTTAACTTGAGACCCTAAACTTGTTGGCTACTGTTTAACAATATTTAACATTGCGTTGTCTCTGAAATATTGAATTCCAAACTCATTCCTGGCTAGCTGTTGGCCTCTGGACACACACCACTTCCCTTCTATGCAACCGTCTCGGCGCTGCAGTTGTGCCAAAAATCATGTCCAAGTGTGTAGCCATAAGAGTGGCACTTGTAACCCAAATTTGTAGCATCTATTTTGTTGGTGTCTCAAAAGACTTGCGACTCAGCCATTTGAAAGTATCTATCAAATTGACTGCAACAGCATCGGCTTTGGGCTTTGTCTTGCAGTTCGACTAGTAATCAAAAGGAGTTAGGGGCGGGGGGGCCGGGGAGGGTAAGACTCCACTTTAAATTGCTGCAACACGCAAAATACAAAAAAAAAAAAAAAACATATATAAATAAAACGCCGAAGCAGATTAATTATGACTAGGAGTTTGAGTTTGAGTTTGAGGAGGAGGAAGCTTTGGAAGCCTTACATCTGAATGTGAACGTGTTGATGGCTTTTGGACGGAGTTTGAGTTTGAGTTTTTTGTTTTATTGGAGGGGCGGATTGCGGCGCCATTTATTATTTATTTTTTTTCCTCAAGTGTTTGACATATGATTTTACGGCTTAAACAGTTTGCGCGTTACCAGTTTGAGTTGTGCAGAATTTTCGTAATAATGAGCGCATTAAAATTATATGATTTTTGCGATTGCGAAAAACCTTTTTGCGCCTTAGTTATTTGCGGATTCTTTCACAACTGTGGCAACAAGTGGCAGCTTTGAAGTTTCTTCCACATGTTGCTGCCGTCAGCGAAACGGCTGACAATAAACGCCACAAAGCTCAATGAGCATAAATAAGATTAGTACCGATCTTCTAGTGGGATCTCGGTTAATATTCGACACTAAATAGCAGTTTAATTGGCACCCCTTCACCACCCGTCAAACCCGGCCAACGTTTGCAACAATAGAAGAAGACAATTCTCCACAAAATTGCCACATCGCATAATTGTGAAGGTGATGCGGCAAAATTGAGCAACTGCATCCATCGAACTAACAAAGTGCTGGGTTTGTCTGATGTCTGTCCAACTAAGTCTCGCTGCAAGTCTCACTTGTCGCGCCATTAATTTAATTCACACTTAATTCGAATAACTACGACTTTATTCAATAATATTGCTTATCATGCTTCGATTTTTATTTTTATTTTGCACAAGATTTGAGTATTTGAGTAGAAACTTAATTTATATATTCATTTAATATGGAATAAATATTGGCCACAAATTTAAAAAAAATACAATTATTAATATAAATTTAAATTCAATTTAAAATTAAAATAAAGTTTGCAAACTATGTAAAATAAAATAATTAAATGAAATAAAAAAAAGATGCAATAAAATGTAAAATGTTGCAAAGTTTAATGCATTGATATAAAAAATGGGCCAAAAATTGACAACTGAATAATTAAATTAAATAATATTCAAATTCAAGCAGAATGAAAATTAATAAAGCGTTAAGAAGGGAGAGAGAAACAGCTAAATAAAAAGGTGGCCAAGAAGTGAGAAGAGAAGAGTTACAAAAGTTACAGAAATTAATTTAATTTGAACTCTTTTGCTTGCAGCTTGTTTCTTAATTAATGCTGTCGTCTAATTACACTGCATGTCAATTAATTTTACTATTGACATTTCAATCTGTTAAATCCCATCAATGACAAACAATTACAGCACTCAAATGAAAGCACAACACACAACACACAACAATTGGGTGTACAGAAATAGTTGTGTTACATAACAGACACAGTTACTTAAGTACACACATAATTAAAGTATCTAAGTCACTTGAGACTTGCTGTTGTTGTTGCTGTTGTTGTTGTTGTTGCTGTTGCTGTTGCTTTTGTGCTAGTGGGAGTCCTAAAGGGTCTTCGTCTTTTGCCGCCTTCGGATCTCCCAGTCATCCATCCAGTCGACTTTATTTATGACATCCGTCAGCCGCTGACTTTCTAACATAGTTTCAGCGTACTGTATTCGATTTTAGGTATTTCAGTCTTTTGTTGTTGTTGTTTTTTTTTATTATTTTCGTTTTCGTTTTCGATTTGGATTTATTATCGAAGCTCTCCCAGTTTGCTCGAGTACTAGCGCTGCGTAATCGGGGCCATCTGCCAGACCGAAGAGCGATGATGTTTTTTTTTTTTGTTTTTTTTTGGGAATTTGGCTTGCCACAATGACTCGCAACTGAAGTATCATAAACATTCACTTTTATGTGTGTATATCAATTTGTCTGTGTGTGTGTGTGTGTATAAGTGTGTGAGTAACTACCAATGCAGTCGTCACAACCAATTTCCTGCTACTTGATACAGTTTTTTGTGTCAGCACCGCAAGGTCGTCGGATAGCTGCTTTCTGTGCTGGTCTTGTCTTGTAGCTTAGGTGCCAATCTACACTCAGAGAAATTTACAAATTTCAAAGCTAAAATAAAATACAATATAAACCCTCTTATGTATTTAAGCTTGCTGCTCTAAATTGCAAAATCGAAATCAAATGTTTAAACGTAAAATAAAATCGGCTCAAAATAAACGACCCAAATAAAATCAGACCAAAATTATAGTTATATATAAAAGTCGATGACTTGTTCATTTATTTTTATTTTTTTGCTGAGTGTACATATTTGTTTGGCTCGTTTGTTTGCTGATTTATGCAATAAACAAATAGGTAACATGAAAATGGGCACAACGATGACTGAAGTTGTTCCCTTGTCTCAACATATGCTCCCAGATGCCGAATCAGTTGCCACTGCAACTCAGCTGCTGTTGGCAACCTGATCAGTGCTGTGCGGATCAATGCAGTGCCTCTTTTTTTGGGGGGGTGGGGGGCTGTCAACCTGAAGCCTGGCCGAGTTATCAATATGTCTCACCTTCGCGTCGACACTTTTACTTTTATTGTTTTGGCCAAGAAATATGACACGCAATGGTACCGTTGCAGATAAGTACCTGAAATGTAGCCACAACACCTCAAGTTTTGTTTGTGTGTGGAACTCCACACACACAGTGTGTAAATACTTACGATTAATTACATTGGAGCACATTTTTGACAAGCTCAATGGCTTCGATGAGAAATTTCTATGGTCATTATATTATATATATATGTATATATATATACATATATATACATATATGTATAAATATTTATTTTTCTTAGCTTTGCGGCCTTTGTGCGTGATAATCGAGCGTTAAATGGACCAGATACCACATCAAAGCAAACCACAGCAACAGAAACAACAACAACAATTGAAGTATAATGGCCCAAAGGCAACAAAATGATGCGAATTTGTTGGCCGTGTTTATTTTTTACAAATCGCCGCTTGGCCCAGCAAACCATAAATAAAAGCGAAGAGCACTTCAAGGGTTCCCTGGCGCTGAGGCGTCAATATGCAAATTTGGCTCAAATAAGTAAAGCCAAAAACAATAAGCCAATCTGGGGAGAAAAAACACTGTATAGATGACCAAGTTTTACTTGTTGATTAATTGCCTTTAAATAATAATTAAATATTATAATTAATGCAAATTGAATGTGCAACTCTCGTTTAATATTTACTAATGGGCTAACACGGCGTATGCGTAACGAGGCATACGTTTTAACAGTCTACACTTGCAACAAATTGTGGGCTACAACTAAGATAACCATGTGAACTCGAAATAGTATCTGTTTCTTAGAAATCATTTTAGACTCTATGAAATAATTAATCCAATATATATATATAATATAATTTGTTTTTATAAAGATATAAAAAGGTAAAAAAAAAATTAAAATGAAATTTTTTTTCAAATTAAGTCAAATGAATTTATAAGCTAGCTAAAATTGTAATATGTGTGATATCTTAAAAGATTCAGCAATAAGTCTAATGATAGAGTTCCATGTATAAACGGAAATTTTACATATTTTTGCTACATTTAAAAAAAAAATACTCTGAAACTAAGCAAAGAAGAAGAATTAATTTTAGAAAGAAAACCTTCCGTTCGAAATTGTACTTGCTGAATAATGAGGTGAGTTGCCATTTTCTAAAATTCAGTGAGTTTTTTTTCGAGTGTATTGATGATCAAGAATATAAATACTTTATTGTAAAATTAAAGTAACTACATTTTTTGAATGACATTCTAAAATCATTAATGTGCAAAATAAACATAAATCACATCTGTGACATAAGAATCACATCTACTGGGATATAAAAAACTTGGTAGCTCCCGATATCGAATTAATTAAATTAGTTAACCTCAGCAGCACAAAGCATTCACATTCCTTAAGTATTTAATTTTGATGTGTCTTCGAATGTTGAGTGCAGAAATTCTTAACGGTCGCCTGGCTTATCGGCTCAAAGCGTGGCAGTCACTGCTGCCACAATCCAATTAACCTTTAGACATTTGCAACGGCTACTTTTGGCTAATGACTGCGCGTAAATCATACACACACACACACACAGACACAGTCATAAAATTATCTGTAAGACACACAACTGAGCAACTGAGCTCGTCATTGGTCACTTGTAATCCACACTTGCTGCATTTTGTTTCTCGTTGCGGATGTGTCTCTCTTATGCGGATGCTGTGTGGCTGTAATTAAAACACTCAACACAACTCAACTCAACTCAACTGAACTCGACTCGACTCAACTCACAACTGCAACTGCAACTGGTCGCATCTTGTTAAGTTTTTTTTTTTTTTTGGGCGCCAGAAGCAGAGTTTAATAAACCCATCATCCAAAAATAAAAACAAACAAAAAATGACTGCAACTGCAACTGGCATTGCGGCAGCAGGCACAATGTGCAACATGTGTCTGGCTTGTTAACACCGAATGTTCACTTACCAGATTTCTTGCATACATCTTGCTGACCATGTGCCTTTGACACATGGCTGCCTTGCCAAACGGAACTAATCCAAGAAAGCCATGAAATATTCACAGCATGAATTCATCTCGAATCTTAACCCAAAATGACAGATATCAAAGCTGATTGGGAAACGAAACAGTTGCAATCAAATTGTCAATATCGTTATTGTTAATATCGACCAAAAATGGATTAATCAGCAATAAGAAATTTTATACAAACAGAAGATAATTTTAGTATAAAAGAAAGAAAATAATAATATAAGAAAAAAAGTGGATAATTTGCAGCAAAAAGCTCTATTTTGTTGAAAAAAACAAACCTGGAGGCTTAAAAAACTAAAATGCAGTATTTTCAAGCAGTTTACTTAAACTTTAATGCTGTAATTGAAAATCGCAACTTAAGCTCACTTTTTTTTATAATTAAGCAAATAATAAAAATAAAAATTTAATTATTTTTGCATACAACATTTATTTAATTTAGCTAACTAAAGTGAAACAGAGGAAAAAGAAAAAATGAATATTTCAATATTACATATATTTAAACATATTTGAATATTTTAAGACCGTCTGAAAGGGTAAACAAAAATGGTTAACTCACAAAGAGTTATAAAAACGCATTAACAATAACATAAAAGTCTCCTCAATGAAAAAACAAACAACAACAACAATCGCTGCTGCTGCTGCTGCTGCTGCTGCTGCTGCTACTTACAGCCAAAAACAGTGATCAGAGAAGACCTGTCTAAAATACACCCACTAGCTGAAATGAGTTTTCAATTAGGATTGTGTGCAAGAGGCACTCAGCCAAATTGGTTGCCCAATAAATTTAATTTCTACACGCTTCTAATCGTCGGAGCTAACTGTTAACAAGCTGGCAACAATGGAGTGGTGGGATTGGTTGGACGTTGGATGGGGTGTGGGAGTGAGAGTGCATCTTGCAAGCCAATAAGGGGAGGCGGATTTGGCTACATGCCTCCGCGTTGCAAACACGTGCGTCGAGAGCAGCAGCAGTAGTAGTAGAAGCAGCAACAGTTTGTGGCGTGGGCGCTGCGTCGCCATAAATCTTCAGCACATGATTAATGTGGACGCGCTTGGCTAGAAGAAGCACCAGCTAAACAAGAAGAAGACAAAGAAGATGTTGTTGTTGTTGTTGCGGTTTAATTGGAGCAGCAAATTGTTGCAAAGAATTTGCCGCCAGTTAAATGCAAGCAAAATGTTTTCGCACACCAAATTTAAATAAAAAGCACATTAACTGTTAGCCAAATGCGAGATGGTCAAGCAGATGGTCAGCTTGGAAAGCTGTGTAGAAACCCTGGAGAATTAATGGCACGCTGTGCTCATGAGGAATGGTAGCATGCATATGTACAACTGACGGATTGCTGGATTGCTCGATTGCCACATGAATTAACAATTACTTACTAGCGGATATATGCATCAAAGAATTTTCACCAAATGAAACAAAGGGCGTCGAAAATCACAGGCAGGCCATGCAAATATCTGAAATATTTCACATTAACTACGAGAAGAAAAAAATCAACTTATTTAAACTAATCTAAGAGCAAGAAAAAACAGTTAACTGCTGACATGGACACATTTGTTCACAGTTTGAAGTTGATGATTCTTTTGTCTTTGGCACTATTTGAATACTCTTCATTCACTCTCTGAATAAATGGTTTTATCATCGCAAAGGTCTCCTTTAATGTGTTGCCATCAAATTGAAACACTCTCCAAAAGTGAATGAAAATTAATGTTTTCAATTTTAAATGTAGTTATCAAGTAAAAGAAAAAAATGTTGTACATGTTTCGCTATTCAAAATCTATTTAAGGCTTAGACCCAGCCCACTTTTAACATGAGTACCGAGCCTAAATTGCGTTGGAAACGCAATTAAAATTAATCTGAAGGTGAGACCATTACCAAAAAGCCCTGGTTTTCGAAAATTGTTTTAATTATGATGATGTTGAGTCATTGAAATGTTTTAACCCGTTCCCAGTTCGCTGCCTTGGTTTTTTATTTTTCAGGAATGAGCCACTGCCTTCGCTAACACCCCTGCTTCTTCCAAACAATCCACGGGATTCGTCAAATTCATTTATTTAATTTCCATGTGTCAAGTTGATCGCTCCTCAATCTAATCTAGATGATAAAAACATGTTCAAAACGCGATTGCGTTTAAGTATCTGCTGTATAAGTGGAAGCTGTTGCATACAACGATGTGCCTTGTTAATTATAACTAAGTGCATATCTTGTTGCCCCATTTTCATAATAGACTTATTATTGCTGGCATCCATCAGCAGCCTTAAGCCCTGAAACCCAAATCCAATCAACACTCTTAATGTCCGCCAAACACGCACAACAGTTTAAAGCCTTCGTTTTGCAGATGACTTCATTTGGGTAGCAGCTGAGAGACAGCCTGGGAGTCGAATTCGAAGTCGAAGTCGGAATCGTCGCTTCATTCATTACGTGTGTGTATATGTTGGGGGGTGTGTGTGTGTGAGTGTTTGCTTTGATTGATGACTGCGCCCACCAAAAAAATAAAAAAAAAGCAGCAAAAACAATGAAAATATTTAACGGCAGCTTCACCGATTCGACATTGATCTGGGATGGAAGACGCTTCGATATGCATTCGCTTTGAAGTTCAGCTGCTTCAAGTGACAGCAAAGATGCGAAGTTGTTATTGTTGTTGTTGTTGCAATTGGAATTGGCATCCACCCATGTGCCCACCTAGCTGGTTACCTGCTCAGTTCTGCCTGCCAGCCTGCCTCTCTCCCAGCTCACAAGTCGATTAAAATTCCTCCATAAAAGTTGAATGTTAATCGCTCATTGTTGTTTGAGGAGAAGCACAAATTAAATTGTTTGCTTTTTTGCCAAATTTGACATATAACAGTGCTTGTTTGTCAACATTGTTGTTTTTGTGTTTGTTGATGTTGCTTTCAAGCTGCCGCCATAAATATCGTAGTGCATTTTGTGTGTTTGCTGTTTTTTTTTTTTGGTTTTTTTTGTTGGTTTTTTGTTTTTTTGCTGCATTTTTAATTGCATTATTTTTCTGTTTGGGCCTGCTGCTGATGGCAATCAACGCTGACAAGTTAATTAAAATATCGCGCAGGCTTTTAACCAAAGATAAATATCGGAGTGTGTGTATTATGCGGAAATTCTGAGTAGCATGACACAGTTATTTTGGGGCTTAGACGACAGGAATTCCAGATTGATTTCAAAAGTACATTTTTGATGCATTAAGACGTTATCCGCTCTTAGCCGGCATTAGCTGGCTTTGCTGCAAATATTGCCCAACTCAAATCATAAATCCAAATATTTATGCAAATATTTTGGCGATAAGTTTGGAATGTCTTCAAATTGATTTCAACTATTGCGCGATGTACAATATTATGTTATCTTATCCGGCATTAGACCGATTTATTCAATTATTTGTACAACTTATACAAAAAGTGCAAACATTTGTACAACTTTATACAAGGGAATCAATCAAGTGGGTGTGTTATTTGTAATAGATGTGTAAAAAGACCATAACAGCTTATCAGAAGAAAGCGTTTCACCAGTTATTTTTTTTATGGAATGTTAGACAAAATCCAATTGATAATTTGACAGCTTTAGAGAGCGTATTCGCCATTGCCGTACTGTTTGATTTTCAGTAGATCGCAGGAGAACTGGAATAGCTGCTCGCACTTGGCCGGCTTCTTGGCATCTGGGTGGAAAGGACCTCTGCCGCAATTGCTCAGATAGGTGCCACCCTGTCCCTCTATCGATGGATCAATGGCTGCAAAGACCACCGTGCGAGAGCCGCGCTCGGGCGTCTTAAAGAAGATCTTCTTGAATAATGGTATCGATGTGGTTGCCGAGTGCTCGAACAGATCCGTGTCCACAATGCCGGGATGCACCACATTAACCTGCACATGGGCCTTCTCCGCATCCAGCAGTGTTTGTAAATGACGAGTGCCAAGGATCTGTGCTAGTTTTGATTGACTGTACGCCGTCCCCGGATAATAGTTCTTGCTAAAAAGACGAAAAAACAAATAGCATGAACAACAAACTTCGATTTCTTATATTCAGCACTCACAGTCCATTGATATCCTTGTAGTTGATGCGACCAATGAGATTCACACAGGAGCTCACATTCACGATACGAGCATTCTTCCCCTGCTTTCCAGCCGCCCGCAGCTGGGGCAGCAGCAGATGGGTGAGCAAAAAGTGGCCCAAATAGTTGATTGCAAAATGCGATTCGAATCCATCCGCTGTCTGCTTGAAGGGAGCAAACATAATGCCTGCATTGTTCAGCAGCAAATCGATCTTTGCGTATTTCTCCGTTATGCTCTGCGCAAAGGCTCGCACCGACTTCATATCCCCTACATCGAGCTGCTTGCATATCAGTTTGCCCTTCGTCTGGCTCAGATCGACAATTTCGCCAACGGCAGTTTCGGCACTGCGCGTATCTCGAACGCCTACAAAAATGTTAATTGAGTTAAATACATTTCAAATACATAGACAACTAAAAATACAAAACCATCATCGAATGCATTTTTATAATAATTTTATTTCCACGCACTGGGCTGCTAATTTGGTTAATAGTCGATTTTAATTAATGCTAAATGTACCCAAAATGTCCCTCTTTTTCTTATTTTAAACCAAGCCTAAAGGTATGCAATGAATTTCGCGCAGTTGTGTTACTGGCAACATTGTTGCCGCGCAACATGCTGGCAACACGCTGGCAACACGCTGTGTGTGTTCGCGGTTTTTAAATCTACTTCTAAATTGAACACATAGAAAATTTATAAAATGGGTATAATGATATTTCGAAAACTGATATGTAACAGAAAGAAGAAATCATCTGCAACCTTATAACGTTTAATAAGATAAGTTCATGAATAAAAGTTCTGGTTTACGACGCGCATCTGGTTATTATAAAGATTTGCGCATTGCATAACTAACTACCTGTTTGCACTCGAGTAGGCACAAGTAGAATTTGTGTTTTAAATGATTCAGTATATTTAGGAGTAGGGGCGTAGGGCTTTTGGGCTTTTGGACTCAGTTCAGTTGAGTTTTCAACTTGTTTGCTTTGCACTAATTGCTTAGGCAATGCACGCCGCTGCTTGGTGAACTTTTGTTTGTGTTGCCATCGTATGCAGTTTAGAGTCGAGTAACAAATGGAAATCGCTTATTTATGTATTGTGTAGATAGCAAACACTAATTGTTAAACTACACTCGATACTCTGGATACACTGGACACTGTACACTCTACACCCGATACTCACCCATAATTACGGTCATGTCGCAGGTCAGTAATTTCTCCACAATGCGCAGCCCTATTCCACGATTACCGCCGGTGATTACAGCAATGCGATCCGGTTGCTTGTAGAGGGCTATAAAATAAATTTAAAAAAAAAAACAGTAATAAGAAAAATTAAAATAATCGACATGACAAAACGAGTTGTTGATAATTATATCATATATTTAAATGAGCTGAGTTGTCGACATACCAACGCGATCCCTTGACGCATACTTCGCATCGTGCACAAGTCCGATGATGCCCAAATACTGATAACGGAACTCCGTCCTCCATTCGAACCAGGATTTGGGCATTTCTTTGGTCGTCTTGCTGAATATGATGGCGCACACCATAAGCCCAATGAGCGCCAGCAGCCCCAGGAACAGCATTATTGTGAGTGGGTGTATGTTGTGTGTGTGTTGATACTGTGGAGAGATAAGGAAACAGTCATTCAATACGTTGGGTGTAAAGGTCACCAATTCGAACTTTGATTAGTTCCGCTACCCAAAACCACTTGGCAAGACAAGTAATTGAGAAATAAAAATAGATAATAACATTGATTACATTTTCTATTTAAAGAAACTCATTAAATAAGAAAATATTCAAAGTCATTTCATGTTTTATATATATATATATATATGTAGATATTTTTTTTAATTATTCAAAGTTATTTTAAGTTCAATTAAAATCAATTTGAAAATTGTTGCTTAAGATTTACACATAATAAAAAGGATTCGCCTTTTTAGGAAGTCACTTCCCATCCAGCCCAACGCAGTTAGAGCCCAGAATTGCAAAATTCATAAACGCAACTGGCTGGTCTACCACCTGATGCACGCTCACACGATTGAAAGAGAAATTAAATGAGATCTACGGTATCACAACGGTCCAAAACTGGCCTAAGTGTGCCGACCTTGGTCGGCAACCGTTAAACCTAACCTAACCTACATATAATTCGAGATGTGTAAAGAACTTAATGTTTCCAGTCAATTTCAGGTAAATAATGTTCGACTAAAAATGAGTTCGACTCACAGAGGTTCTACTGTATTTAGTTGCTATTGTCTGATGCGATTCTGATACTCAACTGATCATTGTGTGTACTTTTTATTACTTTGTTGGCAACACACAAATCAACTGTTAATTCGATGCACTTTGTGACTGCCTTTCTGGGAAAGTTGCAGTTTACAATAATACAATCAAGGTAACAACAATGAGAACTATGGCCCAGATTACAAAACGCTGAGTAGTTTTCTAAAAAGCAACAAAGACGCTGGCGACGCATAAAATGCAAATTAACAGAAACAGAAAAAAGAGTCGAGCATTGGGAATGAAAGTTCGAAGAGAAGTCAAAGAATGGGCCAAAAGCTAAGCTCGCACACACACACACACACACGGACTAGCACACACACACATAGAGAGTAGGTAAACATGTGTGTCAGCAGTCAGGTGCGAAGAGGGCTACCAAAATAACCCAGTAAATAAAATCACATGTGTGTGTCTGTGTGTGTGTAAGTAATATTTCTGACTCCCGTAAAATGAATTTTGTTTTTTGCCGTTGTCAACGTTAGCGGCGTCTTCCACTTCCGGCAACAAAAAAAAACTAACTGCCTTGCATTTTATAAACTTTCTATTTCTATTGTTGTGCAAATATAAGAAATCATTTAATGTATTTACTTACTGCACAGAAAACACTTCAATCAAGGCTGATGCGTTCTCGATGTGCAAAGCGTTTTCTATGTCTATGCAAATATTTGACAACCTTTTGTCAGTTCAAATAAAGGTAAATAGTTTTCAAATTCTGTGGCTGACTAGACTGTTAAAGACGGCAGCTCGTCACGTTTACACTTTGGTAAACCGGTTCCGCACACACACTCAGGAAACACAACCGCACGGCAACAAATTCAAAAGACAACTGAATCGTTTAAGTTTCGCGCGCTCGTTTTTTGCTGTTTAGAGCCTGATTTCAATATATAATTAATTTTTTCGCTGTTCAACAGGTGACGGAATGCCGGCAACTGATTTACAACTACATAAACAACTCACCTATTTGCTAAAGCTCACAATTGTATTGTATTGTGAATGTCGGTGTATTTGCAAGTTAACAATACTATTGTGACATAGCAAATTATATAAATAAACGGTTGTTCAGTTGTTAATTTGATTAAATATCTAATTAACGCGATTAGAGACGTCGGCAAAACAGCTGTTGGGTAGCCGGCTTTTAGTGTGACCATGCGCCGCAAGCCGGAAAATGGCAGGTACTCAAATTGGAAGAAATAAAAACACCAGCGGCAGCACATTTTAAATAAAATACTAATCAGGTTGAATAAATTTTGCGTTGGATTTGAATTCAACAATTTTTTCTAGTGTTTCTCCTTTTTTTTTTTAAATAAAACTCTCATTATTTGAGCTAGCTGATGTTGCATTTATTAAGTAAACAAAAGGAATTTTACGGTGCATATAATAAAATAATTATATCAACTAATGTTGTTTTTGCATAGTTAAAATTGATTATTATAAGTTAAGAAATCGAAATGAGAGCCAAGCATAAATGAAAATCTAAATATATATTGCTTGTACTAACTTTTTGAATAAAGTTACAAACTGATACGAGGGATTTATAAGTGTATTTTGTGTATAAGTGTGTTGTTTTGCAGTGTTTATATAATGTTTGTTAATAGAGTTTGTTGTTTTATATGAGTAGGTTATATTACTAAATTGAAATATATTTGTTGTAAGTGAAACATTTCTAGTTGCTATACAAAATTAATAGTTCATTTTGTTTTTGGAAAGGGAAAAGTGTGTGTTGTAATATTGTTGAAAGTTATTTGGATTTTAATTTTTAACTTCAAGTGTCTAAGGTGCAGCTGCTTCGTTAGTTTGCTCCTTGCTGTTGTCCTTGTTGTCGGTTGGCGGCGATGCTGCAGCGGCATTCTTAGGCTGCTTTAACTGTCAATTCTCCATGGACATGACATTGATGTCATCATTGATGGCCAACACCTGTCCGATGAAATTCTGATCGGAGACAACTTCGGACAGCGATTTGCAGAGCTCCGTCAGCTCCTGCTGCGACATGTTCAACTGTGGCGCCAACTTCACCAGATGCTGCAACACATAATCCGGCAATTGCTGCAAAGCGAAGAACAATCGAATTAAAATGTATTAGCTTCATTTGTGTTAAATTTAGTGGCTTACCTTTCCTTTGGCCACCTTGAAGGCGCTAAACATTAGCTTGGCCTTCACACGCTGCTCGTTGGGTCCGTCGTAGAAGAGCGTCAGATGCGCCTCCTGCACATTGGACACTAGCGGGAAATAGAGGCCGGCATAGACGCGTCCCTTGGCGTCGCGCGACAGCAGCGAACGGAAATTGTACACCAGATTACGGCGTACAGTCACATCGACTGCCGTCATATATTCCTGCACAATATAGATCAGGGATGTCTTGAAGCTGGCCTCATCCCCGCGTATTTCACGCTCCTTCCACTCGACGAACTTGTCGCTCTGCTGGCTAAAACTGTAGCAGTAATCGCGCTGCAAATGTGGCTCCTTCGATTGATTGAACCAGCCTGGGGAGCGAGTGAGAAAGATTAGCTTCTACATGCATATAGATGTATATATGATAATTACCTGTGTGCGGATAGCTCTGATCGTTCATGACGGTGACGGCGCGTCCGACATGATAGCCGGGATCAAGGATCATGACACCGCGCCGTTCACCGATGGCAAAACGCATGGCGACCATCACGTGCTCCTTTTCGACGCCCGCATCGGCGGTCTTCATGCCATACTCCTCATCCATGAGCACATAGTCATTGCAATCGCCCACCTGCTCCTCGCAGGACACCACATACAAATAGTTGCCCAGCTGTGGAAACATTAGCACCAAGCGCGCTATAATCTCAAAGGCGAGGGAGACGCACATGTGATGGCGCCGATTGATGGGCACATCGTAGAACTGGAAGAAGCTGCGCAGATCGGAGCGACGGGTGCGCTTGAAGCTGCGATAGAAATCCACGAACAGATTCACCGTGTTATAGTGCGTCTCCTCGAGCATCCGCTGCAGTGCTGTCTCCACAATGCCGTTTAGCTCCTCATATTGCCACACATTCTCAAAGATGAGCACATCCTTGGCCGGCTCCACGGCGCTGTCCCAGTCGGGCAACGGCAGCGGATGACCCAACGGCCAGACGCCATTGATCTGATTGTAGGCGCTCAGATTGTAGCCATCGGCCATGGCCCAATTGCTGCTTTCCAAATCGAGGGATGTGCGGCTGGTCTTCTGCCTGGTGAGCAGCTGGATGATGTCGGAGTAACGATCCGATGCGTTTGCCACCGATGTCAGATCGGCGCTTGGCAACCACGAGTGCTGTTGCTCCTCCTGCTGCTGATGCTGCTCCTCCTCTTCGTCCTCAGCATCTTCTTCGTCGTCGTCATCCTCACTGGATGTTGAGGGCGTGCGCCTGGGCGTTGAGGGGGCCCGTTGAGTGCAACTGTTGACTGGCTTCTCAGCATGCTCATGAGTTGTGTTCTTCGACTTGCTGGTTGTCGTTGTCGTCGTCGTAGTCAATCCCAATCCACGCATCGCATCCGCCAGCTGCTGCTGCTGCTGCTGGCCGGCGGCTTCTCCCCCCGTAGCAATGCCGACGTCATCATCATTGTTGACGTCGTCGGCTGGCATTGCTGCCACATCGAGGCCGTGACCGGCACCGGCACCGTTGCCAGCGGCGAGTCAGCTTGGCCATTCGGCACCCCATCGGCCCACGGTGGGCACATAGCCACTTTCACAGTCATTGATTGTGGCGGTGGCTTCTAGTTGAATGTTGGACTTGTTGCTTCGACTCAATGTTGCTTCCTGTGTGATGGCTGCGGCCTCAATGCCGATTGCGGCTATCGCTGAGCAGGCACCAAGATTCTGCAGACTATTCCGGCTCTGCGCTCCGTTGAACACGAGATCCGGCTCGTCTCCAAATTTCGCCGTTAGTTTAGACTGATCTGTTAGTAAATAAATAAAAATTAATTAAAATTTGTATATTTTAATTTAGACTAATATCGATATTAAGCACTTTGGCTACTGCAAATAAGATTTTACTTAAGTTTCAAGATTAATTAAGCATTTTTAATACTCTAAATAAGATCTTAATAACTAACTCCAAGCGAGAGCTTGCTCTGCGCATTAATGTTTATTTATGTTAGCTCAAAAATATTTTCATCACGTCTGTATAAAAATTTCAATGTGAAAAAAACAATCTTGACATTGACAATGTTTGTCCTTGATATTTAGTATAGAATTCTTGACTTTTACGAATATTATATTCTTGCCCATCTAATATTTGTTCTGCTTTAATTGCAAATCTGAATCGAATAGCCAATTTCAACATTTCTTACATTGTTGAACGCTCACAGTATGTAAAGAGTATAAGGCACAATATTTGTGTTTGATATATTGGAATTCGGTTATTAGTCTTATATATTTACTACTTTTTGCTCAGTAATTGTCATTTTTATATTTTGGTATTATCGATAATACAAAATACCTACTATATAAATCATGCTCGCCGGTCTTATACAGGGCTATAAGTTTTGCAATTATTTTAGATGACACAGAAATTTCTTATCAATTAATTTCTCATTTTTCTTGTTCATAAATAAATTACAGAAGTAATTCCAATTAGTTTGAATTTCTGGCTTACATTTTCCTTAATTAATATTTACTTTTCTATTAGCTTTTGGTTTTTCCAGTCCATGGCAATTAGCCCTAATCAATTCGTGACGATCTTTTTCAGACGGCAAGATGAAATTACAGGTACCTCAGGTATACTTAAAGGTCAGTAGCTATAATTTGCGGCTGCTATTTTACGTAAGTGCCCTTAATCCCAATAAAGATCTTTGTTTGATTGGATTGTTTGTATTAAGTTTGAGCCCTTCAATCAAAATATATATTCAAAGCGCAATAAGCAATTTGTGTGACTAGTAGACAAACAAAAAAAAAACACTTATCAAGCGTAACAGGAAAATACGTGAGTTAAGTACAGTCAGCTAAATAAATACATGTATATGTATATATAAATATGTATATATTTATTTATTTTATATATAAGGCACAAGCTGATTAGGAGTCTCGCCACTTGGAGACTGTTGCGCAGCAGCTCCATTTGAATTGATGTCAGAAGGGGCAATAATAATAAAAGAAACATAAACAAAAATGGGAGGAGGGCAGAAATGGGGATTAGAAGTCACGTGTTTCGCTCATGCCCCGTACAATCTCGCTCCGCTCATTTTTCTGTCAACTATGGTTTTGAAGCGAATTCAACGTGATATTAATCATTCGAAGGCTTCTCAGGGGTTGGGGTTTGGCGTTTGTTTGCTTTTGATTAGAAACAATTTGCGTCAGCCTGTGCGCTGTGTTTTTTCCTGTACTGAAAGTTACGCATTTTATTACAGATGTGAATCATTGTTTTCCGCGTAATTAATTGTTTGCATATGCTTATGCAGATATATATACATATATAACATACACATATACATATTTATATATGCATTTAGGTGCGATATATAGAACTGTGCTAAGGTTTCTGCGCCTCTAAAATAATCGTCTAAAAATAAGTGCAAATATTGGGTACAGCTGTGTGCAGCTAAAACTAAAATTATTCAGCTCAACCTGTTGCTAGGT
Organism: Drosophila nr. perissopoda 5 BK-2023a; assembly: GCA_035044105.1. Classification (NCBI taxonomy): domain Eukaryota; kingdom Metazoa; phylum Arthropoda; class Insecta; order Diptera; family Drosophilidae; genus Drosophila; species Drosophila nr. perissopoda 5 BK-2023a. The sequence continues at coordinate 1,687,934 of JAWNMK010000267.1, forward strand.
CATTATTATTACGTGCTAATCAGTGATGCACAATAAAACTTTTTCCAGCTACGTATAAATGATAAAAATATTTCGCAATCATTTATTTCATAGAATATTTCCTAAAATTGATGTATCAGAAAAATGTCTACACATTATTTGATTTAATAAAATTAAATAAAGAACACCTTTTAGAATGAGAATATAAAAGTGAGGTAAGAACACTTTCTGCCCAATTGCATGTACTACACTTCAAGGTTTTTTTTTTTTTAACTCTAATACAGACAGATGTTAACGTATTGCAATAAACTTACCCATACAATGGCCTAAGCCCAATTAATAATGTTGCTTGTTGTAGTGTGGATTTTTTTTCTCGCTTTGTTTGATTTTTTTGTGAGTATTCCAAACACGCGATTTTTTGCTTTACGTTTCGTTGCAATTCTCGAATAACAAAAATTGAGGGTTTCTTCGTGTTACAGTTTGCGGCCAACAATTGCTCTCTAACTGTTATGCACTTTGTGTTTTTGTTTTGTATCAAAACCCAAAGAAATTAAAAAAATAACGTAACGTGAACTAAAAAGCAACAACTTAATTGCTTGCCTGCTGCTCGTAATGTTTTTATTTGTTATTGTATTTTAATGTTTTTTTTTTTGCTATTTACGCTAGCAATTAATAAGATTTTCTTTGTTGTTTCAATGATTTTTATTGTTTTGTTTTTTTTTTATTATTTGTAGACGCTTTTTCCTGTTCACTGCAGGTCAGAGTTTTTTAACAATATTGGCGAATTTATCGACATCGAAGTGGATTTTGCTTAGCACTTTGTCAGGTTTATGATGATTCCAATTACTACATATGGTAGTACATATGTAAATATCTGTAAAAAAAAGATTACACTTGCACTTTGATCCGCTTCCTCTTTTTTTCACACTGTTCCGCAATCCTGATCCGTTTCCAATAAGACGCGAAATACGACTGAAAATGTAGCTCTTTTCTAGCGACGATTGCTTCGGTTTCGATGTCGAATGCTGAATGCACACAGTTCGTTGATACGAGCACGCTTATATACCTAGTAGCCGAGGGAGAGCAATGGGATCGCAATTGTATTGTCTTAGATATCGGCACAGTTTTTGTTGCTTTTGCTGTTGCTTTTGTGTTGTTTTCGGTTTGCTTATTCGTCTCGCATAGCGTATGCGAACAAATATTATTATATTATGACGCAAAAAAAGGTTGAAAAATATTCCACGCAGGGCTTCACTTATGGAACGAGGGGAAGCGAATGCCACGATTGCTGTTAACGCAACGTTTGTTTTGCTACGCACAATCGATTCGATAATAAATTTTGCAAGTTATTTTTCGTTGTTTTAATTTTTGTTGATAACTGGAAATAGGATTTTAGGCAGTAGTTCCGTTATACTGTAAAGAAGGGAATGAAAAGGAATTTAATCAAAAGATTAAAGTAAATTAATGATTTATAGAATGAGAAAACCAAAAAAAAACTGGAATTAATTAAGCATGTTATGGCGAAAACTGTCAAATAAATATAAAATTACCTACAGATATAATATTTTGTATCTCTTATTCAAATATTTGCCTGCCCGTAAAGGGTTTCACAAATTAGTTTATGGCATATGGTATGATAGATTAGTTTATTTTGCGATGATGAGCGGAAAGTTAGTTAGATTTGTTGATTTGAGCAATTATCTAATCAAAGGCTGACAAACAAAGCCTTATGATCTTGTTTATATAATTCCAAGTCCCCCTCCTTTCACCTCGTTTTCATTTCCTCTTTGCTCTTCGCGCTTTGTTTAGTTCATCTCTGCAATATGTATTTTTATTATATGGGTGTCTTTTTGCGTCGTAGCAAATTGCATTTTGTGTTGTGAAAACGTAGCCAAACATTAAACAAGCTGCATAAACATAAATGAATGTCCAAAAAACAACACAAAACAAAACAACAATTGTGGCGGCAACAACAATTGATGTAATATATATAAAAATACATGCATAAATCATGTATGCATTTTCAAGGTCATGCATTTAGTATCTTTTTACTGCTTATATTTATAAGTTATTTATTCGGCGAGCGAAACCAAAATCAACATTTGAGGGCATATTTTGCATTGGCAAGACAAATAATGCATAAACTAATAAATTCATTCAATTTATTAACTAATTAATACGACGTTGAAATCTCAAGTTTCAGCCGCAATTTATCTATCAATATTATTTTTTTTCTGTTTGTGTCCGACTAAAATCGAAAAACTGACGGAAGCCAATTGGAAATTGAAGAACGCTTCGGTTTATGGCTGTGGCTGGAGGTTTTTTATTATTATTTATTTTGCGTAGGTGTTGAAATTGAATACCAAATAAAACACATGCTTACGTCACGACGAAATATGAGCTTTCTAGAACTTTAGTACATATTTACGTGTAACGTATTTACGTGCTTACGTATTAGATATACGCATTTACGTACATAGGCAATAATGTAACTAGTTCAATGTCGCCAAACCAGCAACTAACCACCACTCTGACGTCATCAATTTGTATTGAAGATTGAAGCCGGCCGGCAGCACTCCTTGCGTTAAAGGAGAGCAAACCAAATGCCACAATGCCTCACATGCTTCCAATGTCCGTCTCAATGCGTGCCACGTGCCACGTGGCAATTTATGCGAGCGTATTTGTAAACAATTGCAGCCGCACGTTGTTTCCATAGAAATTCTGTTTGTATTTGTATCCTGTTCCATTTTACTATCAAAACATTGCGTGTTTCCATGCTCAAAGCGCAGTCGCGTGAACTCTGTAGAATTTCCAGGCTGGAAACATTAGAGCAGAAAGCCAATGAAAATGGAACATTGACTGAGAGGGCAATGATTTCCATTTACAGTGGCGTTGGAAAAAGATTGTATGCCTATTGCAATATGTGTTGAAATATTAACAATAAAATATTATTGTTTGTGTGTGGACGTCAGCTCATATTCCGTAGAATATATACTATTGGAGTAAAGAAACTGATTTGCAATTTCTTGCAATGTTTTTTTTTTGGGTCTGCATCTATTGTGCGCCATCAGTGTAGCCAATCCCTCACAGATGCTTTTTCTTGGGGCCTCTCTCTTTGTTGTCTACTTGTTATTGTCCGTCTCGATGGGGATGGGGTGGGGTATGGGTATAAGTATTGTTGCCAATGCTATTTTCATGGCAAAAATATAAAATCGATAGGCGAAAAGCAGTGGGAAATAATGGTGGCATAATGGCATTATGTTAAATGCGAAACTTACCCGAATCCGTTATTCACACGCACACTGTCACAAAGCTCACGGCACAGCGGAGGCATACGTCACACAAACAAGCGCACTCACGCACTCACTCACACACACACGCACACAGACAAATGCCGCCTGTGGTGGGTGGGTGGTTGGGTGGGGGGTGAATCAATTGGGCAATTGAGAATTAGAACTTTTTACTCCAATTGTAGGAACCGTTATAGAAAAATAAAATCAATATAATTATTTTGGTGTGCATATTGGGAACGGTCATCGCACTCTCTCTTTCTATCCAGATTTATCTAAGGCACTAAATGATCGATATTGCTTATTTTTACGATTAATGATTAATTAGTTTAAAGTTGAGATTCAGTTTTTATGCCTTTTGCGTTTGTGTGGCATTTAAGAAATTACGGCACGCGAAACGTCGATTTAATTCAAGGCCAAGTTATTGATTGGTTTCTTAGGTGGACACTAAGTCTAAACGAGGCACAATATAAATATTTTGATGTTTATATAAAAGTTTTGTGCATCGATTCTGCCACTTTGGTGTTCTTTGTCTGCTGTGCTTGAGCTTAAAACTGCGACTGAATGCGAAACAGTCTGCGACAGTCACTGAGTCACCTCAGTGTCCCTCCCCTCGCTTACTTCTTCCAGGCCACTTCCAGTGCACTTCCAATGTACGGTAAGTTAGTTGGCTTAGCGCATGCAGTTGGCCAATATTTGCGTCATCATAACAAGGCCCCTTGGCAACATCCGTGACACATGATGGCCAGTTAGTAATTGCATTTAATAGTTGTTGCCACTTTCACAAATTGCACAGCACATTTGAAAACGAAAGTAAGACATTTAAAATTATAGTGAACGTAGGCAGCCGATATTTTGGCTTTTGTTCGAGTCCTTTTTTAATCACTTCTAATTATTATTAATATGTATTGGGCCTATTATGTGTCCGGAGTTGGTCAAGCTTGGATCTTACTTCATGGACTACTTTTGATGTTATTTTCGTCCCCCCTTATTGCGATTATTGCTGCTTGGCTATCATCGGAAAGGATGGATATATCCGTATTCAAGTTGAATTCCGCACTTCTCCCTGGTGCACATACCTCAGCTTGAAATATGCTGGTATGCTTCCCCAGGGACTCATGGTAGAATATTCGAGGGCCCACCACTCCAAGGCCTTATTTTTAGAAATATTTTCTATCTGAAAAGAAATGTTTTTAAATTATAAAATTAATCTAAAATTTAAAATTCTAAAAATCTAAATTTCCAAAGTTAAGGCAGCTAAAAGTATTGTAGAAAATAAATAAATCCAAGAAATCTTGGAAATTTAGATAATTATTTTTTCTTGAAACAGGAAACAGTTGAGCGAGTTTTGAGATCAAAATGTTATTATTTTGAAAACAATGTCAAGTCGGAGGTACAACGTAGTCGGAATCGAGATACTAATCGCAATCGTGGCAACTGTTATCGTGGCTCATCCAGAGCCCAGCAGTGAATACAGTTATAATTCCTGTTATGGAAAGTATCAGACATCCGATCATCGCAGCGATTACACCAATAAGCATCGCTTGGGTCTGCAAATGCAGCCGAATAGATCATTGAATGCAACCCACTACAACGTGGACAGTGATCCCAGCGAGCTGTTCAAGCAGCTGGACAGAAATATGTGGACTGATGCCCAGAACAATTACAAACTCGATGAGGATGTCAGCAAGCCAAAGGAGAAACTCCGCAACTGGATGCACAGTAAGTTCGAGCTGCAGGAAGAGTATCCGCATGAGGATCGGGAGCAGCAGCAGCGCCGCATGGATCACATACAGAATGAGGCCGCCGATCGCGAATTTCAGCGCATGATGAAGAAGAACGCGCAACGGGAACCAGTTGAGGCAGCACCTACACTTCAACGAAGGATAAATAATGAGAAGAACTCGTTAGCCAAGATTAAGACGCTCAGCAAGAGACCCGAGTCCAAAAAAACAACATGTGCTGCCGATAACAAACCAACAGCATCAACAGAAACAACAACTTATTCTGCGCCACATGCCAAGAAGGCCAAGAAACTGCAATTGAAGCCAAATGCCGTTAAGCGCCTACTCCAAATCTCGAGTCGCATGAAGAAACGGGCTCTCGTCATCATCAAGAATCTCAATCTACTCGAAACGGAGATCGTCAAGAAATTGCCAGCCAACTGTGACAAAACTACAACAACGGAACGATTGACAACGACGGCCGAACAAGCGACAGCGATGCCCACAGAGCCAACTGCAACGAATAGGTCCAAGAACAAGACGTGTGAAAGATTGGACAAGCCCACATCGACCACATCGATGACGACAACAAATCGGCCGCCACAATCGGCGAAACACAATCGTGGCTATTACTTTGGCTATGGAGCGCCTGATGAGCTGAACACCGAGTCGGATGTGGCAGCAGCTCTGAGGGAGGAGCAACGGCTCGAGCAGAAGGTGCGCGAGGAGCAGCAAATGCAACGTGAGGCGACGCGAAACGAACGCCAGCAGGGGCAAGCAAAACGACGACGCAACTGGTTGCAACACAAAATGAAACGTGACCGTTATGAGCGAAAATCATCGAATAGAGGGGGTCATATAAATAGGCAGGAAAACGATACGTTTAACCAAGAAAAGCGCGCAGCAACTTGTCTTAAGCACAATAACTTAGCCAACATTTTGACAAATTTGGGTAGATATAAACGAAAGCGAATCTAAAAAACAAAAAGAGTTGCAGGAGATAAGAATCACGCATAAATTTCGTTTAACTAAGCCCATTCATGCATCAAGCTAATGTAATTTCCCTAATAATTATATTTTTATAATAAAAATGTAGCTGTACGCTTTCATTTAAATTTGCTGGGCTGCTCACGTATCGATTATTCTGCATCACTTGCGCAGGGTCACCCTAAATTATATCGTATCGTAATACGATGTTTTACTTACAAGAATATCGACAATCTTTTGGCGGTCATATCAGGGACTTTTAAAACCATCGATGTTCTCAGTAATTGTGATGATATGAAATGTTGTAGCAAATGTCTCCCACAGAAAGCCCAGTTTAAAGATCGATGAAAAATTTCGCGAGCGATGTTGCAATATATTTCGTTTGTGGAACCTGAAAACAAAAAGGTCTGCTGAGATGCAAAAATTTAATATTTAATATATTTTTTAATATATTTAATATTTAATATATTTTTCTCGCATTTACGGCGTTTATAAGTATACTTTTTTCTTGAAGGTTAAAATCATTTTACATTTATAATTTGCTATTTCCATTTCTATGCAATTGCCGCTTCTATAGTGGTTTTCTGAAAACCGCCGTCAAAACATATTAGTTTATTTTTTTGACACAGCTAACAGCTTTTTACAGAATCCACACAGGTCAACAGTAACATTTTGGATTTAAGTTTTGCGGTCTATAACCCGCCGCGAAATATTTCCCCACCGTGTTTTTTATGGAATTTTAGCGACAACTTTTTTTTTTATCTGTAATCTGTGTAATCTGTGTAACCTGACAAATGACAATTAATCTGTAACATCGATAGAAAATCGAATTCTATCAGTGTTACAGGCTTGACACCTGCAGGAGCACACGAAAATGTATATCGACATATTGTCGAAAACAATAGACAGAGAAGAAACATAGCTGAAAAATTGCTTGCCACGTTGACATTAAGAAAATTCCTTTTCTCAATTTTGGAAGTATTCTCAATTTTTTTTTAGAATCGAAATCGTTGGCGTCGCAACTCTTTGCTATCTGTCTTTCGCAATTGTTCTTAAGTGTTATTGCCATTGCTGTATCGCGATCTTTCTGCGTCCCGAATTTGCTTCCACGAATTTCGTATTTTTGCACGCATATTTGTAGTTGTGGTGGTAATTAATTCCTTATCGCAGTTGATCGACTGATTGGTTTGTATTCAGAATATATATATATATATGTATATGCACTGTTCGTATTATTTTACAGCGCTTCATAATTTTGTATTGCTTTCCAGCTTATTGCCATGTCATTGAAAGCGAAAGAAGAAGACTATCTAAAGGATGTCACAATTGTAGTGCGCTCACTAGTAAATTCACACAAGCCGCCGGTTAGTTTGCAGGTGATAGAGCGTGATTATTTGGCAGAGGAGCAAACACCAATGCCATTTCATCAGCTGGGCTATAGGAATGCACTGGATTTGCTGGAGCACACAAATGCATTCAATTTCCAGAAAGTCGGCAACAATGTAAGTAAATGAGTGCGAGAGAGAGAGGTGATGATATTCTCCCACAAACGGCGTGCATTCTCACCCGCAATCTCTTTTTCTTATGCTCGCCACTCTCTCTCTCTCTGATATACACAGCTTTTGGGTGTCTTCATTTGGAGCTTTTAGCAGCGCTTGCCCGGTTTTGTGCTCAGTAAGTTTCGGTACGTCGACGCTTGCGGTGCTGTTTCTGTCTCTCGCGCTCTTTGTTGGTGTGTGCGTGTGTGTGTGTGTGTGCTGTACGGGGCCGGGCTTGCCTGCCATCAAAGAGGCAACGTGTCAACTGACGCCGTGCGTTTTCGCATCCTCATCAAAAGTGTAAACAATGTTTGTTATTTGCTTATTTTATGCCCATATGCCGCTCAAATGACAGATATATATGCTGATTAGCCATTTTAATAAATGCAACAGCACACAGAAAAAAAAGAAAAGAAAAACTGCACAGCGAAAAATGACACCGCCAATTTAAACTTTTTTTTGGCTGTCCGTCTTTGCTGCTCTCTTTCTACGCTCTTTCTCGCCCTGTCTATATGTTTGTGTGCGTATTTCGTGCATTTCGCTTTTGCATGCTTGGTGAAAGTGAACGAATGTTTTTGTTGTCTGAAAGAGAGAGACGGAGGCAGCGTCATATTGCATTTTAATGCTTGCCGTTGTTGTTGCTCGTTCGCTCACTCTTGTTGTAATTTATTTTTAAATGGCAGGCACTTATGCGCTGTTTTGTGCATTCTCATTGTTTAAAAGTCAAGCGTGTATCGTCTCTCTGCCCATCCCCATTCCTTTTGTTGTGCTTATCAGAATGCCGTCTTGCATTGCTGTATTTACTCTCGGCTTCCAGTTCGATTCTCGTTCTCTCAACTCCCACGCTTCAGTTGGCCTCATTTGGCCTTTGAGTGCTTTGTCTCAATGGTGGGTGGTGTGTTGTTATGTTTAGTCTATCTGCCAGTCTGGCTGCGATGCTGGAAAAAGTGCTTGGAGTGCATTGCTAAATCAATAAATGCATACATCTATTACATGTGTATTTTATATATATAAATGAAATTGAAACATCTTCAATTCATTTAAGTCTAACTTCAAACAATGTTTTAATATTGTTAAAAAACGTATGGCGAGTATTTAGTGATAATTTCATTTTTAATTTGTAATAAGTTGCATCACAATATAAACTCAGTTGACAACTTTGTTTATTGCTATCATAATTGCAACTGTTTCCGCTTCCATTTATGCTGTGCAGCACAACACAAATACAAATTTTGCGAATCGAGTGACTAATCAGTTAGTTATTTATAACAACAACAACAACAACAACACCAGTTTTCACAGCTTTCTCTGCAAAAAAGCTAATTACTTAATAACTTTTGCAATTTCATTTGTGCGTTCCCCTTATCACGTTCACAGCTCGTCTTAGTGAGCTTGCCCATAAGTGATTAGCGTTATACATATATAAGTATGTATATTTAATTGTTCCACACCTAATAAAAAATGTCTTATAACTGCACGACCCACATAATGTGAATCACTCTTGAAGCACATGAGAAATTTACTCAATGCGACAATTGATCGATATTCTGAAACCCTAAACAAAGCAGCCAATAAAGTAAACATATTTTTTCAATTGGATGATGAAATAAACAAATTTTTGATGAGATGCACTCAACAATTTGAAATGAGACAACATCTATGTATAATAACAGTTTTTAATTAACGAATTAAACCTAGTTAATAGTTAGAATTAGATCGAAATTCGAGTTATGTAGATAGTCGATAATAAACTAATAAATTGAGTTAACTTCAGCTTAAAATTAATTATAAAATCAATTTCAGATAGTTCTTTATATAGTAAACTTTAAAAAACTCTCAAAATGAAATATAATTATAAATTAGGCCAACTTTAGCTCAATGCTAAAGAATACCATAAATAGGGTAAAGTTTAGCTCGAAATTCCATGAAAGAATTATACAAAAGGTCTATTAAAGATAATTATATATATTTGTTCAACCTTAAAATAAGAAATAAGGTCAAGCTTAGCTCAATGATTAATTAAATAAAATTATGAATGCAGACACCTTTAGCTGAAAAGTCTCTTGTGTCCCAACAAAGATTCAACAAAGACTCTTTGCGTTGATGGCTAAACACAACTTTCTCTTCAACTCATTAAATACACCAAAGTTGAACTTAACTCACGTATTTGGTTTTATTGTCTACTCTTGCAGATCTTTGTTAGCGCCAAGTACAACCCCAAATCGGCGCACATTGTATCTATGGTACAACGTCAGAAGAAAAACAACAAAAGCTACCACAACACCAACAACAGCTACCACAACAACACCAACAAGCTCAACAACAACATCAACAATCACAACAACACCAACAAGCTCAACAACAACACCAACAAGCTCAACAACAACATCAACAATCACAACTGCCACAACCACAATTTCGCACAACAGGAAGTGGAAGGTTTGCGCGAACAGCTCGAGAAGCTGCATCAGCAACAGGAGCAACAACAGCGACACGAAAACGAGTTGAGTGAACAGCAACTATTGCAGAAGTTGCAGATCAGCCAGCTGCAGGAACAGCTCAAACGTGGCCGCCAGGCGCATGAACAGCTGCAACAACAATTGAAGCAGTCCACTGAGGCAGCAGCAGCCAGGCAGCAGGAGCAGCTGCGCCCCCAGGCCAAAGCTGAGCTGCTCACCGACCAGGAACTCAACAAACTAAGTAAGCGAACGAGCAAAGCAGGTAAAGCAGTCAAAGCTGCCAACCAATCTTTGATTCTCGTCTCAGGATCAGCTCCTTCTAGCCAGCTGCCAACTGAGATGAATGGCAACTCGGCTGCTGCTGCTGGAGGTGCTACTGCTTCCGCTGCAGCTGCCACACGCCACAAGCCTCAGCTGCGTCCCATATTGGGCAACAGTGCGCCACAGCAGCGTCCGGCAACGATGATGCTGATGATGAAACCGAATCCGACGGCAGATGCAACGACTGGAAATAAACGACAGCCGCATGCACGCGTTCAATATCCTGGAGCACGTGGTGGCGGCAATGGTGGCGTCTCTGTCAACTACAGACTGAAACAGCAGCAACAGACACCGGTGGCTGCAGCAGGAGGACCAGGAGCACAAGCAGGGGTACCAGGAGCAGTAGCAGGAGGAGCTGGAGCAGCAGCAGGAGGAGCAGGAGCAGCAGCAGGAGGAGCAGGAGCAGCAGCATTAGGAGCAGGAACCACATCAGAAGTATCTTCCAATTTAATAACGCCACCCGATTCGCCAGAGGATGCGGTCAAGAACAAGAAGGCACCCAAGGCACGGAAACAACAGGATTGCAATGTGCGGCAGCCGACATCGCCTCCCATGCCGGTGAGAAAAACCATAATCTCTCTGTCCAATTTTGTTCCAGCCTTGCTCAGGGCTATGGGGTGGGTTTTCCTGTTCTCTCTTGCGTTCGCAGAGAGAAAAGGAGGCAAACCGAAAGCTATCAAATACACGTTTTTTAAGCTCCTCATATGAGCAGAGTGTATCACTTCAGGGTGTTCTTTCAGATTCTTAGACAATGATATTATTATTAGTCTAATATGAATTCGGGGATTTCAATTCATTCAATTATATTTACACACATATAAAGGGTATATTTGATCGACCGCCACGACTCATATAGATATAAGTGAAGCTTGTGTATACACAAGTACATACATACAAATACAAGTGTAAATATAAATACAAATACCAATGAGGAATCCCGTGGTGCGGCAGCGTGCCACTCGCCGATGCAGATCCACTGCGCAACAATTTCCGTCGATGCAACAGCGAGGGTAGCTCGCCGCAGTGGCCAAATCAAAAATCTGGCAATAAGCCTTTCTTAAATTCTCACTTATTTTCCACTTGATTACGCGATGAGCGTGGTATACAATTTTTCGCGGGAACGCTATCACGCTTGGTGTTGGAAACGCGATCACTTCGATTGCATATCGAATGACCATTGATTGTGCGGGTGCTGCCAACTGTATCAATCGAGCCTGCCAACTGGCTTGCAATTGGAGTAATGCAGATCAGCTGCTCGTTCACATAAAATAAACTGGGTTAATCTTGTCGCCACGGCATATCCTCACAATGTGTTGGTTTCTTATGGTTTCGATCAAAAAATATTGGATCTTATATGGACTAGGTTTGTTTTTTTTGTGATTAGTATGAAAAAATGTTGAAGTGGCGCTAATTATATTTTGCCCAACATATCCAATGTAGAACATAAACTCATCTTTCTAATTTCGAATCTTTCAGGCCATGATGCAGCCCGTGCATCCGAGTGCCAAGTTTAAATTTGATCCAGCCTACGATGCGATATCCTCGCTTAACCAATACTGCGTCGCTTTCGGCTATTCGCCGCCAGAGTATGAGTTGTATCATGCGAACAAGAGCACGCGGCTCCACTGCAAGGTGCGCATCGGGAATAGCGTCTACACCAGCTACCCCGAGGAGCATGCGGACGAGGCGACGGCCAAGCAGCGCACCTCCGAGCTGGCCGTGGAGCGGCTCCAGCTGTTCGAATCGCGCAAACATCTCACGCTGCTCAGCGACAACGAATTTCTCGATGGACTCTTTCGTGAATTGGTCAAGCATCCGAATGGAATACTCAGTCACAAGCTGCCCGTGTGGTATGAGGCGACGGTGAATCGTCAGGTGCCCAGCAACTGGTGGACCCTCATCGATCACTCGCCCCAAATGCGCATCGAGAGCAGCGTAAACACGCATATTGTATTCGCCAATAGCCCCGCGGCGAGTCCCACATTAATTGTGGCACCCACAGCTATGCCGGAGCTGCAGCTGCCCTGGTTGGATGGGCAGCAGGATTGGAGCATGTACATTACACACTGCGACAATACGACGCATGTCTGGGCACGCCTCATCGAGCAGAGTGCCCAATTCGAGAAGCTGACCGCACAGCTGAATGCATTCATGTCGCGACCGCAGAATCGACAACCACTGCAGCAGCAGCAGCAGCATCCTGTCGTGCTGGATATCTATCTGGTGGAGGTAGGTGATAATTGGAATCGGGTGCGTGTGATGTCTGTGGATGCGGAGCAGCGCCAGTGCAGCTGTCATTTTGTGGACTTTGGCGATGAGGTGATCATCCAGTATGACATTATCCATTCGTGTCCACCACAATTTCTGGCATTGCCCGCTCAGGCTGTGTGCCTCAGCATGTATGCCTTGGACAAATTCGAGGAGCATCCGCATGCGCTGCCAGTGCTGGCCAAGGAGCTGGCCGGCCACAGCGTTGTCACCCGCATCATAACCAGCGAAACGCAGTTCCAAGCAGCCGGTGGCCTGGCGCAGGGTGTGCTTATTCAGCCCGAGGTGCCGGGCGAGGAGCGCGGCAAGCGACGTGCTTGCATCGTGGGCACCTTCTACGACACCTCGACGGCGGAGGACATTCATCTCAATGATCTGGTGGCCAATCAGATAATACGCAACACTCCATCGCCGATGCTCAAACTGGAACAGAAGTCCAATCATGTCCTAGTCTCACACGTGAACGATGTGGGCGATCTGATGGTTCTGATACCCAACGATGATCTGAGCTTCGTGCAGCGGAGCATAACCAAAATAATGAGCGATGCCAGCGAACAGCATCGTGTCACCTACTCTGATCTGTTGCACGATCAGCTGACCTGCGTCTGCGATGAGGCTGGCGATGGCGTCAAGAAATGGTATCGTGGCATGCTCACCTCCAAGCCCAAGTCACCGGAGGAGGAGGTCTTCGAGGTCTACTATGTGGACGATGGCCGTCTGCGCAAGACTCACATCTCCAACATCTATCGCCTGGAGGCCAACAATCTGGCACTCGCCTCCTTTCCAGCTCAAGCGTTGCGCGTCCGTCTCCACGATGTGCCCCCAATCGATAACCAGATGGTGGGACGACTCCGAGGATTGCTCTCCCCACAGACGCCAGTGCTGGTAAACAATGCAATCTAGTGTTGAATTTGTAGAGCCTAATTCAAATCTGTGGGGAAAGTGCGGAGATGCCTGCTCATAAAGAAAGCAATTTAGTCTAGAATTTGCAGAGTATAGTTTTGAGTTGTGTTGTAAAGTGTCAAAAGATGTCTGCTTCCCATAGAATAATTATTTATCCATATATATATTCTTGATCAGTCGAGTCGATATAGTCAAGTCCGTCTGTCGCTTTCTCTATGCGATTTAGTCCTTCACTTTTTAAGAGAGCAATTAATTTGAATTTGTAGACTCTTGTTTAGATTTGTGTAGGAAAGCTTGAAGGATATATCTACGGCCTCTAGATATGATAGTTTATATATATTCTTGATCAGCCGTATCCGTATAGCCATATCTCTCATATCTCAAATATAGTATATCTCTGTATAAGAGAAGAAGGAAATGTTAGCTGCCCTGACATTTATCTATATATCTGCTCCCATCTGACATCTCTCTCTCATTTGCTCCATTTCTGTTGCAGCTCAAGGTTATGGAGGGCGCCAATGATAAGCTGCCAATGGTGACGATTCATGCACGCGGCCAGGATAGCTTGTATCTGGGCTTGAACAGTGCCATTCGCATGGAGTATGAGGTGCAAAGGTAAGTTGACGACATGTCCTCTGTCACTCAACATATCAGATCACACACACACACACACACTCATCAGCGCACACACTCACACACAAGCACATGAAATGTACAAAACAAAATATCCAAAAACATCTTTTGCTCTACTTGTGGTTTAATGATAGTTTCTAATTAGTGCTTTCAATAAACTGGAACTGACATGAAATTATCGCTACAAAATTATCTCAACATTCACGACTCCTTCAACTCACAACATTCTGTAAGCTAACCTTCGTTCGTAATAAGTGATTCGCTCTAAGGATTCATTTTATCATCATTGTAAATAATAATAATAATAATAATAATGGGAGTCAGAAATACATACATAATTATTTTATTGCCGAAAGCAAAGGGGAAAAAATAGTCTTTTTTTTTGTTGTTCTATCCAATGTGCAACCCGTACCCAATGTAACCTACACTCCTGCCATCCATCGTTGACTGTCATCCTCCTTTTAATTTGCCCATACACCTACACCTACCTTTTGCTGCACCCGCATGTGTGTCTCTAGTACGACGCGGCTGGAACCGTTTGACGACGGCGGCCTGCATTTCAGTGCCAGCGGTCAGTTGATACGACGCAGCAGCTTCAGCTCCACCATATCCAGTCAGAGCCAGAGCAGCAGCAGCGATCTGCCCACGTCGATGGCGACAACAGCAACAACAAGCGTTGGCCTCGTCGCCTCTCCTCCGAGCACACCGAACAAACCTAAACTTGCCGTTCACTCGCTGCTGGCCATGCTCAAGGATTACGAGGCCATTCCGGCGGTGGGTGCCTATTTTGAGGTGCGTGTTGCGCTCTCCATCAATCCCGGTCGCTTTGCGGTAAGCGTGATACCCATTTCGTTATAGCGCCATATCTTAACTGATCCCCCTTCTTCTTCTAGGTGCAACCCTACAAGTGCTACAATCAGCTGCAGCGTCTGATGAAGGACTTGCAGACGCATTGCAAAGGTCCAAGCGCTCAGCGTGTGGAGCCCAATCAACTGGCTATTGGTCAGGCCTACGCTGCCATAGACAACGATGGCGTCTATCATCGGTGAGTAATCTTACCACTCCCATCCTAAGTAGATTCAATTGATGTCATTTTTTTTTTTAAATTCACAGCGTAAATATTCGCAAGATTTACGATGAAATGATTCATGTGCGCTTTGTGGATGGTGGAGACGAGGGCGTTGTGCGCTGCAACCAACTGTTGCAACTGACGCCAGAGTTTCGCGAGTTGCCCATGATGGCGGTGCCAGCCCAGCTACATGGTAATCCAGCCACAAACCAAATCCAATTTAACAGGCCAGCACTTAACATGATATCTCCTCTTTATAGGCATCCAGTTGGAGGGCATCGTTTGGACGCAGGAGAATTGTGTGCGCTTTCGCAAGCTGACGCTGGGCCAGAAATTCATTGGAATAGTGCGACGCGTGGACAAGCTGGAGGATGAGCGACGTGCGCTCAGCTTGGAGCTAATCGATACCTCAACACCGAAAGATATTAAACTGCACGAGACTCTCATTGAGGAGAAGCATGCGATGCCTGCTTGAGCCTCGAGCCTTGAGGATTACTAAACTAGAAACAACTCATTTTTATTCGGCTTAACGTTTTTTATTTGTTTTTTAACTTATGTGGCCTATGCAACTATTATACACAAACATATGCATATATACACACATACACACACATATTTATTAACCTCACATTCCGCGACTAGTACCTAAGCTATTGATATTACCACATACATATATATTATATGTTATATATACTACTCTATGTGACGATACGGTGTTGCAAGAGCAAGCGGCAAGCGCAACAATAAATTATGATTGTTTTTCTACCGAGAGAAGGGATGCACCTGATTCGCTGATTTGATGTTGGTCTTGACCGCCGACGGCGCCTTGCCCAGCTGCTGTTGCACGTTGCCGGGACTCATGGATGGACCGCCCATCGGTGGTGTTTGTCCCCGTATCGATGGCGGCACCATCATGCCCGGTCCACCAGGGCCGGGACCATATGTCTTGAATTGCAGTCCCTTGCCCATGCCAACGGCAGCCACCAGCATCTGTGTGTCCGTCATGCTGCTCGTCTGCTGAATGCCCGTCCGAGAGCTGGACTCAATTTCCCACTCTTCGCGCGCCTTGCTCACCATCTCGAGCACATGGGAGACGACTTTGTTGTACTGCGTCACCTGTTTCATGGCCGCATCGTTGGTGAGATTCGCCGCCTTCTGCTCGTTCTGTTGCATCTTTGTTTCCGTAATGGGATCGGGTCGAGTGCGCAGATAGTCGGGCACAATGTCATGCGAGAAGACGGGCACACGTCCCTCCGTGATGTTGACCAACGTCTCGTCCCGATCCATGGCCACGAGCAGGGGCAGCACGGTGCGATTACGCAGCGGCGGACACTGTTCCTTGGCGAGGATTTTGGTTAGACCGGTTAAATGGCTGGAAATGATGGCAAAGTTATCGAGGAACGTTGGCCAATTGATGTCCATGTATTCCATTTCCAGTTTCTGTATCATCGAAAGCACAGCCAACTTTAAATCATTTAGACGCTGCACAACCGCATCCAGCGTCATTTCGAAGTGTTTCTCCTCACGCTGCATTTTTTTTGGTAACTACTTTGCTTAAATTATTTTTAACAAACGCCAACTGCAGCCACAGCTGCTTCTGAATTTGCTTATCGATATTTAAATACTAGTTACGCGATAGTTCTGCTCTTTTTGCGCATCGATAGTTTTGTGAGAAATGAAGCGGTGATTTATTTCTTAGCGAATTTTGTTTTGTTTATTTTAAAGAGTGTATTTGCTTAAAAGCGTCGATTGGTGTATTAGATTATATCGAAATGCCGAACTGATATATATATTTTTTATTGTTTTGATTTATATTTTCCACAATTTATTTTGTTGTGTTTATATTAATTATATTTTACTTTGAATAGAACAAGTGATTTAAATTTTATTTGGTTTTAATTATTTAAAAAGTTATTTCCGTCGAATGGTTAGATTATAATTTGGAATAGAATAATGCAATTTTATTGCCAGACTTGTCGAAGGGACGAAGTGATTTATGTATTTTATCGAACACAATTTATTTTGCTAGAATTATTTATTTAAAAAAGTGTATTGCATTAAAATTGTTGACAATTAAATTATATTTTGGAATAGAACGATTCGTGTACGACCATATTTGATTGAATATCACTCAATTTTTGAGAGCCGATCAGCGCCATAGTTATTTCAAAATCTTTTCGCAACACACTCAACAGTTCCTCAACGCCTCGCTCTCCATTGTAGGCTAGGCCATAAACAGCCGGTCGGCCAATGAAAACAGTTTTGGCGCCCAATGCCAAGGCTTTGAATATATCGTTGCCCTGCATGATGCCGCCATCTAACATGACCAGAAGATCCTTGCCCACTGCCTTGACCACCTCTGGGAGTGCCTCAATGGAGGCCGGCACTGTATCAATTTGTCGAGCACCATGATTGGAGACAATAATGCCAGCGCAGCCAAATTCGCGGGCCAGGACAGCATCCTCGGCAGTCAGCACACCCTTAACGATGATCGGTAAGCTGGTTAGTTGCTTTAGCCAATTGATGTCCTTCCAGGTGATGCTGGGATCGAATTGGCTGGCAACATACTCATTAATGCCAGAGCCACCCATGGTGATCACCCCATTCGCCTGCTCCCCTTGAAAGTTGGCCAAACTCAAATGGGATGGCAAACTGAACTTGTTGCGCACATCCGAACGTCGATGGCCAAAGATGGGGGCATCAATAGTTAGCACCAATGCCTTGAAATTGGCCTTCTCAGCCCGACGAACTAACTTCTCGGTAAGTGAGCTACAAAAAGATGAAATGAATTCTTTAAGTTTAATGGGTATTTTAACTTACCGATCTTTGTATATATAAAGCTGAAACCACTTGTGGGTGTCGGGTGCGCCGACAGCCAAATCCTCCAGCGATGTGGTCGACAGCGTGCTCAAAATGAATATGGAGCCCGCTTTGCCAGCGGCGCGTGCATTGCCAATTTCACCATCCGGATGCGCCATCTTCTGCATCGCTGTGGGTGCAATGCCCACCGGCCACTTTTGTTGCTGTCCCAGAATCTGGCAGCTGATATCTGGCTGGGAGACATCGCGGAGACAACGTGGACGCAATCGCAATCTATCCAAACCATTCAGAAAAGGTAGCAATTTATGAATGCTATTAAATGGCATTCATAGCAAACAGTTGCTCACCTTCTGAAGGCCTCCCGATTTAGTTTCAGTGTAAATTGTTCTCCTGCCCCGCTCTTGTAATAGTCCAATGCACTCTTCTCCAGCTGACTGGACGCCTTCTCCTCAAAGTCCTCAACGCAAACCAGAGCCATATTTGCTAAAAACAAACTTATGTAAGCAAAAAATGTAAATTTAAAGTCTGTGATTGTATGCTAACTGCTGCACTCTCTAGACTAAATCTTAGTTCCTATAAGATTAAGTATATATATGTTTATTAACAGACTCACTGATAACCGTATGGACCAGCAGCTGATAACCACAAATTCAAAATAAACACACAACTTACGCCGGGAAAGAGATCATTCGACGACTATGTGCCCTGTCTATCTTTGGCTACAAACGGTTCACTGATAAGCGGATTATTTGGTAATATTCTGTAATGATTTGTTTAAAGATCGTTTGTCTTAATAGCTTAAAACGTTATGGATAGAAAGCACAAAGAATCTTTTTTATATTGTAATACGCATTTATTTTTATATCGACATTTTGTGTAAGTAATAACCATTTTTAGATTTCAAATACTCTTTTTGATGGACTTTGTAGGGTTTTTTCAATTTTATAGCCCATACATGTTATGTTATAGGATACTTTCCCATACTGTAGATACTATAGATAAAAACATTTCAATATGCAATGCAATGGAATTAATTAGCGTTTTTTTTTTTGCCAATGTGCGGACTATGTAAAATGTTATAGCATACTTTCAAGAGTAACATTAAAATCTATAGGAACAAAAAATTTCTTAAAAATCAGTTTTATAGCATATTTTAGGAGCGAATCAAAAGCGAAAAAAATGTCTTGCTTCTAAGAAAAGTTAATGCAGTCCATCTGTATGGACGCGCTGATCTCAGCGACTGTTCGCTTTATCTTATCGATTACTGTCTCCGTATATCGAATATCGATACAGTCCATAGCAATAAATGTCACAATTTTAAAGCCAGATTCTTCTTATTATTGTATAATAAGCATATGTATAAAGATCGGAGACGAAATTAAACAAAAGCGTCGCTTCCTGGTTTTATGTATTATGAAAATAATTGAAATTGAAAAGAAGAACATGGAAAATCAAACAAAACTCAAACAAATTCTAAATATTACCAGCGAACATGTGGATGTGCTATTACACAAATGGTGTCACATGTTCGATGAGGAATATCGCCTCGAGCTGATGAATAAATTGGAGGACAGCGTCCGATCCTTCTACGTCGACTTGCTGGCTGAATCGAATGAGAAAGAGCAGGCTATCAAAGATGCTATCAGCGCACTAGAGACGGAGGCCGTAGAGTTGAGGCGACTGTTGCACATGAATGCGGATATTGGTGAAATGCCAATGGGAATGCCGTTGGTCGTATGGGAGCAAAAGTTGGACAAAAGCATTGAGCACATGCGTGAAGAGCTGCGCGTGCGTCGTGCTGAAATCTGCGAGCTGCTCTTGCAGCAGGATCAGCTATGCGAAGAAATAGGTAAACTCCCACTGCCATTATTGGCCGATCCGCTGCCTGAGCCGCAGGAAATGGCTGCGTTTCGTAAGCACCTTGATCATCTGCGTGCTGTGCGGACGCGCCGCATGGAGGAGCTTTACCAGCTGCGCTGTAATATCAAGGAAGACATGAAGCTGCTTGGGATACGGGTGCACACAGCTGCCGATGAGCATTTGCTCAGCCAGGCAAACCAGAGCCTTACGCCAGATGACTTCGTAAAGCTGCTTTCCATGCAAAAACTATTTGCTGAGCAGATGGAGGAGCTACGCGAAGGCATTGACGATACGCGTGCAAAGATCCACGTGTTGTGGGAGCGTCTGCAGGAATCGGACGAGTTTGCCATGCGCAGAGTGCGCGAGGCCACAGAGTATACGCAACGGACCTATGATGTGCTGTGTGAGGAGCTATGTCGCTGCCAGGAGCTACGCCGTAAGAACATTAAATGTTTCATTGATCAGTTACGTGAGGAAATCCAGAAGTGGTGGGATTTGACACTGAAATCACACCAGGAGCGAAAACGCTTTTCCAACTTTTACAACGATTGTTACAATGAGGATTTGTTGGAGCTGCATGAGCTCGAGCTCGATGATCTGAAGAGCTTCTACAATAGTAACAGAGAGATTTTTGAGCTCTTTTCTAATCGCGCCGCGGTTTGGGCACGAATGGAGGCTCTGGAGGCCAAGATCAACGATCCCAATCGTTATAACAATCGCGGCGGGCAGCTGCTGAAGGAGGAGCGGGAGCGCAAGGCAATAAGCAGCAAGATGCCAAAAATAGAACAGCAGATTACCGAGTTGGTGAAAGCCCATGAGTTGCGCACCCAGTCACCCTTTTTGGTTCATGGTGAGAACATATTGGAGCACATGGCCAACGATTGGGAGCGCCTTCGAGTGGTCAAGGAGCAGCAGAGTACTGCGCGAAAAAACGCAGTTACGACTCTATCAACCCACGGAAAAATGCTTCCACCAGCTGCACCAGGGTTAACGGATTCACGGACGCCCTCGTCGCTGAAAAACATGTCAGCAATGTATTCATCCACAATAACGTTGCGCAAAACTCCTTCCATTTGGAAGGTGGCTGACATGACCGGTTCCGCGGCCAAAACCACTAGCAATCTGCTAAACCGGTCGAATTCCGATATTCCCGCTAAGAAAGAGACGACGAATGCGATGCAGGGTCTAATGAAAACGTTGAATTCCGTGAAGGCATCACCGAAATTGAGAAAACCAACAGTTGGTCAACAGACATCAACAAGATTGCCACTGCAGAAGGTGCGCATTCTAGAGAACACTATGCGTTTTAGTGGTGGCTTAGGCCGGTGGGGTCTGTCTAGCAAAAATCGGCGCAGTAAGGGAGCGCGGCCGGTATTCCGAGTGCATAAGGCAAGCTCCGACGAGGACGAAGATGGGGTGCGGAATTACAAAAAAGTTCACCCACCAGCGCGATCATCCGAATTAGCCAAGGAGTTGAGCGTTCGTCACAAAAACAAATTCAAGCAGCCAGTGAAAATTTATTCGAGCGACGAAATAAACCCAGATCTACCCGAACCGAGACGCAGCAGAACGTGGGTGCTCAAGAAATGAGATTATTTGGACTTAATGGATTTTTTTTATTACGCTTACTTTCGAAAAGACCGAATCCTTAATATCCATGCTTGTTATTTTTATAATTATACAAAGGTAAGTTTTCTGCATACAACATTTTATCCATTCATTTAATTAATTTTTCATTTTAATTAATTTTTGCCGACTTAGCTTACACTTCTGTCAGTAATATAAACATCAGGACTTAGAGCATTCATGTACTGGTAAGTTATATATTAAACAGACTATTCCATCTCCGAAATCCAACCATCAAGATATGTATTAATTTTTAATTCTTGTAAAGCAATAGGTCAATAAAAGCACCATCTCAATGAAATAAAAAAGAAAAAAGGAAAAATACAAGTTATAGTCGAAAATATACTCTCATATTTCTATCAGCAGCGCAGGCATTTTCTGTGCGCATAAATATGCGGGCGCATGTGTGAGAAAGAGATGTCATGATAATCGATGCGAGCGTAATTATGTTATTGTGTGTACTCTGTAGAACCCCGTTACCTACGGTTGCGTGTACGTATATATGTATGTTGGCCTGCATGTATGTATGCATATGCTCGAGTTTGTAGCCAGCAAGTTCGGGTCAGATACTCTTGTCAGGCAAAACGCGAAAGATAATGAAAGTGAGAGTGAGATTGAGTCCAAAGATACTATACAGTTTTGTGGTATTTATTTCAGCGATTTTCAGCGAGGCATCAGTCGTGAGCAGCAGCTAGCGCTGAGTGGTGTCAAAAAAGTATCTGTTTAATATGTCGTCTAAGAGTATAATTCCCAGCACTGTAAATGCCGATCTGCAAAAGGAACGCGATGCGGCCAGTTTTAATAGCGAAGAGTTTGCTGCTTGGTGGGCGGGTGGCGAAGAGCAACTAAAGTTTAAGAGAAGTTACAGTAAGTTCATTCAAATAAGAGAAATTTCAGCTCGTGGCCTTCGTACATTGAACTTGTTTTGAACTATGCACATTCATGGTGTGGTCGAGTGAGCTCGATATATATATATGTATATACTCGTGCTTATACATACATACATATATATATATATATATATATCGAGCATATATATGTATATACTCGTGCA
Source organism: Drosophila nr. perissopoda 5 BK-2023a (assembly GCA_035044105.1). Taxonomy (NCBI): domain Eukaryota; kingdom Metazoa; phylum Arthropoda; class Insecta; order Diptera; family Drosophilidae; genus Drosophila; species Drosophila nr. perissopoda 5 BK-2023a. Next base: position 1,710,465 of record JAWNMK010000267.1, read on the forward strand.
CACATACATACATATATATTTATATATATATGCACTTTTATTTTCGCCCATAACTTGGATGTTTCTTCATGAAATTTGGGCACTTGACCGATAATATGCATTTGCCTATACAATAATTAGAAGATTCTGTCATCAAAATTGTGACATTTATTGCTATAGGAAATCGAAATGCATCGATATTCGAGAAACGGAGGCAGTAATCGATAAGATAAAGCAAACTTCATCTTTATTTGAATTCTCTAGCTCTTTCAGTCCCCGAGATCCGTGTGTTTATGCAGATAGACGGACGGACAGACAGACATGGCTATATCGACTCGTTTGTTGATCTTGATCAGGAATATATACTTTACGGGGCCGGACGTGCTTCCTTTTGCCTGTTAGATTTGCACAAGACCATTATATCCTTTTCCAAATTGTTAATGGTTTCAGGGCATAAGAACATAATTTGTTTTCAAGAGCACGCAGCTGATAAACAAAATTAACGATAAAACAGTTTATAAATAATAACAAGATTATCTCAGATATTTGGGCTAAGGTGCAAATAACATTTTGCAATCTTTAATTTTTTATTGCACTGTCTACTTCATACTTTTCTGCATAGAGTACATTTGACAAATTGCGCCTAATGCTGACTCTTCACCTTTCCCTCTCTTTCTCTTTGTTTCATAGAAGAGTATATGTACAAGGACATCAATGTGGATGAATACGCTAATTTCCATAATTTGTCGCATGAGGATCTTTGCGAATTCTCCTTAAAGAGTTCCATTGACGTGGCGAAAAAGCTGCGCCAGTTGCAAGCTGAACGGAATCCCGGTGGCACAGAATACTGGCCGTGAGTAACAGTAAAGATTAAAGTGAAGAGTAATTTCTGTTACATACTAATCCGTCTTGATTACAGCACTCTCTTCGCACACCCGGACTTGTGGGGCCTGTTTACGCCTGGCAATCCCTTTGGCGTGATGTGCGACATGGTGGTGACTGCTCTCAAGGCTCAGTGCACACCGGAGCAATACGAGGAGTTTGGAAAGAGAATGGAACGATTCGAAGTGTGCGGTGCCTATGCCCAAACCGAACTGGGACACGGCACCTATTTGCGTGGCCTGGAAACCCGTGCCGATTTCGATCGTGACACGGATGAGTTTGTGCTGAATACCCCAACCATTACAGCCTACAAGTGGTGGCCCGGCGGCTGTAAGTAGCAGTTAAATATTATATGATTTACATAGTAAGGCGCCATTTGGGCACCACTGACTCCGATAATTACAGTGGGTCACAGCGCCAACTACAGCCTGGTCATGGCGCAGCTGTACATCGATAACCAGCTGAAGGGACCGCACTTGTTCTACGTGCAGGTGCGCGAGGAGGAAACACACGAGCCGAGGCCGGGGGTGCACGTTGGCGAGATTGGCAAGAAGATGGGCTTCCTGGGAGTCAACAATGGCTTCCTGGGCCTGAAGGATGTCCGTATTCCACGCAGCCGCATGCTGATGCGCCACGCCCAGGTGCATCGTGACGGCACCTACGTGAAGAGTCCGGCGGATGCTTTGGGCTACTTTGCCATGGTCTCCACGCGTTGCATCATTGCCCGGTCTATAGCACTGGATCTGGCCACAAGTGCCACCATTGCCACACGTTATTCCGCTGTGCGGCGCCAGAGCCCCATCGATCCCACGTAATACATCTTATATTTAAAATGTCGTTCATTTTATAGCATATATGGGATTTGTGTCTTTTGTGCAGATTACCTGAGGTACAGATCATAGATCATGTGACTCAGCAGCTGAAAGTGTATCCCGAGATAGCCGCCAGCGTGGCCCATCGTCTGAGCTCCGACTACCTCTGGGATCTGTTCAACGTCACCTCCAAGGACATAGAACAAGGCAGATATGAGCGTCTGCCCGAGCTGCATGCGCTCTCGTGCGCCTTGAAGGTCCTTTGTACGATGGATGCCACCAGGGGGACCGAGCAACTGCGTTTAGCTTGTGGTGGTCATGGTTATCTCACCTCATCCAATCTGGGCAGTGTTTATGTCAAAGCCTCAGCTGCCTGTACCTATGAGGGTGAAAATACGGTGCTCCTGCTGCAGATTGGTCGTTTCTTGATCAAATCCTGGCGCGCTGCTCAAAGTGGGGCTCCTCTAGCGCCCACCGTCAGATATTTGGCTGAGGTGCAACGAAATCCGGAATTTGGAGCATGGACAGGCAGCTGGGAGAATATAGTGAAGGCCATGCAATTTGCCGCTGCCAAGTGAGTTGCTGAAGAGTTCGCCTCTATCCTAAATGGATATTAATTCTATTTAACAGCAAGATGCGCCTGGCGTTCAAGAGCCTCTCCAACCGTCTGGACAAGGGCGAGTCAGCGGAGGTTGCCGCAAGCCACACTGGAATCGAACTTACCCAGGCAGCTGAGGTACCAACCAACACCCAATTCTTGACATGCTCAATTGTGTTAAATATTTGTTGCTCGTATAGCTTCATGGACGTGCCTTTGTATTCCAATCCTTCCTCACTGAGATAACCGGACCGAAGTCCCAGACACGCTCCTCGTCGCTGAATCGTGTCTTGGAGCAACTGCTCGAACTGTATCTGGTCAATATGACATTGAAGACCATGAGCGATATTCTCCGGGTGAGTCTGCAAAATATGAAATTATTTCTATTTATATATAGTATTTATTACATTTAAAATCGTTCTTCAGGTTGTCAATTTGACGGATGCTGATCTGAGCAAACTGCAGGCACGTTTGGAGACCGCGCTGACCAAACTCCGACCAGAAGCGGTGGCCATCGTTGATGGCTTTGATTTCAACGACCACCAATTGAGTTCAACTTTGGGCTCCTTCGATGGCAATGCCTACGAGCGCATTTTTGATGCTGCACTAAAGGCGCCCATGAACCAGAAAGCGGTTCCAAAGAGTTTCCACGAGTACTTGGGGCCATTTATGAAATCCAACATCTAAAACGTATTCCGAAATGTAAATATCTTTGATGGTCATCAAAGTCTGATCTGTTTATCTTTTTATACTTTACTACTGAGTAAATACATTTTTGAAATTGCAATTTCAGAATGACTTAACTTAAATGTTACTTCAATTGTTTTATTATTTAATCTCGTAGGAAGAGCGAGCAATGGAAAACGAAAGTTAAACAAATCAGCTATTAATATTTATGCTCTTTATTTGTGCTCTTAATTTGTGCTCTTCGATTACATTCTCTTTGACGCTCGCTCAGCATGAGCAATGAAATTTAAACGTTATCAACATGTTTGCAGAGAGCCAGAGAGCAATTCAGATTGAGTTTATTTGGTTGTGAGTTGTATTGTGCACTTCGCCCGAAAGCTCTTTACTTGTCGGACGCTCTGTTCGAAATTTGCTCAGTTGAATTGCGTGACTCTGAGTGACAACATCGATCGCCTTTCACCTTTTGCCTTGTGTTTGTGTTTCGGAATTTACAATAATTAAAATGTCGCTTTCTTCGAGTTTTATCCCTAAAACTGTAAATCATGATCTGCAAAAGGAGCGCTCAGCGTCCACTTTCGATGTGGAGGAGTTTGCTGCTTGGTGGCAGGGGGGAGAGCAAAAATTGAACACCAAGCGCGAAATTGGTAAGTAAAGAGCTCTCTTCGCTTGTTAAAGAGCTTGTTAACTTTGCTATCATTGTGTTGATTATCATTGCCGAAATGCCGGCAAAGTCCATTGAATTATCAAATAATCTTTCGGATTGCTTGGGGTATAAATGAATTTGAGTCGAGTGCAGGTTGTTTTCCTTATCAGCGTGTGTTGTGTTTACTTAATATAATACAAAGTATGCAATCTGACAATTCTTTTGTTTCTATGCATGCAATTCGCTTTTAGGGTTACAATTTGCTTGTTTCCATTATTGGAAAATGTTAAACTTTGAACCAGACATTAATTTAACATTGGCATTTATTATAATTTGTATTAGAACGCGTTGTCTTCAGCGACCTGGAGGATGGCTATGGCATTGACCATGAATACATGTCCCACGAGGAACTCTACAATTCCGCAGTGAAAAAGGTTGCCGAAGCGGCACCCAAGCTGAAGGCGCTGCAGCAGAAAATGAACCCTGGTGGCAAGGACATTTGGCCGTAAGTTGCTCCTGACTCTTGAATACCATTGATTTTGGAGTTATACTTATATTCTACTCTCAACTGCAGTGGCTGCCTGCTCACAGAGCACAGAACTGCAACATAATTGGCACCTACGCACAAACCGAACTGGCCCATGGCACCAATGTGCGAGGCATCGAAACACGCGCCGACTACGACATTAGAGCTGGTGAATTTGTCCTCAACAAGGGTTTGGTTTTTGATTCATGGTGAGAACATATTGGAGTGGAACAAATTCAAGCAGCCTGTGAAGATTTATTCGAGCGACGAAATAAACCCAGATCTACCCGAACCGAGACGCAGCAGAACGTGGGTGCTCAAGAAATGAGATTATTTGGACTTAATGGATTTTTTTTTATTACGTTTACTTTCGAAAAGACCGAATCCTTAATATCCATGCTTGTTATTTTTATAATTATACAAAGGTAAGTTTTTTGCATACAACATTTTATCCATTCATTTAATTAATTTTTCATTTTAATTAATTTTTGCCGACTTAGCTTACACTTCTGTCAGTAATATAAACATCAGGACTTAGAGCATTCATGTACTGGTAAGTTAAATATTAAACAGACTATTCCATCTCCCAAATCCAACCATCAAGATAAGTATTAATTTTTAATTCTTGTAAAGCAATAGGTCAATAAAAGCACTATCTCAATGAAATAAAAAAGAAAAAAGGAAAAATACAAGTTATAGTCGAAAATATACTCTCATATTTCTATCAGCAGCGCAGGCATTTTCTGTGCGCATAAATATGCGGGCGCATGTGTGAGAAAGAGATGTCATGATAATCGATGCGAGCGTAATTATGTTATTGTGTGTACTCTGTAGAACCCCGTTACCTACGGTTGCGTGTACGTATATATGTATGTTGGCCTGCATGTATGTATGCATATGCTCGAGTTTGTAGCCAGCAAGTTCGGGTCAGATACTCTTGTCAGGCAAAACGCGAAAGATAATGAAAGTGAGAGTGAGATTGAGTCCAAAGATACTATACAGTTTTGTGGTATTTATTTCAGCGATTTTCAGCGAGGCATCAGTCGTGAGCAGCAGCTAGCGCTGAGTGGTGTCAAAAAAGTATCTGTTTAATATGTCGTCTAAGAGTATAATTCCCAGCACTGTAAATGCCGATCTGCAAAAGGAACGCGATGCGGCCAGTTTTAATAGCGAAGAGTTTGCTGCTTGGTGGGCGGGTGGCGAAGAGCAACTAAAGTTTAAGAGAAGTTACAGTAAGTTCATTCAAATAAGAGAAATTTCAGCTCGTGGCCTTCGTACATTGAACTTGTTTTGAACTATGCACATTCATGGTGTGGTCGAGTGAGCTCGATATATATATATGTATATACTCGTGCTTATACATACATACATCTATATATATATATATATATATCGAGCATATATATGCATATACTCGTGCACACATACATACATATATATTTATATATATATGCACTTTTATTTTCGCCCATAACTTGGATGTTTCTTCATGAAATTTGGGCACTTGACCGATAATATGCATTTGCCTATACAATAATTAGAAGATTCTGTCATCAAAATTGTGACATTTATTGCTATAGGAAATCGAAATGCATCGATATTCGAGAAACGGAGGCAGTAATCGATAAGATAAAGCAAACTTCATCTTTATTTGAATTCTCTAGCTCTTTCAGTCCCCGAGATCCGTGTGTTTATACAGATAGACGGTCGGACAGACAGACATGGCTATATCGACTCGTTTGTTGATCTTGATCAGGAATATATACATAATATATACTTTACCGGGCCGGACGTGCCTCCTCTTGCCTGTTAGATTTGCACAAGACCATTATATCCTTTTCCAAATTGTTAATGGTTTCAGGGCATAAGAGCATAATTTGTTTTCAAGAGCACGCAGCTGATAAACAAAATTAACGATAAAACAGTTTATAAATAATAACAAGATTATCTCAGATATTTGGGCTAAGGTGCAAATAACATTTTGCAATCTTTAATTTTTTATTGCACTGTCTACTTCATACTTTTCTGCATAGAGTACATTTGACAAATTGCGCCTAATGCTGACTCTTCACCTTTCCCTCTCTTTCTCTTTGTTTCATAGAAGAGTATATGTACAAGGACATCAATGTGGATGAATACGCTAATTTCCATAATTTGTCGCATGAGGATCTTTGCGAATTCTCCGTGAAGAGTTCCATTGACGTGGCGAAAAAACTGCGCCAGTTGCAAGCTGAACGCAATCCCGGTGGCACAGAATACTGGCCGTGAGTAACAGTAAACATTGAAGTAAAGGGTAATTTCTGTTACATAGTAATCCTTTTTGATGACAGCACTCTCTACGCACACCCGGACTTGTGGGGCCTATTTACGCCTGGCAGTCCCTTTGGCGTGATGTCCGTCATGGTGGTGAATGCTCTCAAGGCTCAGTGCACACCGGAGCAATACGAGGAGTTTGGAAAGAGAATGGAACGATTCGAAGTGTGCGGTGCCTATGCCCAAACCGAACTGGGACACGGCACCTATTTGCGTGGCCTGGAAACCCGTGCCGATTTCGATCGTGACACGGATGAGTTTGTGCTGAATACCCCAACCATTACAGCCTACAAGTGGTGGCCCGGCGGCTGTAAGTAGCAGTTAAATATTATATGATTTACATAGTAAGGCGCCATTTGGGCACCACTGACTCCGATAATTACAGTGGGTCACAGCGCCAACTACAGCCTGGTCATGGCGCAGCTGTACATCGATAACCAGCTGAAGGGACCGCACTTGTTCTACGTGCAGGTGCGCGAGGAGGAAACACACGAGCCGAGGCCGGGGGTGCACGTTGGCGAGATTGGCAAGAAGATGGGCTTCCTGGGAGTCAACAATGGCTTCCTGGGCCTGAAGGATGTCCGTATTCCACGCAGCCGCATGCTGATGCGCCACGCCCAGGTGCATCGTGACGGCACCTACGTGAAGAGTCCGGCGGATGCTTTGGGCTACTTTGCCATGGTTTCCACGCGTTGCATCATTGCCCAGACTATAGCACTGGATCTGGCCACATGTGCCACCATTGCCACACGTTATTCCGCTGTGCGGCGCCAGAGCCCCATCGATCCCACGTAATACATCTTATATTTAAAATGTCGTTCATTTTATAGCATATATGGGATTTGTGTCTTTTGTGCAGATTACCTGAGGTACAGATCATAGATCATGTGACTCAGCAGCTGAAAGTGTATCCCGAGATAGCCGCCAGCGTGGCCCATCGTCTGAGCTCCGACTACCTGTGGGATCTGTTCAACGTCACCTCCAAGGACATAGAACAAGGCAGATATGAGCGTCTGCCAGAGCTGCATGCGCTCTCGTGCGCCTTGAAAGTCCTTTGTACGATAGATGCCACCAGGGGGACCGAGCAACTGCGTTTAGCTTGTGGTGGTCATGGTTATCTCACCTCATCCAATCTGGGCAATGTTTATATCAAAGCCTCAGCTGGCTGTACCTATGAGGGTGAAAATACGGTGCTCCTGCTGCAGATTGGTCGTTTCTTGATCAAATCCTGGCGCGCTGCTCAAAGTGGCGCTCCTCTAGCGCCCACCGTCAGATATTTGGCTGAGGTGCAACGAAATCCGGAATTTGGAGCATGGACAGGCAGCTGGGAGAATATAGTGAAGGCCATGCAATTTGCCGCTGCCAAGTGAGTTGCTGAAGAGTTCGCCTCTATCCTAAATGGATATTAATTCTATTTAACAGCAAGATGCGCCTGGCGTTCAAGAGCCTCTCCAACCGTCTGGACAAGGGCGAGTCAGAGGAGGTTGCCGCAAGCCACACTGGAATCGAACTTACCCAGGCAGCTGAGGTACCAACCAACACCCAGTTCTTGACATGCTCAATTGTGTTAAATATTTGTTGCTCGTATAGCTTCATGGACGTGCCTTTGTATTCCAATCCTTCCTCACTGAGATAACCGGACCGAAGTCCCAGACACGCTCCTCGTCGCTGAATCGTGTCTTGGAGCAACTGCTCGAACTGTATCTGGTCAATATGACATTGAAGACCATGAGCGATATTCTCCGGGTGAGTCTGCAATGGAGTTCAATGCAACACTTTGAGAAAAATAAGCAGTTGTTTTTAGAAATTCTCCATATTTTTGGCTCATTTTATTTTTCAGAAATTATATGTTGAAAATTGAAGTTTAATTTCAGTGTAGATTTTTATAAAATGTAGAAATATGAATTTTCGAAATTATTTCTATTTATATATAGTATTTATTACATTTAAAATCGTTCTTCAGGTTGTCAATTTGACGGATGCTGATCTGAGCAAACTGCAGGCACGTTTGGAGACCGCGCTGACCAAACTCCGACCAGAAGCGGTGGCCATCGTTGATGGCTTTGATTTCAACGACCACCAATTGAGTTCAACTTTGGGCTCCTTCGATGGCAATGCCTACGAGCGCATTTTTGATGCTGCACTAAAGGCGCCCATGAACCAGAAAGCGGTTCCAAAGAGTTTCCACGAGTACTTGGGGCCATTTATGAAATCCAACATCTAAAACGTATTCCGAAATGTAAATATCTTTGATGGTCATCAAAGTCTGATCTGTTTATCTTTTTATACTTTACTACTGAGTAAATACATTACATAAATTGCAATTTCAGAATGACTTAACTTAAATGTTACTTCAATTGTTTTATTATTTAATCTCGTAGGAAGAGCGAGCAATAGAAAACGAAAGTTAAACAAATCAGCTATTAATATTTATGCTCTTTATTTGTGCTCTTTATTTTATGCTCTTCGATTACATTCTCTTTGAAGCTCGCTCAGCATGAGCAATGAAAGCTAAACGTTATCAACTTGTTTGCAGAGAGCCAGAGAGCAATTCAGATTGTGTTTATTTGGTTGTGAGATGTATTTTGCACTTCGCCCGAAAGCTCTTTACTTGTCGGACGCTCTGTTCGAAATTTGCTCAGTTGAATTGCGTGACTCTGAGTGACAACATCGATCGCCTTTCACCTTTTGCCTTGTGTTTGTGTTTCGGAATTTACAATAATTAAAATGTCGCTTTCTTCGAGTTTTATCCCTAAAACTGTAAATCATGATCTGCAAAAGGAGCGCTCAGCGTCCACTTTCGATGTGGAGGAGTTTGCTGCTTGGTGGCAGGGGGGAGAGCAAAAATTGAACACCAAGCGCGAAATTGGTAAGTAAAGAGCTCTCTTAGCTTGTTAAAGAGCTTGTTAACTTTGCTATCATTGTTTTGATTATCATTGCCGAAATGCCGGCAAAGTCCATTGAATTATCAAATAATCTTTCGGATTGCTTGGGGTATAAATGAATTTGAGTCGAGTGCAGGTTGTTTTCCTTATCAGCGTGCGTTGTGTTTACAAAGTATGCAATCTGATAATTCTTTTGTTTCTATGCATGCAATTCGCTTATAGGGTTACAATTTGCTTGATCTACCCGAGCCGAGACACAGCAGAACGTGGGATTATTTGGACTTAATGGATTTTTTTTATGCTAATCAACTAATGTACATTTTTCACTTAACATTGTTATTGTTTTAACATTGGGTGGCTTTAACTATTATTAAGTTATATGTAAACACCTAATCTTAAAGGCTTACGAACAGGAAGCTTGGGGGGAAACGTTGAAACATATGAACCCAAGCAAACAGATGCGCGAAGCAAGGAAAACCTAAAAGCTTACTTTCGAAAAGACCGAATCCCTAATATCCATGCTTGTTATTTTTATAATTATACAAAGGTAAGTTTTTTGCATACAACATTTTATCCATTCATTTAATTAATTTTTCATTTTAATTAATTTTTGCCGACTTAGCTTACACTTCTGTCAGTAATATAAACATCAGGACTTAGAGCATTCATGTACTGGTAAGTTATATATTAAACAGACTATTCCATCTCCCAAATCCAACCATAAAGATATGTATTAATTTTTAATTCTTGTAAAGCAATAGCAATAAAAGCACCATCTCAATGAAATAAAAAAGAAAAAAGGAAAAATACAAGTTATAGTCGAAAATATACTCTCATATTTCTATCAGCAGCGCAGGCATTTTCTGTGCGCATAAATATGCGGGCGCATGTGTGAGAAAGAGATGTCATGATAATCGATGCGAGCGTAATTATGTTATTGTGTGTACTCTGTAGAACCCCGTTACCTACGGTTGCGTGTACGTATATATGTATGTTGGCCTGCATGTATGTATGCATATGCTCGAGTTTGTAGCCAGCAAGTTCGGGTCAGATACTCTTGTCAGGCAAAACGCGAAAGATAATGAAAGTGATAGTGAGATTGAGTAAAAAGATACTATACAGTTTTGTGGTATTTGTTTCAGCGAGGCATCAGTCGTGAGCAGCAGCTAGCGCTGAGTGGTGTCAAAAAAGTATCTGTTTAATATGTCGTCTAAGAGTATAATTCCCAGCACTGTAAATGCCGATCTGCAAAAGGAACGCGATGCGGCCAGCTTTAATAGCGAAGAGTTTGCTGCTTGGTGGGCGGGTGGCGAAGAGCAACTGAAGTTTAAGAGAAGTTACAGTAAGTTCATTCAAATAAGAGATTTTTCAGCATTTCAGGGCATAAGAACGTGAGCTTGTTTCTATTATTATTTGACTTAAAGAGCACACAGCTGATAAACAAAATTAACGATAAAACAGTTAATAAATAATAACAAGATTTTCTCAGATATTTGGGTTGAGGTGCAAAAAACATTTTGGAATCTTTAATTTTTTATTGCACTGTCTACTTCATACTTTTCTGCATAGAGTACATTTGACGAATTGCGCCTAATGCGGACTTTCCACTTTTCCCTCTCTTTCTCTGTGTTCCATAGAAGAGTATATGTACAAGGACATCAATGTGGATGAATACGCTAATTCCCATAATTTGTCGGCTGAGGATGTTAGCGAATTCTCCGTGAAGATTTCCATTAACGTGGCGAAAAAGCTGCGCCAGTTGCAAGCTGAACGGAATCCCGGTGGCACAGAATACTGGCCGTGAGTAACAGTAAACATTGAAGTGAAGAGTAATTTCTGTTACATAGTAATCCTTATTGATGACAGCACTCTCTTCCAAGACCCGGACACGTGGGGCCTATTTACGCCTGGCAATCCCTTTGGCGTGATGTACGTCATGGTGGTGAATGCTCTCAAGGCGCAGTGCACGCCCGAGCAATACGAGGAGTTTGGAAAGAGAATGGAACGATTCGAAGTGTGCGGCGCCTATGCCCAAACCGAACTGGGACACGGCACCTATTTGCGTGGCCTGGAAACCCGTGCCGATTTCGATCGTGACACGGATGAGTTTGTGCTGAATACCCCAACCATTACAGCCTACAAGTGGTGGCCCGGCGGCTGTAAGTAGCAGTTAAATATTATATGATTTACATAGTAAGGCGCCATTTGGGCACCACTGACTCCGATAATTACAGTGGGTCACAGCGCCAACTACAGCCTGGTCATGGCGCAGCTGTACATCGATAACCAGCTGAAGGGACCGCACTTGTTCTACGTGCAGGTGCGCGAGGAGGAAACACACGAGCCGAGGCCGGGGGTGCACGTTGGCGAGATTGGCAAGAAGATGGGCTTCCTGGGCGACAACAATGGCTTCCTGGGCCTGAAGGATGTCCGTACTCCACGCAGCCGCATGCTGATGCGCCACGCCCAGGTGCATCGTGACGGCACCTACGTGAAGAGTCCGGCGGATGCTTTGGGCTACTTTGCCATGGTCTCCACGCGTTGCATCATTGCCCGGACTATAGCACTGGATCTGGCCACATGTGCCACCATTGCCACACGTTATTCCGCTGTGCGGCGCCAGAGCCCCATCGATCCCACGTAATACATCTTATATTTAAAATGTCGTTCATTTTATAGCATATATGGGATTTGTGTCTTTTGTGCAGATTACCTGAGGTACAGATCATAGATCATGTGACTCAGCAGCTGAAAGTGTATCCCGAGATAGCCGCCAGCGTGGCCCATCGTCTGAGCTCCGACTACCTGTGGGATCTGTTCAACGTCACCTCCAAGGACATAGAACAAGGCAGATATGAGCGTCTGCCAGAGCTGCATGCGCTCTCGTGCGCCTTGAAAGTCCTTTGTACGATAGATGCCACCAGGGGGACCGAGCAACTGCGTTTAGCTTGTGGTGGTCATGGTTATCTCACCTCATCCAATCTGGGCAATGTTTATATCAAAGTCTCAGCTGGCTGTACCTATGAGGGTGATAATACGGTGCTCCTGCTGCAGATTGGTCGTTTCTTGATCAAATCCTGGCGCGCTGCTCAAAGTGGGGCTCCTCTAGCGCCCACCGTCAGATATTTGGCTGAGGTGCAACGAAATCCGGAATTTGGAGCATGGACAGGCAGCTGGGAGAATATAGTGAAGGCCATGCAATTTGCCGCTGCCAAGTGAGTTGCTGAAGAGTTCGCCTCTATCCTAAATGGATATTAATTCTATTTAACAGCAAGATGCGCCTGGCGTTCAAGAGCCTCTCCAACCGTCTGGACAAGGGCGAGTCAGAGGAGGTTGCCGCAAGCCACACTGGAATCGAACTTACCCAGGCAGCTGAGGTACCAACCAACACCCATTTCTTGACATGCTCAATTGTGTTAAATATTTGTTGCTCGTATAGCTTCATGGACGTGCCTTTGTATTCCAATCCTTCCTCACTGAGATAACCGGACCGAAGTCCCAGACACGCTCCTCGTCGCTGAATCGTGTCTTGGAGCAACTGCTTGAACTGTATCTGGTCAATATGACATTGAAGACCATGAGCGATATTCTCCGGGTGAGTCTGCAAAATATGAAATTATTTCTATTTATATATAGTATTTATTACATTTAAAATCGTTCTTCAGGTTGTCAATTTGACGGATGCTGATCTGAGCAAACTGCAGGCACGTTTGGAGACCGCGCTGACCAAACTCCGACCAGAAGCGGTGGCCATCGTTGATGGCTTTGATTTCAACGACCACCAATTGAGTTCAACTTTGGGCTCCTTCGATGGCAATGCCTACGAGCGCATTTTTGATGCTGCACTAAAGGCGCCCATGAACCAGAAAGCGGTTCCAAAGAGTTTCCACGAGTACTTGGGGCCATTTATGAAATCCAACATCTAAAACGTATTCCGAAATGTAAATATCTTTGATGGTCATCAAAGTCTGATCTGTTTATCTTTTTATACTTTACTACTGAGTAAATACATTACATAAATTGCAATTTCAGAATGACTTAACTTAAATGTTACTTCAATTGTTTTATTATTTAATCTCGTAGGAAGAGCGAGCAATAGAAAACGAAAGTTAAACAAATCAGCTATTAATATTTATGCTCTTTATTTGTGCTCTTTATTTTATGCTCTTCGATTACATTCTCTTTGACGCTCGCTCAGCATGAGCAATGAAATTTAAACGTTATCAACATGTTTGCAGAGAGCCAGAGAGCAATTCAGATTGTGTTTATTTGGTTGTGAGATGTATTTTGCACTTCGCCCGAAAGCTCTTTACTTGTCGGACGCTCTGTTCGAAATTTGCTCAGTTGAATTGCGTGACTCTGAGTGACAACATCGATCGCCTTTCACCTTTTGCCTTGTGTTTGTGTTTCGGAATTTACAATAATTAAAATGTCGCTTTCTTCGAGTTTTATCCCTAAAACTGTAAATCATGATCTGCAAAAGGAGCGCTCAGCGTCCACTTTCGATGTGGAGGAGTTTGCTGCTTGGTGGCAGGGGGGAGAGCAAAAATTGAACACCAAGCGCGAAATTGGTAAGTAAAGAGCTCTCTTCGCTTGTTAAAGAGCTTGTTAACTTTGCTATCATTGTGTTGATTATCATTGCCGAAATGCCGGCAAAGTCCATTGAATTATCAAATAATCTTTCGGATTGCTTGGGGTATAAATCAATTTGAGTCGAGTGCAGGTTGTTTTCCTTATCAGCGTGCGTTGTGTTTACAAAGTATGCAATCTGATAATTCTTTTGTTTCTATGCATGCAATTCGCTTATAGGGTTACAATTTGCTTGTTTCCATTATTGGAAAATGTTAAACTTTGAACCAGACATTAATTTAACATTGGCAAATATTATAATTTGTATTAGAGCGCGTTGTCTTCAGCGACCTGGAGGATGGCTATGGCATTGACCATGAATACATGTCCCACGAGGAACTATACAATTCCGCAGTGAAAAAGGTTGCCGAAGCGGCACCCAAGCTGAAGGCGCTGCAGCAGAAAATGAACCCTGGTGGCAAGGACATTTGGCCGTAAGTTGCTCCTGACTCTTGAATACCATTGATTTTTGAGTTCTACTTATATTCTACTCTCAACTGCAGTGGCTGCCTGCTCACAGAGCAAGCTTATGGCCTGTTTCCAGCCAATCATCCTCTTGCCACGCATATCAGCATGTTTGTGGACGTGGTCAAGGGTCAGGGAACTCCGGAACAGGCGGAGAAATGGGGCAAGCTGGCCGAGAACTGCAACATAATTGGCACCTACGCACAAACCGAACTGGCGCATGGCACCAATGTGCGAGGCATCGAAACACGCGCCGACTACGACATTAGAGCTGGTGAATTTGTCCTCAACACGCCCAACCTGGAAGCCTACAAGTGGTGGCCCGGCGGCTGTAAGTGACACAACGATATATATATTCTCTTCCTATTAATGCCACACCACTTTCCACTTTACAGTGGGTCACACGGCCAACCACGCAATGGTCGTCGCCCAGCTCTACGTCTCCGGCAAGCACAAGGGCATCCAAATGTTTATTGTGCCGCTGCGTGATGCGGACACGCATATGCCGCTGCCTGGTGTAGATATTGGCGAGATTGGCAAGAAACTGGGCATGGCCGCTGTCAATCAGGGCTTCCTTGGCCTGAAGAACGTACGCATTCCACGCACCAACATGCTGATGAAGTATGCCAAAGTGGATCGTGATGGCACATTCACCGCCAGCCCAGAGTCGAGGTTAAACTATCTGACCATGGTCTACACACGTTGCCTGATAGTCAACTTGACTTCGATACTGCTGCTGCAGGCAGCCACAATTGCCACCCGATACTCCGCCGTGCGTCGCCAGAGTCCCATTGAGCCCAAGTGAGTAGCCGTACATACCCGCTTGGCTCAACATCTCTCATTCTCGCTCTCTCTTTGACTTCACACAGTGAACCGGAGCCGCAGATCATCGATCATGTGACGCAGCGCTTGAAGCTGTTCCCGGAGATCGCCGCTGGAATGGCCTATCATCTGGCCGCCGAGCACATGTGGGAGCTGTACCATCAGACTGTTCTGGATGCCAATAATGGTAAATTTGATCGGTTGCCCGATATGCACATCCTGTCTTGTGCCCTGAAGGTCCTTTCCACCACCGATGGCTGTGCGGGCATTGAGCGACTGCGTCTGTCCACTGGTGGACATGGCTATCACATTGCCGCCAATCTGAGCAACATCTATGGCTCTGCGGTCGCAGCGTACACCTACGAGGGTGAAAATACGGTTCTCCTGCTGCAGATTGGACGCGCCCTGGTCAAGGCTTGGGCCAGCTACAAGCAGGCTGGAACGCTCTCCTCTTCCTATGCCTATTTTGAGACTTCGATGCGCCTGAAGGAGTTCCCCAAGTGGGACAACTCCTGGCAGTGCATTGTCAGCGCGCTGCAGTATACGGCTGCCCAGTAAGTGGACTGCCTATATTATCCAGAGAGAAACTGATTAACATTTGGTTACTTTTCACTTTTGAATGCAGCAAGACCCGTATTGCTGTTGAGAACCTGACGCAGCGCATCGCTGCTGGCCAGTCCCAAGCTGCGGCAGCCAACAACACGGGCATTGAGCTAACGCGTGCCGCCGAGGTAAGTTCCGGATGCACTTACTGCCTTCTATCTATCAAGACGTTGATATACTAACGAGTAGTTCAACGATGCCAACACTAAAATGTTAATAGAACAAAAATACTACTTATTATGGAGCAAAGATCATTATAACTCCAGCATAAGATTCGAATAGCTCAAATTATAAGAGAAAGGGATAGAAAATTCCTTGTATTCCTAATCGGAACTGCAAGACTAACTTGGCTGATTAAGAAGGTGAGACCCTGAACGGCGTATAACAGAAATTGTCATCGTACAGATTTGATTTCATTTTCAACTGCAATCGGGAACAGAAGCGTTGCGTGAAATCCAGGACACCAAAATATTGCTTGGGATCTAAAAGAAGAAAATAATTAAGTAAATAATTTACAAGGGCATTCGCATATAAGGACATTAATGTACATTTACCACAATTAATATATAATACATTTTCTTGACATCAGGCCTGCATAATCTCAAGGTCAGCTAGTATTGTAACCTTTGGCCAGAAAGAGAGTTAGTAGACGACAGGCAAAGAAGCACATTAAATAAGTCTTATTCATGTGAAGCACATTTTCTAGCTGCATGGTCGCCAATTTGTGTGCCAAACGTTTGTGGGGCAAATCACTGGACCCAAGGCACAGCAGCGTTCCGCGGCTTTGAACAGCGTCTTGGAAAATGTGGTGGAACTGTTCTTGGTGCAGACGGTGCTCAATAATTTGAGTGAGATCTTGAGAGTAAGTTTTACATATTATCCTAATCATAATTTCATTTCAAATGTGATGGATTCTTGTATTTTCAGTTCATCAATTTGACCGATGCTGATCTCAGATCTCTGCAGCAACGCTTGGAGCAGTCCCTGGAGAAATTCCGCCCAAATGCTGTCGCCATCTGTGATGGCTTCGATTTTCACGATCGCGTTCTCAACTCGGTCCTGGGCAGCTACGATGGCAATGTCTATCCCAGACTGTTCGATGCGGCCAAGCGCAGCACGATGAACCAGAAACCAGTGCAGAAGTCATTTGAAAACTATCTAAAGCCGCTGATGAAGGCTAGTTTGTAAATTGTGCAATATTATGGAAATTATACACATAACTGTAAAATCTGTTTGACATTATTAAAGAGTGAAACCGGCATTTAATCAAAGTAATAAAATAATGAACATTATTTTCTGTATTTTATATTTGATATTGCGTAATTTATCAGCATGTTCCAGATGCGATGAATTGCAGCTTTGCCCGTTAAACTTTGAAGTTTGTTTTGCTGCGATTGCCCAGAAATAAGCACTTTAATCGATTTGTTTAAATTAGTTTTATACCGTTTTTATTTAGCAAATCAAAACCAATTTCTCAGTACATTCAGCGCATTTAAAAAACTAACAAACTAAACGCTTACATAATAGCAATAAAAAAAAAAACACATCTTGTAAACTTTTTGAAAACTAAATGTACTCGATGGAGATAGGGGAGATAAACAAATTTAGTACATCTACGAGTACATACATATATATCAAAAAGTTGCAGTTGCGAATTTTTACAGTGTAGAAAAAGTTGGTATTCGTATTCAGAATGCATACAGTTGTTTCTTTTTGTTTTTCTTTGCAATTTGTTAAGTGTGTGAGTAAGTGCATGTGTGTGTGTGTGTGTCTGAGTGTCTGTGTGTATGGGTGTATGTGTGAGTGTGTGTGTGTGTGTAGATTGATATTGCTTATGACAAGAGTTCGATTTTTTTGTTTTTTTTTTTGTTTAAACATTTCTATGCTGTCTGCTTGTATTATGCATGTTTTCATATATTTTAGTTACATATTAATTAATTATATTTGCATTATATTTTATAATTACACACACAATTGATTTAGTTGGCTTAATTTTATGCTATTATTATAATAATTATTATTATAACTTTCTTTTCATAATGAAAATATGGCATATGAGCGTTAAAAATGAAATTTTTCGATTTTTGATTAACAGTTAAACAAATATTGCAAGTAAATTGTTTGCGAATGTCTATGTGTGTGTGTGTGTGTGTGTGTGTGTGTATGTGTGTGGGTACTGGGTGAAGGATTTTTTAACAGTATTGTGTGTGTATGTGTGTGTGTGTGTGATTTCTTTTTGAGGGTTTGTAAACTTAACAATAATAAACTTTTACTATTGCATGTTAATTTTTAAATATTTGTTGCGGTTTTTGTTGTTGTTGGTTTTGTGTTACTTGTACAAATTATAAGCGAGTTTGTCAAAGAGAGACACAGAGCGCAATTTGAACGTAAAGCTAAATAAATGCACAATTGTTGCATGCGTTCATTTGATTTTGATTCTTAGCCATGGAAGAGGAAGCAGTTAAAGTTACAGTTTAAGAGAAGCGTATTTAAACTATAAATTAATCGGTTAGCTGGCGTAACGCAACTAAATTAAATTATACAAATTGTTTTTCTTTGTATTTGTCTGCAGTTTTAATATTAATAAATATTTTTCGTTACTCTTGTAGTTTTTATTTTGTTTTCTTTATTTTTTTTGTTGTAGAAAATAGTAGAAATTTCTCGTGGTTTCTTCTAGTTGTTGTTTTCAGTTTATATTTTCGTTTTGCCAGGAAAATGGTTTTACGCTTCGTTTTAGGTTTGTAGTTTTATTTTTTATTTTATTTATTTTTTTGTTTTTTTGTTGTTTTTTGTTTTGTTTTTTGAATTACTCTAATAATTACATAGTTATGCTTATGTATAATATGTATATAAACTTAAAAACATTTATGCATCAATTCAAATTGTTCAGATGTGCCACACATTTTATTCGGTTTTTGCTCTAAATTTCTATTAAAGTTTTTATTTAAGTTTTTTTTATTGGGCTTTGTGGTAATTGGATTGCAGTTACTTTAATGTGGTTTACAAATTGTCACCGGTTTATTTTTACTTTGTTGCCATAGAGTGACATCCAATTACATAAGAGTGTGTTGTGTATTCAGCTAACATATGTTGTAATAATATGCACGAAATATGCACGAAAAATATTCATTATCGTTTTTGTTTTATCTCGTTTCTTTCATATAAATGAAGCGCTCACATATATTTAGATGTGTGTGTATGTGTGTGTGTATGTATTTTATTGTTATTAATTTTTTCGCTCTACTCATTATATTCATAATTAATTTGCTTAATTTTGCCCGCCCTTATATTTGTTTTTGTTTTACTATTTATATATATATATGTATATATATATATATGTATATATATATTTATATATAATATTAATTTTTGTTTTTTAATTTTCGCGTGATTTACTTTGTTTTTATATAGTATTTGATATTTTCTCGGTTTTATCTGTTGATCTTGTTGTATTACACAATTCGCTTAAAATTTACTTAATTCGAAAAGTTTGCACACACAAACACACACACACACACATTCTGTGTGTGTGTGTGGGTGTAAGTGTGTGGACACATTTAACTTACAGGTAAGTTTTGAAAATTTTTTTCAATTTTTTGTTTTGTTTTTTTGTTTTTTTTTATCTGTTTTTTTATTTTTGTTTGTTACCCCTCACGAATAAATTGTGTGTTGTCAAGAGTTATTTGTTGCTGTAGCTGTTGTGTGTTTTTAGTTGCTTTGTAGATGTTGTTGTTGTTGTTGATGTTATTGTTGTTGATGTTGTTGTCGCTGTTTCCTACCACAACTGAGCAATTTCGCGCAGTGTATTTAGCTGAGTTTCTCTCTTCTTCCTTCAACCGAAATCAAACCAGTGCCAATTGCTATTGACTGCCACGCCCACATTCTGGCTGCTACTCCCCCTGCTCCAGATCAGCTTAATACCTGCGCGCTTGGCCATTATCTCAGGCGTAGAACTCACGGTTATTCGCATTTTTCGCATACGAGTTGTTGGCAGGCGAACGCTTTGGCTCGTCGAGCGCATAGGATCCTTCGTCCTTTTTCCGCATGCGATACACGATGAACATGACAACGAGTATGGCACACAGCAGGCCAACGACGGCGCCACCGATAACAGCTATAAATTTGGGTTAAAAGAAATGAATTAGTTCTGGCACCAAAAACATACAAATAAAATGTTTGCAACAATTGAATTAAATTTTAATTCATTTATTTAACATTCCATTTGTTCCATTTTTTGTTGTAATTAATAACTCACCAGCCAATATGCCAGGCTGCGCAAAGAAACTTGTCGTGCGATCCGTGTCGTCCATGATGATCACGTCGCCGCTGTTGGCGGGCGTGTGTTCAACTATCTTTGTGTCTGTCGGCTGACTGTTGATATTGGTGTTGGGGTCCAATTCTTGGACGTTCTTGCGCGTGTCGCTGTTGCCACCCGCTGCAAGAAGGTAATGGATTCCACATTTATGTTACGTATATAATTAAATATGCATGATTTAGTTGGTATCGTTGTTATTGTTACGGTTATGCGATGACGTGCAAAACACAAAGAGTTACGCAATACATATAACCAGTATCCAGAGACTTCAGTCATGTGTGTGGTTGTGTGAGTGTTTGGTGATTCGAGTGCGTGCGTGTGTGTGTGAATTATGTGTCTAGATGTGTGTTAATTATATATATGCAATATGTACAAGGCCTTGCAGCGTTACATTAGTTAGTTAGTTCAACTGCGCCTAGCTACGAATAAGAGCTAACAATTTCTATGGCTAACTACGAAGTCTTACAATTAATTTGAATTGGATTTGTCAAATAGACAAGAAAAGACTAAACCAGATTATCCCCACAACTGCAGCTCTTGTGCCCCCAGTTTGTGACTCTTGTTGACCCAGTTGGCAGCGCTTTTATGTTTAATTTGCATATTTCAGCGCAACTTCGAACAACTTTCCGACTTTTGTACGCTCGTAAACACCTGACTAAAGATGATTAATGCCACTTAGCAATGAAAACAAATTATTTTTAATTAATTTAATTGACATTTGCATAACAGGCCAAACAGGCTCTAATTGTTTGTGTGTGTGTGCGTGTGTATTGTTTCCTTGTCGAGCATTGGATCCCATTAGCAGCAGGTCAAAGATTCACAGGAAATTAACTTAAGACAAATACACACACACACACACACACGCAAACAAATATGTGTATATTGCTTAGTTAATCCTTGAACTGTACATCCTTGTATAAACAGAATGTGTGTTTGTGTGTGAATATGCAAGGGTTGTTCGTTGTGATGCTTAGCAAGCCATTTCAAAGTTGTATCATTTTTCAAATGAATTTATTTTTAAATTGAATATTCCATTGTGCATTTGAATAGTCAACAAGTTAATGGAACTGCCCTCGTTTATGTGTCGGGGTCTATTTTGTGCGCTGAAGCGCTAATTGAATTATAAGTCGCCATTTAAGCAAGGATAAGTAATGCCATTTAGCAGATGACAGAACTGAGACGGAGCTCCTCTAAATGTATAGAGCATTAATGAGCATATTCTTAGCGAAATAAGCCAAATTTCCTATTGTACACTTCACTTGAAAGTAAAACTAAAGCATTGAGAACTGGGCGTGCCAAAGGCATTAAATATTTGATTTGGAATGCGAACTGCAAACAGCTGCTGCTGCTGCTGCCTGCTGTTTGCTATTTGCTGTCAACAGTGTCTATTGCAAGTCAAAGGAGCTTGCAGGACTATTTGACTGTTTCTTGATTGAAAAATGCACTTTGCACACAGTGCACAGCTCCTCAGCGCACTTCTAGCCATCCTTTCTTTCACGAGATTTGATTTTAAATTGCTGCTATGACAGTTGTTCTGTGTGTGTGTGTGTGTGTGTGTTTATAACTTGCCTTTGACAATCAACGCTTTATAGTGCTTTTGGGCACGCCCACATCAATATTGCTGGGCGCACACACACACACACTCACTTACAAACACACACAAGGAAGGACTTAACGTCAGTGTGTCGTTCGAGCAACAAACAACTTTGACAACTGCCTCGCAGCTAAGCGGGTCACACGGAGCCAAGGTGCCAGCCAAGGGCGTGGCACAATTTGGTTGGGGGTGTTGTGGGTGGTGGGTGTTTTAGCAGATCACTGAGTTGGCAGCGTTCCCAAAAACTCCTCAGTTTCAGTTTCCGACTCAGTTTGTGATTTTTTCTTGTGAAGTGGCGCTCTGAAGTGTTTTGCACTTGATGCCAGCCAGCGCAGCTTTGTGATTTCTTCCAGAAGCTCAGAGCTGCAGACTGTAAATCTAATGTTTTTCATTGAGTGTGCGAGTTGATGTAGCTGCGTGTGTGTTTGTGTGTATGTATGTGTGTGTGTGTTAATGGAACTTTACCACCTACGATTGCGAGCAGCAGATTCGTGCGGCTTAAAATGCCAGCCAAATGGCAGCCGTTGATTGAGTGGCTTTTCTGACTGCTTGGTGGCAGGCAGACAGACAGACAGACAGACAGGCTGACAGACAGGCAGTCAGCCCTTTAGCCAAATCGATTGTTTGTTTGTTTGTTTGTTTTTCTTTGTGCCACTGACTTATCAGTTCGAGTGACATAGCTGTAGTCATTAATTAATGCCCAACTTTAAATTTAAAAACCATACCCAAGCCAAAAGCTAACCCTAAAAGTGATTGGCTATACGATTTGGAAAGTTAACCCTTGTGGAAAATAATCAAAAAGTTTTTTGCCCGTCAGCCTCAAGCATGGATTAAAATTGAGTGTTTTAGTTGAATGAGGATAGAAATGGTGAAATGTATGATATGTTCTATGTATATGGATGGATATATTGTAGGTATTTTGGGGGGAGGGAAATGTTGTAGCTATGTATTGAGATGGAGTACACCCGAGACAAGGGCAACGCGTGGATTGAAACGTGGATGGATAAAGAGTGAGAAAGACACACACAGAGAGAGAGAGAGAGAGAGATTGCAGCAACAGCCGTGAAGACGCCTAAATATAAACTTAACTTATATTCGAAGAATAATTCAAACAATTAAAGGAAGGCATTATAAATACATGACTTATAAACTGAGAGGTTAACATATATATATATATATAGATAGATATTGAAATGTGCGCAATAATAAATAACAAAAACCAAAAAGTGTCTAAAAAACAAATAACAAAAAAACGCCACATAAACAATACAATGAAAGGAAAAGGATGTTACAAAATCCAAAACGAAAGGAAAGGAAACGCCACGATAACAAAGCAAATGCAAAAAGCATAATAAACGTAAAACAAGGTACAAAACAATAATAGAATAGAAATGAATAAAGGAACAAAAAACTGACGCAAGATGCCGCCGTGCTGAATGCCGTCTTCGTTCTCGGCACTGATCTCCGTGTACATCTCGTCCTCGTCCTCATCTACAGCATCAATGTCATCGCTCAGACTGAGTGTGTGATTTGTCGGCTTGATTTCGCTCTCGGGATGCGGATCAACCGGATGATTGTCATCATCATCACCATCGTCATCATCATCATCATTGTCGTCGTCGTCGCCATCTTCATTATCGCCATCGCCACTGCCTTGGAACGTATCCTCCGTATCGAAGGCATCGTCCTCATCCTCAGACTCGTGCAGTGGAATCGTGCGAGGCGACGTGGGTTGATTGGATGCTTGTGGTGTTGAGGAGTTTGTGCTGGTGGTATTGGAGTTTGGATTGGAGGCAACGGGTGTGCTTGATGGGCTCGCTGATTCGCCTGTAGTGCTGGAGATGATTGGGGGTGTGGCTGGGGTGGTGCTACTGGTGGCTGTTTGTGTTGTGGTTGTTGTTGATGCTGTTGTTGTTGTTGTTGTTGGTGTGTGAGCTGCTGGATATAAAGATGTTGTTGTTGTTGTGTGTAAGTTATTATTAATGCTATTTAGATGATGATGGTTGTTGTTGTTGTTGTTGCTGTTGTTCTCGTTGCTGTTGTTGTTGCTGTTGCTATTGTTATTGTTGTTGTAATTGCTAATTAATATTGCTGGATTGATTGGGTCTAAAATGGGCGAAATGGTTAATGTGCTTGAATTGGATGTATTGGTATTGGTATTGATAGTGGTTGTTGTTGTGGTTGCTGGGGTTGTTGTTGTTGTTGTTTCTGTAGTGTTTGTGGATTTGTATTTGGAAGTGGTAGAAGAAACGTTGGCATTGGCTATAGTAGTTGTAGTTAGACTAGCTTGATCTTTACCGATTGTGCTGATGTCACTACCACTGCTGATGATGCCGTTGTTGTTGTGGTTGTTGTTCTGGTTGTTTGGATTGTTGTTGGCGTTGGTGCTACTACCAATGATTGTGCCACTATTCGCTTGATGATTATTATTATTATTATTATTGATGTTGAGATTGTTATTATTATTGTTGCTGTTGTTGATATCGATTTGATTATGATGGTTGACTCTACTCGAGATGAGGTCGTTCTTGTTGTTGTTGTCGTTCGAGTTATGCTTACTATTTGTGTTGCCAATGTTCTGAACGCGCGTATTGTGCGAGCTCGAATGATGATCGATTATGGCGTCCTCGTCATCGGGTCCAAAACCAGAGCCAGAATAGTCCGGTTCCTTTTCTAGATCATCGTGTATCTGCGGCGAGACAAAGAGAGTAATTTAATTTAAAACTGCGAGTAAAGTTGACCAAACAAAACAATTACAATAAAACAGAGACTTCTTATTCGTAATACTAAACTTAAGAAGATCTGAAAATATCTTGTACTTATATATATAAAAATAAATATTTAACAGTGACAGATGCTGATGCTTGCAACTGCAATTGCAAAATCAATGTACATTTTGTATCTCTGCGAAAAAGAGTATAAAATCTTGAGAATTACTACCTGTTTTCAAGGTGGAACAATAAAAGTTGCCTGCTTTTGTGCGCAACAAATGGCAACGATTTGCATTGAAAATTATGCCTGTGACAAGCAGCAGCGAACACAATGGCCCCAGAGCTAGAGCTAGAGCGAGAAGCGATGGAGGGAGGTGGGGGCGTGGCACAATGGCCACCATTGCGACTCGTGGGACACATTTATATGGCTATTGTCTGACAGCCGTGCCTTGGTGGTTGGTTTGACTGTTGCGAGTGTGGTTTCCATGCGGCGCTCGTGCGGTTTTTTTGGGTAACGAAACAAAAACACCAAAAGCCAAAAATACAAATAGAGATACACAACACACACACACACAAACAACAAACACACACACACACACACACACAAACAACAAACACACACACACAGAAAAACGGCACAGCAGCAACAAACTGTGACCAATGCCAATTGTCATGGGCACATCTGTGGCAGAGGCTGCTGTCCTCAGCGCTTGTTTATTTACTTT
This sequence comes from Drosophila nr. perissopoda 5 BK-2023a, assembly GCA_035044105.1. Taxonomy (NCBI): domain Eukaryota; kingdom Metazoa; phylum Arthropoda; class Insecta; order Diptera; family Drosophilidae; genus Drosophila; species Drosophila nr. perissopoda 5 BK-2023a. Next base: position 1,735,654 of record JAWNMK010000267.1, read on the forward strand.
AATTTTGTCGCCGTTTGCTTTTTGCCACATAAAAACAGCACAAGACAAAGGACAAAAAGGACAAACGAGCAGCGAGAAGTCAGCCCAACAAGGCACAAGCAGCCATTGCCACGGGCAGCTTAATTGAATTTGTTCACGCGTTATGAAATGCCAAAATGTTTATGTTTATCTTTATAAGTATGTACAATGTTCAACTTGTTCGACCGACACTTGTTAGCACCAAACGCTCCAACTCCAGGTTGATTGCAAAAACAAACCCAAGAATTAGAAGCAGCCTACACATTGTGACCATTAAGGAAGCCATTATATCAGGGCGTTAGTCGCAGCTGCTTAACCCAGAGATATTCTGTAAGGAGAGAGCTCTGTCTCCGCCCAAACATTTAGCAAAGATGCCTCACTATACTTCAATAGGATAAAGTCTAGGAGGCGACCTTCGGCACAGACAACATCATTATTGTAAACAATTTGTTCACTATTGTGCACCACACTCTGCTCCGCTGGGATAACTCAAATAACTGTCTCTGCATTTGATTATTCTCTGTTTAATCAAGACCTTTTTATCCCTTTAACTTAATTGAAATTTTATTTCTAATCTTGTTTTCGATATTTAAAAACGTTTCGATTCCATTTTGAAACAAATAAAAATAAGACTTCGCTTTTGGTTGCCTCAATTGCTAAAATAATTTTATAAAAATGGTTCCCAAAAGCATTTTCAGTTTTTATGATGACATTATAATTAAAAACGGTCTTTTACAGCGCAAACATAAACCACTTGAGTGGCATAGTCTTAAGCGTTAATGCTAACTGAAATATTTAAGGTTTAAGGGATGTAAATTAATTTTATTTACAACAAAAAAACAAGCAAGAATACAGTTATAGTATTAGTTTTTTGCACACTCAAATGTAAGCATGCGTAAAAGTGCTCTCATTTCATGTGGCTGGCACAGATCAATATTGAAATATATATATTTCGGCTATAGCTTTGTGGAACTAAGGAAATTTGTACAGTTGATCAATAATATGTAAATGTAGAAACATCAAATGAAATCCTGTAAAAGTATGGATTTTATTGCTATCGAATATTGATTGAAATTTAAAACGAGGGCAGTTAAGTGAAGAGTACTGTATACTGGTGTATACTTATATTCCTAATTTGAAGTCTGTAGTCTAATAGTCTCTGAGATTTGCGTGCTCATACAGACGCATAAAAGGACATGATGATCCCGATAGGGATCGGAGATGATTCCTTTTGCGTGTTACTTTTCCACAAAACCATTATATCCTTTTTATACATTTTTAATGAGTTCAGGGTAAAAGAACATTGAGTAATAAATTCGACTGAAACACACAAAAGTTGGCTGTGAATGTAGTCGACTTAATAACTCACTAAAAAAAATCCTGCTTGGATACTTTCAAGGAGTGCGTGAGTGTTTTGTGATGCTAAATTGGCACTGCGCATTTGTGTCTCATTAATAAAACATTAGCAACAAGCTCGCCGCACAACGAAGGAAGCGCAGCATTTAATTCAATTTATTTTTATTTCTAGGCAGCAGTCGAGACGACTTTGAAGCTAAGCATATGTATAGACACACACTCGAAAGACTCTCATACACACACACACAACACACGCACTTGGGACAAATTGAAAGTACACAAGCCAGCGGCTAAGCAAAAAAAAATTAAAAAAAAAGAAAACTCAATGCAAAACATAAAATGATGGTGAAAATTTGTATATCGGTTTTTATTTATACGTTTTTTCCGTTGTTTTTATTTCGTTTTCCGCATTTTAATTAAAATATATACGCCGTTTTGCAAAATTTGTAGCATTGTGTATACGCAGTGCGGGCCGCATTTTTATGACACTCATAAATTTATACACATGTAAACCCACACACACACACACACACACAGACACACCGGAGTTTTGCTGCATTTGCGTATACAAATAATTTGGTCAGAAGTGGCTCATAAAGTATAACAAAATGTTCGCCACATTTGGGTTTTTCTCGTACGTTTCGCGTCTTTTTATTGTACCCTGAATTCAAATAAAAGGTTTCAAAACGGGTATAAGGAAATGCTGCAAAACAAAGTGAGACACAGAAAACTTCGACTTGCACATTAAGTTTATTGATTTGTATCGATAACTACTACAGTTTCGCCGATATGCGCGAAAATCGATTAACGATATTAATAAAATAACTCTTTTTATGTTGATATAATTATCTAATCTGATTCTTAAATGTTTATAATACGTTACATATGTTGTCTGCCGTACTTCAGTAAACACGTTTATAGCCAATCAAGATAAGGGGTATCTTCTAGTCGAGCACTCTTGGCTGAAGAAAACTTACTTGTTGTGCTTTGTGTGTTTTTGTAATTCGGCAACTGTCTGCCCCATATTCTTGGCGCTTGCTGCATGCTGGTGGCACAGTTAATATAAAACGTTTTTCAAATACCATTTTTAGCTCCCCTGCACCTGCACCTGCCCCTGCCCCTGTCCTTGTCCCTGTCCGGCCCAACTCGTTGTCGCCGTTGCCACTTGATTTATGCAGCAATTAGCAGCGGGGCGTTGCTTGTGGATGTGTCACGACCTTAGTTTAGCTTCACGTGGCTGTTGCAACTATAATTACCTTGTTGCCAGCTGGCTGCCTGTCTTTTGGGCCACACTTTTAGCCTACTTTGCGGCGGGCTCGCCTCTACTCTAAAATGAGCTCGATAAGCATGCAAGTCTAAACTTGCTTAAGCGACTGATTTAGGTCATGGCTCTTTGGGCTGATTGCTGTCTTTCTGGCCTAATTATAATCGATAAATTTTTGCAGGTGCGGCTGCAATAAATTGCTTAGTTAATAAAACATGAGCTGTGTGATGCGGCGATGCTGCGGTGCTGTGGTGCGATGGGGCAGCTGATGCTGCAATGTGGGTCATGCATGAATTTAAATGATGTCATTGAAACGTTTCATGTTCCCAGCTGCTGCCACCTGCAACAGAAGAAGAAGAAGAAACAGGAAAAAAGCCAGCAGCTGCTGCCGCTCTTAGTCCGCTTAATCGCGCCTGACTTTAACATTTGTCGCATTAAATTTGCATATGTTGCAGCAGCGACTGCAACTGCAACTGAAACTGTCACAGCTGCTGGGTGGCGTATGCTCGACTGCATTCTCCAACTTATATATGACATATGGAATATGCTAACCAACCAACCGACACTTATGAAATATGTAAATGCTCATTGCCAAGTATTTCATATAAAAACTTCATGTCGAGTTGGAAAAGTGTTTAAGGATTTTTTCCACGTCGTGTTCGTGACTTGTCCAAAAGTTTCATTTCAACTTGCTTCAACTTAAAGTTTTGCAAGCCAAGTGCAAAACTTTGCAACAAGAAAAAAATATTAATGAAAAAATACAATGTACAAAAAATATAATGAAATTCTTTGCGCGAATGAAAACAACAAAAAAAAAAAAAACAGCGTCAATGTAACTAAAAAAAAAATAAAAGAATAACAAAAAAGTGCATAAAGAAGCAGGCAACAACCTTCAAGCATAATGAGCGCTAAAAAATTGTGTCAGCTCAGATGAGGTTCAACTTTGGTGCACTGCTAATGGGGGTGGCTGGGTGGTGCGATGCTGCGACAGTGGGATGTGCTGCAAGCCTTATGCATAAACAACAAGTCGCTGTGCAACCAACCGAGAGGAAAACGAATAAAAAAAGAGGTATCATAAAATTGTACCAAGGTTTGCCGCCACAGGCAGAAAAATACTATTACGACCCCATAAAAACTGATATATACTAGTCTCAACCCAGAAACTGTAAACTGACAGAACCATTCGGATTCTTCAAATGAAGTAAGTCATTTATGAAAAAGAGGCAGAGATATTCATCTTTGACTCTCGTGTAGTATTTTGGCATTACTTTTATCTTAAATTAAATTAAGTTTCTTTTTACTTAAGAATAAACAAAATATCACAAATAAGATATAATTAAATGCTGGAGAACTCATTTGGGACTAGTAGAGTAAGTAAATATAAATATTTCGATTAAGGTTCGTTGACGTAAAACGATTAAAATAAATTGGCATAAGCAATAAAATTAAATGGAAAAAACATATATCCGACAGTAGTATAGCTATATATAGGTTGCTCATTTACATTTGTAAATAAAGCCTTTGCACGTTCCATCTGGGGAAATATAAAATACAAAATAAAATAATAATTTAGACGATAATCTCATGATATTTGGCGAACCTTCAATTAAGTATGCAATCTATTTGCTGGCACTTGAAGCCAATTTAAAGGAACTCTTCCAACTTTACTCGCTCCTATTCCCTTGGGGAACGTAATTTTTCTTTAGGTAGTCACTTGTCACTTGTAACTCGCAACACAGCCCTCATCACTCCTCCGCATCCCCTTCATCGTTGGTTGACTATGAGGCAAGTTCTTCTCGTGCATAATTAATGCGTGCGAAATTCAATTTTAAGTGTGTGCTATTTTTATACGCAGAGCCCAAAGGGATCTGTTTTTCTCTTTGTCTTTTCTGTTTCTCGAACTCTCACACACACAGACAGACAGAACAGCTATCCGCCCTTACTCAACCCTGCCACATTTTACTTGCCAAATTCTAGCCCAAGGGCTCACGGAAAGATTTACAAAATAAATTGAGGCTAAGCACAAGGCAATTTCAATTGCGATGGGTTTGTTGCTGTTTCTATTTCTGTTTCTGTTTCTGTTTCTATTTCTGTTTCTGTTTCAGTTTCTGGCTTCGGTTTTCGGTTTTGGTTCTGTTGTGTTGTTGTTTATGGAGACGCATGAAAATGCTGTGCACAAGTTTCTGTGGAAAGTTTTGGTTGTCAGCTGACAGGCGCAAGTGGTCTGTTGCAAGTGGCTCGAGTTGGCCGAGTTAACAGTAATTTGTCGCTTTGACCAGTTTGTTGTTGGCTGTTGTGCCTGCTCTTGTTGCAACAGTCGGTTCAGTTGGTTTGTGAAACACACATGCAACAACAACTTCCACAATGGGCAGCAGCTAAAACAACATACAGAATTTCCACAATTTTTCACTGCTATTTGTTTTTTTTTTGTGTGCAGGAAATGCTTTTTGCAAAAGTTTTGTGCAGTTTTGCAAATGTGGCCCTTTGCCCCAGCAGCAGCAAACCACAAGTGAGCTATGCGTTTGGGCCTTTTGAATTCGGCATTTACTGCATTCGGCCAGTTCAATTACAGCCAAAGTTCTGAGCCAGTGGCCAGCTGCCAGTTGGCCATCAAATTCTAATTTATTTACATGCATTTTCCCAGAGTTCGGTTGCTACTGCTACAACGCATTTTGTGGCAAGGATATCTGAAGGCTTATTTGCCATCTCTCTCTCTCTCTCTCTCTCTCGCTCGTTTTATTTCACTGTTCAGTTCAGTTCAGTGCAGTTGTTGGCCCAGTTAGCATTTAGTCTACTCTGCTCCAAACAGGGAACCGAGAATATTGGTTTGGTATCTATTTGATATTTATCATTTCATGGGCATCAGAGCATTACGCAGTCGGCAATACACAAACAAGCTTTCAGCTTGATTCCATTTTGGTCTTCTTATTTTTTGTTTTGATTCTCGTTTTCTATTTGCCAATTGGCCATTTACATTTAGATTAAGGCCTAATGCAATCAAGTGACCAGCATATATGCATAAGTATGTGTATATTTTTCAAGTATTGCAGCTAACCCATTTCTATTGGGTTTTTGGGTTGCCCCGTTTGGCTTACATCCAATTTGCATTATGCGCTTCCCCATTTGCACCCTGCTATGCAAATAATTGTGTTTTCAAATGCGCCCAGCAAATTGAAAAACTTTTCGACAAGTTTTGGACCAACAGATAGACCCGAATATCAGCTGAATGTTAAAAGTTCGCGGAAATGTTGTTGTTTTATTTTTTCCACAGCTAAAGAAAACTTTTACTGTTCCTGCTCCACTCGCGATAACAATGCGTGTTTTGTTGTTGCAACAAGTGCTGGCACGGCCTTGCAACAACAAAAGTTACCGACATAGTTCTAAGCGAACTCTTTGTTGCGTTATGCGCTGTACTTAATTTGAAAGCGGTTTTCTTGTAGTAAATGTGCTATGAAATGATTACTATTTATTATTAAACCCGACTGATTAAAGACTTAACAATGGATTAATTAAAAGAGAAGAAAGAATGGCTCTCTAAGGTATGCCTTGCAGATCAGATTGCAATTGCCGACCTCAAAGTTCAACAATAAATTTAAAATGAAAATCCTTCCGATCGTTCCTATGAAAGATAGTGGTTATAGTGGTCACTTTGTTAAGGATAAATTGTTAAACAAAAATGTATTTCATACAAGGGAGTTGTAGTTTCTACGGCAGTTATACTATATAGCGATAGGACCCAACCGGATCCAACTACGACATATATACTGCTTGCAGCCAAAAGACATATCTAGTTAGCATAGACGCAAATAGACAGACGGAAATGGCTATATCGAATCGATTAGTGATGTTCGTTGAGGTATCCTTTCGAATTTGAATACCCTCAACAGGCTTGATTGCTGCTAGGTCGAGTTGTAGTCGAGTTGCATTCGCAGTAGTTTCATGTCTTTTATGCAAGGTATGGGCATCTAAGATATATTGTATATAGGTGGGTGGTGCAACTGTTGCGGTTGTTCTAATTGTTAATGTTATTGGGGCCGCTGTTCTGCATTGGCATAATTTGGCACTTAATTGGCAGTTGGTTGCAGTTGCCGTTGCCGTTGTCGGTTGCCGTTGTCGGTTGCCGTTGTCGGTTGCATTTGCCTTTGCCTTTTCTGTTCCATTGGCTGCTTTCAGCCAATGTCAGCATCGCTGCACATTTATCAGGCTCAGGCTCGAGCTGTCAGCGACTCGCGGCCAGAGTGGGGGCTTCTGAGACGGGGAGGGGAGGGGTCTGCTGTCGTTTCCGTTTATGGTATAATTCACTGTTAAGTTTGCTGCTGTTGTGCATCTGTATTCTGCTGCTTTCGCTGTGAGTTCTTTGTAATTTTAACACACACACACACAAATGCATTATATGTAAATATACATATATATATATATGTATAGGTGTGTATATTTGTTTTATATATATGTATGCGTTATTTGATGGCGTGCACGTCGACCGGAAAGCGGAAATACACAAATTTGCGCATTCAATGCGAGACTTTTGTGTTTGTTCTACTTTAATTTCATCACGTGCTTCTTTTGGCAATGTCTTTGGCTTATTGCTGATGAGCTGCGCTCTGCGCATTTGATTTATCTGATGGATTTTTTTCTCTGTTTTATGTATGCTTGGCTGCTTGTCTGTTTGTTTGTTTGTCTGCTGTTCTTATGCTTATTGCCCAGACTTGAAATTTGCGGCTTTAATCGCTCGTTTTGAGCTTTTAATGCGCTTTTCGTGTTGCTCCACTCAATTTTCGTATAACGTGATTTGTTGCTGCTGCCTCCTTGAGTCCAACAATTTTTGCCAACGCAGCATCTACATCATTACGAGTAGCATCATCATCATCATTTGCTTTGCCTGGTATTTATGGTGCTGTGTTGAGCTGGGTTGTTTGTTGCTCATCAGCGAACAGAAAATCAATAACCGCACCCAAGGCACGCGTCGACGTTTTGTTTCACTTTTTTTTTTTTTTGTATTGCTTTGCCCCATTGACCATTTTGTATGTTGTCGCACCTCTCTAGCTTACCATCGCGCTCTCGCTCTCTCTCTCTCTGTCTCTCTCTCCCTCTCTCTCTCGCGCAGCAAATAATAAAAATACTGTCAGTTATACTTTATATTCTTTTTATGCGTCGCATTGAATTAGGCTAGCATGAATCATGAGCACAAATAGCAAGCAAAATATCTAAGGGAGAGAACAAGAGCAAAGGCAAGCAAATTTGCCAACTTCTTGCAAGCAGTCACAGTTGCTGGGCAACTTTTAAGGGCGGCGCCTAAAAGTATGCCACGCATTTAATTGCAAGCAGCGCAGCATTAAATGCAATTTATGTGGCGCATCCTTTGAAAGCTTTCAACTTGTTAGCTCAGCGCTAATTGAGGCAGCAGATGATGCTACTGCTGCTGCCGATGCTGCTGTGCTTCCAACTTAGGGCATAATTAATCCCCTTTATGGGTTAACGGAGCCCATCCCTTAGCCACAAAAACATTAAATACAGACTCCGACTTGGGAATGGGTGCCTTTTCTTTTGCCCTTTTCCTCTGGCTTATCAAAAACCATCAAAGACCTAAGGCGCTGGGGTTTGAATCGATAAATGCTACATTAGCTTAAATTATACTTGGCTGCGACTGCCACTGCCCGTGTCCCAGCCCAGCTTCACCTGCCCAATCCATCCGTGTAATAAGTAATTTGCATGCACAATCAAGAGAGCCAGGAGTGGATGAGACTTTAACGCATAAGCTGCACACACTTTGCAGCTAATAAGACAACATTTTTAATACACATATCTTCGCAACTCCTCCTCCTCCTCCCCCTGCCAAGCAATAAACTTGACAGCATATGGGCGTGGTCCCAGCAAGATATTAAAGTTGCTGCTGCATTTTAATTGAGTCGCCAGAGACGCGACTTAATGTGTGCTTGTGCTGCTGCTGCTACTGCTACTGCTGCTGCTGCTGCAAATTATGTGAGCTAAAAGCAGCAACTAAGGGAAGGGGAACAGGGCAGACTCCCACACACACACACACACACACACACACACCTATAAAGAGCAGAAGTAAAAGAAGACTTGACTTGAGTGCCATAGCACATCATTAAAATTGTAATGCACTTCCCCACTTCCCCAGCGCACACAAGCTCTCTGCTCCCTGCTCCTCCTCCTCATTCTCCTAGTCTACCTCCTCGGCAACAATGCAACGGGGTGTGGCTTTTGCAAGCTGCTCAGTCAATTGCGAGCGCTTAGAAGTGTTTCGCTGAGCAAAGGACATGACGGAGCAGCAAGAAGCATTTTCTCTCGCGGCTGATCGACTGTCAGATGAGCTGTAAATAATTGCATTTAAATGCTGCTTGCTCAGCAAAGAGTTGGCAATAAATTATTCATGTCGACTCACAGGTCAAATGAGCTGTGAAGCTTTCCTGCAAAAAATACCATATCTGAAGAAACATTGCTTTTGACAGAGGGTTTCAAATTACGAATGTGAAGCAGGATTAAAATACATATGCTTTCATCAGTACACATTGCTGAAAAGGTCTCTCTTTCGTGAAATGTTTTGCATTTGCGTACACTCAATTATTTAGTTTCACTTACGGGTATTCAGCTACCGAAACGTGACCTTGCCACCGTTGCAATACGCTTGCTTAATGCCTGCTCCGAATGTTATCCGCTTACGTAGCAATCCTCTCGCAGCAGGTTTTCAATTGAATTGCTGAATTGGTTGAGAGTTGGGCAACATTTAAAAAGCAGGTAACAAGGACGCTCGTTAAATTCAACTCACGCAAAACATAATTAAAATATAAATTGCTATTGATGCACTTAACATTTGTGTAAGCGTGGCATACAGCAACACACACACAGACACACTCACACACACAGTCATTCATTAGTTTTGCATTCATCATTTATTGATGCAAATATTTTGACAGCGCATTGTTTGACTAATGAATGCGAACCGCATTGTTGTGGCTGCTGTGCTCGTGTGTGTCTCGATGTGTGTGCGTGTGTGTGTGTGTGTATGAGTGCGAGTATAAATAAATGGATCTGTGCTCATCTGTATGTGTGGCTGCTGTGCTCCGCTCTGCGGTTGCATTCAAATAGAAGGCCACACAGTTCAGATGGTGGGACAGACAGAGGCTGCTTCAGTTGCAGACTCAGGTTGTATGCCCCATGCAATCAACGCTCTTACTGCACGTATGCAACAAATGTAATTAACTTGCAAGCCACAGCAACATTTTGTGGCATGTTGCTTCTGCAGTAGCAGCATCTGCTGGTTGAGCACAGAGCTGAATTATTCATGGCATTAAGACGGGTTGCTTGACCTAGCAGCAAGCAGTAAGCAGCAAGCAGCAAGCAGCAAACAGAGCCTTCAAGGAGATTGCAGCTCTTAGCTCGTAGCTCTTAGCTCTTAGCTCTTAGTAAATGCCAGCAGCAAGTTCAACAAACTGCCTCACGTTGAACAGCCTAAAAGCAGGCAACACACGAACATATACTCAAGTGTGCGGTTACCTGTCAAATTGCAATGTCGACTTGAACGACAAATGGCCTTTTGAAAAAGTGGAAAGAAATAAGAAGAATTTTCCGCAGTCAGAGAAACACTAATCGCCCAGGGAGAACGAAATTGTGTCCCAAAGGCTGCTCAAGTAGCAAGTGGAAAGCAGAAGCACAACCAAAGCAGGAGCACAGAGAGAGAGAGAGAGAGCTTTGAGCTATGCCCAAAGTGGATGCAGCAGAAACATCTCAGAATGCTACCCACTGACAAAGCACCAACGACTAACTGATACACTTTGTCAGTTTCAGGTATAATTGGCCATATATTTGAGCTATGTGAAACTTCAAGTTATCTTATATTAAAAGATAGGCTCGAATTGGTTCAGAATCGTAAAATAGACGTTAAATATTCTGTTAAATTCTACGGTTTCAAATTTCTCAGCTGACTTAGCGGATGCTGTAAGAAGAAGCTGAAGAATACCGACGGGATTCGGACTATATCAGAGTGTAAAATATATTATATTAAAAAAAAAATCAATGGACCTAATAAAATACATATTTAAATTATAAAATGAAGTCACCAACCCATAAACAATATTAAAGTTAAAGAACACTTTTAAAGAACTAAATCAAAATAGTTAAATAAATGAGATATCTGTAGAAACCGCAGGCAGCGATGTAATGTTCCACTATTATTGCTAAAATTTCAACTATCAAATTGTACTTGCAGCACTTGCGGCTGAAATGAGTTCCTTCAGTGATGAGGAATGCAACTCTGAGGAAGTACCTGGACTCCACTCCACTCCACTCCACTCAAGTCGAGTCCAGTTCAGTCAAGACGAATTCGTAGTTGCTGAGCGAATCTCCTGCCCTAGAATTACTTGTTTGGCTGACTGACTTACTGACTGTCTGTCGTTCTTTCAAGTCCAGTCGGAATTGGAGTTTTGCGCACTAATTGAAGTGGCTGCGGCAGCAACAATTGCAGCAATGGGGGAATCATTAAAAGTGCTACGTTTGATTTTAATTATAACTAAAGCACCTCCCCGCGCCCAAATCAATGTGAATGCTAAGCAGCCACATCAAAGTGACGAGAAATCAATTATTTAGGGCACTAGGATCGGGATTCAGCCAAAATCAAATTATAGCTGCTGTCTACGACTGGGTCTGGGGTCTGTGCTTAAAGTTTCGCGTGTTATGTGTTTGAAATTTTATGGCCTACTTTGCAGCAACAAATTGTCGTAAAGTTAAGCGAATTTATTGTCATAAATTATGCAGCAGAAAAAGTCCCTAAAGGAATCCGACAAACCAAGAAAAGGGGACGCGACAAAACAATGCGCATAAAAAACACACACAAAATGGCGACGAGGACGCAGACAAAAAATACAACTTCGACAATGACTCTTCGCTTGACTTCCAAAATGATATGCCTTGATGTTATAGTTGTTGTAGCAATTGTTGTTACTCCTGTCGTTGTTGCTGCTGTCGTTGTTGTTGTTGTTGTTGTTGTATCGTTAATTCAATCTACATGCTTGTCGCAAACATCTCATTCTCAGTCTGCCGTAGTTGTGGCTTAACGGGGCGTATGCGCAATGTGCCACAAGTAAGCAGAGTGCCACATGACAGGAAAACAACAGCAACAACATGCAGCTTTGCCAGGGCACCGCACAGCACTAAAACAAAAATCCTGTTTGTTAATGTTATCTGTGACCGTCTGTATGCAACCTAATTTGGTTTAGTCTCTGTATCTATGTGTATAGGAATTAAGCTTGTGATATAATGCCGCAAAAAAGGAGAAAAAAGAGAGAGAGAGAAAGAGACAGAGACATAAAGAGAGAGGGAGACGAACAGACATTGAGTAATGAATGCAGGAAGCCGAACGGGCAAGCAGCCTTATGCCTAGCCTAGATCAGCATAGCACAGCAACTAACAAAGCTCTCAGACACCCTGTAACTAGATGCATCTAGAAAGAGGTATCTATAAAAATAAAAAGTTGGCCGTCCATTTCTGAACATAATCATTTGTCTGCAGAGCATAGAACTTAAGCTCTATTGATTGACAATTTATCTTCCGTCTATACAAACTTTGTCTCATATTTTTCACTCAAGGAGGGCTGTATTTTCTGCCAGAAATGAGATACATTTTCAATAAATCAATGATTGAGATAAGTTTGATTAAATACTTTGTCTATACAATGACGCAGGGTATAAAAAAAGACAACAGTCACAAACACGCACACATACACACACCCATACACATGCAGAGGGCTAACATATGTTTTGGGGGTAAGGGCGTATTGGGGGGAGGGGCTGCTTTCCATTCAGCTGTGTTGGTTGACATTACAATCACAATAAATTTCAATGTCTATCGAATGTAGAGCTTCTAAAAGCCCAACCCTATTGCACAGCCGCACACGCAAATCCCTACATAGCATACGGTGCGTAGGCGTGTGTGTGTGTATGTGTTGTTTTGTGTGTATGTGTGTGTGTGTGTGTGCCACATGCATTATGTATTATGTGCGCTGTCAACAATAAATTCCCATGTAAGCAAGTGATATTGACAGCACGACAGTCGAGTAGAAGAAGTGCCAGCGACAACTCTGCAAATTATATGCACGTACTTAAGAGCAGCCGCCAGAGCAGGAGCAGCCTCAGCTGGAGCCGCAGACCCACAACAACAACAACAACAACAACAACAACAAAACATAATTCCAAAGATTCACAGCTTTTAGCTGGCTTCAGTAGAGTACAACACAGCACAGGCAAGCAGCCCATTCACCCCGTCCATATAAAACAGATGCCCGCTGTCTACATAAACACATTACTAGCTCACACAAAGCCAGTGTGTGTGTGTGTGTGTGCTTGTATGGGTGTGCTGGTGTGTGCGTGTCTGATTGAAAGAATGTGTTGCATACATTTTTGGAAGGCTAAGCACACTGAACGCAAAAGTGCTTACCTAAGTTATGTTAATAAATTAAGCAATGTTTCCAATATCTGTGTACAAAATGTCAACTAGCGAAAATTGCCAGCCAGAAGAAAGTTAATAAATTCAAAAATGTTCCCAATATATAAATAACCATATTCAGCTTTTGTTCGCATACTTGGCTTTAACAACCCAAAGTAAGGCTGAAGCGATTAATCATCTTTAATATCTTTGTATTTCACCATGATTTCAAGTCAAAGCATACTTTCTAGAACTGTTTTGCTGTTTTGATTTATCTCCTATCCCAATTTCACTTTAACAAAGTTCAATAACAAGTCATCGAACTTATGGTAGTTAACCCTTCATTTTAACTCTTCAAGAAATAACCCTATTCAAAAAACCATATTTTAAACAAAGTAAACCAAAACTGGTTGGTGTTTTAAAAAGTACGTAGCTGCGAGATATAAAATCCGCAGCAGATACTTCATAAATAAATCGCACTTGATTTGAAACATGTGGTGCATTTTTAACAAAATAAACAAAAATTATAATCCTGTCTTGTGAGGACTTATGTGGACCCCGCAGCAGTAGTGAACTCTGTTAGCTAAGAAAAAAATAAAGTCAGTTCGATACAAAACGACGACTAGATTGTTTTTGCTCACATTTTAGTGTTCCAAACAGATAACTTAACATTAACCTTAACCCCTCAGGGAGATAATTAATTCAACTTCAACATATAAATTCACTTTCCGAAGATGGATAAAACAATTTTCAAATTTATCCATTGTTATGGATTGAGTTTCATTTAAATAGCTGTAATTTGCCACCTTCAAAATGAAAACACTTGACAAATAGTAAATGACCATTACAATCATTATTTAGATTTCACTTGCATTTACTATTCGTTTTTCCATTGGTGCAAGTCACACTTTGATTTCTTTTAGTGAATGTGCTCAGCTCGGATCTGTATGTATGTGCAGCTAATGCGTTTCCCGTGCGGCAACCATGTCAATCGATGTTAATTTATTGTCCAATGCGCATTTACACAATGTGTGTGCGTGTGTGTGTGTGTGTGTGGCATATGTAACACAAATACCAACAGAGCCAGTAACTATGCGGCACGTACAAACTGGGTATTTGAGTATTATAGTGTGTTATGCAAACAGTTGCTGCCTTTGGATGGAACACGTGCAGGCATGTGCACGTTATTAATCAACAGGGAGATGCACATGCCACATGCCACGTGCCACAGCAACCTAGTAAATCCAATGCAATGCGGCTTATTGCGTCGACAGCCTCTGGCTGGACAGGCAGCTGGACCTGCCTCAATGTGCGGCATGTTGGCTTAAGGCCAAATGTGCTGATCGTTGCACATTTGCCGAGCTTTAACAAAATCTCATTACGTTGTTGACAGACCTCAAAAATAGGTAGCTTTCAATTCTCTCTCTCAACGATGGTCGCAAAAGCACTTTAGTTTGTGGAACATGTGTTAAACGGCGGCACAAACCACACAACAAAGTCATAAATCATGTGGCATGTGCGTTGATTAACTTGGCATACTCTGATTAATCTAAAACAACTGCAACTTATGCGAAATGACACATTAGGCACATGCCCCAAATTCATCATAATTTATAAACGGGCGCAGCGGCACCAGACAGCAAATGGCAAAGGACAGCAGCACAAGGACAAGGCGAAAGCATTTCATTGTAAATCATTAATAATGTACACTTAAAACTCAGATGACACCAGCTTAAATCCTATGAACTAGCTCGGCCTCCTCTCAAAAGCATCTGTAAAGTTTTTAATGCTGCAAAACTTGACTTTCCTATCTATCGTTTGGCGCTATTCAACACTGCTGTCAAAGATTCTGCTAGCTGTTGAGACACATGATATTAATCACATGACTCCCATTTTCAGCTTGTCTCATTTGCGAAACGAAATGAATCCCTGCGGAGCAGCAAACAGTCAGCAGAGAATTTGTTGCTTGACACTCTGGTATTTCAATATTTGTTGCTGCAACATTTGAGTGGCAAGTTTAAAAAGAGAAAATAGCAAATACCTTAGCGGCTGCTGTCCCCACTTTAAAGTGGAAAGAAATAGTTGACGACTGTGTTGCGCCAACCTCAAGGGGACAACGGAGCGTATAATAAATTACATTTGCATGACTCCAAAGCAGGACGGGTGATGAGATGTGGGACGGTGTGAGGGGTGGGGGTTGGGGGTTTGGGGTTCAACTCATATACACATGAGTAGCCACGATGGCGTTTGTCAGCTGCATAAAAATGCCAACTCATACGGAGCAGGACATGCGAATTTAGACATTCGGGCAGCAGCAGCAGGACATGCAGCTATGCCGCAACGGAAATGGCGCAGAAAGGAAAGCGTCCCGAACAGAGGCCGAAAAGGGGAAATTAGAAAAATGCCACAGTGCGAAAATGTGCACGGAAAATAAGAGAAAGAGAGAGCGAGAGAGAGAGAGCAGGAGACAGTGAGAATGTGACAGGCATCAGCTGCTGGACGGGCAAACGCTTTGGATGCGGATTTAGTTTTATATTTGGTCAGCTCATCATCACAGCAAAGTGTTTTTTATTGCTTTTTTTTCTTTTTTTCTGGCAAAAGTTTTGACTGTTTTTGTTGCACTTTCATATGTTGTCCCCATTTTGGCACAATCTCAGCGATGAAATAAATAGCCAAATATGCCATCACACACATTCAACTCATTTTTTGCTTATGCAAATTCATGTGAAGCAGCCATTTGGGAAATTGTTCGTGTTGATTTAGTAACAGAAGCACGAGGCACGGCACGGCACAAAAAGAAAGGCAGAACGTGCAACGTGCCCCGCATCACTGAAAGATTGAATTACGCGACTGGCTTTAATTTTGATGCTTCCTGTTTATTATTCCTTATTTGTAGCAACTTTTTTTCGGTTGGCAAAAAGCAAAGGACAGCCAGTAACAGCAGCAAAGGACAGCCAGCAGCAGCAGCACTGCCAGTTGTGACATTGGCAAAATATTTCATTAAATGCGAGACTGGGGGAGCAATAGAAAGGAAATCGACAACCGAAAAAGAATTTAATTAAACGATATCTTTTTTTATTTGTGCACATGCAGATGGAGGCAGATGGAGGCATGCGAATGACAGCGCAACGCATTTTAATTAGTTTTTCCCTTTTTTGAATTTTCTTGTTTTTTTTTTTTGTATTACTGTTTTGTTTGAAGTATGTGCGCGCTAAAAAACAAATCAAAAAGTCTGTGCCAACAATTGACGATGTGTATGTGTGCCTGTTTGTGTTTGTTGGTGTATTTTCAATGTATGCCGAGCAACGGCTGTCAAAAAACTTTCAAACAAAATGTCGCTCACATGTCAAAGACACACACACACACACACACACTCGCACACACACGCACAACACAAGTGGCAGGCTCGGAGTGTGTGTTGCATTAACATTTCATGAGCATAAACAATTTTCAACGCCAAGTTTTGATTATGTAAGCTGCCACTTCCGTTGAAAACGTGTACATTTTTCACCTTTTTGTTTGTTTCACGTGTAAGTTGGTATCCACAGGAATTGGTCCTTTTGTCGGCATTTTAGGAAAGTTTACGACAAGCACAGAGAGATAACACGTCGGATCGTTGTGATTTTGGCATACAGAACTTGGTTATTTATTTATTTCCCTATCTACTCTGTTCCGTGTGAACAACGTACTCTCTCTGTAACCCTTGTGACTCACTGTCAAACTGTTGATACACATTTAACTATATGCAATTTGCAAACAAATTAAATCTCCGCAGAGTTCAAGAGTTATGGCTTGGCAAGCGTTTTAATAAATTATTCACAATTCCCAGAATCTCTCCACTGCAAACAGTAGCCGCATGATTTCCTAAATGGCAGGCATAAGGACTGTAGTGATTTCAAATTTGTTTCATTTTATTTCAAATTACGTGCAACAAATAGTTGCAATGCTCATTTGTAAAAGTTTTCATTCATATTTAAATATTTCACATAAATTATGGCTTTTGACTTCTTGTTACATGCATAACTTTTTAGATGCTGTTCTAAGCCCCCAAAAAGCGGAGAAAATGTCATAAAAAAACAGAACAACAAATATACTTAGAGAAAAACCCGCTCTGAAACTGAAAAGTAAAAATAAATTGCCATGTTTTCGAAATAATGTCTAAAAATATGAAAAATCGTGTATTTAAATTTGAAAGTCATTTTTCTAATTTTGGGAAATATATTTCCTAATAGCAAATATTTCTAAAAAGTTGAAACGCAAGCCCTAATTTTTAGACAAAACCATTTTTGAAAAACACTGATTTTAGAGTTGTATGTACACAATTGGAAAATTTTACATAATTTGTCCAATTTGAGAATTAAAAAATGAATGAATATTTTAGAAATATACATTCTGATTAATAAGGCGAGTTATCCTTGCCGCCAAAACTATGGCAATTTTCCACAAATTCAGGTCGATTTTGTCTGAGTGTATGAATAGACTAATATGGATAAGCACTTGCATAACAAAAAGTATTTCAATGAGAATTTAATATGAATATAACTCCATGAAATATGCAAATGCAATAAATTGCGGAAAACAAACGGAAAATAAGTTAAATGATAACTGACTGCTGCCAACTTTCATTAGCCTATCATGCAGATAGCTGCTGGTGAAGATGCATAAACTGCTGAATCAGGTTTTCAACAAATTTTGTTGACCCTGGTCTTGGGACTCAATGTCTCCCTCATCTGGAGTCACGAGTCTGGAGTCGATGGAATTAATTGAAACTCGGCATTCGTGATTGGAATGCGTTGACGAGGAACTTACCCCGCCATGTCCGGAACCGTTATCGCCATCGATATCAATTTCCCCACTGTCCGCCGATGTAAGGGATGCGGATGAGAGCGCTGCTGCTGACGGTTTCACAAATTTCTGCAAGTAAGAAAAAATAGCATAAAAGTTGATAAGAAAATTCACATCAAACATGACGAAAACTTTTTAATTTGCATCAAATGCAAAGTTTTTCCTTATATACATATTATACGCAAATATTTACATTTCAACAATTAGAGCAAGAAAATGGAAATAAATTTTTGAATTTATTTTATTCAATGTATATGTTTACTCTCACAGGGGCTCTGAG
Organism: Drosophila nr. perissopoda 5 BK-2023a; assembly: GCA_035044105.1. NCBI lineage: Eukaryota > Metazoa > Arthropoda > Insecta > Diptera > Drosophilidae > Drosophila > Drosophila nr. perissopoda 5 BK-2023a. The sequence continues at coordinate 1,753,854 of JAWNMK010000267.1, forward strand.
CGTTTTTAATAAAATTGTTTTTTTTTTTTCAGCTTTTCAGCTTATCACATTTTTTTTATTATATTTATATTTTTTTTTTGACCGCAATTAATTTGCATGCTGCTGCATAAATAAATCTACTTAACAACAATGCGAATGCAGTAACCGAATAAGCAGCAATAACATTAAATGCGACGAGAATTGTAAAATAAATGCATTTTTAATAATGCAAATGGAAAAATCAATGAAAAATTGAAATGGCATGATGCGCATAAAAAGTAATATTGAATATTCACCATGGGAAATTCAATTTGATCATTCAAACAAACAAAATCAATTACGTATCTATAAAGGTGTTTTTATAGTAACCATATTTTTGTTACTGTGTAGAAAAATACCCTAAACTCAAATTTATAGTTACGTGGCATTAAGGAATCCATTAACAACTGCTGCTTGCATAATTAATTTCCCCAAAAAAACCGATAGCTGTTCCAACCGGCACCGTGTGAAACTCTCATTAGGGTCAGGACTGGAGCAAAGTTTACGATTTAACGAGCCAAAAACAAAAATAAAAATGATGCATTTATCCAGCATAAACCAATTTTTAAAATCCCCTTGGGACTGGATTAAACCCACAAAGCGCTGCATTCCAGATTAGCAAACGTCAAACTTTCAGCAAAGTTTCAGTTAAAACCACTGCGGATAAACTGTGGAAGGAGGAGCTTAGCCCTCTGCTGCTGACGACATTGTAATTCAGTCAGGGCGTTTTTTTGTTTTATCTTATTTTTGCACATGCATAGGTGTGAATAACCGCACTCTGGTTGCAACAAGAAAACGAAGAGTTATGTAATAAAGACCTCAGATAAACACTTCATCTTCAGCAGTAGCTTTGTGGCTGGCTTGACTCGAGTTGGGTTTGCGAGCCAAGTTTCCCATTTGGCTAGGCACAGATGCCAGACAGCCAACAAGGACAGCTGTGACAGACATTTTTTGCATTAATGTCGGTCCTTGCAGCTTGGCGGCTTTTATGAAGTTTTGTGCGGAGTGTGCGAAGGCAAAAGTTGAATGCCTTATAAAATGCATTTACCGTGTCTTTGGCCCCTTAACGAACTTTATTTTGCATTTACTCAATTATTTAGCTTACAGCTAGAATGTATGAGTACAAAAATGAGTTTACTTTTCCACAGTGAATACATGTTTTATGGGTGATCAGCCAGCCACAATATGGGTAATATCATGTGGAGCAAAAATAATGTCTGATTTTTAGAGCAAAGTTCGAAATATGAAAACAAAACAATATGCCAGCATAAAACTAAATAAAAAATGTTAACTGTTCAATTGCAATTTTTCAACAATTTGAATATTTTCAATATTTGAATATAGAATATGTAAAATATGGTGAAAATCGCCCAAAAGAGATGTGTTGCCCAACATTTCGCAGATTTTTCATCTAGGCTAGGCTATAATTTTTACTTATGCTCCGACCTAAAATCTCGTTTTCAACTTTAAATGTATGATTGATCTAGGGAAAAAACTATGATTAAAAAGCCCTCACTTTTTAAAATCAGTTGAGTTTTGACGAAGTTATGGCATTTTGAAGTTTCGACCTATGCCCATATGCCCATTTACCGATTTTCAGGCTACAATTTTTACTTGTCTTCCGACCTCAAATTTCGTTTTCAACTTTAAATGTACGATTGATTTAGGGTCAAAACTATGATTAAAAAGCCCTCGTTTTTTAAAATCAGTTGAGTTTTGACGAAGTTATGGCATTTTGAAGTTTCGACCTATGCCCATATGCCCATTTACCGATTTTCAGGCTACAATTTTTACTTGTCTTCCGACCTCAAATTTCGTTTTCAACTTTAAATGTACGATTGATTTAGGGTCAAAACTATGATTAAAAAGCCCTCGTTTTTTAAAATCAGTTGAGTTTTGACGAAGTTATGGCATTTTGAAGTTTCGACCTATGCCCATATGCCCATTTACCGATTTTCAGGATACAATTTATACTTGTCTTCCGACCTCAAATTTCGTTTTCAACTTTAAATGTATGATTGATCTAGGGAAAAAACTATGATTAAAAAGCCCTCACTTTTTAAAATCAGTTGAGTTTTGACGAAGTTATGGCATTTTGAAGTTTCGACCTATGCCCATATGCCCATTTACCGATTTTCAGGCTACAATTTTTACTTGTCTTCCGACCTCAAATTTCGTTTTCAACTTTAAATGTACGATTGATTTAGGGTCAAAACTATGATTAAAAAGCCCTCGTTTTTTAAAATCAGTTGAGTTTTGACGAAGTTATGGCATTTTGAAGTTTCGACCTATGCCCATTTGCCCATATTCAGATTTTCAGGCTACAATTTTTACTTATGCTCCGACCTAAAATCTCGTTTTCAACTTTAAATGTATGATTGATCTAGGGAAAAAACTATGATTAAAAAGCCCTCACTTTTTAAAATCAGTTGAGTTTTGACGAAGTTATGGCATTTTGAAGTTTCGACCTATGCCCATATGCCCATTTACCGATTTTCAGGTTACAATTTTTACTTGTCTTCCGACCTCAAATTTCGTTTTCAACTTTAAATGTACGATTGATCTAGGGTCAAAACTATGATTAAAAAGCCCTCGCTTTTTAAAATCAGTTGAGTTTTGACGAAGTTATGGCATTTTGAAGTTTCGACCTATGCCCATATGCCCATTTACCGATTTTCAGGATACAATTTATACTTGTCTTCCGACCTCAAATTTCGTTTTCAACTTTAAATGTACGATTGATTTAGGGTCAAAACTATGATCAAAAAGCCCTCGCTTTTTAAAATCAGTTGAGTTTTGACGAAGTTATGGCATTTTGAAGTTTCGACCTATGCCCATATGCCCATTTACCGATTTTCAGGTTACAATTTTTACTTGTCTTCCGACCTCAAATTTCGTTTTCAACTTTAAATGTACGATTGATTTAGGGTCAAAACTATGATCAAAAAGCCCTCGCTTTTTCAAATCAGTTGAGTTTTGACGAAGTTATGGCATTTTGAAGTTTCGACCTATGCCCATATGGCCATTTACCGATTTTCAGGTTACAATTTTTACTTGTCTTCCGACCTCAAATTTCGTTTTCAACTTTAAATGTACGATTGATTTAGGGTCAAAACTATGATCAAAAAGCCCTCGCTTTTTAAAATCAGTTGAGTTTTGACGAAGTTATGGCATTTTGAATTTTCGACCTATGCCCATATGCCCATTTACAGATTTTCAGGATACAATTTATACTTGTCTTCCGACCTCAAATTTCGTTTTCAACTTTAAATGTACGATTGATTTAGGGTCAAAACTATGATCAAAAAGCCCTCGCTTTTTAAAATCAGTTGAGTTTTGACGAAGTTATGGCATTTTGAAGTTTCGACCTATGCCCATATGCCCATTTACCGATTTTCAGGCTACAATTTTTACTTGTCTTCCGACCTCAAATTTCGTTTTCAACTTTAAATGTACGATTGATTTAGGGTCAAAACTATGATCAAAAAGCCCTCGCTTTTTCAAATCAGTTGAGTTTTGACGAAGTTATGGCATTTTGAAGTTTCGACCTATGCCCATATGGCCATTTACCGATTTTCAGGTTACAATTTTTACTTGTCTTCCGACCTCAAATTTCGTTTTCAACTTTAAATGTACGATTGATTTAGGGTCAAAACTATGATCAAAAAGCCCTCGCTTTTTCAAATCAGTTGAGTTTTGACGAAGTTATGGCATTTTGAAGTTTCGACCTATGCCCATATGGCCATTTACCGATTTTCAGGTTACAATTTTTACTTGTCTTCCGACCTCAAATTTCGTTTTCAACTTTAAATGTACGATTGATTTAGGGTCAAAACTATGATCAAAAAGCCCTCGCTTTTTAAAATCAGTTGAGTTTTGACGAAGTTATGGCATTTTGAATTTTCGACCTATGCCCATATGCCCATTTACAGATTTTCAGGATACAATTTATACTTGTCTTCCGACCTCAAATTTCGTTTTCAACTTTAAATGTACGATTGATTTAGGGTCAAAACTATGATCAAAAAGCCCTCGCTTTTTAAAATCAGTTGAGTTTTGACGAAGTTATGGCATTTTGAAGTTTCGACCTATGCCCATATGCCCATTTACCGATTTTCAGGCTACAATTTTTACTTGTCTTCCGACCTCAAATTTCGTTTTCAACTTTAAATGTACGATTGATTTAGGGTCAAAACTATGATTAAAAAGCCCTCGCTTTTTAAAATCTGTTGAGTTTTGACGAAGTTATGGCATTTTGAAGTTTCGACCTATGCCCATATGCCCATTTACCGATTTTCAGGCTACAATTTTTACTTGTCTTCCGACCTCAAATTTCGTTTTCAACTTTAAATGTACGATTGATTTAGGGTCAAAACTATGATTAAAAAGCCCTCGCTTTTTAAAATCAGTTGAGTTTTGACGAAGTTATGGCATTTTGAAGTTTCGACCTATGCCCATATGCCCATTTACCGATTTTCAGGCTACAATTTTTACTTGTCTTCCGACCTCAAATTTCGTTTTCAACTTTAAATGTACGATTGATTTAGGGTCAAAACTATGATTAAAAAGCCCTCGCTTTTTAAAATCTGTTGAGTTTTGACGAAGTTATGGCATTTTGAAGTTTCGACCTATGCCCATATGCCCATTTACCGATTTTCAGGCTACAATTTTTACTTGTCTTCCGACCTCAAATTTCGTTTTCAACTTTAAATGTACGATTGATTTAGGGTCAAAACTATGATTAAAAAGCCCTCGCTTTTTAAAATCAGTTGAGTTTTGACGAAGTTATGGCATTTTGAAGTTTCGACCTATGCCCATACACCGATATATCGATTTTCGGGCTATAATTTTTACTTGTCTTCCGACCTCAAATTTCGTTTTCAACTTTAAATGTACGATTGATTTAGGGTCAAAACTATGATTAAAAAGCCCTCGCTTTTTAAAATCTGTTGAGTTTTGACGAAGTTATGGCATTTTGAAGTTTCGACCTATGCCCATATGCCCATTTACCGATTTTCAGGCTACAATTTTTACTTGTCTTCCGACCTCAAATTTCGTTTTCAACTTTAAATGTACGATTGATTTAGGGTCAAAACTATGATTAAAAAGCCCTCGCTTTTTAAAATCTGTTGAGTTTTGACGAAGTTATGGCATTTTGAAGTTTCGACCTATGCCCATATGCCCATTTACCGATTTTCAGGCTACAATTTTTACTTGTCTTCCGACCTCAAATTTCGTTTTCAACTTTAAATGTACGATTGATTTAGGGTCAAAACTATGATTAAAAAGCCCTCGCTTTTTAAAATCAGTTGAGTTTTGACGAAGTTATGGCATTTTGAAGTTTCGACCTATGCCCATACACCGATATATCGATTTTCGGGCTATAATTTTTACTTGTCTTCCGACCTCAAATTTCGTTTTCAACTTTATATGTACGATTGATTTAGGGTCAAAACTATGATTAAAAAGCCCTCGCTTTTTAAAATCAGTTGAGTTTTGACGAAGTTATGGCATTTTGAAGTTTCGACCTATGCCCATACACCGATATATCGATTTTCGGGCTATAATTTTTACTTGTCTTCCGACCCAATATCACGTTTTCAACTTTAAATGTACGATTGATTTACCGGCATAGGTCAAACCAAGCGGCTGAAATTGAAATGCCATTGTGCAGCTGCATGAGCAGCAAAATAAAGCGATGCAATTTCATTTGCCACTTTTCGGTAGATATGAAGGCAAAAAAGAATAAAATTTTGAAGCCATTTTCTTTTTGTTGTTTTTATCAATGATATAACTAAAAGGAACTGTCAGGCGCAGGTTGACAGTTTTACAGCTACTAAATGCGCACAGAGGCGAGGCTGTCTATATATGTATGTAAATAAAATATAAATGCTATATAAACGGACCGACCAACCCAAATAATTAAATTCATTTGATTGCCTCCGAGCTATAAATTAATAATTGCCATTTATTTGTCATCAGTTTTGTATTTCGTTTTTTTTGGTAACATTTAAGGTATTTTCATTTACAGCTAATTAAGTATTTAGCATTTTATTTAATTTTATTAATAGGATTATGTATAAATATATATATATATTTATTTTGTTTATTTTAAATTACGTTTCATTTGCATAAACATGGCTTGCCCAATAATTAATTTAATGTGAATTTTAGCAAATACGATTAGCATTCATTTTAATTAAAGAATTACTTAATGATGAGTGGACACAGTGCGCTCTCAAAGCAAAGCGGATTAGATAAACAAATGTCATTAAAATTGGTATGAATAATAACAAAAATAAATATAATAAATATATTGCAATTGAACTACTTTCAACAGAATAAATCTCAACAGATATTTTGTTGCTCATTTTGAAGTGTCTGTTGCAAATTTCCTGCTCAAAATGAGCAACAATGCGAGCAAGTGAATCAATAGTGTTAGAGAGGAGGGCTATCAGCTGTCAATTGTACAATTGAATTGAAAGCTCAATCCAAGATAACGCAGTCAGTCAGTCAGTCAGACAGGCAGACAGGCAGACAGGTCGTAAGTGAGATACGCCACAAAGTGCGCAATGGAATTGAATTGCTTGCAAATTGAATTTACAACGCCGCATTCAACAGTCTTAGACCGAGAGAGTTTTCTCCTAAAGTCTGCTCTCATCCTATATTAGCTTTATTTAATATAACAAATAAAAATAGATATTTTACATCTAAGCAAATAAGACGATTTATTAATGCTTATAAATTGAATATCTCAAATGAATCACTGGGGGAAAGAGAATTGAGCTTAACTTTTTCATTTCAATTCCGAGAATTGTGCTCCTGCTGCATGTTTCCTTGACATTTCCCCCTACTTATCTCGTGGCTGTCTCGTTAGGGCCAAGAGAGAGAGAGAGAGAGAGAGAGAGAGACAGCCAGTCAAACAGTTGGCATATGTCAGTAGCAAATATACGAAGCTAATACACATATAAATACGTTAAGATTTTTGCTATTGCGAGAAACGAGAAACTCGTTATACATTTTCATTAGGCTTTCGACGGCTGATTGCCTTTTTCTCCACCTCCCCCCGCCCGCCTGTTTTCATCTTTCAGTGCAAGACTTTCAGCTTGACTGTTTAGCCATGCGTGCGTCTTGGCCATTAAGGTGTCAAAGTTGTGCGTACTGTGTGTGTGTGTGTGTGTGTTTGTTTTTGGGGGCAACTGCTTTTGGCCTGTGGGACTTAACCAATAAAACCAAATCAAAACTTATTATGGCATGCCACATGTGTGTGCAAAAATCTGCTGTGCTGTGTGTGGGTGGTGTGCAAGTGTGCAGCTGGGGTAAACTTTTATGTTTATAGTAGGTATAAAAACCGAAAAGAGAAAAGGAATGAATAACAAAAACAAAATAAAATAACCATTTTCCGCTCGAATTTCTACATAAAACTAATTGAACACCAAAATTATTGCATTGCTCGATGGGCATATAAGCAGGCAACAACAACAGAAACAGGTAACACTTTGTTATATTAACAGCAAATTGAAATTATGCATTGCCTACTAATGAGCGGTAAATATTGAATATTGAAAAGACAAACAGTTGCAATTAGCAGGCAACAACATTGTTGGAGGGAAAGTGTGTGCAAAATTGGGCCACAATTGTTGGGATATACGAGCAAATATGCAAATATGACTAATGTGTGTGAGGACCCAAGACTTGACACAAAGCCAAAGGTGGAAATGGCTCACACACACGCACACACATGAAAGAAAGAGGGAAGAGACAGCCACAAAAAAGGCTGAATTGACAGTTGGCAGGTTAAACGACTGAGAAGACTGGCACTGAAGGAACGACAACAGAAACGACAACAACAACAACAACAGCAACTGCAGCAGCAGCAGCAGCAGCAGTTGAACAACAATGCAAAAAGGCAAATATGAGAACGCTCAAAAAAGTATGCCACACACAGACACACACTCACTTGGGTACGCACAGATAGCAAGTGTAGCTGCGGAGTGTAACACTGACCTACACAGCGTTTGTCAGGTGCGCAATTTGTCACAGCATACCAAATTGAAAAAAAAAGAAGGGAAAAATACAACTTACATGTGTGCTGCGGCCCAGAAAATGAAATGAACACAAAAAAAGGGCCTAAAGAGCCTACGACGAGATGGCAACGCTTTACGATTGCTTTTTAGCGCCTTTACGTGAATTTAATGTTTCGACAGAGTCTGCGGCACTTTTATCACAACAATAAACGCCACACAGCACGTACACGCACAACACACAAACGCACACTCGCACTCACAGTCGACTTTAACCGTACAGAGAGGGAGAGAGAGAGTGAGAGACGCGCTGTTGGCGCTTGAGCTGGAGAACCGCACACTTCAGCCGAATGTTTCAAACTGACGGCATTTGCTATCTTTTAGCCGCCTGCTACAGCCACGAGCCGTGAACTACACGGCGAGAGAGAGAGAAAGACAGAGAGAGAGGAGTAAAAGAGAGCGCCAAGTGTTGTGATAAAAAAAAAAAAACAACACAGAGCAATGCACATAGGCAGACAGGAGACAGGAGCTCGGGTGCCAAAAAATGTTTATGGTCCAGTGAAGGTTGAGCGGGCGTGTGAAACTGGGTCGGTTCCATTGCTGCTGCTGCTGCTGGTTCTGTTATTGTTGTTGTTCGGCTGCTGGGAGGCTGCAAAAATTCGTGTGCGCTCACTGCGCATGCTGCGCAACAGTGCAAATTTTGGCCAGAAGCAAATGCAGTCAGTGCAGAAACCAGACAGTTCATTGCTATAATAATCGAGCCTTGAAAAAATTTTGGCTGAGAATGGGAACATGTGCCAGTGTTGACACAAACCCAGCTGTTGCCTATTGGAAAACAGCAGCAATTTCTAGCAAGTTACGCAGCGAAGACAACAACCAATTACTCTTTAACAGCTGTTAAGTAGGCAAATGACTCTTTTTGTAACTGCTAATAAAATAGTGCCTAGATCTGTTAAGATCTGTTAATAGCGCAGCTGTTTTAAATTATTAAATATACATATAATTTATAATAAAAACATTCCTATATTGTTTACCTTAAATAATAGATTAATTGTGTTTAACATTAGAGACCATCACTTTGCACAGTCAACAAAGTGTGCTTTATTAACAGCCTAAGTAAAGACAACAACCAAACTGTTGCTGTTGCATTTTTAGGCTTTTAATCCGAAAGCTGTGTTTAGTGACTAGCTCAGACAACAGACCTACTGTTAATTTACAGAATCTTATGCAGGAGCGATGAGTTTTCCGCACATTCCAATAGATGGTGCTTGGTTACAGCGGAACTTTAAATTGTTGCATATTTCATTTATTGGACAATGTATACCGAAATTACCGTTAAGCTTTATATGAATTGCACTTTGCAAATTCTAAACTATGGATATTACTAATGTTCATGTGCCGAATATTAAGCAATATGACAGGTTAAGTGTCAGTTAAGCCACCTGTTAATGAAAAGTTGTTTTTTAACTTTATAAAACATATTTAGTAGCCAGCGCAGTACAACAGATGTCGCTTTGCCAGCCTTGGAAATGTTACTGTTAACTAACATCGCCTTGACCGACTTGGATATCAAAGGGAGAAAAAACACAGCAACAGTAAACACAATTCTCGAGTGGAGAGTGCCGGACTGAGAAATATCCTGCAACCAGCTGAACTTCTTAGCTGTATGTATACAAAGAACACGAAATGGGCAGCGACTGAGCTTCCTTATTTCTGAGAGTCTTTATACCATTTTTTATTGTGCACCAAAATCGCCAATAAAAGCAATTTATGAACAAAATTAACACACGTCCCGTAAACTTTAGATGAAAGCAACGAGAATTTCAGAATGAAGAAAAATTATCATTGGCAGCATTGGCAATGGCAATAACAACAGCAACAGCAACAGTAACGGCAACAATTGTGAGTAAAGAGAAAAAGTTGCCTCGTTGCTATCTCATTTCCGTTGATTCAGCGCCTGTCGCAGAACGCAAAATGAATTACAAGTGTCCATCTTCATAAAACAAGGCGGCGGAAGGTGCCTGTCAAAAAGGACACGAGTCGCAGGACTCTGGACTACTCCTGCTGCTGCAGCAGCTCCTGTGACTTTGGCGTGACTTCGCGCTTGGCTTTTCCTATTAGTTTCGTTTAATTTGGGCCATAAATTACATTTTTCATCTACTTAATACTTTTTAATGATTTTCCGCCAGCTGCTGCTATTCATTCTTTCTTTCTTTCTCTCTTTTTTTTTGTCCGCCATTTTTTTACCATTTTTAAACTTTGTCACTCTCTCTCATTTATTAGAGAAATCAGAAGGCCGGGTCAGGGGTGGCGGAGAGTGGTCAGGTGACAAAAGAATTAGCTCAAGTTTATGCACTGCATTTCCAAGCTCTCAGTTCACTTAATTGTAATTAAAAACTAGACGCGAAGAAAAGAAGAAAAAAGTAAATCACACACGCACATTATTTTTGTGGTGGCTAAAACATTTGCGTTACGGCCAGGCAATAAAAATAAATTATTTTCATCTAATTAGCAGCAGGAGAGGCGCGCTGACAACACACAAGACAGACAGAGCCGGGCTCTTTGATAAATGCACAACTCTCACGACGCATGGCGGGCTTGACCAGACCAGACCAGACTAGCAAAAAAACAAGCAACAATAATGGGATGTAACAGTAATCCTAGCAAAAGATTAAATACCCTAACTGAAAGTTGCCTAATAGCCGGATTCCACTATGCCCAACGTTGACTACACTCACATCAATTTACATTTCGCGATTCCATTATGAGTTTCCATTGTTGTTGTTAAATTAATCACTTAATCGGCTTAATTTTATTTGTCCTGCCATAATTAATAACAAAGCAATTAAATAAAATATTTAAAAAGCGAAAACCACCTTTGTACCATGAACAACAACTAAATCGGAAACTAGATTCAAAATTAAAATGCATTTATAAATTGCAAGCAGCATTCAAATTTAATTAATGATAAAAAAAATGTAATTAAAATTGTATTTCAAAATAATCGCATACTTTTCTGCAAAGACCAGCTGTTTGTGACATTTAAATTCATAATACAAAATAATACGAAATTAACAGAGAACTTGAGTTAACCAAATATTGGTTTTCTATATTTAAGTTTGTTATGATGTTATAGAATATATAGATTTATATATAGTAAATACATAATTTATTCGAATGTGTCTCTGTCCAAGCGTAACACATATGGTAAAAAATGTATGATATCCGCTGCATGTAGCGAAATATAGAAAAGGAAAGCTAAAAGCAGATATCTCTATATATATATATATATATATTTGTTGATATGTAAGTATATACATAGTGACATTCTTACTGAGATATATGACCATTCGCTGGCTGAGTGCATTTAACTGTTCTGGTTCTGTCTCGACGGCATAAATCAATTTTAATTGCTTCTGCAATGTGCAAAGTGGGTAAAATAAAGCAGCCACGAGGGGAGGAAGGGAGGCAAAGGGCTATTGGCAAACGGCAGCAGGCAGGAAAACAGCAAATGTTAAGGACGATAAAAGAGAGATATAAAATTACACTCCATAAAATTTGCATCCTCTCCTCTCTCTCCCCCTTTCTCTGTCTCTCGCTATATCTCTGTTTGTCTGATTTTTCAGTTATCGAACAAAACCAAAATTAATTGTCCGAAATTCAATCAACGCACATTTTCATAAATGTTACATTATTTGGATCAAAGGACCAGCCACATGATAATTGCATACGAATATTGGCTGAAAACTAATTTCCAATTGGTCAAAACACAGACGAAGCCGCATAAATAATTAACTAACACTTTACACCCGACTACTGCTGCCAAGCATCAGGTTGCCACTGTCTGTGTGGGCTGTGTGTGTGAGTGGGCTGTGCGTGTGTGTGTGGGTGTGTGTGTGTGGGGGTGTGTGTGTGTGTGTACTACTACATAAAGCATGGTGCATGATAAATGTTTCGCTTGGGTAATCATTTAACATTATTACCCCAACAAAAAGAGTGTGCGACTAATATATACCCTTTATCTAAGTTTCAGCTTTAAATATGGATTTTGCTTAATGTAATTTCCTAAAATAAATTTATTTATTATTTTATTTTTAAATGGATTGTTTTGCAATGTTGAAGTTAGGAAATTTATTTTTAATTTAGAGAGGGAAAGAGAGGGAAAGAGAGAGAGAGAGCTATTAAATACTTCTTTTCATTTTTTTTTTTCATTCCAATTTGTTAACTTAAAGAAAAAACTTTTAATTTAAAAACAAAATTTGGAATCTCTCTCTTAACTATTTCTGCTTGTCATAAAAACTGCATAGCTTTGCAGGATATTAGATTGAAGCAGATTTTGCTTCGACTTATGTCTGCTGCTTTCGAGAGCCAAGATTAAAATGGTTATTGCAAACTGCTAGTCATAAACAAATGTAGACATGTATGTATTTTCTCATATCCGGCATCGGACGAGTTCTGCAACAGCAAACTGCTTGAGTTTTGTCTCAGGTGTCCACTTAGCCTGTGGAACTAACTTCATTTCAATGGTAAATATTACATTTGTGTGTCTCATTAAATTTAGATAATAGTCTCTTGAATGGCCAAAGAGTCAAAGGTCAAGTTGATTTCCAAATTAATTGTTGCGAACAATTAAATTTGGCTTCGAGACGTGTGCAAATTGAATGTTGTTTAGACTTCTTTTGACTTCACATCACCGGCATATACCAATATTAAATTATCTGAATTATAAATTCTTGCTTTAAAATAATTTAAAGTAGTTTTTTTTTTTGTATCAAATTTACTCCCCAGTTGCAAGGGTCATAAATGATTAATTATAACGGGGTGTCACCTGGTTTATGTAAATTCCAATTATAATTCGACAAAACAATTTAGCTGTCCAAGTGTCAGATGAACACAAATGAATTTCATTAAACAAATAAACAATCTCAATTATTGAATAGTCGCCAACACATTTGCCTCGTATTTACTTTGCCCATTATGTGGTCATTAAACCACAAAAATACAACATTTAATTGCGAGTGCAATAACAATAATTAATCATTAAATAATATCAGGGAATATATCATTGTGCTTTTGTCACTGCATTTAAAAAAAATGCATTCTTACATGCACAGCTTGTTTAAGTTTACAGGGTATACGAATTGATTAAATTTTCAAATGTTTTGCAGCAAACAAATCCAATCAAGTGTTATGGAAACAAAAATTAATGTTATTTAATTAAATTGATAGGCATAAATTGTGCTCTTTACTCTTTGGCCACTGCAGTGTAATTAAACTCGTAATTAATTTGTGTTTTTGTCACTGCAATTTATACGTCTTTTTAATTGATATTATATACTGAATATTGGATGCGTTTACTAACTATACATCCACCCTTTTAAACCCCTTCCCTATTTGCGCAATGCGCACATTTTAGCAACAAAAGCACGCAATGAACTCGCCCAAAATACGAGCCATAGTCCAAAGTTTTTTGGCCAAGCGTTCGAGCCAAGTGGCGCCGCATAAACAGTAAGTAAATTGAACAATTTTACAATTTGCAACGCATTGCAAATATTTTCACGCTAAAATATGTGAAGCATTGAACCACACACCCACTCACACACACTTGCAGGCAGGCGGACATGTGTGTGGGCTGTGCCTCGCCTATTTGCGTCTATGGTCTGCTGCCACGCGCTTAGAATGTCGTTTTTAATTAAGTTAAGCGCCTGTATTTGTATCCTGGTTTGAGTTCATTATGTGTCGCCTACTGCCTGTCCATTCACCAATCCTGTCCCCACCCGCCCTCTTCGCCAGCCCACCTTGTTTGGCCTGTGACGCGTAATGTGTATTTATAGGGACCAAAAACTCCCGACACGTAGACAGATCAGCAATTAATGCACGTGTGCCGCAAAACTGAGCTGGCAAAGGGCCCCCAAACAAATTTGGGTAGACAGCATTTTAATGCAGCCTGGCTACTGGTGTTGTTGGCGTTGATGCCGTTGGCCAAATGTGTGCACAATGAGCTCTATTGCGAAAATTACAAAAATTATTAAAGCGATAGTATGTTTAAACTGTTTAGTGAAGCTAGAAGCTAGCTTATATAGATTGGGGCTTTATTGCCACTTGTCTGTATTCTAATAGTCAATATTTAAGGTTTCAGCCACATGGCTATTCCCAACAAAGCTTTAAGTTTTATACTATAAGCTAATCTGTGGAAATAAATAAATAAATAACTATAGATAAATACAAAGGCTTGTTTGCCACTTGATAGATTTTATATATGTAGAGCTTTGTGTAAGTGTTAGTGCTTTTGGCTCTGACTTGGGCGCAAAATAGCCAAGAAAAATATGTCTATGGACATTCGTTAAGGTTAAGAGCCTTTCACTTTTAATCGTGAATAACTGTGCGTTGTGTGAGCTTCGTTGTCCTTTTACATATTTTTGTGATAATGAAATGCTGCAAAGTGGCATACACGCACACGCACACACACACGCACACTCTAAGGCAACTTTGAGGGCAATACGGTTTGCCCAAGTTCAGAAACCGAAAAACATGTGCCAAGCACTTTTTGTTGTGGCAGCGTTCGCATAAATTTATAAAACGATTATGGAAGATTTGGCAACTTAAAAGAGGCAACCAGTATCTGTGTGTGCGTGTGTGTGTTGGTGCGTGTGTGTGTGTATGTGCGTATTGAAGGTATATATTACGAACGGAGTATGTACGGGTTTTGATAAGGCTTAGGTATAAATAATGTAGCTGCTAAGCCTTTTGGGTATTTACGCTTGTGTTGTTAACAAAGTTTTATGCCAACTGAAACGGCTACGCCCAAAATCCAACAGTCAACATTCGCTTACCTGCAATGAGAGAAAGAGAGAGAGTGAGAAAATGGGAATGGATGGTTGAGAGTACAAATTAGTCAGCATTGCTTATTTGGCAACAAGTTTTTTAAGGATTTGCTGTCATGGCAGTTCTCCAGCACTAGTTCAGCACTCGTAAAATAATATTTGGCCACAACAAAGTGCATTTAATTAAGCAAAGAATGAAAAGCAGTCAGCAAAAAACAGAAAAAAAACAAAAAACAACTTACGAACTAATTGCGAGTATGCGATTTAAAGAATGCCCTACACCGAAACATTTTTCGAAAAAGTTCCTGTTGTAGTAGCAGACTTATTTGTATGTGTTTGAAAGTGTTCGCAAGTTTCTCCACACAGAAACAAAGTAAATCGAACATTTGTAACCAATGGTTGAACAATTTAAGTAAATAAGAACAGAAACGATTTCCAACTGAATGCATATCCTCAACAAGTGCTTAAAGTTTTTGAGAGCTATACGCATCAAGTTTAAATAAACTGCCTTGCTTCTGGCAAACAACCCTTCAGCACCCTCTCGTCTCACAGGGTATAACTAGCAAATAAGACAATGAAGTGGCAGGCTGAGAGAAAAGGAAGATTTCAGTCTTCCTGTTGGGTTGCTGCTGATGCTGCTGCTGTTGTTGTGTTGGCTCATTATTTAGCAGTCTGATTAAATTAGAATGCGCACACACACTAGCATTGTTTGCATATAAATGCATTGTACACACGCACACCCGACATAAGAGTGAGTGACTGGTACAGAGATAGGCGATTGCAGGGCGAGAGAGAAAACGAACTATGGCAACGTTTGCTGACACAGTCCATGAAGACGAAGCTGTTTTAATGAGTTCGCAATTAGCATATCACAGCACATACATATACACTTCACACACAGTCAACGCACACACATGTAAACGAATTTTGTTTTGCTTATTTGCAATTTCGCCATCTTTGACAGGATTTGCTTTATATTATTCTTCCGTTGTTTGTTTACTTATGTCTACTTGCCTCATACGTTTAAAGTTGCATATTTAAAAGTTCTTTGATAGCAGCAACAGCAACAACACAAGCAAAAACAACAACAAAGCAGCTCTAACAATTTGCAAAACTTTAATTTTGCTTGCGCTGAAATGTATGCTACGAAAAATTAAACCCGACACATCAACAGCAGCGAAGCGCCAAGTCTCTCTCTCTCTCTCTGTGTGTGTGCGTGCGTGTGTATGCACACTTTTTTCTGTTTAATGCGTATGCATGAGCATATTTACAGTATTTTTTTTTTAGCGTCTTAACCCCAAAAGTTGTGCACTTATGCATGTTTGGCATTGCGGCCCAAGTTTTCAACGGCTGTCAGTATAACCGTTTTATGCAAGATTTTTTATTGTTTACACACACGCAACCAAAAACACATCCACACATGCCCATAAACACACACACACATACAACACCAAAAAAAAAACACACCCACGCATACACCACCACGCCTGGCATGTTTAAAAAACGGTGCATTTTAACAGCATGAAAATTACAAGTAGTCCACACATCTGTCCAGTGGCCAAACCCAAACCAGGTTAAGTACATAAGGGGAGGGTAGTACGCTTAGCAGATACCCTCCAAAACGAATATAAGCTTCGTAAAATTCTAATTCGCTGCACAATGAAACAATGCCATAAATATTTTAAACAAAAACTAATCTATTTATTTGAGTAGGATTCTATTGAATGAAAACCAAATCCATTTTGATTCGCTTTAAACTATTTCATACCCGATTCACCTGGTAAGGAGTATTTTTAACCCAGAAATTTTGCTGTTGTCGTCCGGATGTTTTTAGCATTTTATTAGAAAAGTTTACACCTTATTTTGCGCATTGTGTTGTGTTTGATAAAAAACACATTTTAACGGGCTGGTATTAAAGTTTATATCCAGCGTTTTTATCGAGCTCAAATTTGTTATTTCTTGTTTAAATAAAAAATCAAGTCTTTTCAGCATATACAAATTGTTCAATTATTTAGATCGGCTGATTGATATTTTGTGTGTGCAATAACAATAGGAATTTCTAATATTGCGAGTGTCATAAATTTGTTTAAGTGCTTAGGTAGCTATTACATACACACACACACACACGCAAACCACACACACGTACAGCTTGACATCGGAATTTAGGCAATCCTTGGCGTAACCAAATGTAGTTTACCTTTGATTATCGCGAGTGTCAATTTGTCTAAAGGTCATGAATTTGCCGTTTAGCTAATTAATAGTCCGACAATGTCAAAGTTTGTGTGTGGTTGAAATACTCCCAGGTGAGGGTGTTTCCGAGTGCTAATGTCTCTCCGTGTGTGTGTGTGTGTGTGTGTGTGTGTGTGTATGTGTCAAGAGGTGTGTGCGGCGTGTTAAGACATCGAATGGGACATGCTCTCACGTCTAGCAGACATTTGTCTGCTCTGAGGTTAAGGGGTTGGGTTAACATTTTAATTAAAGAGCGAAGAGCGGCACGCGCTTAAAGTCGACAGTCAAAATTTATGTTTGACGACGTTTACACGTTGTCACCCAAGTTATAATTGAGAGTGAAATGAATGTAAATGATACAAACGAAAACTTACAGCTTGACAGCTTACTTATTAATAAACAATCTTAACTTTCTGCCAGCCATCGACACTACAACATCAATTTTAGCTGCCAATTAAATAGATTGGCAGACAAACTGTCAACTTTGTGCACTAATCATGTTAACAGTTGTCGTGTAAACTTTGCATTTGGAAGAGCCGTAGAATAATGTTTGTAGACAGTTTCAGCTCGAAGCTTATAACAAGTGAATAAAACCCAACTTGGTATTTAATTAAAAGTTTAAAGCATAGGTTTTTGCTTAAGAATGGGGGATTGTTGTGGGTGGTGTCAAAGGTAATAAATGTATGCAAATTATGACACTAAGTAATTAAAAGTTACGCGCACAACTTCAGAGAATACACAATGTTGATTAAAGTCAGCCCTAAGGCGTTCAAATCAACGGGATTTATTTACATACATACATATAATATATATATATATATATATTTATATATATATATGTATTTAATATGTATCTTGAAGCATTATTTGATGAATTTGTATTGCGTTGTGTTCTCTTTGCTTTTGGCGCCTTTTGCTTTCTTTTGCTATTTATCGCATCATCAAACATTTTGATGTTGATTTATGGTAAATATATTTCTTGGCAGCATTGGCAGCCGCAACAACAAAAAACTACGAAAAGTGTCTGCAGCATAGCTGTGAAATGAGCTAACACCGAGGGCAAACAGAAAGCCCAAATAAACACAAGTGAATTGTTCAGACCCAACAGCCAACAGCCAACAGCAGAAGCAACCACAATAAAATAAATTCAAAGAATTGGAAAAAATGGTAGATTGTAGGATTGCTTTTTTTTGGTTTTTTTACTCAATTTTTTTCTTTTTCGTTCTCTGTGTCATTCATTTCATTTTGGTTTTGGGAATTGTGCAAGCGATTTGCTTGCAAAATGAAATGCTCGAGTGGCCGTCATCATTTCAGCATCCACATCATCATCATTCATTCTTGATCATCATCTTCGGCTCACAGTTCCAATCGTAGTTTATATTACAGAAGTTTTCTATAATTTATTTTCATTGCGTTTCGCATTTTCTTTTAAGTATTTATTCATTTGAAATTTGATTTTTATTTGACATGTTGACAGGCTAAGGGAATTCGTATTCCAAACGGAATTCGGATTCGGCATGGATATTTCAGTCAGAATTGGCCACGTGCAGAGTCAACTACGAAATACGAGCTGAAAAGTTTTACTGCCAGCTTTTGCTCATTAAGCAAAATAAAACAACAAAAATCATCTCATACAGCAAAAAAGTAAAACTAATTAATATGTTGAGCAGGTAAATTGAACCGAGAACTGTTTGGGCGAAGGATGTGAATTGTACTGGGAAATGAGCATCGAGCATACATAATTTTTGCATAAGTTATGCGAACATTTTCCGGGCCACATTTTGGCTTTCATATGTGGGTATGCATATAAGGAATTTTGTATACCCTGTAATTGCAAATGCTCAAGGGTTTACTTTTTTTTTTAATAATTTATCAAATTTTTAAAGCTATTCCAGAAGTCACATAAATATTAAATTGTACAAACAGAAAGAGTAACAGAATGTTGCTGCATAAAAAAGGCGTCATTTATATTTCTATATCTATATCTATATCTACATCTATATTTATAGTTGGTATACCCTAGCTTTTATGATTTTATATTATCTGGATTTAATGTTCAGTTAGCGCTTATGCTTTACCCACAACGAGTCCAGCCAAGTGTGTGTATTTTGGAGGGTTATTGGATTTTATTAATTAAATTCAGATGTTGTTTGCTTTGCCAACGCGTCAAGGCGCATGTGAATTGTAATGAGTGTGTGTGTTTGTGTGTGTGTGTGTGTGTGTGTGGGGTGGGGGAAGATGTATGTAATTAAATACCAATGAAAATTTCCAACTGACTGCTAAGCAAGAGCTTCAAATTTAATGAGCTGTGTCTACAAATAATTTAGCTGCCCGAAAATGTATGGAATTTAGTTATTCTTGAAGAAAAGACCAACTAGATTCCATGACCAGCTCAACCACACTATTACTTGCTTCCTCCATCACTATCTCTTTCTCTCTCTCTCTCTCTCTGTTTCTCTATGTCTGCTCTCTCTTCTTATCAGTGTTTTCTCTTTCGGTTTGCGGTTGCTGATGGAACTACCAAAGCGTGCTGAAGGACATTTATCACAATCAATACACGACTGCATCAGCGTCATACTGCACTGCCGCCTTCAGTCTGTGCAGAGCTCAGAGATTCAGCTTTGCTCTTGCCACTGCCACTGCCACAGCCACAGATAGAGCCATACTCAATGGCAAGGAACCACTCGCTGCCACTGGACAGCAGGCAGAGAGAAGAGGGTAGCGGGTGGAACAAGAGTTTCGCATTTCTATATCTGTTTATCTCTGGTTTCCCGTGCAGTTTTCTGTGCTTACACGGATCATTGAGCAACGCGGATGCGGAAAACGCGAGAGATGTGCACTTCACATAACTTTGAAACCCCTCCCCCTCACTCCCTACTCGTTGCTGCTGCTGCTGTTGCATGTGGCAATTCGAGCATAATGAAGTTATGCGTGTATTGCAAGAAGAGCTTAGAAAAATTGTTATTGCCTCGACGAGCGATGTTATGAAAATGGCCACTGAATGGCTTTGTTCGCCATCCAATATCCTGTCTGCCGCCCGAGTAGCCAAGTTATGTTCAAATAGTCACTTAGATCCAGGTAATGCAATTAAATTCTCACAGCTTGAAAAGATATGAAAAGATTGTCTGGCGTTTAAGGACGGTTGCGACTGCACAAAAATAAAGAACTAAGTTTGATAAATATTTTTGTTTGTGTTTATTGTGAAATGACGCCAAATTGTTTGTCAACATGTTATGATTATATGGTTTTATAATGTCTCTCAATTTCAACTCGATAAATGAATTAATAAAGTTCCTGTTTGAAGAGTTTTGAGAACAATATGCATCAAATTTCTAGACTTTATACAATTAATTATGAAAAAGTTTGCCACTCGCTCTGATTAGCATGATTCTCGTTCGCCTGTCTGGTAAAATGAGTCGATCAAAGGGTAAGCGAAGGTCAACTTACTGTGCAACACTAAAAAGTTACCAGAACACAACTTGACACTTTGTGACCCAAGTCAGTTGAAAGTGTAAATTCAATTAATTTACTTGATTTTGTTTTATTTCTTTATGCTTTCCGCAATCGTTGTGAATGGCTTTTGGTGAGTGTACTGAATTACATGTGCTCTTAGCCAATTCGAAATGGGGTCAGCTGCATAATTAAACACTATTTCAGACAGTCAGGTCACTGCTCTCCCTCTCCCTCTCTCCCATCCCCTCTACGCAGCATCACCTCCGCTCTTGGGGGGTAAATTGCAATTGAATTGTGCTGGAGCTGACAGGAGGAAGAGGAAGGAGAGGAGGCCGTCATGGGGCAGGCACATAGTCTGGAGGCAGGTCGACAACAGTTTGTCAACTTGTCCATTCACTTTCCGATGCGTTCACTGCTCGATTAATGGTAATTGTAATTGAATATTGATCGATTACGATGACGATGACGATGCTGACACTGAGCCATGACTGATGATCAGCAGTCAGCTCGAGTGCAATTTGTACAGCAGGTTGCAATTTTCATTACCTCCAACTCCGACACTCTGACATTCTGTTATCTGCCATGCAGCAAGCACTCAAAGCACACACACACATACGCACACACATGCATCACTATCTTGGATGTACATGTTGTGAAATTTACATATGAGAATGTATTTTTCTTCTTTGCTTTTTCCTTATGCAATTTTCTGCTAGAGCTCGAAAATATTTTGATGTTGCTGAACAAAATACGCGGGGGTAAGGAAGCCTGGCTGCTACTACCACACAACAACCGACACACATACAGCTGTGAGTGTGTGTGTTAGGCTGCAATCGCTGTAAAGTGATATTCGAATGCATCTTTGAAGGAAGTTGCAATCACTTTCTGATTATTGCTATACTTATAAGCTATATCGCACCACATTTTCTATTGCTGCAAATTCTTCAAAACTGAATCGACTTTCAAAAACAAAACCATTTTGGGACAATACTGTACTGTACAACTAAAAGACTAAAAGGTTTCCGATTGAAAGCGATGAAAGCAGCGAGGTGTAGCTTGTGGGATGAGCCTCAATCGAACACACTCTTTGCCAGTTGATAGTCTGCCCACAAAACTATGCTACGAAAATGTTGTCAAGCGCAATCAGCCAACTTGAAGACAATGCTGTACAACGTTGTCCACACCATTTGAATAATATTTTCCAACAAAAGACAATGAGCAGAAGTGGTGGAAATTGCAATAGCAATAACAGCAACCTTGCAGTTGTACTCAATTCAATGTCTGCCACATGAATACTTACACTCCACACACACGAATGCCACACATACAGAATATTCCCCGCTCTGTCACACTTAAGCTTCAGCTGAGCGCTGTTGTCAATATAATGGTCTGTATGTTTCTTATCATTTTATGTCAAGGAGCATTTGGAAAATTTAAAACTAATTGACATGGAAATGTCCGCTCTTACACACAAGCAAACTTTTCATATGAATGTGTGTATAGTTTGCACATTTCCAGCTGTATTCTTCATCTTGCACACAATGCCACGTATATTCTATCTGCTTTGGCAACATGCTAAAATATATGCAAATAAAATAAGAATTTCTTTTTGCTGTTTGTCAGGGCCTTAACGGGAGCGATGTAAGTGCTGCGCATGTTGCATGCTTCACAATGCTGTCTTGCCACGCACAGGCGGTAATGGCAAAAGCAACAGCAACTGCGCCAGGACTTCACACTCCAGGATTTTGTAAAAGCAGCAGCATGAATTGCTTGGGCCATTAGACAGACAAGTTGCAGCCTTTGTTAATTTCATACCCAATCAACTGGCAACTGAGGTAACTTGCCCCATGACTATGGCATAAATAAATATAATATAATTTAAATATCGAGGCGCTCAATAATAGATATTAAATAAATCTCTACGCTTCGGCAAATTCTTTCTAAATCTGCAGATTAAATATACAAAAGTATAACTTCGTTGTGAATCGATTTGTGTAAGCCTTTCAAGAGTTTTAAGAAAAATGTATTTGAAGCTTATGCAAAATCCCTTTGTCAATAAAACATGTCATCATATATTGGACATTTATTTGCTCATATACAATTTCAATTCAATTCAAATTTAATATTGTTTCATATCCTCTTACAGGATATGTTGCTGTCAGGAACTCTTTGGCTGCAGCATGCTAAGTTTGTCACTTTTATTGCTTTTGCTCTTAGCACATGCACACACACACATATGCATGTGTAAGTGTGTGTTCTGTGACGTTGTTTGCATTTGATTTGTTTGAATCCGCTGTGTAGATTGTGGACTCTGTCTTCTGTCTGCATCTCCATCTATCTGCCTGAAGCTGTTGCTTATTTGCCAGCGATTCTGGCCATGTTTGTTTATTGAAAAAACAGCCAAAGCAGACTATTATATTGTTTTCATCCTGTTTAGCTGCTTAGCTCAACAAATGTCAAAAACCAATTCAACAGTCCAATGCGCATGGTTCAAATTAGTTGCCACAGCACAGTTCAAAGCCAATTAAATGGCTAAGTAAAAACAAATATCTAAGCCAAAATGGTCATTGTTTGCTCTTTACAATTTCGCATGTTGCAGCAACTCGAGTCTATTTACATACGGCAGGATTGTTAGGGTTCTGGGCAGGAGAGGAGTATTGTAATAATTTCTCATTAATTTGTGCCGACTTAGCAGTGTGTTGTGCATACACACACATTTATTTAACTTTTATTTACTTTTTGCTGCAGGCTAAAACAAAAAAAAAAAACCAAATAAGTAAACGTTGCCGCGTTGCATGTGGCATGAGCCCCAAAGAATATAGCACTGCTCAAAAGGCACTTTGAGTTGTATCCAAGCACGAACCCCGACTTTATGTGCTACACAGCAACTACAGTGCACACGAATTATAATGAACTGTTAGCTTATCATAATTAAAAAATACATTTTCAAATGCTCAGATCATGCTGAAGATTAAAGAAATGGGTTTAACGGCATAATTGTTATAATTATAGATAAAAAGTAATTTTAATTTGTCTAAGCTACAAATTATTCAATTCATTATACAATAGAGTTTATCATGTACTAAATTCAGAGTCATCTATTTATGTTATTAAGAATTACATTTTAAACGTTTTGTCTCGCTTATACAAATTTCGCTGACTGAGTTTTTATGGGGCTCAGGCAATCCATGCAACAAATTACTAAATTATACTCATATATACCCCTAAAAATCTTATGAATTTGTCTTCATTTTTAATTTAAGCTTAGCTATTCAATTTTATTTGTAATATAATTTATTTTTTCAGTTGTATTTTTCTGAATTAATTCATGGTTGACCCATTTTTAGTGGTTCCTTATTACAACTAAGATTTAACAACAAAATATTTGCCCTGCAGCCAGTTTGGCATATGAAACGAGTAAAAGCGAAAAATGATGGTGTTTGTTGTACTTTGTGCACAGCACAGGACTGGAGACCTGGAGAATTGTAAGCCATTGCTTTAAGCTTAAAGCAAAATGAATGTTTCTCGTTTATGTTGCTCGTGAGGCATCTGAAAAAGTATGCAGCATTTACTTTGCGATGCACAATGCACTTGCCGAGCAAGCAGGGGCAAGGGGTAAGGGGCAAGGGACGTCTGTGTTCTAACACACACACGCATGGCATATGCGCAATTTTGTGCGCTTTCACTTGTGAGCAAAAGCGATTTTGTGTGTTTATAATAATTATATATTTTTTTTTTACTAAACACACATGGGAAACAAGGCAATTTTGAGCTGCAACTTGCCTTGCCCCCTTCCATTTGTGAGGCAGGATAAAATTCATCTTTAGGCAGGCAAAACAGTCAACTCAAGCGCTCCAGTTGACCTAAATTTGTGGCAAGCTACTAAGCTACTTGGCGTCTTAAACATGCATAAGGCAAGCCGGGCATGCAGCTTGCTGCATAACTAAGTCCCATGGTGACGACTAATGAGTTTAAGTTCTAGACTCGCTGCCACCCACAATTGACAGCCACTGACTTGCCGCAGCGGTGCTGAATGTGGGTGAGGTGGGTGCGTGAAAACAACTAAATACAAGTGCCACAGCACATGCATTTACACCTTCAAAAGCTGCCAGCGGGGCGCGACACAAACGTGCCCAGGGGAGATAGCTGAAGCTGTAGTTGAGTGTCAGTTTGCAGTTGTTGCAGCAGCAGGTGGTTTTCTTGTTGTTGCAACAACTGAATTTCAATAGTGAATGGCCCAGCGCCGCCAGATCCCCATTGAATGCAGGTAGCAGGTATGTTCATGCAACATGATGCTTCATGCTATCTGCAATGTTGACAGCCAGCAAATTGCCTTAATTAAACATATATTCGAAGCATGTCCTGTTCGTCCTGTTGCCTGACTTAATGAAATTACATTACGCAAAATGGCGACGGCGCCATTGAATGAGCAAAGAGAAAACAAAACAAAGAAATCTGCGAAATGACATAAAAATACACAGCACAGGACTTTGGCCTCAGCTGTGAACGGCCCGACCCGTGGAATGCTACCGTTAATGCTGAAAAAGAGAGAGAGAACGAGGGAGAGGGGCATAGCTGGTGGGAGAGAGAGAGAGAGTGTAGGCGCCACGACACATTCAAATTGAATTAAAATTCCATTTGGCGTTGTCATTTTGCTTAACAATTTCATTCGCTCTAGCATCTCACTCTATCTCTCACTCTGTCTCTCTCCCCCTCATTCGATATCTCTCTCTCTCCCTCTCTCTCACTCTCTCTGTATGTCTGATTGTGTCGCGTTCATTGGCTGCTTCGATTATTTTTACCAACTTATTTCGCAACGAATTCCTTTTGACTGATTGCTCAGCGAAAAGGGAGACAGTTCCAATTTAATGTTTCAATATAATTACAAACTAAGAAGAGGAAGAGGCAGCAGATATAAATTATACAACGTATTCTTAATTAAGGACTGAAGCAAAGTCAAGTCAAAACTTTTGGGCCTCATAAGCTAACGTGCACAACTTGCCAATTTCGTGAATTTCTTGGCAAAAACTTACATCATTTTGCTAGATTTTTGTTTACGTTTTTCACTCGTTGTATTTACTCAAAAGTTCGTAACTTGGTCAAGGCAAAATGCTAATGGTAAGTTCCGGGCTCAAACCCTTGCTCCAATTTGTTATAACGCGCTCGTCTCTCAGCCAGTTGAGTGCCAGTAAGCGGCTCCTCAGAAGCTCACAAAGCGGAACTCATTAAAAGCAGACGCCAAAGCAAGATACTTGTCAATAAACAACACACGAAATGTGTGCACCAATGAAGTTGTTCACTTTGAAGATACCTCGTAAAGTGCGGTCGATAAAATTCTAAACGCATGGCAATAAATAAAAACAGCATCTAAATCGTACAGATTGTTCTTGGGAAAGTTAAATGAAAGTCAGATGTGGATAGTTTCTTTTGTCAAACTGGCATAACTGCTGATTTCGGTTTGTTCAACTTGGTAGACAAAAATAGTTGTTCATAAAATAAATCATCTTTCGACCGAGTAGTCCGATCTTAATAATGTAGCCTGGTAAATAATACATAGACTCATCTTTCCTTCTGCGGCTGCTATAGCATATGGTGATCATATCAGATCGACTCGGGCATACGTTTTTTTTGGACAGCGATGCTGATCGGGAATATATATCCACTGCAAATATACGCTTTTCAAGGGTACACAAATTAAAGTGTTATCAAAATACAAAACTAAACAAGATTTGAGTTGAAAGCCATTTTTATTCGCGTCCAAGCCCTGGAGATTTGCGTTTGAAACAAAACCCTCAGAAGGAAGACTGCCCTTGACTACAATTTATTTAAGGACCTTTTTTTCAACGAAAAAAATTAAGGTTTCGCTTCTTTTATTTAATTTTTTATTTTTATTTTTTTCTTGTTTTGCTCTGAGGCCAGTCGCGGAGTTGATAATTAAATCGCACAAAATGCCGTCGACGTCTTAACAAGACAAACACAGTTCGTGCGATGTCCACGGGGCGTGGCAGACGAGCAACAAAACGTGTTAAAATAGACAGCAGCCAAGAATGCTGCCCCTCCCCAACCTTACCCACCCACACAAAAAACTCACAAAGTTCCACAAATATGCTGGTAAACTCCCCACTTCAAGTCAACCCAAAAAAGAAAAACCAACTTTTGTTACTTGACAAATTGATGCTGATGAATTCTTGAGTTTCATTTTGTTTTTGCTGCCTGTCTAATTAAGCGCAAAAGTGTTGCATAATTTTTCGGGGCTCTAGTCATGCAAAGTGAAAGTCTTTTTTAACACTCTGCATTCATTCGCAAAATGGCGAAAAGGGCAACACAAAGTGGTTCGATGCTGCTTTAAAACTAAAGTGTAATTTGTAAAGAAACCTTAATTACAGACAAAATTTATATAAGATACGCCCAAGCATTTGAACATGATTTCAGCATAGTCAACATTGTATAGGACACATTTTTATAGTTTTCTTAGACAATAGCCGCCAACGCAGAGCAGAGACAAATATAACTTTCGATGAGTTTCAAAATGTGTCATTATCACTTTAAAACGAACTGCATAAGTCCATTACATTCTTGTTATAAATCATCTTAAGTTTAGTTTCTTGTGACAAAAGAGGAAGAGAGAAGAACGAGAGATAAGCTCCTTAAATGAGTCCAACTAAAATCTCATCAAATGCCTTTCAATTAAACTAAATCGCTCAGTTTGCGCTGTGTTGCGTGTGCAGCGCTAAATAATGAAAGTAATGAAAGACGGTATCACACTCCTTCAATCCAGCCAACCACCTCCCCCCCTCCCTTAAAACACACCCCCGCCGCAATCATCCGCATTTTCAATGGAAGAGTCGTGCGCTTGGTTTAACCATTTAGATAAAGTTTTATGGCACGCCAACGGCAACAGTTCCGAGGATACGTGGATGTTTGTTTAGGTGTGTTTGGGT
Organism: Drosophila nr. perissopoda 5 BK-2023a; assembly: GCA_035044105.1. NCBI lineage: Eukaryota > Metazoa > Arthropoda > Insecta > Diptera > Drosophilidae > Drosophila > Drosophila nr. perissopoda 5 BK-2023a. The sequence goes on from JAWNMK010000267.1 coordinate 1,781,343, forward strand.
GTGTATATGCGTGCGTGTGTGTGTGTGTGTGTGTGTGTGTGTGCTTTTTAACTGTCACATCAACATTGTTATCCTTTGCCGCCTTCGTTTGACAAAGTTTCACAACCAAAAGAAAAGCTTAGCGTGTGCACAGCATATTGAAAAACCGAGCGTTGAAAATCGTCGCATTTTCACCTGATGGCTAATCGATAATAAGTACCGACTACCAAGCACTTACAATGCCCACACATTATAACAAGGCATCCCCAAAATAAAGTCAACCTAACCAAGAAAGCCAAACCTGAACGAATACCCCAGGCGCTCATCGTGGCTGAAAAGTTTTGCGTTCTGAAAATAATGAATGAAAATTTTTTTTGATAACATTGCCGTCGCACCACTTCTTGGTCTGCAATTTGTGTCAGCTGAAGCGGCTCTTAAGTGGGCGTAACTTTCGACTAAAGACGACAAGTTAACTTGTAAATGGCAGCTCGCTTTGTACCCCTATTCCCAACCTTAATGTCTAGCCACTTAGTCGGGCCCGAATGGACGACGACAAAGTTTTTCAGCTTGAATATTGTTTCGGCTCTTCCAAAAAACAATTTTCAATTTCAACAAATTTTTCCACTATCATATAAATCATACCAGAAATCTTTTCAACAAGCCATGTTAAAATTTCAAGTGTATTTGACCAAAGAAATCATATAAATTAAAATAGTATCTTTAAATAGTGTGATGTATATATAAATTAGTGGAATTTGTCGGAAATAACTGATTAGATTTGATGGGTAGAATACAGATTAAAAGTTGCACATAGTTGATATCCACAAAGTCGAGTTGCATTAGTTATTGCTAACTTTTGTTGCAATGATGTTGTGCAAAACACAATGTTGAACTTCACAGGTTGTTAAACGATTTCTTGGCTATCATAAATATTTTGTCTAAAAGTTAGACAGCTCTATAATGGCACACACAACAAACACACACACTATCACACACATACACACACACACACATGTTTTGGGTGTTCGTTAAATTGTAAACTTTGTGCTTTTTTCGGTTGGGTGGATTTACGCATTTGTTGATAACAAAGTTTTAAGCTGCACAAATAACTGTGCAATACGCAGACCTGTGCAAAATGTACCTATGTACAAGTGCAACTGTAAATTCTAACGATAGTGAACAAACAGCCAGTGGGAAAGAGAAAGGGAGAGAGTGAGCGAGCTAGTGAACGAGGGCGTGAGTGCTGAGTGCGGCTTAGTATATTTGGACTTTTAGTGCTGAATAACAACTTTTGCAACATGACTGCAAAACGATGTCAAAAGTTATGCGCGCGGCTGACCAACTAATCAGAAAGTTGTTAATTGCATACTGCCAGCGGCAATAACCAAGCAGCGCAAACTGAAAGAGGAGTCGAGTTAAGCTAGATGCACTTCAGCACCTGCACAGTGCCAGCAAATATTAATGTGTGTATTGTGTTGTGTTGTGGTGTTGTGCGGCACTTTTATGCAAATGAGCAAACATCGCAGAGCCGTATTAAGAAGCGGCTCGGTATTTTAAATAGTTTCGCACTCATCAAAATGTGAGCCAAGTGCAGTTTATAACGCACCAGCTGCCGTTTATGACCCAGACCAGCAGCTCCAGCCCCTTAGTCTGTGTTTATGTTACGCTCCCACTCCCAACCCCCCCCCCCCCCCATCTGTCTCGAGAGCCCACTCAAATTGTAATTTATGTTTGCCCGGCACCTGAAATTGACTTCACGTGCGCCGCTGTCGCCAGTTGTTGTTGACGCTGACGGTCTTATCTCAACTTGCCTGACAACGGCCCGAAACCAGCTGCCAAACCAGTGGCTGGATGTTTCCATTGAATTCATTGTTTTCCAGCACACACACACACACACCCAGTCTCAAATTTACAGCCAATAATTTGTTTTAGCTTACCCTGAAGGGACATGGGCATATTACCCGATGCCGCTGGACATCAGTCAATGAATGTATAGTCTTATGTTCGAATTTCTCGCCACTGAATTGCTTTAATCTTAAATCACTTAAATCACATATTTTTAAAGAGTCAATTGAGGATGTTAATTGAAAATGACTAGAAAATAAAGTAGAGTGGGTAGGGTAGCTTTGTTATGAATTAATTTTAAATAAATAATTAATTAATGTTAATTGCAATGTTACTCAAAAACTATAGCGACTAAGAAAAAGAGTGGGTCCAACACTTCTTTTGCACATACGACTACAATTCCTTGGTTCTGACGATATAGAGCAGGAGTAGGAAAACTGGAAGGTTGTAATGTATTCTTCTCTCTGATAACCTTAGCTACTTGCCCATAAAAAATGTGCTGCATGCTTTTGTTTTGCGCAAATTGATTTCGCATGTTCCTTGACTAATGCCTATGAAATCGAGTTGATCGGGACACCGGGACACACCACATTTGTATCGCCACTTCACAGAGTATTTATAAATGCTGCAAAATCCGCAGTTTAGCACTCGACGTATTTGTCTGCAAACGTCTGAAAATCGTTCGTCAAACTGTCAGAGAAATTCGATTGCCATCGCTGCTTGGGAACACAAAAGTCTTTCCATCATGTTGTTGGCCCGAAGTTGTTGCTGTTATTTCAGTGCATGACAAAATATTTGACATTTAGCAGCATCACGTAAATATCATATACAGACGAGAAACGAGAAACGGATCCGGACTGGGACTGGGACCGGGAACGCAGCACACAACTCCTGGCGGCAGTCATATCGATGGCACTATTGTTAGAGTTGTCACCCCATAACGTATTTTTCGCTGTCTTTGGCAGGGTTCAGAGTTGTCGTCGTTGCCATTTCGATAAATAAGCTAAAAATCAGCGTGAAATAGTTGCGAACGCCAATGCTTTCGCACGTGAGCGACACAAAATGTTGCACAAAATGGCGTCGCCTGCTTGCTTGTGCATTTCCTGTCATCGAAGTCGTCCGTGTTGTGTTGTGCGTTGTGTGATTGCGGCCGGGAAGCTGACGTAACTATGTGTAGATTTAGTTGCGACTTTTGGCTCCTAACTGACATCAATCACATAACGGTGAAACCCGAGCGATTGGGGTCAAATTTCCCAAATTTCGTAATATTGCCAAACCACAAAGGAATTTTGAGCTTGGAATTTTGCATGTATTTACGCGTTTGTGTTTGTGTGTTTATGTTTTTGGTCAGTCGCGCACGCTTTAAATTGTATGCAGTATGCGACACAGGAACCGCAACTGGCGCCTGATTATTGCCAATTTTGGGAGCTTCTGTTTGGTCAGCCGCACACATTGCGCAACATCTGCTTGCGTGTATTTATGTGTGTGTGTAATCATTGATTGGCCGCGTCAAAAGTTATCTGCGGTCGCATGATTAACACTGCAAAAGGTCTCATTAATGTTCCAGTGGCCAACCGCAAACACAAAAAAAAAAAGAAAGCAACAAATTTTGTCGATTCTTGTTTAACATCCATCGAGCAAAGATCAACGACAGCCACACACAGCAATTGAGGTCCTCGGGTTATTTGTGGCTTGCTTGGTGGTCCCAAACGATAGTGGTATTATAATTATGTTTATTTTGCATACTCTTAAGCGCTCAAAGTGGCTTTACAACCCACCAATTGCAAGACAGCTTTACAGAACATGAAAAATATCAATACGCTCCAAATTAGAACAATTTTCTATTCCAAAACCCAATCTCTACACATAGGCAGCTAAATAGTGCTGTCATCACATCCATCGTCTATTAATTAATATTAATTAACTGATCAAATAACTTTTGTTTTCATCGGAGTTGCTTTCTGTTTGCTGCTTTCATTGACAGCCACACACATGTATCCCACACAGTCACTTTAATCACGCTCACATCAATTCTTTAAGCTCTTGTTATTCATAATCAGCATTAGCCACACACAGGCATAAGCATAGATACACACACACACACACAAACATTACATATATGTGCACATAAGGCATAGTTATATTCAAAGTCATATCACTTTAGCTAGGGACTAGTTCGCTAAATAGCTTTTAGCTATCCTTAGAATGCGTCGCCTTTGCAACTAATTCATGTATCATGTATTTTCTTAGCTTGATGTCAACGGTCTCTTTCTGAACTCGTGACATATTAAAATCATGGGACAGAGTTTTGCCAAAGTTCAATTTTGGTTCTTAATTTTGGGGCAAATGTCCAAACGGTCTTTCATTAAAAATATAACATGTGTGCACGAGTGTGCGTGTGGTGTATATGTGTAGGAGGCCTTATGAGCTGCCATTTATTTTGGCAACTCACGCACAAACGCGCATACTCACACGCAGACACACACACACACACACACACACACACACTGTACATACGCTCATCCATTTGCGTAAGTCAAATAAATGAGCATCGTCCTTTATCTTTCCGACCATCGAATGGACAACGCCACATTTTATGAGAGCGAAGAAAGCTGAAGTTGAAGGGGGGCAAATGTGTGCTCAGCGCCATAAAAGTGGTGTCAGAAATCGCATATTAAATATGATGCTATATACATGTATGTGCGCCAACATGCATGACAAATAATAAATGCGTATGTATCAGACTGTGTGTGTGTGTGTGTGTTGCTTGCTTGTAAGTTGCTTAATTACATTGGTCATTGTTCATGTTCCGGAGCTTGTTGAACGCTGTTGTAATGCATTACTCGTGGTTAAGTTAAAGCCACAACAACAAAAAATAAATAAAAAAAACAAAATAAAACTCCAAGAATTTCAAATAAGCGTACTCTAGTCGAGATAGTTCCCAACTATAAGATACCCAGTACGAGTTGGATTCGCGTGTGTTCAGTTATGAACCCATAGACATGTTCTTCAGAAGCACAACTTCATGATACCCATTATGGCCCATTCTCATGAGTACAGGATAGAATGTGATGCAACGAATGCTTCGGAAACTTTGAGCTTTAATTCAATTTTAGTTGCGATAGTTTCGGATGCCACAATTCGCATTCCTCTAATGCATTTTGAGTGTCCAGCGAGTGTGGCTTTTTCCGTGAATACTCTATCGCGATGGGTTGGTATTTTCACGTATTTATTTCCTTCTTCTGTTTGCCTCATCTATTTCCCATTTGGCGAAGTTTGTCAGTGCTTGTCTGCTTGGTAGCCAAACTGTTGCTGACAATTGGCAACCGCATGGCATTTGTGTCATAAAATATTCCGTGGTAATCAGACCGCTGCCAAATTCATGTCTTTACTTTACAAAACTAGTGGCAACAAAAATGTTATTAAAAGCCCAACTATATAAACAAATTGACCAAGCTTTGGGGATAGAGGGGACTGATGCTAAAAGTTTAGTATGCCATTTTGTTGTTATCGGTCCACCTTATAAATTTCAGATGCAAATAGTGTTGAGAACAATTTTAAAGCTTATAAAAATGACAAAAACAGCGACGGAGATGCACATAAACACGCACACACACACACACACACACACATATACCGTCATGACAACAATGGCCGATAGAGCTGCATAGTCATGAAAACTTTCGTAATAAAATGCGAAAACATACACACACACACAGACACACACACACAGTGTCCAACTAGTTAGACTGCCTGGCTTTTTGTGGCAGGAAAAAAACAACAAAAAAATTATGCAAGTTGCTTGTTTTTTTTGTTTTATTCTTTGTTGTTGTTTGTGAAATTGTTATTTTAGCTTTTTTTCATATTGTTTTTCTGTTGTAGGAGTGTCGTAGATTTTGTGCAAACAGTTTGACAACTTGTGCAGAATAAAACCCGACACCTTTTTTTGTGAGTAGGTCAACAATTTGGAAGGCTTCGACCGTGTCATTTACAAAAATAATTGCTCTGGCTTGTGCTTTGTGTGTCTTTTCTGTCAAAAAAAAAGAACATGGCTCAAAGGTTTCAGATGCAAATTAGACAGAAAACATGCAAGAAAAAGCAAATAAGCTCAATTTTCGTCAGATAACTCTACAATGAAATTCGAACTTGAATGCAATTTTAAAATTGTTTTATAAATTTAAGCAAATAATAAACACAAATTGTCTAATCATATTGGCTTCTAACAATAAAGTGCAATGCACAAAAGCTGCAAGATCCTTAAAGCCACCCAATTAGTTGGCTCCACTTCAATTCATTTATAATGCAATTATATTAATTATGATGCCATGTTATGATACGCCAAATAAGACCTTAAGATCACTGATATTTATTAAAGCAATTAATTTCAATCATTTGATTGCGTTTCCACAATAATCCACCTGAAAATGCTGACCTTAATTTTATTTTCTTAATGAGTTCTCTCACATGTTAAATGAAATGCACATATTTTGTATCTCGATTGTAATTTCAGGCTCAATTCATCAAACTCAATTTGGCATGCAATTTAAGGTCACATATTCAGACATTATGCACTACGTACGTATTCCATAATCCGGCTTCGAGTCAAAAGGATACGCACCGAGAGTTCAGTACATTTCCTTATGCAACCCACAGGCACTTTCATGTACATGAATTGCATTCATTGGTCATCGAAACGTTGGCCACAATAAACGAACGAGAAGGGAGTCCGGATAGTAGTCATCATCATGAACATCATACCGGGATGGATGCAGTTGATTGAGATTGAGGATGAAGCCAACGACAACGACAGCCTGAGCTCGCAATCGATAGCAATGAGATAACCACCGACAGAACGACGACCAACCGACCGAGTGCTATATGCTGAGTGCGAAGGGCGCAATACTAAATGAAAATCACTTAAATTCTGGCATGTCGCTCTGTTATTGTTGTGTGCCTTTTGTCCAGCAAGCGACTGGAAAAGAAGTACCAGTTAAATTAAATGAGAAGCGCTTTAGTTATTGTTGTTGCCACTGCTGCCTTGGCACTGATTGAAATCCCCATAAGCAAACACAAACGAGCCACGTTGGGCGCCACACACACACACACACACACACACAATCACACACATACAGACAGCCCTACGTTAGGAACCCTCGAGTTCTGATGACAATGCGCAAAAATCATCAAAAATGTTGTGTGTATGTTTTTAATTAAAAATGAAGAAGGAAAACCCGACAGGCGCCAACATAAATATTTGTTTCATTTATCCAACTTAATAGGCAAGCGCGCGCACAAGAAATACGAGTGAAAAAAATCATAAAAATTTAAACAAAAGCGAGCGATGGCGTTGGTCCCAAAAACACTGAAGGTCATTGAGCCACACAAAAAGGGTTTATGGGTTTCATTTAATATTTAACGCATTTAATTACAATTCATGTCCACTTCTATGATTTGAGGGATAATCTCTAAATTGGCAGCGCTTCATTGAAAATGTTCTTACCATTTCTTCTACTTCATCAAACACATCAGAGCATTGATGAGTTGAGCACAATCAAGTGTGAAAAATTTGACCATTTGGCACTAGTTCGAGTTGTGAATGAATTATACTAAGCTGTTGCCATGGCTGCCAGTTTGAATTCAATAGAATTGCCATTTTGAAAAACGCAACAAAAACAAAAATCAATCACGAAGCAACCTCGGCAAATGAAATTGCCAACCTTTGAAATGTTGCTCCGACTTTTGGCATTTGTGCCGAGTTGCTGAAGTGCGAACAACAAATACAAGTGGGAATTGCAAAAGTTTATTGTAATTTATTATCAGAAATGAAATGTGAAATGAACTGAAGTGTTCGAACAAACATGTATGGAAATTCAGTGCACCACAATGGAATCTTTTATATCCGTATATTGTGGATTTGTGTTGAGCAACAATTCAATTTAACAGTAAATCAATTTATATTTAATTAGTACAATCAATGTCACTATCAATGTGTGTGTGTGTGTGTGCTGCTTTACGGTAACTACAAAAATGCAAAAAGAGAACGAGAAGATTGATTTGTTGCTAGACTAAGAAAATACTCTATATATCTGTATAATATTATAAAAATGGTATATAATTAATATCCTTTTGTTGTTAGTAAATGACAAATGAGTAGCGATGTTCAATTAATGTTGAGTGCTGGCTAATAATGCTGAAAGCCTTGTTTATATGGCAACTTTTATTATCATGCTCTAACCTGAATAAAATACGAGCAACTCCACTTTGAATACTGGGTTTAATTAAATTTGCACATTGTACTAAAACTTATATTCTTATTGACAGCATCGTCGCAACTATGATTTGATTTTATTCATTATTCAAATTTTCTGAAATGTTTTGGAATTTGATTTGAAATAGATTAAGTGTTGCCGTTCGCACCACGTGTGTGGAATGTGGCATGCATGTGGTATGCTGCATGCTGCATCCTGCATAGAAAATTCCAATGGAAAATATATTTATCAAATAGGCAAATGGAGCGTGCGTAATGCGTTTAGCAGAGGCAACAATATTTATGTTTTACAGTGGGGGAACGCACAGCATGGAACAGAGCATTAGTTGACTATGTATGATAAAAAAACTAGATAAGAAAACTTGACTTAATTTTAGTGGTGGGAATTCATCCCCTTCCGTGGCTCGGCTCTTGTCATTTGTCTTGCAATTAATTATGCTCAAGTGTTAATTATTTTGCCATTTTGCTTTTACCCTAATTACATCTTCCGCCTTTCGCCATTGCATGGTCGAATAGCAACAATTCCGCTCTTCTTTTCGTTGTTGCGCTTGGCTCCCTAGATAATTTCGTCTGGCAAGCACATTTCCGTATCCGGGAGCAGCTGCTTTCTCTTTCTCTTCATCTTCTTTTTGGATTTTAGAATGCACAGCGAAAAGCGCAAAGCGCAAAGCAAAGCCTGAATGAGTTGAGTGAATGTGTTGAATGCTAATTTGCAGCCTGGAATCTGCCCCTTTCTGCCTGATTGTGTGCAACTTTTTGTGGTCCACCATAATCCAAACTGAACTCAAATTCTATTCACCCGCACCCGCGCACACACACACACACACACACACACACACATGTTCAGTTTTCAATCTAACCATAATGATATAGGGGCAGCAGTTTTGCTCTGCAGCCAAGTTTTGATTATCAGCTGCCAAGAGTAGGCATCTGTTCAACTGTCTATCCGACATGCTAACCTCAATGCCAGAGCAGGGTGACGAGGCAACTACAATTTGTGTTGCAACAATTGGGGATAACCCAGCTGTTTTCGGGAAATTGCTGCTGCACGGCCAACTTTTGGCAAGACATTGGTCTCGGTTTTGGTCTTGTTCTTGTTCTCGGTTCTGGCTCCGGCTCTGGCTTGGTCGACAGACACGTGACACTTGACGGCAACTGAATGATGAAAAGTTTTCAAACGATGTTGACGACGACGACGAGGACGTCGACCACCAACACTTATTCTGGAGGACAAGTTTTCTCCAGTTAGTAATTAAAAATTTATGTCATTTACCTGCAAGTAGAAGAGAAGATAAGAAACTTTTTTAATACAAAACTTGCTTACACCAAAAATTCGTATAAAAAAAAAAAACAAAAGTAAAACTGTTTGCAACTAACTCAAGCCAATACCACAGCACCAACAAAGAACAAACCACAACAAAAGCTATCAAAAAGTATATTATAAAAAGATAGAAGAAGACCGAGCGAATGCCAACAATGGCAATATCCAAAGTATGCAACAACGCACACTTTGCCAACTGCAATCACAATTTGTGCGTCGATTTCGCACATTCAACTCAAGTTTTTTGCAACTTCATCTTCACTCATGCCCCACTCGTCGACGCTATTCCACTGTCTGAGTGCGAGTACATGGGCCGTATATAATTTATCATTAATTTGTGCAACGTCTGCGTCCAGCTGTGAGTGTTTCAAAATGTTCGCTTAATATATGCTAAACATAATTTTATTACACTACAGCACAGAGCACAGAGCGACGCACACACAAAATGGCGGCCGTTTCATTAAAATACAATTAAAATCTTTAAATAGTCTCAGCAGCAGGTGTACGTACAACAACAACAGAACCAGCCAGTCAACGGGGCAGGCAACGATCCAACGATAATTTATGGACAAACTTTTGAAGGCAACCACGAGTAGCTGCGCAAAATCTAATCAGTTACAAAAGGCTTAAAGCACATAATCTGAAATAAGAACAGGAACTTAAGAAACGAAACAGACCGAACGAACTTTTGGTAGTCAAGGTTTCTGCTGGCAGACGGAAGTTTTACTTTAATGATGTGTAAAAGCTGCTATTTACACAGCGTAACGCTTAAGAATGTCCCATAAAAAAGAAAGCAAGGCAAATACAGATCAAGTGCATGCAGTGCATATTCAGCGTTAATTTAATATTGAAATAAAATAAATGAAATACAATATGCTGCAATTGTGTAAGGATACTTCGCACAAAAGCGCACTCTGCGTACAATTTTCTTAATAAGATAATAATATTATCTTCATTGAATTGCACTTTTATTTCAACCCAATAAACTTGCATTGATTTAATGCAACTTTATCATGCGGGTGTTAAGTAAACAGCAAGGCAGCTTAACTGTTGCAGCTTTAACGATGCGTTAATTTCCACTTCAATTGGACAAAGTAACAACAGGTGAGGCATGAAGGAGCAAGTGAGTCTCTATCTCTCTCTCTCTCGCTCTCTTCTCTCTTCTTTCCGTGCTTGTGTGTTTGAGTGTCAAAGACTATTTGAAGTACATTAGGCACCTGTACTAACCCATACACATACAGACACAGACACCCACACAGACACAGACACACACACAGACACACACACACACACACACATACGCAGCAACAACTTTGCTGACCAGCTTATTGAGTTTGCAATTTGGCCCAAGTTAAACTATGAAATTCATTTCATTTTCAGTGGGTAGCTACTCTTGAACACACGTATCGTTGCTGTGATTTATCAACTTCTTAATGAACAAAAGAATTATCGATTGGCATGCCATGAAAAATGGCATCGGTTTGGGGGTGGGGCTGGGCCTCGGCCACTTTGGGGTTACATTAAGTTTACCTTGCGAACAATGCGGCGTATGAGCAATGTCTGCTTATTGCCTCTGCGGCGCGCACTTATTGTGATTTACGACCATGCAGATACATTAACATTACCCCGAACTCTATCCTTCTCTATCTGTCTTTATGTGTGTGTGTGTGTGTATGTGTGTACTTCTCTCTCTCTCTCTCTCTTGCTCTTTATACATATGGTACAAAGTTGTACATTACTTTTTTACAATTTGAGCTTTTCAAATAGCATTGAACTTAGCTATAAAAAAAAGAAACTTTAAATGCTGAACGTTTAGTTACTCATTCACAATTTGACTTGTTTAAAATGTTCATTCATTAAATCGGGGGACTATATACTATACTCCATTTATTTAAGTCGCATACTTGTCGAATAAGTAAAAAATTAGAGTTTCTTGCAGCTCTAATTGTATATTTGTGTGTATATAAACTCGTTTGATGAAGCTAACAAAGAATGCATATATTAAATAATTGGATTTGGGACTATTCCTCAGTGACTTTCTTACATTGCCACATTTAAAAGAAAAATTTTGTTTGAGCAAAATCAGAGAAAAAAGTATTTTATTTTATTTTATTTTTTTTTTTTTTTTTTGCTTGCTTGCGTTATTATTGTGGCTTATTTCATAAACCTCTTACCGCAATGACATGTTCATAATTAAATGTTGAGAATTCACTCGACATGCAGCAAGATGGAAGCGTCAGGCGCAGCCATGCAACAAATAATAAAGTTCGCATTTCTCATGCTTTTGTGTCAAACCAGCGACGGGCAACATGCAACTGACACAAGTAAATCGGAGTAAAAGCTACTGAGGGTGCTGCTCATGCTGTTGCTGGACAAAAGCTGGCATTAAATTTTATTTTGTTGCAAGTCGTGATTGTAGAAAAACGATTTCGTGCAAACCGCAGTTAGCGCATATAGCAGCAGCCAAATGGAATAAGAACTTGCCACAGCCGCACATACATCTATCACATTTATGTGCATTTTTGTGACACTCGAGCCAGCTATTTGACCTCTTTTTTCTTTTCCATTTTCCTTTTTTTTTGATTTAGCCAGACTTTACTTTGCTTTCGGTTTGCTTCTGGTTCAAATAGCTTTACACTTTCATTATGCTTTATTGTTTGCTTAAGCGTTGCACAAAATGGCTGCATGAAAGCCCACTTACACTTACAGCATTTGCTAAAAAAAACCACGCCAGATCAAATAGGAACAAGCAGCAAAACTATGCTTAAACATTTCACATCTGTGGGATACCCTGTTTAAGAATGTTTTTCACTGTTTGTTTGTTTTTGAGTACCAGTCTAATCAGAAAAGTTTTTAGTTCAATATATGAAATAATCACATTTATTCAATTTCAGATTTCCAAACATCCATCACTTTAGATCTCTAAAAGTTAATGTCCTGAACAACAACATGTGCCTCATGAAACTGTCATTTTACATGCAGAAGTGTAGGCGTTTAAATGTAGCTTAGCAAACTGCTTTGCTTGGCTAGCTTGTTCTTTAGAAGTCAACAGCGTTATACAGCTTATAATATTCCAGTTCCAGGATATGGCAACAACAAACGCAGAAGCTCAAGTGTTCTTGTGTGCGTGTGTGTTGTGAAAAGCTAAGCTGCATTGGTATTGTAGCTGTAGCTGGGGCAGCCATAGAGCTGCTGATTTCGCTGCTCCTCCTGCTACAGCTGAAACTGTCACTCGCTGCTGGAGCTGGCTGACTGGTCATTTGAAAGGGCTTAACATAATACGCACAGCCATTGAATGTCCTTCAAGCTCAAACATGTGCCACATGCGGCCAAAGCGAGTGACCACACACACACACACACACACACACCAAACAAACACTAACACAAACACACTTCAATACCACTAGCCCAGTCCCACTTCACTTAATTTTGCCAGATGTTTTCATTGTTCTTTTCCTTTCGCACTTTCGCTTTGTTTTTGCCAAGTGGTGAAAAAATCAAAGCCCTAAAAGCATTTCAAATGAATGAAAGTGACATTCAACACAGCTAGAAATGATCAGCGGCAGCAACTTGGCTTTAAGATTTTAGCAAATGCTAAAACTCGAGCAGCGGTTCACTATTTTTTCTTTTGCATATTTTTTAATTAAATGCTTTGTTTTACCTAAAATATGCAAGTTCAAAGTTGCAGCATGCATTTTTGCTTTGAATTTTAGTCATAAATCATTGAAACTCATATTTATACAGGGCTTTGGCTTTTCTCTGGTTGATTTACAAATTTTTATTTTTAGTTCGGAATTTTTACGTGCATTTCTTTGAGAGCATTCAAATTGATTTATGCCGTCCACATAGCGACCCAAAAAAATAAAATAAAACAACTAACATTACGAATTTTTGCCAGCCTTTTTCGTTTTTTTTGCTCTAGCTGGGTTATGGCTAATGTTGCACATGCTACTGCAACATGCGCATGTTGCAATCAAATTTATCATCATAACTTGCAGACATGAAAAAGTTGACTCAAGGTTGCTTTGTTGGTCTGATCCAATTGTACAGATACAGAACATTAGCCATAAAGTCAAAATAAAATTGCACACGCAATGTTCTCATTCGTGTGCTGAATTTTATAGCTGAAGTCGAATTCTGACTATATTTTAAATGGCACTTATAGGATGTACATATGGAAACAAGTAAGTTTAACCTAGTTTTCTTTTTATATCCCTATATAGGGTATTATAATTTTGTTGTGTACTTTGTAACATATTGAATGAGACGACTCCTTGAAAACCATTTTTTATTTTCTAAGTTAACCAATAAAAACTTACCCAAAATGCGTATTTTTATACATCTTATCATTTAGCTCCTATAAGCACTATCAACCGAAAGCATAATAACATCTTAAACATAGAAGTAATTATAATACTCTGGTGACAAGTACTATAATTAAGATCGAAAAAGTATGGAACAAAAAAAAAACAAGTTGTATTTGGTATAAAAAAAAAAATAAAAAAAAAAAAAAACTTTCAAGTTTATCATTAATAAAGGCTCTAATTGCTTGGAGTATTTGCACTTTTATCAAGGGAGCGACTCGCACTTGGTTAGTGGCAAGCAGTAAGGACTTTGCGACACCTACATAAATAAGTAAAAGATTTTTGTTTGGTTGCTTTTAGTAGTTCTCCTCCGTTTCTCTAGCTAACCACGCGGCGGGCAGAGACAGCATAACAAAGGCAGGCAAGGCAAGGCAAGGCATGCAGGCAGCTGCTTGCTTGTGTGCCCTGAAACAATTTGTCATGTTATTGTTGAAATTATTGTTGTCTGCTTTATTGTTTGACTTCTGTCTGCCCCTGCTGCAGCTGTTGCCGTCGCCGTCGCCACCGCCACCCTCCCTTATTGTTGTCAGAGAGACAGTCGCAAGTTGTTGCCCCAAGTAAAATGTTGTTTAAGGGTTTGCGTTTTTAATTATAAATACCTCGCAGTGTTTTGCCGACTGCCGACTGCCTTTTGTCTGTCCGCTTGTCAGTTTGTCGTTGTCTCAGTTAGTCATTTTGTAAGTTTTGTTGCACAAGCATTTTCTTAAAGGTAAATTGCCCCTTGTCACTTTATTTTCATACTCTTACCGAAAGAGTATATGTCTACATATATATATATATATATATATATAATTATATTATATTTTCAGAGGCCTCATTATATGTATATTTATGGTAAAACTAGTATTTGTATTATTATTTTCTTTTTGTTCAAGTTCAGTCTTTGCCAGAGTATTTAATTATCAGGGTATTCAAGATAGACGCCCTTATTTACATTTATTTAGGTTGGTGTTCTCTGATAATGCCAGTCAGTTTATTAGCCACGTCGGGCGCTCAATTTTATAAACCCTTAGCTAGTGACTCCTCCCAACTGCTGAAGCGTCAGGTGAACTGAAAAGCCTTCTAAGCCGCTTTACGTAAACCCAAGCATTTGGAATATTTTCCTTTTCAACCATTTTTGCTTTTCTTCCTTTTATGTCGCATTTTGTTCAAACTTTGCTTTGCATTGCAAAGTATTCTCGTCCTGTCGTCCCCACCAACTTAAGTTGGTAAAAAAAAAGGCTAAAGGAAAGGTTGGGATAATTGACAATTGCTAAGCGTACAGCCCGACAAGTGAGTGACCCTTTTTTATATTTGAAAATGGCCTGGCAATTGTTTTATAATTTAAATTTCAACAAATATGTAAGCCTTTTGACTCGGATGCGATTTTACGTGAATTCTACTTCAGGTAACCCGTCAGTTCAATGCACGTGTGCCATTATGGGGTCAGGTATCGGTATTCGATTTTGTCGAATGGGTCGTTGTCTTTCCATTTCGACTAGCTTCATGCCACATTCGCCCGCTCAAATGCGCAAACTCTGCAGTAGCCTCGAAAGCAACACCACAGAGTAATTACCTGATATTTGTAATACCCTCTGCAAATACGAAAGGGTATATACATTTACAATACCGAAAATACAACATCCACTACATTTTATGTATGTATGTGTCGCTTTACTGTAAATATATGTAATTTTGTAGTTGTGCATATCTACAGGGTATCCTCTACTCGATCAGTCCTTTATTATTTGCATATTGTTACTGCCAGCAGCCACTGAGAAACTGACGAGCTGTCTGGCTGCCTCCTGACTTAACAAATATGCCAAATGACAGCTGCCAACATGGCGTATGCGTAATATTGCATCACGATGCTTGCTCGGAATGCCATCAAAGAAAAGCACACAATAAAAATATGCAAAATATATGTGAAAATATAAGCAGACGTCTTGAGTTTTCAACAAAGTCTAGTTATATTTCGCAGCCATTTGTTGTGCATACTAAAACAATCAAGATAGAAAAAAATGGCCATCCTCCTAGAAACTAAGTTGATTTTGCAACGATTCAAACTTGTTTGTGTGTTAATAGCTTTAAGAAAACTTTTTGTTTCAGGTATTTACAACAAATACAAAAGAGTGAAATGCGATTAACTTGAAAAGTTTCCTTACACACACACACATACACACACAGTCAGTATGTGCAGCAGCACAGAGTTTGATGTCATGGAGTAAGTTTATTATTTCGCAGATGGCTTGTTTGCCTGTCCGTCCCCGTCTGAATTATTACATTTACTCAAAAGTGTTTCAATTACATAAAAAGCTTTTAGGCTGATTTACATGCTGCGCGTCGCACTTGACCGAACCCTTGCCAAGCCAACGCTTGCTGCGAATTGCGAGTTGTGCTTCTTTCAAGGAAATCAGAAAGTTCTTCGCAAAAAACAATTCAATTTGTGAAAACAATGGGAACACGCACGAGCAAAAGGATATATGTGTATATAAGACATGTATGTGTGTATAAAAAGGGAAGTGAAATGTGTTGAAACAAAAAAAAAAGAAAATTGAACAATTCTGTTTTCTACACATTGTGTTTGTGTCTGCTGATGTGCGGCAACGTGGAAAACAGAAGATGCAACTGCAACTGTTTCAAGCGGAAATAGAAAAATGGAAAAAATCTGCTCCTGTGCGATTTTGTTTTGGTTGCAGCGCAACTTAAATGACAGAAGGAAGTATATCCACTGAGTGAGTAAGTATTAGAAGCTCCCTGCTGCAGAGACTGTCTTAGGCAGCCTATTATCTTTTTTCCATATTCAGCCTGTCCGTGGCAAACTGATGCTGTTGCTCTTTGCATTTTTTTTGATGTTTTCTAACGTAATCTCCACTTATTTTTATCTTCTTTTTTTATGTTGGCACTAATTGAAAGGGCATGTGAATTTTCTAGTTGAAATGATCCCATTAGAAATAGTTTCTCTTTGCCAAATTGCTACGTTTCATAAAAAAAAAGTTAAGCTGGCATTTGATATTTATTTTTTTAATTGTGACAGTATAATTTAAGCTGTGTTAGATTTTCATATATGCAGCTGGATCTCAAATTTACAACGTTTCATTTAGTCTGTAACTTTATTGAAACTTTGTTGATTGTTTTCTCATCGTACATTAGAGTTAGCCAATGTTAACCCAGCAATTGCAATTGCATACAAAAGGAGTCCCTGCTGGCTGGCTGTATGAAATGAAAACTTTGAATATGTAATGTTTGCGAGTTCTCATTAACAGTCAGATTAATCAACGAGGGCCAGCAGAATAATGCGCTGTATTACATGCTATAATTATGGACTCTAATTGTTGGGCCATGTTATTACGACTTTTTGGTCATAAAGCGCAACTTGCTGCAAATTAGTTTCAGCCAAACACAAACGTAAATCTCATTTACTGGATAGACTCTAGTTAGAATTGTATAATACACAAAGTACTCCACACACAGTCTACACACTTTCTCGCACGCGTACACACACACACACACACACACACACAGAGACACACATCCGCTCCATAATGATGCATAGCTGAAAACTTTTTGCCAGTGTTGAAAAACTCAAATCATAAAGTTAAAGTTTTTAATTGCGTGCGCAAAAATTGCGTGGTGCCAGCGGTTGTAGTGCGCCTGCCGTTCAATGGTGATGGTGGTGCTGGTGGTGGTTGGTGTCCTGGGTCAGTTTGTAATTAGAAAGCAGCAGCGCGTCAAACACCGCTGGCGATGCTAATTTACACGATTCAAAAACACAAACTATTCCTCGAATACCGTTTTGTACATAAATTATGCAATTAACATTGCCATTTGGTATGCACAAAAACAATCAAACACACACAAACACGCCCACTCACACACTTAATAAATACGAACAAGCCACAAACATGAAAAATCCATTTCATTTGTTTGATTTTTTTTATCCATTTTTTTTTTTATCAAAAACATGCTTTTGCTGCTGTAAAAACTAACCTCAAATGTAACCTAGAAAACAGTCAGAATAATCTTAAGACTCTAGTCGATTGCCATGTACCCTAAAAGTGTGACTGAAAAGCTTATTAAATAACTCAAAAATGTAACAATCACAAGTTTTTGCCTTAATTAGCCAAAGCATCAAACTTAGTAATTTTACGGCAAACTCCAAATAGAGCTTAGTCACGCTTAACCCATTGAATGGTAACAGTGCATAAGGAATTTACATAATCAGTTTTGGCATAATATTTGTGCAATTGGTTTGAAATCACAGACAATAACAACAAATCTCATGTGCGTGAGTGTGTTGTGTGTGCTGTGTGTGTGTCCTGTGCAACTAATCGAATCAACACATTAAGCACCGGTTGCAATTAACAACAAATCGATTTTAAATCTCTGTCAATTTGTGCCTGTCACCGCACATAATAATTTGACCCGGCTCGCATTAGTCAAGTCATTATGAGTAAACTCAATTGGTTAGCGTATTTAATTGTTGCACTTTTTGTATGCGCATTTGATGTTTGTCAAACATGGACAACAACAAAAAACTAACTAATATTGAGACTTGAAAAGAACCGAAAGCAATTTATATTTGTCAGCAGAGCAATTAGCTGTTTAAGTGTCTCTACTAATGGTAAATTAGTAAAGAGAGTTTGGTCAACAATAAGAAGCAGAGTACACGTCACGAATTTGGTAAATTACCCAATTAGCTGCGGCCAAGCGAAAACATTTTCAAAAATACACACAGCAAAAATACGAACTAAATTTAAAATGGACTTGAAACTCCTAAAATAAGCCAAAAAGCCAACTCACTTGGAAAACCATGCACTGAAATTAAGTAAAGTTAAACCCGTTTTCCAAGAAGACACAACCTTTCGTTTTAGAAATATACTTTTTGAAAGTATGGATATT